>OX438684.1:38863223-40077415 GCA_949316375.1 Mythimna vitellina
AATCAGATTTATTTCTGTACCTAGCACAGGTACAAGACTTTGCTTTATACAAAATTTCATTATTCTAGGTCAACGAGAAGCAGCGTATGAATTTTTGATTCCCTTGAGAGTATCAAAATACACGTTTTTTGCGACATATATGGCCGTATCTTTTATCAGACAGACAACGAAGTAATCCTATAAGTAACACATACTTAAACATTTTTGTGTCTGTATGTGTGTGTGTATTTGTGTGTGTTGTTTGTTTTTGTGTTTGTTTGTGTGTTGTTTGTGTTCTGTTGTTGTTTTGGTTGTTTATTTGCCGGAAAAGGCGCTAACTTAAGAATAACATATAAACAAATAAAAAAAATATGCAATACCATTTTGTTGGTTTTCAGCGTGGGCCGATGACGGTGTCAACTAACAGACGTCAGCAACGGTTTTGTGTGCTAATAGATTAGAGTAAACAATAATAAAAATAAATTTTAGGACAACTTCATAAATGAAAATAACAATAATAAATTGCTCTTTGCCATCCAAGGCTACGGTAACTCTTTCGGACCATCTGCCAGGCAGTGGGATGGTCACTCCTGGATTTTGAAAGAATGTGAAGTTGTGTATTTCTCACACTCGACTTTAGCCTGAAAGCTGTGAAATTAAGGCATGGTTCTAAGTTCAAAAACCCACCCTTAATTTTATCGATGATAAAAATGTTGCTACGTTAAGAAGTTCTAGTTTTATTTTAGAAATAATCCTGGTGGGATACCATGACGTTCAAAGTAAGATTGTTTCATTCTTATATCAGTGTGGGTAAGAGACAGAGCTACACAGGTTGTCTAGCGCCATCTCTTACCCACAATGGAATAAGAATAAAACAATTTTACTCATCATGATAACCTAGTAAATGTAATTTTTTCCATCTTTAAGTTTAAACGTGCACAATTCTCATCAGGGCTCAGCAGTTCCAGTACATTCACATCACGCTTACTATGTAACAGTGCTACTGCAAACTAGTGCGGGAATAAAACAGTAATCCCTTTCGACTTTTACGACTCAGGATCGTAAGTGGGTAAGCAGTATATCAAGTGTAATCTACGCACATTTTATATCAGCTGCTCGCCGGCAGTTCGTAAGAATACATAAAAGAGACATATCGTCTCGCTCGCCAACAATAGTCGGTTATTATATTTTTATAGTCTCTTATTTTTTAACGACTTTTTTGTGTGTTTGTTTTCACGTTGTTTGGCAGGTCTCAGATTAAAGACGATTTTAGTCTAGTCTGAAGTTAAATGTGGTGCTGTTTCACAAACGATAAAAAAATCGGATGTCTGCACGCTACGGAAATCAACATCATCATCGTTTCAGCTGAAAGATGTCCACTGCTGGACGTCCACGTGCGTGCTGCCTTCTAGCATCATCGGGGATCATCCTCAACCATTTATTCCATGCGGGGATCATCCTCAACCATTTATTCCATGCGGGGATCATCCTCAACCATTTATTCCATGCGGGGATCGACCTCAAACATTTCGCCAACCATGCTAAAAGTTGTTCCGGGTCTGGATTTCTTGTGTATCTGAGTTTAAATGTTTGTAAACCCAACCATAACACAGAAGTAATCCTAGTGTCGTCTTCTTTTTCAACAAAAAAAAAAACATAACTTAAATAAGCCTTTATTTTTATTTGCAAATACTTCATTTTATTAGACCTTGGATAAGGAATTGTTTGCGCTCCAACCAGCAAAGGGTTTGTTTGTTAGTCTCCACTCCTCTCTGCAAACAGGAGGTATGTGTCCCAGTAGACAACATCACAGGCTGATTATATAAGAGATACGTTAACGCAGTCAACACTGTCACAAAAACAAACCAGCAACAGACAACAACCAAGCAAGGAGGATGTATATGGCATTGTACTTCTATCACGGTCCTTTCTTAGATTAGGTCAAGTCAAAGTCAAAGTTAAAGATTTTTATTTCACATAGGCCTACATGGGCACTTATAAAACGTCAGAAGCTAGTGCACGGTTCCAAATTGGTCGTTTCCTATGGAGAAGAACCGGCAAGAAACTCCATGGTTACTCTTTTAAAAAAGAATTTGTTGATACAATACCTTCTGTTTACAATATATTGGATTTATTATGTAAGGACAGTGTAGACTGGTCAATAAAGTACAATAAAAATAATCATAATATAAAGGAACCTAAGAATTCGCGGAGTCTACAGTGTTCTCACATTCACATTTAAAAAAAGAGGCTATACAAACAAAAGCAAGCAAAACAAATAATTACAATTATTAATAAACAATATGTCAACAATATAAATAATAATAAATAAATAAAAAATAAAAAATATTGCAAAAGCAATGTATATATTACAACAAATGTGGAGCAGTCAATAGATAAATTTACAAAATATTATGAGCTACCAGGGGGCCACATGTGCAGAAGCAGTCATTGCCAAACAAGCGTGTCTTCGACATAGTCTTTAACCTTATAATACGCTTTTTTAGTTAGGACACGCTTAATATGGGTTTTGAACTTTCCTTCGCTAAGTTCAGTCACCACCTTTGGCAGCTTATTATAAAAGCGTATGCTGTCTACTAAAAATGACTTGCTGGTCTTAACTAATCTCCATTTGGGTAACACAATTTCGTGTTTACTACGCGTATTTATGTTATGATAATCGCTTCTAATTTTGAAGAGTCCTAGGTTTTTACGAACATACATAATACTTTCTAAGATATAAAGAGAAGGCAAAGTCAGTATATCGATTTCTTCGAATTTATTTCTAAGGGACTCGCGAGGACCCATTTTATAAATAGCCCGGATTGCTCTCTTTTGCAATATGAAAATTGACTGTGCATCAGCTGCAGATCCCCACAGTAAAATGCCATAAGACATAATACTGTGGAAATAAGCATAATAAACTAACTTAGCTGTGGCTACATCGGTCAGTTGCCTTATTTTTCTTACTGCATATGCGGCCGAGCTCAGTCTACCTGAAAGAGCTCTAATATGAGCGCCCCACTGCAGTTTAAAATCAATGGTTAAACCTAAGAATGTTGTTTCCGTAATACCATCAAGTTTGTTGCCGTCAAGAATTAGATTGACGCCAACTTGAGGGACATTCGGTAATGAGAACTTTATACATTTAGTTTTATTCGCATTTAATAAGAGATTATTAGCAGCGAACCATTTCGAAAGAACAGCCAGACTATCATTGACATGCAAGACATCCGCATCTTTCCTATCTACTTTAAAAATAAGGGAAGTGTCATCAGCAAATATAATTATATTTGATAAATTAGCCATCATGTAAGGAAGGTCATTTATATAGACCAGGAAAAGGAAAGGACCAAGAATTGAACCCTGAGTCACGCCCATCTTTACTAAAGACCCCGAGGACGTCGCCCCATTAATGAATACTTTTTGTTGCCTGTTAGATAAATAAGAAAAAACAAGATCAGCAGCTCGACCACGAATTCCGTAATGATGTAATTTACAGATTAGAGTATTATGGTCAACGCAGTCAAATGCTTTAGAGAGGTCACAGAATATGCCAATAGCATCCTGGGACTTCTCCCAGGATTCCAAAATGTGACTGATGAGTTTCACTCCTGCATCTGTCGTTGACCTTCCTTTCGTGAAGCCAAACTGATGACTATGCAAAATCCTATTCGAATTAAAATGAGACAACATCTGGTCGAGCATGATTTTTTCATATATTTTACTCATTGCTGGAAGCACAGATATAGGTCTGTAATTAGAGGGGTCATTCTTACTACCTGATTTGAAAATTGGTACTACTTTACTATGTTTCATCAAATCAGGGAATGTGCCGCTGTCTAGGCATTGATTAAATATGCCTGTTAGGACAGGAGCAATTGAATCAATAATATCTCCAAGAACCTTAACGGATATACCCCATAAGTCCTCAGTATTTTTCATGTTAAGACTATTGAATGTTTTTTTAATTAAATCAACAGAGATGCGCTTAAATTCAAAAGTTGGTACATCCTTAGTGAAATTTTCTTTCAAAAAAGATTCAGCTGACAAAGATGAAGAAGGGAGAGATTTCGTAACTTCTATTGGGATGTTGGCGAAGAAGTTTTCTAACGTCTCAGCCACTTCAGTCCTATCTGAGATGATTTTATTATCAATTCTAAGGGACAATTCATTCCGATCTTGTTGGTTTGTCTTTCCAGTTTCCTTGTTTATCACCTTCCAGACAGCTTTAATTTTATTATTAGAATTTCTAATTTGTTTACTTACTGACTTAGATTTAGCTAGGGCGCAGACTCTTTTGAATATTTTTGAATAGAGTCTGACATGGTTATGCAAGTTAAGATCTGACGATAATGATTTTTCATGATATAGCTGATATAAAGTATCTCTGCTTTTTCTAATTCCAGCAGTAGCCCATTCATTAAATTTGGATTTATTATTGATCTGAACTTTTTTAATTGGACACGCCTTATTAAATTCTTGACATACAGTAGAAAATAATATACTATAATTTACATTAGGGTCTTGTGAATCAAAATTGGCTTTTGAGAGACTACTATGAACATTGTTATTAAAATAGTTTAATTTATTTTTAGAAAGCGGTCTAAACTCTGCAGTCGAATCTAATTGAAACTTTTTGATTGACTCGAAAGATACGAGTTGACCAGTATGGTCAGATCTCACGCCACTAATTAGGGATGAGTCTTTTATGTCACAATTAGTAAATATATTATCTATGCATGAAGCTGAAGTAGGTGTAATTCTTGTGGCTTCATTAAAAATACATTTTAGATTAAACGATGGGTGACATGCTGTCTCGGGTAACTCTTTCTCCGTTCTGAGCGCCTAGTGCAAGTTTGTATTAAGTTAATATAATCGACACCTTTATGACGTTCGGCGCTTCGATTGGCCCGCTTCAAGCTCTTATCCAATCAGAGAGTCAAATGCGGTAAACATTAGGATCGCATCAACGTAAAAACAGCTCGCACTTAGTTACTTCATATACTGTACCAATTAGGTTCATACTCTAATTTCGACACCTCTTTTTATCAAAGTACGAATGTAGCCGAGCGCCGTCCGCCGCCAGTGGCGGAAATACCCGAATGCCCAGTTTGGGTATGCGGAACAAAGTGCAAAGTCCCACATACCTCCGTTAAAAAGGGAGGATCCTCCCGCCCGTTAGATGGTTTCGGGCTGTTGTGTATGTTTAAATTGATCGGAGAACTCTTATTACGTGTTGCAGGGTTTCGAATTTTAGTTTCTATGTGGCGCCATAGATGTCACTACTAATCTTTTGCATATTGGTCCTGGAATAAAAATACAGTGAAAAGAGATGAGAGCCTCCCAAAAAGTTTACAATTTTGCTCTAACTAACTGTTTCGACAACTGATCTATTCAATTTTAGACTCTGAGGTTCTCCATATTATTGACATTTCATCGAAAATTTTCCCATCTCGAAGCTGTATCAGTTTCATAGTTGCCGAACTCAATTTAACTTTACCGACCTACCAATCAAATGCAGCTCCTCGCTCACTATATTTTGCTGATAATACTTATTAAATACTAGTAACCTGTCCCGGCTTTGCACGCGTTCAAATTATATATACAAATCTTTTAAACAGACCCAGAGTTACAGCTACCGTAGGTGTGGGCTTGGTACGAGCAAAGGGTAGCTCGCTGTCCGGCCGTTCGAACCGAGCCCGTGTCACTGGCGGCGTGTAGTGTTATGTAGAACAAATAATTGTATGGCCAAGACACAAGGCACCCAGAACCGGAACCACTATCTGTTAGTTCAAATCAAATCAAATCAAATCAAGTCAAGTCAAGTCAAGTCAAGTCAAGTCAAATCAAATCAAATCAAGTTAAAAATATTTTTATTTCACATAGGCCTACATGGGCACTTATAAAAGTCAGAAGTTAGTGCACGGTTCCAAATTGGTCGTACCTATGGAAAAAAACTGGCAAAAAATTCCAGGTTGCTCTTTTAAAAAAATAGTTGTTCTTACAATATTTCCATATTACAGTATTGATAGATATTATGTAAGAACAGTGTAGACCAGTCAATATTGTATCTAAAAGCACAATAAAAATAATCATATTAAAAAAGTGAGTCGTAATAGGAAGTAATCAAGAATTCGTGGAGTCTACAGTGTTCTCACATTCACATTATAAATAAGAGGCTATATAAAAAAAAAACATGAAAAATATGAATAATTACAACTATCACTATATGAGATGTTAACAAAATAAATTACTAATGAATTTAAGGTAGTTGAAGTGGTTCAGGGTATTGGTGTTTTGGGTAGGTATGTGAGTTTATATGTTTACGACATGATTCTGAAATTGTGGCGTGGGGCAACCATCAACCTTTTAATGTTACCACTGTTGGGACTCAGGCCTCCACGATCGGCCAAATGGGCCGTAACCCACTACGCGGGCCCAGTGCGGATTGGTGGTTGTCACATGTCTTCAAATCACATTTTTAGACTTCATGAGATATAATACCGAACCGGTTTTAATGAAGATCAGGGTAACAATTCTCGGTAATTTCAATAGCATCTACGCTCTTGAACGCAGTAGCTACTGCTAATTCTATCCAGATATTTTTATCTTTCTTAACACATAATACCACTATAGGTATAGTTTTTTCATCAGCTTATTTCCTATTTTCACTGAGTACCGTGAAACACCCTATACTTACCGAATGCTTAGTTGGAAATCAGTAGGACTTACACGTATTTACACTTAAGTTACTACAACACATAGTTCCTTCCTCAATTTACTTCATAAATTACTGCTAACTTTGAAACAGGCTCATCAATCAAATCACAGTTCACCTCTTAACGAAGTTACCGAACAAAAGTACCTACAGACTGCTGACGCAGAGGTAGTCGTGAAACATCGAAGTGACCCAGTTAACAACGCCGAGCCGACGGAACGAACAAGTCAGAAAACTGCCATGACATGCCGCGTTCACGAAACGGTGTTTGTTGATGATATGCAAATATGTACCGTTGATGTGGAACCAATTTGTTTGTTGTCTAAACTTTTGAGGAGCTCGTGGTGAAAGAACAATAGGGTTAGAAAACTCTAATCGATGTCGCTTCGTGGATGGGTTACTGGCAAGTGAAGTTGAAGAGAAGTCAGAATATAAAATCTGTCACCAATCTTACCAAGGGTACGCGTGAGGAAACGGACATCCTCAAGCCCCAGCTGCCGGGGCCTCGATCCTGACTATCAGCCACTTAACCAACCGGCCTGAGCCTGAGTTATCGATGGCGCCTAGTGTTCCACGCACGCCTCAAGAGAAGTCAGCTAGAAAAACCGATGACTTCTAGAACCATGGGAGGTCTTCTGAAAAGATTACCCGCAGTCCTAGAATGCAAAGGGAAACTGAAGATACATAGGTGCTGGTTTAGTCAGTAAAAGTCTGACACGCCCTCCGTTCCGCTCTAGAGCAAGAAAAGAAAATTCATCATCTACGATTGTATCACTGCTTACCATCAGGTGGGATCACAGTCAAGCACTAGTTTATAGGTATCATTAAAATAAAAATTCCATAGAGGATTTCCGAACACAAGAAAAAAAGCCTTGCCAAGGGTATCTCAGTGCTTATTTACCTACTGAGCTGTGGAGGCCACAAGCGAAATATTGATATTCAGCTACATCCAGTTAATGTGGTAACAGTGGTAACCAGTATTGGGAAAAGGCTTGACATAATTCGTTCGCTAGATTTCTTTTCGCTATATATTATATATATAAACATATTCCGTGATTCAATAAAACCTTAGTTAACAAGGCTAACAAAATAGCACTGACGTGATAATGTACAACGACTTAGATTTATTAAAAACTAGCTGACCCAGTCAATGAATGTAATGGACCTTTTAGCTGACCTTAATTGTAATCGGAATACTCGGAATGAGAAGTTGAACACTTTAAATTAGTCTTTCGTTATAGATAAACAGATAAACATATTTATTGGTAAAAATTATTTTTACAAGTCACGATGTATTTTAATTAATGAAGTACTTAGTGGTGTAAACTATTGATATAATTAATATATCAAATAAATAAAATAAATTTTCATCATTTCATTGAAATTAAATAAATTATAATAAATTATAGTAAGATATAAAATAATAATAAACTGTAAAAATAATATATTAAAATTGATTAGTCATTATCATTACTTAATTAATTATTATATGATATTTTATCATCTAGAATTATTTATAACAAAACGCCTAAGTAATATATCAAGTTACAATTTTAATGTATAAAAGTTATCTACAACGATTTTGTACATTTGACGTGATACGCACACAACTTAAAACTTCTACAGATTTATTATATCAACTAACTAGCTGGTGCAAGCGGCTTCGCCCGCGTTTAAAGTTGAAAATATCCCAAAGCTTTCTATGATTAAGGCCGTGTAAGTATGTTCATTCTAAATCCCTTCAGCATTTTCAGCGGGAAGGAGTAACAGTGGCAACCTATTAAGATCTTCGTGATAGGCCTATGCTAGCATATACCTACCACTTTAATAGGTTATCTGGTCCTTGAACGATCCTTCATTTTCCCTCTACGTCGTCTCACCGACTCTTCTTCGACGAGGCCTTCCATCGCCAGAAACACTTAGCGTGATCAATTTTATTCTTAGAAGATTTGATGTATCCAAATTCCTGAAAACTAAAAACTTATATTATCTAAAATTGTACCAGAAGATTTCTTGACAATAACCCAAATATTACGCGTATTATTCTATTACCGCGCAGTCTTTAACAAAACCCTCAAATTCCAATAGTACCAACTAAATTCATAACATCGTTTAAAGTTGGCATAAAGTTAGTCGGTCGTGATTGCCGACTCATATAATTTAATCGAGTTACAAAGCTTTTAACTTCGCCTTAGTGCTACCGACGTGATGGTTTTAGATCTGAGTGCTGTGGGATATTGGGGTGGCGTTGTGGTATACTGAAGGATACACAACGTGGATACACTACGGGATATTAGACTGACTTAGATGGTTGATACTAATATTGAAAAGCGGTTATTATCTACTATTTATATCATAATCTGTATAGATTTAAACAGAGAACTATACCTACGGGCGTCAGAACGTTTGCTTAGTAAGAGTTCACTTTACAGTCGAAAGACTGCTGGACAGGTGTCGGCACAAACGAACAGTTCTGTGCGCCTCGCATTCATCGGATTTCCGCGACTCTCACAAGTGAGATTTTTTTAACCCGCAACACACAGCACAGCAACCAATTTTTCAACCTCGCCATGAAACCATGTGCCATAATATACCTACTCTTTCACAATAACACATGATATTTTTATGGAAAAAAAAAACAAAACAACAAAAAACACACGAGACGAATCGAAGAGCACTTGTGACAACAGTTTGTTATCCCAAACCAACAGTGCCCGCCAAACTTGCCACTTATCCGACTACTTAACTGTTCAACTTAACTGGACGTCACAACATCCAACAGAACAGTTATGAAACCAATTATAACAGAAACAGCATGCGCAACGAGTGAACGTTTGAACGAGTTTGTTCAAATAAAACTGTATTTCGCA
This sequence comes from Mythimna vitellina, assembly GCA_949316375.1. Lineage (NCBI taxonomy): Eukaryota > Metazoa > Arthropoda > Insecta > Lepidoptera > Noctuidae > Mythimna > Mythimna vitellina. The sequence continues at coordinate 38,872,794 of OX438684.1, forward strand.
AACTTTCAGGATAAGTACGTCATTTCATTTTCTGTTTGAAATTGTTTCACATAATTTGCGGCCTTACACGTCACTTTGCTTGTGAACAGAATGAATTGATAAAGCCTGGTTTGGTTAAATAAGTCACTTTATCTTGTTCTGTATTGGATTATATGTTGAGCTACAAACATACTGCAGAGTTATTGTAATAATAAATGTGTACATAAAATAAAACTAAGGTCTTTTTTACATAGCATGGGTAGGATGACAGCAGGACGAAAATATCCGTCTTTAAGATGAGAGGTAGCTACTTGTATGACTTTGACAGCTGTTTCCCGCTACATCCTACAGCAATTGTAGTGTAATGGTCCCGACAGACGTTGTCCTGTCTGAAAATTGGCTTTTAGTAAGATAAAAATTTTCTTTACAATCTTGTAGCGCCGCCTACCGTGTCCAATTGTATTTGCAAACCATCCAGAAATCCACACAAATATCTGCACAAAATTTCATCCAGATCGGCCAAACCTTCTAAGAAGAGTGTCACCTAACTCCTCTTAAACGGCTTGACCGATTTGAATTAGAAACACAGATACAGAAGAATTATATTCATAAATGTATATATTTCAGGCTTTAAATACCCATAGTTAATTACGATTAAATTACATTACCTTTACAATTTGAAGACAAAGAAAATGAAGTTATTTAATTTTTTTATTATTGATAGGCTCGCATTTGACGTATGTGGCCGACAATGGAGCACGCTTGCCTCATCATCATCATCATTTCAGCCGAAAGACGTCCATTGTTGGGCATAGGCCTCCCCCAAATGTCACCACAATGACCGGTCCTGTGCGTCTCGCATCCATCGGATTCCAGCGACCCTGGCCGATGACCCGAGGTCATCGGTCTACCTTGTGGGAGGCCATCCAACGCTGCGTCTTCCGATACGTGGCACGCTTGCCTAGAAGCAACCTATTCACTCTTGACTTAAAGACCCCTAAGTTACAACTATCAGAAAAGACTCCTGCAGGGAATTCCACTCCTTAGCTAAGTAACAATTAATTGTAATAACAAAATAAAACATTAAAATCCCAACATTAAAGATCGCTCAACCTACCACTGGCTGAAGTAATAGTTCAGTCTGTTGTATTTTGAGTGGTATTTAGAATAAAACTATCGAAACGTAAGTGTTTTGCTAATTTGTTTGTCTGCTTGATAATAGTCTGTAATCTGGATGGGATGCAGCTCGATACCATCGTTTCAGCTGTCCATGAGTGAGGCTTCTACATATTTGCCTGCTGCGGTCTTCCCGTCCAACTATAATTTAGGTGTCTTCAAGGCTAGAGTGAATAGGCTCTTAATAAACTAGTGCGCCTGACCATCAATGATTGCATCCCCGCTTATCATCAGGTGGGATCGCAGTCAAGCACTGGTTTATATCAATTAAAAACAAAAAAAATAGGAAATACCCGAAAATACCAAATCTTGGTGAAAGTAGTGTCAGATTTTCTTACCTCTAACAAACGATTGTCAAAGAGATCTTTTTTTAATTTGCAGATACAAATTATAATAGCAGTCGAGACCAATGGCTTAACTTGTATGCAGGGGATTTGGGCCGTGAGTCGTCGCTAGTTAATTGACCCGCATAGCTTTTATTATAATAATAATAATATACCACAACCATCACACAAAGCCATCTAGACCCAAACTAAACAGAGCTTATATGAGTACTAGACAACTGATATATATTTCTAAATACATACATATTATAGAGAAATTACACCTAGATACAGAACAAATGATCGTACTCATCACACAGACATTTGTTTTTTGTGGGAATCGAACCAACGACCTCTGGCATTGCAGTTTGGGCCACTAACTACTAGACCAACCGGCTGGTTTTACTAAGCCACACTCCCCTTTATGTCTCTCTCTAAGGTCGAGCGCTGCGTTACGTGGGCTTGTTACATGCACACCCACATACTAATGCCACACTGAGCAGGTAATAATCCATTTCCCGCAACGCGGACCGCCGCACACGACACACGCGCGACGTCACGCGACGTGAGCACGCGCGGGCTCCCGCTTAACGCAGCGTTGGCCCTAACAGACGATGTTAAATAAAGTTACTCCTTAATGTCTCCTTCAGTAATGAAACATTAACCCTGAGATGCCCTGAGTAGTAGAACTATTTTATCTCTACAAGCTACACGAAGTTGGCACATGTTTACATTTTATAATAATTTTCTTTCTTCTAGCATTCTGTACCAGCACACGTGAGGCTCCGCTCACTAAATGAAAATTATGAAGGAATGTTGTGAAATATTCAACCTCTCATTTCTCTATTCTTTCCAAGGTAGCTTTGAAAGGTTCCAAGTGTATGCTTTCGAATGTAGTCAATTATTCATCGTGCAATCACGCCTGCTTTTATTTGTTTGGAACAGCAGAGACACTGGTGTATTGTTGACAGTAATCGCATCTGATTCCGGAATCATTCAATCTTAATATTATGAAAAAGTCTTAAGCGCTGTTTAGTATTAATAGTAGAAAGTGTGATGCCCCAAAATGACCTAACCTTGCAAAATATTATAATCTCTTCAACACCCTTTAGTTGACTGTTAGAGAATTAGGCATTCTCTACCAGTCTTTGTTTGTTTTACATTGATGGCTTTTATAGAGTAAATTAATTCTGATATTTAAAAAAAAAACTAAATTGAATGTGCTTTGGAGGTATGCGGAACAGAGAGTAAAGTCCCGCAAACCTCCGTTGAAAATGGGAGGACCTTCCGACCAGACGTGTTATGTCTGGTGAGCAACTGCCCGATAGATGATTTCGGACTGTTCTATATGTTCTAATCGCGATGAGAAGTTTCATTGCGCGATGCAGGATTAGTTCGTATGTGACGCCATAGATGTCGCTACAGTGCGTTTTTCGAGTTAAACCGCTAAACTGACTGACATAGTGATGGCGGGATACTTTGTAATTTGTACCTCAAAAATGCCTAAAAAGTTCCTTTTAAATTAAACAGTATTCCAAAACATGGCTGACATAGCAAGCAACCTTGCACACGTTGACCCACTTTTGAATAAAGAATGCTTTACCAAAAACAATAGAACACGAGCGCATTGTTTAGGTCTATGGCTCCAGCCTGTTTGATTGTTCGAATCGTTTAAAAGCGACATGTTTACATTAAACAATTGCAAAATGTCTTTGTGTAAATGAAAAACAATATTAGAACTTTCTTTGACACCCAATTTAAATCTGTGAAATTTGACTTTTATTTTAATTTTGATATAGTCTCATGTTATCAGCCTTAGACCTTTGGAGTTAAAAATAATTTGGCCAAGGGGGCTTCCTCAACCCATCTCTAACACGTTGCTAGTGTGGAGCCGCTGCACAGGACTTGCGTCATTTGCTATGCTGTCCATCCTGCACAACCACCTGCAGTTTTCAGGATCTATACAAGGCCAATAACAGAGCCGTAGAGGTTGACAAATACAGGTCAGAAAAAATTAGTTAGAGTACAAAAAGAAGAAGAAGTCTTAGACCTACCTGGAATATTGTATTGTTTTCATTAAATTTATTTCTCGACTGGAATAATTCATTTTAAGGTAAGTGGATAAACTTTATCACTTAAAGTCGATTTGAATCACAAAACACTGCAATAACAATTTCCCACGTTTTAATACACGTAAGAAATTGTCATTGTAATTTCAACACACTGACTCGAAAATAAGGAAAACTTCATGAACATAAAACTTAACAATACCTAATTATTCTTAGAAAAGGCTCGCGGATTATTTTTATTCGCCTTTTTTGAACCTACCTGAAACAATAAATATAATAAAATGTGTGGCTTGGCCGCCACACATACCAGCACTAGTGTAAAATATAAATTGCTAACTTTAGATTTAGTGTATTGAAAAATTAGCAAAATTTTTCGAAAACTGTATTAAAAACCGCAAGCAATTTTTCCTGTTAGTACCCCAGCCATCAATCTATTCGTCTAGCGTTTTGATATTTTTATTTCTTGATATTTTTTCAGTTTCCTTCTATACAATATCTAGTGGTAGGTACTGTCGCACTCTGCGACGGTTTGCTTCGAGATCCGGGAATTTTATATTTGAAAACAAAGAATTAATAAGAGTATTCATTTTTTGTTTTCTAATGTTTTATTAATTTTAATATTCTTCAAAATAATCTTTGAGAGCGTTTTCCTGCTCTTGTGCAAAAATATTTGGTTGCTGTCGTATTCGGTGTCAATAAAATTTTCTGGTGCAATGTTTCAGTTTTTACAAACATAACTATGTAGGGTCGGATAAGCAATGTAAAATAACACCATTTCTACGCAAAAGCACGGCTTTTAACACATTCTCAGACGAGTCATCATCATCTTCCTGCGCTTATCCCGTGTTATTTGGGGTCGGCGCAACACGTTTTTTTCTTCCACTCTGCCCTGTTACTCGTCATGCTATCACTAACTTCCTTTTCTCATATCACTCTTCACACAATCCATCCATCATTCTCAGACGAGTGATCGCCTTTTTTCTATTCGCTCCTTTCGGTCACATTTTAAAGTAAAGATAAGTATAATTTTAGCTATACAAACAGGTAAATGAAAATGTATTTCGTAAAAATTTTGACAATAAAAAAATACCCCGATTTCACTAAACACTACTAAAAATACGCTAAAAAGATCAAAATAACTTTAATTTCGTAAGTCAGTGTTTCTCAGTATTGTTTGTTCCTTATTTAACGCCGACTGCCGAAATTAAAGTTATTTTGATCCTTTTGTTGTTTTTTTTAGCGAAGTCGGTTATATTTATTTTTGGAAAAAGTTTTTTTATTCAAACTTTTTAGTTGCGATACACTTATAACCAGAGTGCCTATTTCTTATGACAATTCGAACTAACCCAAACACTGCTAGATTACATTGTTTTAATATGAATTTCCTGTATCTACCTTCCACCTTCCGGCTTCATCATCAAAACAGTTCGATAATACCTTTTAGTCCAAGTGCATCTCATGACAATTCCAATAATCCCAAATACGTCAAGGATACATAGATTAATTACGGATTTCCAGTACCTTCCGGCTCCATCATCATCATCAGTTCACTTCGATGGTACCATTTTCAACATAATTATTCAGAACCATTTATTTATTTGTATTGTCCTAGTCACTTAACTAACTAACTTCATTGTGATATCTATGTGAGTATAAAGTTCCGTTGGCCATGTCTGGTCTTCTTCATCAGTTTCACTTCATCAAATGTTACTTTTTGACTGTAAATGTTCTCGATGAAAATACCAAAATAACCATATAGGTTGGTATTTGAAGAGTTCCCTCGATTCCTCATGGATTCCATCATCAGAACTGGATTCTGAAAAAAATGCGACCAATCGGAAAGATTATCCTTTAGGAGGAAAAAAATTGCAAATCGGTCCATAAAAGATCGAGTTCTGGGGTAACACACACAGAAAAAAAAAGCATACAACCGAATTTTTGAAGTCGGCTAAAAATAAGTAAATAATTGATAGTTACTATGAGTCATATGTTGCTTTATGATCGTAGTGATAGTACATAATGAACCATGGTTCATTGTAGGACATACTGAAACGGTTCGATAAATGACAAAGCACACTTTACTAACATCTATTTTGATCCTATAAAATAAAGTCGAAGGATAGCAATAGTGAAATCAATGAAGGTATTTATGTATATAAAGACGTGACTACGTAAGAACCGTTATGATGAATAAGTAAATTATAATAAAAGATCAAAACCAATAGAAAATATCTAATTATTGGGTTTGTTTTTAGAAAAGCAAGTAGGAGTGAACTGGGTAGCGAAGGAGGGGTACATATGCGTCTGTTTTGGTAGAATTAGTGTAGAGTGGCAACGTCTCGTTTTTGAAATACAGCGGTGGTTCAATGAATCTATGACAAGAGACCCTACTTACTAATGCCGCAAAAAATTTAAAATTTATATCCAAAAGTTCTCCTCTGATGCTTATCAAGGAAAAACGATCGAAAATTTCTGTCAAAACTTTAGAACGGCCATTATTCAAACTTACTGCTGGAGTTTGTTAATTCACAAAAACAGGAATTTAAAAAGTTTCCGGTTACCGTAGCCAGAGTCCCGAGAGTCAACAGTCGGAGGCAAGCCTTCGGTAAACATCCGAGGCGAGCCAGTGTTTGTACATCGTAGCTAGTGTTTCTGGAGACACTGCGGGAACAAACATGGGGGAACCGGTGCAACTGACCTAGATACAGATTAGAGCTGCCGCCATGACGAACTTTAATGGTATCATTTGTTTATAATACGCGCCGTAGGCACGGGTGTCCTACAACTCTTGCTGACCCAAGATTATAGCAAAAAATGGAAAGCTAGCTACGTTATCATCATCAACATTATTTCAGCTGAAAGAATTCCACGCTGGCCTCCCCCAATAGTCGCCAGTACGGATGGTCCAGTGCGTCTCGCGTCCATCGCATTCCCGCGACTCTCACTAGGTCATCGGTCCACCTTGTTGGAGGCCTTCCAACAACTTTAATTTCATAAGTCAGAGTAAATCAATAAATAAACTACAAAAAAGTTTTATAACAGAGCAACGTTTTGATAGCAATTACTAATAAAAATGTTTCTTTTTTTTTAATATGAAGAACATTCCTAGCGAGAACAAAGTGCGCCACTAACGTGCGCTGTTGACTTGCGCGATAGGTGGGATAAAACTGTGGATTCAGCTAAAAGTAGCAAAACATTTTAGCCACTGAACCAACACTTCAGGGCTAAAAGGCTACCAGTGTCCAGAGTCCTAGAGCTTAAAAGTTAGCAAATCCTAATTTTGTTTACAAATTCGTGAGCGTTTCAAACGCGCGGCCATAACGATAATTAAAAATATATATATATGCCAGGATTTTGTAAAAATTTGTAAAAGTTGATTCCCAAAACCATTAATTTGTCAAAGTTATGGTTAAGAAGTTATAAGGGTCTGAATGTGGCCGCGCCATTGAAACACGGAGAACCGCGCGGCCGTGGAGATCTTTAAAACTACGCGTTGCAGAGACCTGGAATACAGGGAAATAACAGATTAAATTTGTAAAAATATAGAAAGAAATCCTAGGTTTATATTTTAGGAGTTATAAAGCAAAAACCCCATGGCCGCGCCATCGAAACGGTGAATTTTTTTTTTTTTTTTTTAATTGATATAAACCAGTGCTTGATAACTAATACATTACTGCTGATATCTCGCTGAAAAACCATCGAAGTGGTCTGAATTTTTTTCCAGACCTCTGCGATGCCTTTTCAGCGAAATGTCAACGATAATATATTTGTTAAAATTCAGCTTTCTCCGTAAACTGTATATACGTACCTGAAAATAATAGACTGCCGACTCTCGAGTAACTTTTTCAGAATTTAGAATAGGTACGGATCCCTAAACACTCGAGTCACGTGTCGAAACCTTAGCAATTGGATGGAAAACTTTTTGTTTACCACAAACCACCCTTCTCACAAATCATTACAATTTCCTTATCGTATTAGATCTTTATATGTGAAATTCCTGTTTTATAAAACGTACCACTTTGAGCTGTGATAACTGCGGATTGATTTGGAAAACTAAGTTCGAATTAACTTTATATTAAAGGCATTTTTTTATATAGTGGGAATCATCCAATTATTCCTCTCGCTCTAGGGCGGATCGAGTGAGCGTGTCAGACTTTTACTGACTAAAACCACACCTATATTCCTTCTTTGCCTAGCGTTCCTAGTCACCTGGTTTTCCTTTCGGAAGTCAACCCATGGCCACAGTAGGCTTCGGCCCAGTTGGGCCCCTACGGTTTTACTGACATCTCATTGAGGCGCGCGTGGAACACTACGTGCTGTCGAAGGACTCGGTCCGGACGGTTACAGAACTGCTGGACGGACACATTGCTCGTCGTCCGCAAGCCTACGCCTACGATAGCTGGAAATCGAAAAGCGGGATCGGGGTCCCAGCGGCTGGGGCGTAAAAACATCTGTTCTCTCACGCGTGCGGCCGCCTCTTTCGCTAGTATTACTGCTTCGCAGCAGGAGGTGACCACCTGCATTTCCTCCTCGCTCCTGACCATGACTTGCACCAGAGCCCGGTGCTAGAGGTCGCCCGCCGAATATTAAAGGTTATTATTTTTTAGAAATTAGTTATTCATTTGTTTCTTTGAGTTTTATATTTTCTGAAATATTGCTGTTATTCTGGAATATAAGTCCTGCATACAAACGCGCCCCAACAACACACAACTATTGACGGTAACTGTTACAAACTCGTACCTATATATTGGTTTCAATCTCTTTCGTTTAGGAAAGTTTACCTCAACAATGACCCTTGTTCTCCGGGCAGTCGAAGGATTACATTTCAATATTTCACCTAAGTAAATGATCGACTATGGAGCTCACTTGCCTAGAAGTAACTTATTCACTCTCGACTTAAAGACCCCCTAGGTTGTAGCATTCCGGCAGGGAATGAATGCCACTCCTTAGCAGTACGCACAATGAATGTGTGGGGGTGGGGGGGGGATGTTGAAGTTTTGAGAAGAAAGTATTAAACTACGCGCTAATTAACTCGTAAAGAACAAGTTTCATAGCTTGATAATAAGTAGCGTCTGTGTCATTAGCACTTGTCTTCTGTTCCCGAGCTGTATTGCTCGGGTACCGCCGCACGTCTCGCCTCTCCGGACAATGGTCGGGAATATCGTAGCTTTTATCTTACTGATATTTTATAACCTCCTTACAAGCTGGGTCGTGTGTAAAAATAGGTGGTTTTCTTCTTTTCTTTCTTCTTTTTCCTCTGGGGCGGCATAATGGAGTCCAGTTCCTTACGAGGGGTGACTGCCTGAATGCCATTTCCAGTTATTTTTTTAAGGGCTTGTAGTTCTAAACAAAAATCACAGATCCCTGATTTGAAATCTCGATTTATAAATGTGGGATAGGGTTAGGGGGGAATAATACTTTACGACCTGCTATCCTGTACCTACAAAAAAAAAAACATGACACGAGATATTTATAGAGGTATATTAGATAAGATGTAAGGTTTAACTTTTTGAAACGGATGTTTTTAATATCGTGCGGATTTCATCACGCATGCGGGATTGTCCCGCATGCAGAAAATTTCAAAATGCAAAAAAACTAGTCCCGTGTGCGTATTCCACTCATTAAAATAAATACTTGTATGAAATGGACATTTGCGGGGGTTACGCGTGCGGGGCAATGCAGCATGCGTGATCAAAACCGCACGGTATTAAAGACACCATAACTACCGATTTGAGACCTGTGAAGCCGCAGCGGCTACCTATTTATTTATTTTGTCTTATAAAGGATCGCGATAGAACACTATCTCTCCTGCCACTCTAGCCAAGTTACAACCTTTTCGTTTCCATTTTCTTTTCGTCGATCGCCTCGAGTAGGCCACACCTCTGATTCCTTTATTCTGACGTCACCTCAACGGTCAGTCACGTGGTCAGAACAAAGGAATAGGAGGCGTGGCCGACTCGAGGCAATCAACGAAAAGAGAATCGAAACGGTTGTAACTTGGCTAGGGGGGCTGATGGTGAGATAATTTTGTGCTCGACAATGGAGTACGCTTGCCTAAAAGTAACCTAAGTTCACTCTACATTACATATTGAATTGCCCTTAGCGTTCCAGGGCCGCGATGACTTCTGCGACCATGCCGCAGCCTATGATCACCCCTGCATGTTGAATTATAGGTGAACTGGGGTTGTAATCCTCTGTATTAACAAGAACAGCCATATTCCAGCAATCAGACCAGTTAAAGAATTCTGCCATTAACGTCGTATCCCTCAGTGTACAAAGATATGGAATATTTCAATCTCGGAGAGTGTTCCAACTATTCCAAGTTGGGCTCTCTTTCAGTCCCTACTTCAACGAAGTAATTATAAGTTTGAGCTAACGCATCTGCCATGTGTTAAATGCAGCGTAGTTTTAATTCGAGCTGATAAAATGGAATATTACAAACTTTGGAAAGTTTCAATTAAATAGTTGAACATATGCATATAAAAGTTTATAAATATATCATCACTACATAGTATAAAACAAAGTCGCTTTTCGTGTCTGTCTGTCCCTATGTATGCTTAGATTTTTAAAACTACGCAACAGATTTTGATGCGGTTTACATGTATAATGCACGCATAATATAGTAGAGGTATACTGATGATTTTAGAGGTTTCTAACGTGATGTCGTAAATAAACACATTTTTTGTGTTACAACAAAATCTCTAATATTAACAACATATTACAACGGAACCTATAGTTTTATTTAATATAGCGATCAGTTAATATAATGCACGATTGATATAATTTTAAAAGAACTAATTTTTATAAACATAACATACATTAAATATAAAATCGTTTGACTTACCACTCAAAAGATATAAAACTTATTTGATCTAATATGATGGCTTCTTATTTAAGCTTAAAAAAACAATAACTGAATTTTGTTTAATAAATATTAAAAAGTATTTTTTCATTGTAAGTTCTATCGTAGTTATAGGTAATAGTAACCTAAGTAGATATTAAACATAACTAGTAACTGATTACCACCTGTGCTAAGATAGGTCGACAGAGCCCCGCTTGGTAGGGCTCCTATTTCTGGGAGGTTTAAAAAAAAGTAACCACGAAGGCTAAAGCGGGAGCTCCGCTCCGCTTACCTTATCCACAATTTACACAAAAAAAAAATCTGGTTCAATGTTTTTAAAAATGTAGATAGCATAATTATGTAAATCAATCAATATTTTGCAAAGAAAATGGTTTTAAAGGTCAAAGTCAAAGTAAAAAGTTTTTTATTTCACATAGGCCTACATGGGCACTTATAAAACGTCAGAAGCTAGTGCATCAGTCGATCAGCGGGCTCTATGCGGACGCAACTGACTGTACGTGTTTCTGTGCATTTAACTCCGCCCAAATGTTTGAGGGACGATGCCTTAAGAAACACATCCAGGTCCCCGGCTCCTTCGTAATCTGCCGCGACCCCGTCGTCGCTGTGTCTGGACACCAATCCTGTGTTTTACGGGCCCACAATTCTACTAACAATATATTTTTTTATATGCTACTAGGTCCATCCAGAATAATGCGACCATTTTTCATTAACCTGGAACACTCTGTTTTTTTTTCATTAATTATTTCAAAAAGTCATTACCAAACATATCTCCCCTTTGCCAAATCATGTACGGATGGTTCCCCTTCAAATTGTTTACTGTGTAGTTTATTGACTTAAATTACGACATGGCTGCCTAAACTCGAATACCCAAACACACACAATAATAATCCAAACGCCGCTGCCGTACCCTTCGCGGAAATAAGGGCGAGACCACAACACCGCTTTACGGCATTGTACGATGAGGCAACTCAACGCAAAAATTTACGTTGCGGCAGCGCACTGAAAATTTCCACGATGCCTTGTGCGACGTCGCAGATTCTTACGATGCGACGTCGCAACGCAGTGTTGTGGCCTCGCCCTAAGGCGTGATGTTAGTTTTACTCACGTTTTACTAAAATAACTTTCTGATCCACTACACTAGCTCTAGTTATGGAAATAACAAAGAGAAAAGAGATACTATGTTACAGGCACAGCAGCCACTACGCAGCTTATTGCAGTTGTTGAAGTGAACATAAAAAATAAGTATAATGACATTACTTGAGCAGAGAGAATGACACCGGTGGAGAGAAGTAGCACTCAAAATTTTCACAAACTTCATGACTCAACAAATACTGCTTGTGCTATGTTCAAAGGCTTTTGTCTGGCACAAGTATGTAATTCAGACAAAAACCACTAACGACATGTAGCTATGTTGATAATTAATAACATACACGTACAGTCTAATAAGACAAAGCAACACGATGAAATTGTTTTGTAGGGCATATTTTTTATTAGTAAAGATTATTTTCAACTTAATAAATAAATAATAATGAAACTAAAATACTAACCAGTCATAACAAAAGCCGGGTCGGGACGGTGGGATTAATCATCTGCAAAAAAATACGATAAGACGCACAAACTCTCATTAAATAATAAATTATCATCTGTTGGTGATCTTCATAATCGATTTCATACGGTCTACCCAGATTTAAGCTGTGCGTTGTCTGAAATGAAATTTCCTTATCAGAACCATCTTCAAGTCAGATTCAAGAGTCCACTCTATATACCCACATAGAGAGCTCCGAATACCGTCAGGGGAAACGGTCGCCCAAAGTGTTATAAGCATCATTAATTAGGGTGTAGCATCTAGAACGCATTCAAGGGCTCTGCTTACATGGGACACAATCATTCCTAGTACCTACATACGTAATGTATTATCGAGACAAGAATTTTCTAATCGTGCTTTGTTTCAATGTCCTGGCAACTACTATTCTCCAGAAATTCAAAAAGAACAAGGTTTTGCAAGCCTACTGGATAATATAGAGACCTTGTTCTAAAGTGGTGAAACAAACAAAATGCTTGAATGAGTGTGTGTGTGTGTTGTTGATGGCAGGGAAAACACACACATACAGTTAATAGTCATCATCTTAGTATTGACTACTGACCCTGTCGATTAGGTTATCTACTTAAAAATTACTCAAGAGTCATACAAAACATATAAAAATGTTCGTCAAGTATATATGTAGTTTTATTGCACAATACAATCTTATGGTAATGAAGGCAAGTCATTTGATTGGTTTTTCCATATTACTATATGATATCGTATCTCTTTATCATAAATATGGAGAATAATATCGAGTTCTCCGTCCAATCATACTTGTAATAAGAACAATAAGGAATATGAGGGCAATTTTTTTGTTTGCTTAATTAAATTCTTTTTAGATCTAGTAAATAAATATATATTTTTTTATTTACATATCATCAACAACGAAGTTATAAAGCTGCAAAGTCGCTATTGTGAAAGAATAGTCCAACATGGTATTTGACGTCTGAAAATTGCACGCATATTGGAATTTTTTTATTTGCTGAATTAAATACTTTTTAGCTCTGGTAAATAAATATGATTTTTTTATCAAATATCATCAACAACGAAGTTATAAAGCTGCAAAGTTGCTATTTTGAAAGTGAAGTCAAAAGCCATGACACCAGCACCGCCGCCATAGGCTATTGGCGAAACTGCGCCTTGGCGAGAGAGACAGATATTATATATATTATATATATATATAAAAGGAGAAACTGACTGACATATCAACGCACACCCAAAACTACTGAGTCTACGAGGGTAAAATTTTGCACAAGGCTTCCTTTTATAACGAAGGCGAGCACTAAGAAAGGATTTTCGAAAATACACACCCTAAAGGGATGAAATGGCCTAAAGTTTGTATGGAGAAAGCTACTTTCGCGGGCGTAGCCGCTGGCAGATGCTAGTATTGGTAAAAAATTGTTATATCTCGTTTGCTTTCCTAACAATTTTGATATTGTTTTCACAATAAGTATTCTATTTTTGAATATTTATTGAAGGACTGGTTAGTTAACAAAAATGTTTTTCATCATATTCCCTATTGCCACTTTGAAGGAGCATTGATTTCTTGACTATTTAAAGTCTTTATTCTTAATTAAACAAAAATAAACTACATTACATAATATCCAACCGGTGACGTAGCCAGATACTCTTAGGTAAATACTTATACTTCCCACGAGAAACGGTTACAATAATTTTACCAGTTCGAAACGCTTTGATTAGTCAAAACGCGATACGGTAGAAACGAGTCATGTTACCTGATGGCTGCTGCTAAAAGCTTTCTTGTTACGAATGAATGCTGGATATGGGATGCATCTGTCGCCCGATAATGGGAACGCTCCGATGTCCCTTCACTCAAACGCTCTGGAGCGGACATTGGACAGCTTTTGAAGAATTACTGGAAATTTCAGATTTTTTCTGATCATTCAGGGTATTTATTTATTATTTATTTATTTAGACTTCATGCACAGTAGTGGTACATAGGCGGACTTAATGCAACAAAGCATTCTCTCCCAGTCAACCTTTTTGTTAAAAAAGATAATCATGTGGTAGGACGGTGTGCACAATAAATAAAAAATAGTTATTTCAAATGTAATGTAGTATCATTAAATTAAGTTGCTTATAATAATAAAATATTTATTTTAATAGTGGAAAATATTTTAGACGTGTTCTTCTGTTAGATCCGTCAGAATACATGGGAACTAGGTATATTAATTCTATTAAATTGTCACAAAGAATATACAAGTTTAAAAGGATATACTACGCTGCAATATCTCATGAAGTAACGAAAAAAGTATAGATACTTATAACGTTAATTGTTAACAATATTTTAATAGATTCAATACCAAAGTATCGTTACCTGAGTTACCGTTAAAATGTTAATTTTATGAAAATATCGTTAATTAACGATACTTGTAGTGAGAATTTGGTAACATTAACAAGCCCTGCCTCCAGTCTAACCGAATACAGCTGTTTGCAGGCACATATAGAGTGCAGCGAATGTCTTTCTAAACTCCACCCACTGACTCCACTGTTTTTTTATTGACAGGCTTGCGTTTGACCACTATCTCCCCAGATGGTAAGTGATGATGTATTCGAAGATGGAGCTCGCTTGCTTAGAAACAACTTATTCACTCTTAACTTAAAGACCACCAGGTTGACACATTCGGGTTTCTTTCTGAAGTTCTTCTTGGTCTTGGGCCATTCCAATTAATGAAGGTTATTCAATCTCCTTGTGCTTTGTCAAGTTGAACAGCACACTTATTGAATATTTAACATTAACAACCCTCACTATACCATAGAGTCACCAACATAGGTACAATTTGAGCATATTGATTCGACATAACAATGAGTACTCGTATTTCCTTATTTTTTATTTTTTTTCAAAAATTTACAATACCCTTACAGGCTAGACCCGAAGAAATCCCAGAAGTTTCCTTATTTTAAATAGTGCCACTGTTTATACCGTAGCAACTTTTATATGTAGCTATCCTAGTGAATGAACTCAAAGCACAAGAGAATAAGTCGACGTCATCGGCGATGAGGTTGAGAGTGCGGAGCGCCTATGTCAGTGGCGCCTCGCGCAGCAGGTTAGTTCGCGCGTGCGGCACTGTCAGTAGCTGTGGTTGCCGACGCCTACCCACATACCCGTCCGGCACGACCAGCTCCACACTTCGCAATATGTCTGCATTGTGTTTCTTTCCTCTAATTATCTTATAAATATAAGTTACGAGTGTGAGTGGCCTCCTGACCCTCATTTCATTATATTCGACCATAGCCAAGACGAATAGAGTTGGATACATCAACGGATAAAAGGGATATACACCGTAGTCTCTCATATAGCATAGCATAGTCGGCCTTATAATGTTCCCACTGTTGGGACTCAGGCCTTCTCTCTAGAAGAGGGAACTGGGTCTCTCATATATTTGTACCTAATAAACTTGTATTGTACTCGCTCCAACATGAGACTACACTTAGTTTCATGTGGAGCCCAAATAACTGCATTACATTCTAATTGGCTCCTTACTAAAACATTATACAATTTTGTTATAGCTCTAATACTTATTTGTGAAACCTTTAACCATTCTAAGCACAAATCTTAAATTTCTATACGCTTTTTCGCATATTTCAACTATGTGATCTCGAAACGTTAGCTCAATGGTAAATTGGGCTCCCAAGTCCTTCACTTTCGTGACCTTTTCCATGAGCACCCCGTCCACTGTATAATTATACGTTATGGCGGTCTGTGAGCGTGAGAAACTGATAGTCACGCACTAAGATGTGTTAAACTGCAGGAGATTATTCTTTCTCCAAGTTACCACTCTGTCTATATCTCTCTGCAGTTTTTCACATTGTCATTGGTGTTCTTTATAAGGTGAGAAAGCTTGAGGTCGTCTGCAATCAGTTAACACTTAGCATCTTGTACAACCTTTGGTAGGTCGTTAATCATTAACAAAAATTCTAAGGGCCCTAGATCCGATCCTTGGCTTACACCAGATATAGTATAATATGCCTTTGATCTGTGTCCTGCATAATCAACATACTGTAGCCTGTTACTCATATAACTCGCAAAAAACTAAAGTAAATGCGGGGTAAAACCTCAGTAAGAGTCTGACACTATCTCCCGCTCCGCCCAAGAGAGGGGATGTCATTAGTATGATTTTGCCACCCAATAAAAAAAAAAAAGAAAACCCCTGCTAACTTTTTCAGTAACACATCATTATCTACTAAATCAAATGCTTTTTTAAAGTCAAAATACGCAGCATCAGTTTGCCCCCCACTGTCTACTATTGGCAATACTTAAGCTGCGTAGCTAAGCAAAATATTCTTAGTATTCCTATAGGACCGAAATCCATGTCGCGCATCTGTTAGTTGCGAGCTAACTTGGTGATATACGTTTCTATGAATAACAGATTCTAGTACTTTTGCCGTTGTTGATAATACAGCAACAGGTCTATATTCTTCAACTTTATTCGTCGAACCTCCCTTTGGTACCGGTATGACCCGTGTAATCTTCCACATTTCTGGGAATACAGCTGACTTAAGGCAAAGATTATAAATGTACAAAAGCACCATTCGACAGTCTCTAAAGATATACGGCGGAATACCATCAGGCCCTGATGATTTTTTTGGCTTATGTTGCAGCAGAGCGCGGTGCGCGTCATCCAACTCCAATCTGTCAAGATGAACCCGCCCTGCTTCGTTCTCACTGCCCGCTTCCACTACCGCTGCATCCACATCCAATCTAGACTTATTTACAGAATACACTGAATGTTCTCCGGTCAAGACCTGACCGTTCTTTAAAATCTTTTGGTTACTACTATTACCTCTTTTAGAATTAACATAAGCCCAAAAAGATTTAGGGTCGCTCCGCATTTGATTTTGCATACGAAGGCGATATTGTTCGTGTGCTCTTAAAATTTTCCCTTTAACTTGGGTCCTACACTGAGCAAACGTCTCGTAATCATTCTTTAAACCACTACTTTTATATTTTTTATGAAGGGTAGCTTTGAGTTTATGTCGCGAATTATCTCACCCATATACCACTCAGGATAAATGTATCTCGAGTGTATACAACTTCGCTTTTTCCTGGGAACACTGTCATCTATAATCGAATAAATCGTGTCATAATAATACTTTCCACTCGTATCTAAATCTAAGTTATACAAGGAGTCCAATCAATAGCTCCAATCTTTGAATATAACAAACAAAAATCGGCATTTATGAAATTTCGGAAAACGGCGGAATTTGCGATGTTATTGACGATGATCTCAAACTGGGCGCTAAGTGGGTACTTGTACGTAAATGCAGGCTGACAGACACGTCTACTGGCGGGTGATAAGCGGCCACCGACACAAGCGGCGACTCTGCCGCGACTACACTCACACACTTTCCCCTCTCAAATTTGCTCAATACTAAGTCCAAACATCGATCATTGCAATTAGATATTTTATTGCTTTGAGTAAACCCATGGAATGTCATGAAAAACTCATAATAAGAATTAATACTTGTAGGACATGAATGTAAATTAAAATCTCCTATCACTACTACTGCACGATAATTATTACAAAATTCATTATCACTACTATTAGGTGGGATATAGACAGCGCATATTAAAAACAAAAACCTATTACGTAAATATACAGTGGCACCTACTGGTGCAAAAACATGGTCATCTATGTTCACGTCACTCGTTACGGGTACCCGCCGCAGCTCGATTCGCAGTGTGGCCACGAGACACGCGCCGCCTTACTTACATCCATCCGCTCGGTCACATCGCAATATTGTATATCCGGGAGGGATTAATTCCGTATACAGATCGATTCGTTTAAACCAGTTTCCGCGATAGCAAACAGATCCGCGTTATAAATGTTCAGTCCAATATAAAACTCCTCTAACTTCGTTCGCAGGCCTCTAACGTTCTGATAATATATATCTACCGTAGATTTATTCTGAGGTTTTTGGTTTATTGGATGGTCTACTAAACCAAACCCATTGACAGAACTCAACATTAATTGGCCAATTTTCAGATCGCCACAACATGTCATTTTAACTTTCCGGTACTCCGTAAAGGATGCATAATCTCTTTATGTTCTATGTTTAAGTCGTTCTACTTTAACAGGTTCTTTCAACCCACATATGTTTCTTACATAGATATCTAAGTTTTCTTCCGCAGTTTCCTTCTGTAGACGCCAGACGTTTTTCCGTTCCTTTAATTTCATTAATAGTAATATTTTCTCCTCTTTTCACTTCTTTACTAGAATAATGATTTTTCTTCTTATTTACGACTGTCCAGTTTTCTTCTGTATCCAGACGTTTCTTCTCTTCTTCATTTACCTCAATTAAACTGGTATTCATTTCAGTCTCTTTATTTATTGATATAGATGGTTGATTACCCGTTACTAAATTCGTGGATTTCGTGGCCACACATTTTTGGTTTGGAATTTAATATTCAATGGTGAATAACAATGTCAAAACAGTGACGATAATTGATGGTGACAGACTCGTACAATACAAGTAGATAGGATTCGATACCGAAAAACAATTTTGTTACATTTTTGATGCACATAAATATCATCCAGCAGTACTATAGGTATATGGCTACTGGCATTAACTCGTAAGCGACACAGTGCTAGAGGTATGTTCGGCTTTAAGGGCACGCGCACACTTGAGACAAGACTTGTCTACAACGTCGCAGACTTGTCTACAACGTCGCAGACTTGGCTGCGACAAGACTGTTTTGTCTCCGACACGGCACACACCATCAAGACAAAACAGTCTAGCGGCGTACGGCCAGTGTTGCCAACTTAGTGGATTTTCCACTAAGACTGGTGGTTTTAACCCCCCCCCCCCCCCCCATTTAGTAGGTTAAAATAAAAATTGGTTTAATAGCTAGTGGATTTTTCTAGTGCTTTAGTAAAATTTCAATTTCTTACTAAAAATGCGATCTGTCGGGTGTAAATCAGCACCATAGAATCCATAATTATCAATCTGATACCGACGATGATGGTGCAAACAAAAATGATTCGTCTGAAGACGAATTAATACATAGCTATTATTGAATAATTTGTATTTTAATTTACCTGCTAATGTTAATTTACCCACAAATAGTATTTTGATGAACTATGTCTATCCTATATGCCTACTGATTTTATTTCGTACAATGCACATTTTTTAATGGGACATTTTACGATTTTTAGTGTGAAAAAAATTATTTTTTGTGGTTTTTCTGGTGATTTTGAAATTTGACTCTAGTGGTAAGTTAGTGTAACTGTTGGCAACACTGGACGTTACAAAACGGTCTTGTCGCAGACAAGTCTGTCTAAGACAGTCTTGTCTCAAGTGTGCGCACGCCCTAATGTACAAACATCAAAGGGGTGGTATTCATCTGTTAAGGCAAATATTTGGCAGATCCCAAAATGTATGATAATGAGCGTAGATTCTATATATCACAGTAGATACAGTAACACTGTTTAAATTTTGATATAACAAAAATCAATTTTATCATCCACATGTTTTTAATTCAATTAATATTATTAGAGGTTGGTGCAACAATTTTCTCTTCTTCAAATACACATATGTATAGATATTTATTTCCCATTGCCTCAACAAACGTCTCCTTTCTAGGCATATCATTTAAACAATCAACACATGTTTTTAAGTGTCCCATTACTCCTCACCTATGCACATTTGTATTCAAAGCGTTCCTTTCCTCATATGTACCTACTAAGTATTGTAAAATCATCATAATCTTCCTGCCCTTGTTCCATTTTATTTGGGGTCGGCGCAACACGTTTTTTTCTTCCATTCTATCCTGTCAACCGTCATACTATCACTAACTTCCTTTTCTTTCATAGCACTGTTCACAAAATCCATCCATCTTTTCCTAGACCTCCCTCTCCCTCTCCACCCATCCACATGTCTACTCATAACTCTTTAAGTAACATGCGTATTGTAAAACCATAAACCATGATATTCGTTTTCTATAGGACTCTTGTCACCAGAGTCACTGTCAGACTCCCTGTTATGTACTCATTTCTTATTATAGCTATTATATATATATACATACATTTTAGCTTTCTCATCTCTACTAGCATTCTTCTACTACTTGAAAGAGTTACCGGTAACTCTGTAGGTATCGGTAATGGCGTTCCAAGACCACGGGGCCCTAGTAGGCTAGTAGATTTTAATTAGCAACAGTCTGACAGTCCCTCTCACAACACCGAAAGCGAGAGAAGTTATTTAATTTCCCATGCAAAACAAATGCCTTTTGTGCCCCAACTTTCTCATCTAAGACAAGTAATAAAGCACTGCCCTTAGCCCAACTTTGGTACCAGTCCATTTTTAGGGTTCCGTGCCTCAAATGTAAAAAGCGAAACTTTTATAGGATCATTTTGTTGTTCGTCTGTCTGTCAAGACCTTTTATCTCGGGAACGCGTGAAGATATCGAGTTGAAATTAAAATCATATGCTCAAGTCTCTGGTTCCTTGAAGCTGTGAAAAATTAAACTTCTGAGTTAGCGAATAAAAAGATACGTGTAATTCGAAACTCTCTAAGGGAATCAAAACTCATAGGATACTTCCCATTGACCTAGAATCCTAAAAGTCAGCAAGGTCTCATAGCACAAGTATAGGAAAAAATCTTAAAACGGTAAATTAGTTGAAACATTACAAAAAAAAATGCAATTGCGAAAAATATCCGTAACTCAATTCGGGAATTAAACTGTTTTCATAGGAAAGTTTGTACGGAACCTCTTAACGCGAGTCCGACTCGCACTTGCCCAGTTTTTTGTTTCTATTTCAGTATTAATTTTCACATAGCTGCTTCCAATTCTTTATAAATTTTCCTCTGGCATTGCGACTCAAATAAGAAATGTAAAGATACCTTCCGCAGAACCCACCTGATGTTCATCGTAAATTAAAAATGTAAACGTTATCACATCTCCTTTGATTCCGTCCTCCGTGGAGAGTAACAATAGCGGAACAGTGACGAATATTGATGATGACATCTTACGCTGTACCAGAAACAGCGGTACCTCTAGGTGCCTATAGTCACAGAACAAATATGGCTATAGTATAATATCAAACATTGTTGATATTACCTGGTACAGTTCCCTACAATATTTATTAAAATCTGAAATGACAAAATGTCATCAATATTTCGTTCGCCTTTGTCATGTGTAATTTTTTAACGGACTTCAAAAAAAGGAGGAGGTTCACAATTCGGTTTTTTTTTTATCATCAATTTTTTTTATGTTAGTTACCTCAGAACTCCGTCGTTTATGGACCGATTTACCAATTTTTTTTCCCTTAACAAGATATGCTTGCAGATTGGTACCATTTCTTCAAAATCCAGTTCTTATGATGGGATCCATGAGCAATCAAAGGAACTGGAAACATATCCTATTAAGGGAAGATTTTTTGTTGTAAAAAACACAATTTAGAAAATTATAAAAAAATATAACCGAAATGAGAACTTCCTCCTTTTTTGAAGTCGGTTAAAATCACTAAAATGATCAAAATAAATTTAATTTCGGAAGTCGAACACCGAGTTCCGAAATTAAAGTTATTTTGATCGTTTTAGTTTTTTTTTTTTTGTGTAGACGTTTAATTTTTATTTGTAAAGTTTTTTTTCTAATGAAAATATTTACCTCTAAATGTCTTAATTAAAATAAAATGGTTTTAGAGCAGCTACTAATATAACCCATCAATTTCAGCTGTATGTGTGTCTTAATGATACATATTTCTAAATACATACATATCATAGATAAATTACACACAGATCTACAAGATCTTTGTTTACAAAACATCTAGAGAAAGATATGTTTTAAAGTTATAATCACGTAAAAGCGATTGTATTGCAAAATATCTCGGGTTGGGCACTTGCTTATCCGATTTACTTTTGTCTTTGGCAGAATAGTCGACATTGGCTCTAATTGCCATTAAAAAAAATATAACCAAATTGAAAACCTCGTCTTTTTTTTGAAGTCTGTTAAAAAATTCAATAGAATTACTACTAATATGAAATAGCAACATCAAACAGCTCTTCAATCATAAAGCTCCCGCACTCTGAAGCACTCAGCAAAAGTTACACAAGAGCTCACCTCGAAGTCGAACAAGCCAGTAGTTCTCGTGATTAGCCAGCTGAAGCCGCGGAGAGGCGAGCAGATGGAAATCTCGACTTATTCCAACTTCAGACCGGACAGCGGATATTACCTTTCGGTTTCGCTATCGTTGCATTCCAGAAACTGCTTCAAACTTGTTACGCTATGCGGGATCTTGTGCCGGCAATAGTAATTAGTTCTTCATCCGGATTGGAGTTATAGCCTCAAATTTAGCATAGCATAGTCGGCCTTATAATGTTCCCACTGTTGGGACTCAGACCTACTCTCTAGGAGAGGGAACGGGCCGTAATCCACCACGCGGGCCCAGTGCGGGTTGGTGAATGTCACATGTCTTCGAATTTTTGGTTCTAAGACATGCCGGTTTCTGTGAGTAAGAACAAATGAATCAAAGATATTGTGGTCGACAAATGTATGATAAAACTGAATGCCAATGCTCTCCGAAAATAATATAACCATATCCTGTCAGGTGCAGATCCTTTCCATAACATTCAATATATAATTTATTTACATCTTATTAGTTTTGGCCGCCTTATTCATGAGGTCCCCTGAGCACCTCCGGTCCTCACAATACGTCAGATTTGGCGCAGTGCTCAATAATTCAATGCGACTCCTTCCGACTAACCAAAAGAGAACTATAAAAACTTTATGTGCAATAAAAATCCTCTCCAATTTCTCTTGAAATAGCGTCAATGTGGAGTCACTTGGTGTAGCGATGTTAGTGCTTGTGTTAGTTTCTCGAGGCTAAGAACCTGCCGAAGTTTCTCACATTGTTATTGTTATATTTAGATTCACAAAACTATTGAGATAAGGTCCTTCTATGCAAGCTTCTTACTGGCGAACTCCAGAGTTGTATCAACCACAAACTCCGATAAAGATCAAATCGGACATGGTGTGTATACCATGCAAGTGCGAGCCGAATTCGCGCACTGAGAGTTTCAAAATTACCTGTGTGAATAGTTCCATTCCTGTTTCGAAGATTTTTCCAAATCGTAGAAAAGTATATTTGTGTGGCGTAAATACAAATTTATAGCTTTCAGACTTTTTTCTATACTCGTGCTATGAGAGCACATCACTTCATGTCAGATTTCAGAATTCTAGGTCAACGAGAACTCTATAACTTAGGAAATTAAAACTCTCTAGAAGTACCCACTTCAGAGAATTTTAATTTCCTAGCAAGTGTCAAACTGTTTGCCTGAACGGAGCATAAACGGCGTTATCTTTAGATTGCGTCTACTTAAAAGTTTGATTTTTTCACTGCTGCTTAGGGTAATACTAACTACTAAGTAAAAAAAACTTAACAAATTTCAAATATTCAGATATTTGATACTTAACAAAATATCAAATAGGTACTCAGATATTTGATATTAATTTTAGCTTCATACCTCCATAATTCCTAAGAAAAAGGGTCTTAATAGACGGACAGACCGTCAATAAAGTGATCCTATAACCGACTTAGGTACGGAACCCTAAAAAAACACAAAAGTCGTCGACGGCGCGTATTGTTCCACGCGCGCCTCAAAGAGATGTCAGCAAATCGTAGGGGCCCAGCAGGGTCGAAGCCTACTGGGGCCACGGGTAGTGTGAAAGCGGAACCCGGGGCCCTGGGACGAAGGCAACGAAGGAACAGGAGTGGGTTTTTAGTCAGTAAGAGTCTGACACTATTTCCCGGTCCGCCCAAGAGCGGGGATGTCATTAGGATGATTTTCCCACCAAATAAAATAAAATAAAAATACCTATTGTTTTCACAACACGTTTTTTTGGAATATTTTTAGTGTAGGAGATACTCCGAGGATTCCTTTATTAAAGGGATTTGTCTTTTTATACAAAGCAATATCGCTAACATTCTAATAGGTTCCTTCATAAGGCGTCTCTAAGTAAATTGCCTACAAGTACAGCGTATTGTTTTGAATCGGTTCCACGGTGTTTGAAGATAGCAATAGAATACATCTGTTGAATATTAAAATTTATTATTAGTAGGTACTAAAAAGAGGGAGAGGTGTGGTGGCACATTGTATACGAACGACAAGATGAACAAGTGTTTGAATTCGCAACAGCCACGACTTGTATGTTGACCTTAGCTAGTCGGTCGTTGACAAACGCATTCAAGCACTCATTGCCATCGCTCTCAAATCACGAATGTATACCGGCGGATTAACTGACGTGCCCTAGCACCTAAACTTAGGATACAAGAGACATCCATCAACCCATTTCATGACAGATGTTTCTTCTCAGAGAGAAGAGGCCATGGAAAACGGTTAAGACCGACCTCCAAGTACAAATTGTACGTCGAGGATTCAAACCTAAGCAGAGACTTAACTCTGTCTATCACTAATGCTGCTCTTTAAACGGTGATGGAAATCATCGTGAGGAAACCGGCATATCTTAGAACTAGTGATGAAACGGAAGCGTCTCAACGGAAACAGATGTCAAAAGTAAATCTTAGCGGAAGCGGAACCGGAAGTTTTAATACTTTGAAGAAAGAGCACAACTTTATTTTTTAAGATTTGTTTTGACTTTGACTAATTTATTTTGCTTATTTTATTTGGTTTGCTGCTACTAGGATCACTGACTCCTAAGCCACAGACACATACACCTGTGCCCCGCCTGGGCAGAGCACCGCCGTGTCCTCGTGGGAGCGATCGGCGGCAGTGATCTCTCACGCCGGGCATTGGTACAAGCCATGGTCCGGAGTGAGGAGGAGTGGCAGGTTGTCGCCTTCTTTTGCGAAGCAGTAATGCTAGCAAAGGAGGCGGCCGATCGCGTGAGGCAACGGTCCTCACGCCCTAACCGCCGCCGGGATTCCGATCCCGATTTCCGGCCACCGTAGGCGTGGGCTTGCGGATGGCGAGTAATGGGTGGCTCGCCGTCTGAACGTCCGTTAACTGTCCGGACCGAGCCCAAGTCGCCGATGGCGCATACTGTTCCACGCGCGCCGCAGGGAAATGTCAGCAAATTGTACTTTTAGTACTCGCAAAACAGAGGTAAATTTATATTTACTTAATAAAAAATAATTTGGCCGCACATCTTTGAGTCTGTTTCAGTGTTCTTCATATATTAAACCAGTTCCAGTTCTTATATTAAATAATTGTTCACTGGCTATACTGCTGGGGGAGCTAATTAAAGTATTAGCGAAATATTGACACCAGAACAAAACAAACAACAGACATAGAAAAAAACAAAAGACTTACGCTATAAATAAACCAAAAAAAATATAATACATAAACAAAGAAAGTCGTTGTGACTCGTTAGTCACGGGGGGGGGGGGTGACTTTTCCGTCGTGTCCAGTCGCCCACGTGCCCCCCCACCCCCACGCTTCACGCTGTATTATCTGTCCCAAAGAGGAGAGTCCCAGCAGTGGGAACACTATATGCTAATTATGCTGTATAAATACTCATATATATACTAGTAAATTACCCGCTGCTGTCTTCCCATCCGATTATAATTTAAGTGTCTTCAAGGTCAATAGGCTCTTAAAAAACTAGTGCGCTTCACCATCAACAATTGCATGACTGCTTACCATCAGGTGGGATCGCAGTGAAGCACTAGTTGAAGTCATTTGAAAAAGTATAATACTTAGTCTTTGTGTAGCTCCAATGGATGAGATGGAAACGAATACCTCATAGAGCACGTTGCCACGGGCTTGCGGACGGCGAGCAGTGGGTAGCTCGCCGTCCGATTGTCCGGTAACCGTCTGGACCGAGCCCAAGTCGTCGACGGCGCGTACTGTTTCACGCGCGCCTCACGGAGACGTCAGCAAACCGTAGGGGCCCAGCAGGGTCGAAGCCTACTGGGGCCAAGGGTCTGCTTCTGAAAGGAAGACTCGGCCCTAGTATGAAAGGCAACGAAGGAACAGGAGTGGGTTTTTAGTCAGTAAAAGTCTGACACACCCTCCCGTCCCGTCCAAGAGCGAGAGATGTCATTGAATGAATGTACAACCGAAGAAAAAAAATGGTGCAAACGTCCTTTACTTCCAGATAAATATTACAAATACGTAATAACGGTATTTTAAGATTTGTGAAGATAATGGTTTGCAAAAGCAGTAAAGTAAAATTAAGTTAGACCCGTGAACTAGAATTTAACTGAATAAATTCCTATCGATGTCATCCGAACGTTCCGGCGAGCAAGCGACCGTCCAATTTTATGTGTTTGTGCGTCCTCTGTTCACTGTAATCTCAGGAATGGCGGAAGTTCGCACACCGTGCCTGCCCCGACAGGAGTAAACCAACAGGGGTGGGGGTAATCATCCCCTATTAAGGGGATAGAACCGGTGCGGTTAACTGCCTCCCTATTAAGGGTTGTAACTCTTTGCTGTATAGGGTCCTGTCAATATTGGGTGTTGAAAACAGAAGAGTTCTTCAATGAGAGCAGGATTAATTAACTTGAAGTGGAAGCTTTGTCAGCATGATATCAATTATAAGCCCATAAGCGCGAGGTCGGCGTCGAAGCCACGTAAGGCCGCTGATCGTTTTGTCGTGTTTTAATTGACTATTGACTGTCATACGGAGGTACTCGTATTTTATATATTAACTAACCCCTCGGCTCCACTCGTACGAACACATCTTGAGTAAAATTTAGCCAGACGATAATTGGATGTTTTTGTGTTTGACACAGACTATACAAACAAAAAAGGTAAATTTACTCATAATTGCAAGTCGGATATTTATCTACTTAGATAGTTATGAATATCAAATCTTTTTTCAATTCACTTCCTCAAAAACTGGTTCTTATCCCTACCACTTTTAGGCACGCAATTTACTGTTTTCCGCACGAGTAAGGAAAAGTGCACGAACTCGCTCCGCCACAATTTTTTGTATTTATCATATCAAGCTGGGCGCTAAGCGACCACCAAGAGCCGCCAGTCAAACCCGGTTTATTTCCTCCCTCGCCTGCGGCTCAGGATTTTGGATCAGAATTCCGCCTCGGTCGCAATGACAAACTTTCTCCACTCCACTTGTATCAAAATGAACAGATAGTAAAAAACCTAGAAGCAGTATTATTATTGTGTTTAGGATTTTACCGTAAACTACATCCAAGAATCAATTCAATATATATTATTATATGTATGGATTTGTTATTAGGTTATAATTGTTTTATTAAATGTATATTTTTAGTTTGTAAGTTTCTACTGTACAACGCTTTCGACATTGTCCGTAACGTTGTACAAGTGCTTGTAAATAAATAAATAAATACATAAATTATCTATTTTAAATCAGAGGTCTGCATTGGTAGGCCCAGTGGCAACAGTTCCGACTACCGAGCTGTAAGAAAACATCGTGAGGAAACCGGCATGGTTAACAACCGGCCTAGAATGATAAATCCGAAGTCATGTCATCCCTCAACCTGTATTGCGCCCGCGTGGTGGATTACGGCTCATTCCCTGTCTTACAGAAGAGACCTGAGTCCCAGCAGTGGAAAAAAAAAATCCTAACAGAAAATCAATAAACGCTTAATTATATCCTACATGAAAGAGCCAGTTTTAAAAAATATTATAATACTGCTTGTTTTAATTTCACAAACTTTAGATTTTATTTTTTAATAACGAACTTTTGACCTGTTTCCTCGTGACTTAAAAGCATTAGACATTTATTGGTCACAAGTTCGAGACCGTGTCGGCCACTATCCTGCCATAGTGGAGCATAAATCTCGGGTTTACGTACCTGAGCTTCTGGAAACATACTACGTAGGTTATCTCAGATAATATTATTACCTACTTTTGACTACTTTATTACCTTCCTTTAGTCTGTGTTCTGTGGCATCACCAGGCCCTATCAGATTACCAGCGCTGCGTTACTTATCTACATTTTACGGTACCGTACCGCAAAGGAATAAACGGAACCCTTATAGGATCACTTTGTTGTCCGTCCGTCTGTCTGTCAAGACCCTTTATCTCGGCAACACGTGAAGGTATCGAGTTGAA
Source organism: Mythimna vitellina (assembly GCA_949316375.1). Lineage (NCBI taxonomy): Eukaryota > Metazoa > Arthropoda > Insecta > Lepidoptera > Noctuidae > Mythimna > Mythimna vitellina. Next base: position 38,900,805 of record OX438684.1, read on the forward strand.
ATTTAAAACATAATAAGTAGGTATTTAATATAAGTATTTGAGGTCAGCGGTCTCTTGAAGCTGTGAAAAAATCAAACTTCTAAGTTAACGAAAAAAAAGATACAGCCGTTTATGTCGCAAAAAAACTTTTACTTCTTTCTTTTTTTTTCTGTCTACTGTCTTTTGTCTTGCTCTAATACTATATGTAAAAACTTGTAATTGGCCTTCTTTCAATATTTTTCAACTATCTGTATCCTAGCTGTAAGTTTTCCGAAAACAATAAAATAAAATAAAATAAAAACTTAAATTTCAACACTCTGGAATAAAAATGGAATCAAAATTTCAAGATTCAAGTCAACGGGAAGTATTGACCCAGAATCCTGAAATTTTGCATACAGCAAGGTCTTATAGCACAGTTACAGGAATAAATCTGAAAACAAAAAAATTGTTGTTACGTCACAAAAAACAATATTTTTGCGATTTGAAAAAAACTTCGAGACTCCAATCGGGAATTGAACTCTTTACTTAAGTAAGTTTGTACGAACCCTTTTCCTACCACTTATAATATAAGTCGTTTGTTGTTATTTGTTTTTAAGGTATGCGCCATGTTTGACGTGAATAAACTCTTTTTCTTTCTTTCTTTTAGATTACGTCCGACTCGCACTTGCCCTGTTTTTTGCATTAAATATCGCACGAACTTGAACGGGTGCTGTCAATTGAGAAATGTCGTCTCTTTGCTGCTAGTGGCTTAATCCAATATTTTTTTCATTACCTACCTATCTACATAATTGTGCTCACATAATAGAAGCAACAAGAAATATGTTACCAAGATTATATGTAACTCATAATATGATTTGAAAGAGTGTTCATAGAGTTTCTTGCACATTCTTCTCCATAGAGATCTACGCTTCGAACGTGCAATATAGCTTCACTTTTTTGGACTGACTGACTTTTTACTATTCAAAGTGCCTGTAAATGGTCTACGAATATTTAAAATAAATGTTTTTGATTTGATTTGCAGCATAATGCTAAGATAAGAGCCTTTTTGTTCAAACACAGGTCTTTTTTTCTTATTTTATGTTGAAATATTTTTTTTAGTTTGGTGTTTATAGATTAGTTTATTATTTTATTGGTGTTTGTCATAAATCTCCAAGTTCTTGACAGTGTGACTTAAAGAAATAACGGTATTGTTAAAAGAAAACCGGAGAAATGTCGACCAATCGATCTTGCAGACCGTACGGGGAGTACCGACGACAATGACTTGAGTCTTAGTGGGATTGATCTTCAGCCCAAACTCTCCAGTCACCTATTCGAGCCAGGTCGATATTAATAGTCTCCATGGCATAGGTTAACTCTCCAAGAGAGAATTGGCTATAAATTTGGAGATCATCAGCATACAGGTGGTAGAATAAAAATAGTCGTTGAGGAAAAGTAAAGAAGATAAAATGCCACCATGCGGCACAACGGCAGAGGTGTCGCAACAAGAAGAGAAAGATTCCTCAATGCAAATACGCTGCCGGCAACCAAACAGGTAACTATGAAACCAGTCAATTACCGATGGAGATATGTTAAAAGAGCATAGGACACAGAGCAAACTGTGGAAGTCAACCGTATTAAAAACATTGCTAAAGTCAAGCAGAGCAAGTTCTGTTCTTCCCCATCTCCATGCCAGACCTGATATCGTCCTTGATATGCACGATTGCTGAGGTAGTGCTGTGTCCAAGGCGAAAACTGGATTAATAGGGATTTAGCAGATAATACTTGGAAAGGAAAGAGCTAAGTATCTGGTTGACAAGCTATTCGATAGGAAAGGAAGAATGGATATAGGACGATAGTCAGAGAAAGATGCAGGATGAGATTTTTTAGGTAAAGGGATGACTTCGGTATCTTTCCAAGCTTTTGGAAAGACACCACTGGAAAGTTGAGGATGTAAAGGATGACAGGGAGAATGTTATCATGAGCTTTCGGCTGATACAGTCACTACCAATAGCGTTGGATGTAATCGATACTCCTTTTAACATCACAAGCAGTAAACTGACTTATGACAGATCCATGGGGAAAAGTCAGGAACCGGAAGGATTCAAAGATGACTTAGTGATAATTCACTAAAAAAACCAAAGCTAATGCTTTGGTAGCCCTATTCAATACGGGCGAAGTAGAAAAAACACTGTTTAGTAAATTGAAGTCTATTTTTTTCCGATACCTTTTGAATTGAGAAATTTCCAGACCTTAGCTGGATCACTGTTCTGTACCGAAGTGTGGATAAATTGGTGGTTTGCATTCCTACACACCTTGAGGCAGTGATTCCTAATGGAGACATATTTTTTTAATCTTGTAATTATTTTCTGCATTTTTGGTGAATGTCACATGTCTTCGAATTTTTGGTTATAGGACATGCCGATTTCCTCACGACGTTTTCCTTCACCGTTTTGAGAGCTGTGATGATGAAATAAATTACACAAAGTAATGTATGTGGCTGTAATTCAACCTGCAACCTACAACTCATAAGTCGGGATGGTTACCACTGGCCCATCATTTTTCTAAAAGAAGTCTTCTCTAACTCTTTATTATTAAAGTAAATAAATTAACATTTACCGCATGTTTCATCCTAAAGATACCTAACTCAGAAAGAGGGTATTTTAATCTGAAAACATACGTTTTAAAAATAAGGTTAAATTTTCAAATACACATTCTGTTTTGAGTTATATCTCTTTTTGGTTAAGCTTGCAATATAAGGTTACAATCTACGGTACCTACCTAGAGACGGGTTTCTGAGGATCATTTGAGCCGATTAAAAGGACTCGAAGCGAGACCGCTGTGCCTTCAATAGTTCGCATTCTAGACATTTCCTCTATTCATAATGGGCGAAAATGGGTCGGAATTAAAGCGATTTAAATAATGTTATCCGTAATATCAAGGCTTGGACCAAGAAAAGGGATATAGGTATTAGGGTCAGCACACACCGAGACGTGGTGCTGTGGGCAATTTCTAAGGTAGCAATTACTTATTCAACTTTATTTATTATAAAAAAGGGAATGTTTCAGTAAGCAAAATTTTAATAAAGACTCGCGAGTAACCAAATCGACTGTTTTTGAAAAAACGACATACTTACAAACGGTTGCATAGGATTTTCATAGGGTTAGTTTATGCAAAACTCGTTGGTAGCATAGTGAGCATATTTCTTCTTATACACCCAAATAAATAAATTATAAAAAAGAAAAATAAAAAATAAAAAAATCAAACTGCGAAAAAAAAATTAAATAAAATATGAAAAAGAAAAAAAACAAGTTCAGTCCAGTAGCGTAGAAGCCAATTTAATTGTATTAATTGAAACACATGAAATAAAAAAATCGGAACATATAGATTGCAACAGTCGGGACCTGGAGAGTACTGACACCAAAGATAATTAAAGTCATTGAATGACACGGTAACTAACGTACATATATATTGTAACATACCACCCGAACTTAGGCCACGCTTACACAATAAGAATGCAGTTTGCAGTTGTCTAACTATTTTGATGACTGCGAAGATCTCACTGATACACACTCGGCAATGTACTGCGTGTCGTGAAGCTCACATCAAATTCCCAAACAGTGACGTAGCTACACGACTGAAACCAGCTGCGCCGCCTTGGCAGTGCAGGATCGAGCGTCGTATTGTTGGGGCCAGAGCACTCATCGGCAACACACGCCCAAGAGCGATGCGCTTTTGAGACGGGCATTTTCGGGGACTGACATCAGTCCCCGAGACTACATGTCCCAGTCACAGAACGCGTCGACTTCCTGAAGCAGAAGGTGTGTGCAAAGACAAACCTTATCCGTAGGTATAAGTGGCGGGTGGAACGATATACGTTGAATCGCACATTCCGAAGTAATTAAGGGTGGGTTTATAGGGCTTGAGAGCGTCCGGACTAAGGTGCAACACACAAAGGACAAGCCTATTTGAAACAAATACTCAGTCTTGTCTTTCTGTGCTTTTCTTCATAAAACCCTTTCCTTACACACCAGTCATAGGAACTTTGATACACAGTAAATAACCGGTATCCGTCTTGACATTGCAGTATGATATTTTATTTTAGGTATGATAAGATATGTAGGTAGATATAAATATATATCCATATAGTTACGTCCTTATTCCTCACACCCGCTTGGCATATTATTTTTCAGTCAGCTTTAGAGTCAGAGTCGCTGCTCCTGTTCTTAGCAACAGGAATAACCCACCTGCTCCATGAATCAGATAGTACTGAGGAGCCTAAAAATAATAGACCGATCACGTGTTAGCCGACGGTCTATACAGTCCTTACATCCATCTTAAGAGACAAAATTAATCGTTATATTGACAAAAATTTGATCATGTTACCTTCTCAGAATGGATGTAGGAACGGGTCCCGCGGTACTAAGGATCTGCTCCTCATTGATATTAGGCAACAGGTTTAACGTTCCCGAAAGGATCTGTCGACATGTTGGATAGATTATAAGAAGGCCTATGACTCTGTTCTTCATACATGGCTCATGATGGTGCTAGAATTGTATAAAATTAATATAACACTGCGCACCTTCCTGATGTCGTGTATGCGGCAATGGAGTACAATCCTCCGCTATCCAGGATGTCGACATATTCAGAGGAAAAGCGAACCTGTAATGATCGAGCGAGGTATATTCCAGGTGTTTCGTGGAAGTTAGATAGACAATCGCTTCATTTAAAATACTGGTATTCAGCAACATTCGGTTAGACTGCAAGCCAAACCTAACATCTCATACCTAATGAGCAGCCCCTTTCTGAAGCTGAATTCTGAAGGCTAAAGAAATACTTATAATCTGTAGGTTGTCTATGGCAGCTTTCCGTCGACCCGTCAAGGGTTCTTTCATAAAAATTGCGTTCTTTTCGTAAACGCTAAGTCCAAATGTAAACGGCTGAAGCATCGCATAAGGTAGCATTTTTGCCGTTCTGCCACTCCTTTATAAATCATCTTCTTTTTTTTTACTATATAAAAATAATCGGGTTTTCCTTCCTCCATCCAGAACGCACGAACCGATTTCCACGGTTTTGCATTCGTTGGAAAGGTCTCAGGTTCCGTGAGGTTTATAGCAAAAAAAATATATTTTCTTCTTCTTTTAATTACCAAACGAAATGTTACATAAAACGAAGCCATCTGGTGGCGAAAAGGAGTTCGCCGAGTTTGCTAGTAGCCTATAAATATGTTAATCTAGGATAGAAGCTATCCTAGTGTCAAATTTCACCCAAATCCGTTCAACCATTTGACTGTGTAGGAGTAATCGACATACAAACGCTAAACACATTCACATGCGTACACACATAAACATGCGTACACATAAACAACTATAAGCGTGATTAGCTGCTGCCTGCGGCTTCGCCCGTCTTAATAATCTTTCAGTTTATCTGAATAAATGAAATGTCACATAGGGCGCAGTAGTTTGATCAATATTTAAAATTATAAAATAATAAGTTTATTTAGAAATATTACAGTCTTAGCCACCACATGCCGCTTCTTATCCTGATATAGTCGGGCATGGTCTCCGAGGGACCCACGACGGCCACAGCCGGGCAGCGGTCATACAAGCAGCGGTCGGCCAACGAGCGCAACTCCTTCGCATCCACCTTCGCTAAGATCCCGAACACCTCGTCCAGCGGCTTCCGCGCGCACCTGTACAGCGCCTGCCTGCCAAGCGCGTGTGCGCTTCGTACCACGCTCGAGTACTCTCTCGCCAAGCTCAACTTGGCCAGATTACAACCCCTCTGCACATCAGTATCTGATAGCACGGTACACAATTCCATCCACTGATCCTGTACTCTGGTCACTATCTCGTCTAGCTTCCACTTGTCTGCAACGAAGTACACGCCCCACAGTCCGATATCGTGGTACACAACGTAGATGGGCTCGTAGCGCTCGCACAGCTTGTCGAGCGCCACCCACTTCGCCACCGGCGGCGCCTGTTCTTCGCCGCGGCCCTGGCTGCGGTCCCACGAGCCCACGACATGCTGCAGCACCAGCATCTTGTAGTAGTCGGCGCTGGAGAAACCTGGTGCTTCGAACGCGATCGCTGCGTGGCAAAAGGGCATAGAATCGTCGCGGTACAGAACTTGCGAGCCGGTGAACCGGTTGGGCTCCAGCTTCGGCTCTACGGCTAGCACCCCCTCCATGTTCCCGAAAGTTGTTGTACCAGCACTATACATTGCGTTGTGATCTATTTGCCCTACACAGGCTAAACACATTCTATAAGGTGTGTAGTTTTCGCACATAAAACTTGTTGCGATATCAGCATCAAACCTTTGTAAATTTTCAGATGGGCCAATAACGCGTTGGGCAAGCGGTGTACCCTGGAAGGCTGTAGCGTTAAGGTAATCAAAAAGCACTTCTTTAGGATCGGCATCTGTATCAGCAAGCTCTCGGCAGATGTTTTCTCGCTCATTCTCTATCTTGCAGTCATTGATTTCTAGTTCCATAATCACCTTGTACAGTTTCTCAACCGCCTTTTCGGCGCCCTCCGCGGGCACCACCATGGTGAACACCTGTAGTTCTCTCGACGTGTGCACCGTCATTTTAGCATTCATATCGATCAAGTCCATTTTGAGTCGCTCCTCCGTCATGGTCCTACTCCCCTTGAAAGCCAAGTGCTCAATGAAATGTGTCAAACCGTTAGTGCAGGAGGTCTCGTAGCGTGGCCCGGCGGCCACTGCCAGCGTCACGCATGCGAGGGGCGACTCCATCTGTTGCGTGGCGACCTTCACTTTGTTCTTCAGAGTCGTCAGCTGCGTGAAACTGCCGGGCACTCGGCCCGCGCTACAGCCGTGCCTAACACTGATCCTGCCGAGTGTAATAGAAACTAATTTTTGTATACTTTTAAACATTATGGTAAAATGAAATTCGATACATGCAAAGAGTAAACGTCATTTGTGTGTTTATTTTAAGAATCTTGTATACAATCTGGATTGATAACGTCAACCACAAAAACGTACCAAAGAGTACGATCTAAAGGATATGTTATCTCTGTCTACTAGTGTGTCCATAGACTAGTCCGTACTACGAGACATTCTGTTCTAAAGAAGTTTGAGATGTTATTAATACATTATATTATAGACTTTTACGTTCAAAAACTAATATGTATATTAAATAGGACAGGATAGAATGGAAGAAAAAAACGTGTTGCGCCGACCCCAAATAAGATGGGACAAGGGCAGGAAGATGATGATGATATTAAATAGGTATATATTGTGAGCTCAAGGCTTTAAAGGTATTGGAATAATAACCATGTGCTATGAGTGATATAATAAAGTTTTTATTTTAGTTTTACATTTGCACTAAAAACACAATTATCTTTGTTAGAGAAAATGACAAACACACTCTTTCTGCTTTTGTGTCTAAAATAAATTCAAACATTCGTCAATCTCCCTCTTCCGACATATATATATATCTATCGTGCAGTACCTACCATTGCCTCCTAAAAACATTTTTTCGAGTAAATCATAATTTACCGCTATGGTATTTAAAAGTGTTTTTCCGCATGTTTTAGTAAAATCCCCGAAGTGAATTTTTTGTTACGAAGTAACTGCAAAAAATTTAAATGTCCGCCTAATTAAACAACGTGTCTATTTCTCGATTACCTCTTAAACATAGGACACTAATAACTTCTGGTTTAGTTATAAAACACAAGTGGTTAGAGAAACACTATAATAAACCAATAGTTATTATTATTACAAATTTTCGACTTCTCAATAAATTAAACAATTTTTTGAGGTTTATTGGTACTACAGACAGGAGTTATTGGTACTTTGCCGTCGATATATAATTAGAGACTAAATTAAAATAGAGGTAAGAAAGGGACACACCACCTCTTTGTCGTTGTCTTGCTCGGTACATTTTACCCCTTTTGCTTGTCAATGAAACATATGGACTTAATGTCATTGCTAGTAAAGTGCACTTTAGCGTGTGTAATATTGCTTCGTAATCAATCCAATTTATCCGTAGGGTTTATTTAAATCCTTGAGATGGAGACGATGGACCCCAAGAGTATAGTAGAAATATAGGGAGGAATCTGTCTACGGGTGGAATAGAGTAAATATCGTAAATATAGATTTCACTGACAGCTCAACAAGAAACAAAGAGTATATTAGGCAAGAATGTTTAAGAAATAAGTTGTTTTTCCCGCTGTTTTTTTCGTGACACTGAGGCCGCGTTCACTTTGTCGAAACGACAGATAATCGTGTAGTTTTAAGTGTCGTGACTTATATATTTAAATGGAGTGGTTCACATATAGGAAGACACGATTAACAGTCGTCTACGACATTGCGGTGGCAACAGATTGTAATGACAATGAGAACGGCTAGCACAACGACGGCTAGTACGAAAACGATAAAAATTGGTCATATGTAAACCGTGACGGTATACCGTGTGTCATTGTTGCGAGTATCCGTCGTGGCCATGACAAACAGCTGTTATAATGGGAACAGCTAGAAACGATAGTCGACCGACGATAAATGAACTGTTACGACATAGTGGGCACGCGGCCTAAGGCTATCCCGTCTACTTACCTTGTGATAATAAACTAAATTTCGCTTTTGGACTACTTAATTCAATCATTTTCAAGTTGTTATAAATATTAATTATATCTAATAATAATTCAATCAAATGCTAGTTATGTCAAATTATATGATATCAAAAGATAATTATACTAAATGACAATGTACTAAACACGTTTGAGGAAATATTGTCATACTCATAGCATACAAATTGAAGGTACCTTTAACTGAAAATTATGTAAAGTATTTACCTACAGTCTTAGTCAAAATTATATAACAGATCAAAATAGTAGTATGCATGAGCGGGACGCGTCTATCTGGAAGACAATCTGTCGGCCGCTCCTTTTGTAGCGTCTCGTATAAATTAATCAGTAGCCGGAATAACTATGTTCTAATGAGCGCGGCGGCGCGGCGGCGGCGCGGCGGTCGGCTGTGATGGCACCTTATATAGTTAGGTACTAGTCAAACATTAAATTATTTATATAAGAAGTTTTTATTCAATATAACAACATAGACGATAGTAAAATTTTTACGAGCAGCGCATTGTAACTACAGATTGTTAAGTTAGCTTGAAAACGTTCAAATTATTTTGGCTATTGTGTGCGAAGGGCGACTGAATGAAATACGATGATCCTTACCTTTCTGCTGACAGCTGCAGTGCTGACGTGCCAGCTCCACTGCAAGGCGTCCAGCCACAACCCCAGGGCCAACGATGCTGTTGAAGGAAAATACCACTTCGTAGTTGCCCTGATTAATAAGGAGTTCCAACTGCAGCGCCACCGCTGCACCGGCACGCTCATCTCTCCCTACTGGGTCCTCACTGCAGCCAACTGCCTCGTTGTCGACTCACAAGTGCAGTTTGACGAGTTGGACTTACCCATCAACGAGACTAACTCCATACGACGAGTCCTCCAAATTCAACGACCGCTGGCCGGTACGGGCATGGGACCCGACCTTGGCTTGATGTTTGTAAACGCAATACCAATGAAAGAGTATGGGCAGTTGTCGGCTGTGGACTACAAAGCGATAGCAGGTCACATCGTCGAGTTTGCTGGCTTCGGACCTGTCGAAGAGGATTGCACGGAATGCGTTGTTGGACCGGTGCAGATCGGTGAAGGTATGTTGAGTTCATGCAGCGAGGAAGAGGACAAGAAGCCACTGTTCTCGCCAATGCCGAGGCTTTGCGTGGCGCCGAAATGCTCGGAGCGCCAACAGCTGACCGGTGCGGGCGAGCCCGGCAGCCCGGTGTTCCACGGCGGCAAGCTGGTGGGCGTACACGTGGGCGACGCCAGGCACACTTTCATGCGATCCTACACGCCGGTCAGCCCCTACCTGTCGTGGATACAACAAGTTGTAACAAAACCAGAATTACTTAGATCAGGAATCAGCGGTTATGCATATTCCGAAGCAATATGATTAGTGTCGTAAAACAGAGTAAATGCAGGGCCTGCAGGGGTGAATAGAAACCAAAAATTGATGGAATTTTTCACCTCCATATATATACACATATTAGAGGTTTTTATCAAAGCATCAATTTAAAAAAAAATAGGTATTTAAATATTGGAGTCAAGAATATCCTTTCAATTTTCTTTATATTCACTCCGTTTAACTATATTGTATTAAGATTTGATGACTTTAAACAATATCTTCAAGAGCTAACAGCCCGTCTGAAGAGGAGGCGGTATCGCCCTTTTAACAAGGAGTTAGAAGTTAGAGTGAAGTAGCGCGCCACCGCTGTGACTCTGGTGAAGCTGGTGAGCCACTAGCCGCTGTCGGAGACAGTAAGCTTCGAGATATTGACGTGATTCTTTTAAAAATAAAGTGTACTGGTGATGGATCATCCCATTTTTGTAAAATAATTAATTAGCTTAAGTAGGTAGATAGGAACTTAATAAAAACTTAAGCATTTTTAAAGGAATTTGTTCGATTTTTTATTGTTTCTATAATTTAGGCCCATTTGTCAATCTAGTATAGATATGGAGAAAACTTTCATAAGATTAGGGGTAAAGACAAGGGAGCAGCACTATTCTGTAAACATCACCGTGAACACAGCGGTGTAGTGAGGTGAACTTGAGGTGAACTATCATTCCACTTGAAGCTGAGCATTGACAGCTGATTCCACCTTAGCTTACACGATTTCGTGTCCTCACAGCGTCACCCTCCTTTTTTCTGAGAGAGATGTCTTTCGATGACGTGTCAGACTTTTACTGACTAAAATCCACTCCTAGTTCCTTCGTTACCTTTCATTCCAGGGCCGGGTTTTCCTTTCAGAAGAGAACCCATGGCCCCAGTAGGTTTCGACCCTGCTGGGCCCCAACGGTTTGCTGACATCTCCGTGAGGCGCGCGTGGAACACGTGAACTACGCGCCGTCGATGACTTGGGATCGGACCGCATTCTTCGCTAGCATTGCTGCTTTGTAGAAGGCCTGCCGTTCCTCCTCACTCCGGACCATGGCCTGTACCAAGGCCCGGCGCGAGAAATCATTGCCGCCGATCGCCCCCACGAGGACACGGCGGTGCTAAGCCTAAGCGGGGTACACCTCTACCGTATGCACCACTGTGTCCTCCAGGCTTTTCACACAGTGGTGACACCCGGGCGATTCTTCCGCACGAATTCGTTGCGGGAACCTCCTGAACTGACCATGAAGGTGAGGACGTCATGAGGCCTTTCCAGCCACGCCTCAAAGAGGGGACTTACCACCATAATTAAACCGTGCCCAGCACTGGGTTGAGACAGGTGCTGTCGCCATTCCACCATGAGGTCCCGCCGGAACTCTATCCGCCATGACGCAACTTGTGGCGGGCGTAACCCCCTCTGTACACCAGATAGCTATTTCTCAGGCACCGTCTTAGCGATGAAGATAAGCGATAGACCTCTGCGTGTGCATACCATAGGACATATTGTGGCTTCATCAATGTTAATCGTGTGTTCACACCTCTACGTTCTCTGCATTCGGTCGTGTGTGACAGCAAAATCGCTTTTAGGCACTACGTAAGTACCTAGATGCCTAACCCAATCCTGTCTTTTCTAGCCCAAAGATGTTCGGAGGGCAATCAGCCTGGTATAAATTATAAAAGAGTGTCATTTATAACCTACTAGCATCTACCAGCGGCTTCGCTCGCGTGAAAGTCGGTTTCTCTATACAAATTTTAGACCCCCGTTTCATCCCCTTAGGAGGTGAATTTTGGGAAATCCTCTCTTAGTGCTCACTTACGTCATAAAAGGAAACCTTGCACAAAATTTCACGTTCCTAGACCCTGTAGTTTAGGCTGTGTGTTGAAATGTCAGTCAGTCAGTTTCTCCTTTTATATATATACTAGCGACCGCGTGCAATGCTGATCATGTCATAGTATAAAAAAACTTTTTACAAAAAAAAAATACAACCGACATCAATATAAAAAAACACAAAATAACTTTAATTTCGGAAGTCGGTGTTCCTATAATAGTTTTGTCTCTTCGTTATTTAACACCGAATTTCGAAATTAAAGTTAGTTTTGAACTTTCAGTGATTTTTTTTTACATTAATTCAATGTTGTAAGTTGTGTTTTTTAAAAATTGAAGTGGCATATTGGTTGAACTTATTTTTTTGTAAAAAGTTTATTTTACACTTTTTAGCTATGACACCACCACTTAAAAGTACCCCTCAGCCAAACTTAAGTACCTTATAGCCAGAGTGCATCTCGTGACAATTAATTCTAATAATCCCAAACACGGTTAGATTACATTAATTTATTACAGAGTTCAGGTGCCTAACTTCAAGCTTCATTATCAGATCAGTTCGATATATTCCCCCTCTTCTTTCAGTCAGTCATCGACTACACGTATAAACAAAGCAATTTTACTTGTTATGACGGTTCTGCTGTGATCCTATGAGGAGTTCCGTTCCATATCTTCGAAGTTCATGATCAGATCATACTATACTAACTTTCAGTCAAAAAAAATATTTCAGGATCGGTCCACAATTGACCGTGAAATCGGTGAACATACGTTAAAAAAAATACATTCAGCCGAACATAGAACCTGCTCCTTTTCCTCAAACATGTTTTCTTTTGAGGTTACTCTTGTAAGAGCGACATATAATGCAATGTGAAAAACATTCAGCGCTCAAATCTAAGCCTGCAACGTTTTGTTTGTTGAAAGTTTGACCCTGCGATTTAGGTATTAATGATCGTTCCAAAAAAAAACTTTAGCGGAAATTGTTGGCGTTTATATTGGAACGGTAAATCCGATGTTAGTAGAAGAATTTAAGGGCAAATCAATACATTTTCTCGGGTGCCACATCCAGTAAGTATTGTGCACTCTATTAAGAAAGTTTTTAGTGATTTTACCAGCAAACGCGTGCCATTGCAAAATTTAGATGGATTCAGGTTTCTTCATAAAATAACAGGACAACCTACTTTCAATACCATTTTATGAGGTGGGAATCCAGACGGGTTCAAAGAATTAAGAAATTCTGTAGGAAAAAACTTTTTACAAAAAAAAAAGTAGTCGACTTCGCTACAAAAAACATAACATTAAAATGTTAAAAATAACTTTAATTTCGTTTGCTTGTTATTTAACACCGAATTCCGAAATTAAAGTTATTTTGAGCGCTTTAGTGTTTTTTTTTTTTGGAAAAAGTTTTTTATTTCACACTTTTTAGTTGTTATGCACTTATAGCCAGAGTGCCTATTTCTCATGACAATCCGAATCAATCCAAACACTGCTAGGATACATAATTTTATTATGAAGTCCCCATCCACCTCCCGGCTCCATCATCAGGTCAGTTCGATAGTACCTTATAGCCAAAGTGCATCTTGTAGCGACTTCTATGGCGTCACATAAGAGCTAATCTAAAAATAAATTAAATAAATAATATAATAATAGCATAGCATAGCATAGTCGGCCTTATAATGTTCCCACTGTTGGGACTCAGGCCTCCTCTCTAGGAGAGGAAATGGGCCATAGTCCACCACGCGGGCCCAGTGCGGGCTGGTGGATGTCACATGTCTTCGAATTTTTGGTTCTTGGACATACCGGTTTCCTCACGATGTTTTCCTTCACCGTTTTGAGAGCAGTGGTAATGAAATAAATTACACAAAGTAATGCGCCTGGTTGGGTTTGAAACCGCGACCTACAACTCGTAAGTCGGGGCTGTTACCACTCGGCCACCACTGCTCCATTATAATAAAAAAATAATGCAATATAATAATAATAAAATAAATTAAAGTTCTCAGCGCGATTAGAACATAAATATAGAACTGCCAACACGGCTAGGTTACATTGATTAATTATGGAGTTCCAGTGCCTACCTTCCGATTCCATCATCATCACTTCGATGATACCATTTTCAACATAACTATTTAGAACCATTTATTTATTTGTATTGTCACAGTTACTTAACTATCTTCATTGTGATATCTATGTGAGTATGAAGTTCTGTTGGCCATTTCTGTTCTTCATCAGTTCCACTTCATCAAATGCTACTTTTTTTCCACTTCTTTTATTTAGTTCTTGATGAAATTACCAAAATCACTATATAGTTGCTTAGAATATTTGAGGAGTTCCCTCGATTCCTCATGGAACTCACCTCATCAGAATCCTATTCCTCATACTCATAAGAATTGGATTATGAAAAAAATGGGACCAATCTGGAAGTAACCGAGTAGTATATTTGCGTCCGCGCATCAATCCTTGAAAGAATCAAGTTATTTTCCGCCACCACCATGTCCCTGCATTTTAATCTGTAATATCTACGAAAATATTCACTTAAATTACACGCTGTAAAGGGCCATATTGATTTATATTAAATGCACAATGTATTTAAAGGTACTTAATTGGACAAAGATTAATGCTGTATTGCGTAAAATCGTTTCGTAAATAAGCCATTATTTCTCGTAAAAAGTAAAGGATAAAAAATGGTTATTGTGGGTTGCACCTAAAAGATAGAGATATACCATCGTGGACTTTTTTGTAGACCTTTTAAAGGTGTACAATACTGTAGTACATTATTTTGATCTATCTCTTAGGGTTCAGCCAGCGTTTGCAATAAAAGCATAAAAAATGTGTTTATTTACGACATCACATTAGAAATTCATAAAATCATCAGTGTTCCTCTACTATATTGTGCGTGTATTATAAATGTAAACCTTCCTCTTGAATCACTCTATCTATTAAAAAGAACCGCATTTAAATCCGTTGCATGAAAGACACGAAAAGTAACTTTGTTTTATACTATTTATTTATTTAATGCTTTATGCACACAAAAATACAAAGGCGGACTTAATGCCTTAGGCATTTTCTACCACAATACAAATCTAAATAAAATAAAAATTCAGAGTCTATGCCTTATATATTTTTTTGAACTTGTATTTGAATGAAAAATTTGGGTATTATTTTCATAAAACAATAAAAAGTCTATGAAAAAAAATCCGCAGGGCATGAGAAGCGTTTAGGGGACTGAAACGATAGCAGCTGACTCCTACCGTCGACCATTTCAATTTGGCATTCGATGCACCAAACACCCTGTATAATTGGTTTTTTACTTAATAATTAGCCCAGACTCTTTTTTCTACACTGTGATCGAAAACAAGCTTACACTCGAAAACCATTTTTTTTTTGACGATAACTAGAAAAATCCCTACTCTAAAAAAAATATATTTTGTAAAAAAAGCCGTGAAAGTGATATATTGTCATGTGATATTAAACTAAAGAAGATATAAGCAATATAATCAAATAAGATACATTTATGTAAGGGTACTTTAAGATATTTATTTCGTATCACAAAGCTAGCAACTTCGATAATTGGACGAAAACCTTCGCAATCACCCTAAGCACGCACTATCCTCACAAAACATAATCTAGTCAATACATCTTATTTATAGTTTTCAGTTTTTATTTAGATGTGAACGTGATAAGGAATCATCGAACTACAACCTATGAAAACATTAGATTGTCTTGTAACAAAATGTTAGAACGATTCGGGCGAACGTGAGAACAAAAAAATTACTCAATTTTACGATTATTGTTACAATTTTACGATCATCCTTTTTACGAGCGCCTCGCTCGACAATTTCAATCAGCCACACAACTCCCGCATCTCGTATTGATATTAGTGGAGAATAAAAGCTAGGAAGGTACATGCCTACTTAGTCTGTAGACCGCACGTAGGCCGTTTTAGTTCAAGGTACACAGATTGAAATTGACGAAAACGGAAATGAACTTGTATCTACATACATATAATGGTAAAAGGCAATCTTTGGAATTACTAACCGATTATAAAATAAAACTATTGTTTTGTATTCAAAAATGAACTGGTATTTTATAGTAGACAAAAATATCGCGCTCTGAAAAGTATGAAATAAGAAAATTTGAGTGAATTAATTATAAAGTGGTTTCTTTTTGAGGTGATAAATTATCAATTAACCCTTTGCAGTATGTCACAGAAAGTCTATCGAAAATTCCCACAGCCCTAGCAGGAATCTTCCATAATGGGGTCCTTAAGTTTTACTGACATCTCCTTGAAGCGCGCGTGGAACACTACGTGCCATCGATCCCGGTTTGGTCCTTGCCGGACGTCTGGACAGCGAGCAACCCCTTGTTCGACGTCTACAAGCTCCGGGAATCGCGTCGCGACACTCGGGACGTTTTTTGTGGAGGCGGCTGGGTAGTGAGGACGCGCGTCTTCCTAACGGTTTCGGCAACCTCCTTCAGTAGCATTACTGCTTCGCAACAAGTACCTTTCGCTCCGGATCACTGCCTAAACCATGGCCGAACGCGAGAAGTCGCTGCCGCCGATCGCCTCCGGGCATGGCGGTGCTCCACCCAAGCGGGACAGACTTCCACCTGTGTAGGCGCCTGGGTAGTGAGGACGCGCGTCTTCCTCACGGTTTCGGCAACCTCCTTCACTAGCATTACTGCTTCGCAATAAGTACCTTTCGCTCCGGATCACTGCCTAAACCATGGCCGAACGCGAGAAGTCGCTGCCGCCGATCGCCTCCAGGCATGGCGGTGCTCCACCCAAGCGGGACAGACTTCCACCTTATCCTCCGCATGATCCAGATGAAGGAATTTCTTCCTACCGAATCAGAAAAAGTAGTCATAAGTCATAAGTCATAAGTCATTTATTGATTTGTTAACACAGGTACAATAAATAGTTGTTACAAGGAATTACAAGCTCGCTATGTTATGCCCGAAGGCGTACAAATCTTTGTAGAGGTTATGGACATTCAATATGATAAAATGCACAAATATTCTTAAAGATCATTGACATAAAAAATAATAACATAATATTAATGGAATGTAATAATTATTGATTTTGACAAAATTAAAAACAAAAACTAAGAAAAATATTTTAAATGTCAATAGTAGGTAAGTGTAACATTACTATGTCAAAATTCAAATAATATTTAAAAAACAAAAAGAGAAAATAATAAAATAATAATTATAATAATACAAAATGTCACGTGCAAAAAAAATAAAAAATGTTAAAAATGTCGAACGGAATTGAACTTATGGTAATAATTATGTCACAGTATACCGACTATGGTCAAAAAACAGTCATTAAATTTTGTCCGTTAAAAAACCCGAAATGCTATAATATGCTTTACTCAACAGCAAATATTTAAGCCTTTTCTTAAATAATATTATGTTTAACTCCTTAATTGAACTAGGTATGTGGTTATATATGATTGGTGCCATACAAAAAACACTTTTATGCATCAACGCTGTGTGTGACCTTTTTACGCACAAGTTATTGTTCTGTGGTCGAGTTCGTGTGTTATAAAACGATATTTTGGTAAACAGGTCTGGATTGGTCTTAACAAATACAGCTATCTCAAAAATATATAAACACGGAAATGTCAATAATTTGTATTTGATAAAGAATGGCTTACAAGAATCTAAATTGTGGAGTCTGAACATTGATCTAATGCACCTTTTTTGTGCTTTAAAAACGATCTCCCTGTTGGTCGAGTTACCCCAGAAAATGACACCATACCTCAATATTGAACTCACCAAACCATGATATGCTGTGACTAAAGCATCGACGTTAATCACTTGGGTCAGTTTAAATAGAGCATAGGCTGATTTGCTAATTCGTTTAGTTAGCTCCTCCGTGTGTGACTTCCAGTCTAATTTTTTGTCAATAGTTAAACCTAGGAATTTTGATGTCTCTACTTGTGTTATAATT
Source organism: Mythimna vitellina (assembly GCA_949316375.1). NCBI lineage: Eukaryota > Metazoa > Arthropoda > Insecta > Lepidoptera > Noctuidae > Mythimna > Mythimna vitellina. The sequence continues at coordinate 38,918,495 of OX438684.1, forward strand.
TTATTGTTTTAGTAGCGCCCCAAAACACTGTACATTCAGTGAGGACCTGCGTCAATTGAAAAGTGAGGACGCATGGCACATCTCTAGCCACTCCTCAAAAGGGGAATTACCGGTGCGATTGTGGCGTGCCCACCATTTTAAACCCTTTCAATCTTTCAATGGATGTCAGATACGTCTCCTTTCCTATTATGTACCTATTCATAAATTTATGTTCTCTAAGCGGCGCCATATTAAATTCTACTTAGTTTAGAACCAGGCGACGATCAAACATTTTCCATCTTCTTGTTAGGTACACCTCATTTCTCAAATTATGATAAGTAATTTAAAAGTTAGGAGAGTACTGGTGAACCTAATATACATACACACTTATCAAAATCATAAAGCTCCTTTTGGTAAATATTATTACTATTAAACTCAGGTATTCTTAAAAGACTTAATAGAAAAATGCACAGTTCCTGTTGGAATGTAGGCACATTTCTGGCGGGTGAACCGCAGGGCAGAGAGAGACGGTCATCAGGTATATTATTGACGCCGATGCATCTTGTATGGCAGCCAACTGGACAGGATACCTTCGTTTGTTCACCTTATTTTAGAAACTTTCTTATCCTTCAAACTTCCGCTGAACTATGGTCATATTATAACAAGACAACGTCAGCTAAAAAACACCTCCCGTCACATTGACATTGCACGTTTTTGCGTAATATTGTTTACACTTATTGTTCTAGCATGCTCAGAACAACAGGCATTCTTAAACGACAATTCAAACCTTTAATGACTTACATCAGACACACCTGTTACCCTACAAATTTTTCTCATTACCTCCTCAACCAGCCGCCCACTACCTACACCAAGCTGTTTAACGGCGTGACCGTGGCCACGGCGGAGCGCGACAGTTGTGCAGCCTGCGTCGGTCTCTTCATCGATGCCGGCTCCAGGTACGAGAGCAAACAAGAAAATGGAATCGCTCATTTCTTCGAACATATGGCTTTCAAAGGTACGAACAATCGAGATAGAAGATGTCTCGAGGCACAGATGGAAAATCTCGGTACTAAGTTCAAGAGCTGCGTGACACGCGAGCTGATCGTGTTTTACGTGGAGTGCCTGAACCAGGACGTGCCACTGGCCACCGACTTACTCATCGACTGCATCTTCAACAACGCCTTAAACGTAGATGAAATAGAGTATCAAAAAAAAGTTGTCTACTTAGAAATGAAAGAACATGACAAGGACCCCGGTTCGGTCGTGGTTGACTACTTGTACGCCTCTGCGTACCAGGGTACACCACTCGCGCAGTCCGTGATGGGGCCTTCCGCCAACCTATACCAGTTCAACAACACCACTATCTGCCGGTACCTCTCCAAGTGCTTCGACCCGTGCCGCACGGTTCTGGCCGCGGTGGGCGGCGTCACGCACGAGCAGATGGCCTCGCTCGCCAACTGCTATCTGGGACGACTGGAGCCGCTCAAGTGTTTAGACGTGGAAGCCTACAGGTACTCGGGCTCAGAAGTACGATATCGAGATGACTCGATGCCCACCGCGCACGTCATAGTGGCCGTGGAAGGCCCGTGCCTCAGTGATGATGACCGGATCGTAATGGAGGTGGCGCGCTTCGTGCTGGGTGGCTGGGACCGCTCGCAGCCGGCTGGGGAGACCCACCCAGTGCGGGTAGCGCGCGAAGCCTCCTGCTGTGGGCTTTGTGACTCCTACCAAACCTTCAATATTGTCTACAAAGACTGTGGACTTTTTGGAGTGCATTACGTGAGCGATGTAATGCACTTAGACGACATGATGATGTTGATACAAGATGAGTTCATGTACTTGTGCCTCTGCGTCACGGAGCCTGAGGTGGAGAAGGCCAAGAATTTTCTGACGACGAAGATTTTGTCTGAGATGGACAGTTCGTTAGGTACGTGTATGGACATTGGCAAGTGGACGCTGTACCACGGCTGTCGGCCGGAGCTGACGGCGCAGCTGAAGGCGGTAGCGAGCGTGCGGGCGAAGCACGTGCGCGAGGCGTGTTACCGGTACCTGTACAATAAGTGCCCCGTGGTGGCCGCCGTCGGGCCCACCGAGGGGTTGATGCCGTACCCACGGACCAGGGGCTCCATGTGGTGGCTTAGAACTTGACTTTTATATTATAGTTATTTTATTACAGTTACATTATCGTTTTATTTTGAAAACCGAACTCGATAGGTGCATATATTCGTTATATTTTACAAATCTCTATTTATGTATTTCTTACAGGCTATTATTGCCCTTTTTTTAATTCGTCCGACCAGTACGTAGTCCACTGCATAGCTCTGCTATTAGTTTAGCTTGAATCCAAGAAATTGCGCTGGGCAGGAAGCCAGTTCTCATCTTGCGTCTGACGCGCTGCCTTCCGACGATGAAGTGGGTATACCAAGAAGCTTTCTACGACATTTTAAGCCTGCAGTTGGGAGTTGATACCCATACAGGAGGTGATGGTTGCCGTATTCTTGTTTCCCTTCTCGATGCAGCTAGCTGTTTCTGTGCATATTGCGTCAGTAAGGCCAGCCCAGCTCGAGCATCTTTTCCATGACCATGGAAAAACACAACTAAACATAGATATTAAGAAGGTGACCAATTACAGGAAGAATTAAATCTAGCACTGGGAATAACATTTTACGGCTGTTACTATCACTTGCTACTGATACTGTTACTATCACTTGCTACTGATACTGTTACTATCACTTGCTACTGATACTGTTACTATCACTTGCTACTGATACTGTTACTATCACTTGCTACTGATACTGTTACTATCACTTGCTACTGATACTGTTACTATCACTTGCTACTGATACTGTTACTATCACTTGCTACTGATACTGTTACTATCACTTGCTACTGATACTGTTACTATCACTTGCTACTGATACTGTTACTATCACTTGCTACTGATACTGTTACTATCACTTGCTACTGATACTGTTACTATCACTTGCTACTGATACTGTTACTAGCACTTGCTACTCATACTGTTACTATCACTTGCTACTGATACTGTTACTATCACTTGCTACTGATGCTGTTACTATCACTTGCTACTGATACTGTTACTATCACTTGCTACTGATACTGTTACTATCACTTGCTACTGATACTGTTACTATCACTTGCTACTGATACTGTTACTATCACTTGCTACTGATACTGTTACTAGCACTTGCTACTGATACTGTTACTATCACTTGCTACTGATACTGTTACTATCACTTGCTACTGATACTGTTACTATCACTTGCTACTGATACTGTTACTATCACTTGCTACTGATACTGTTACTATCACTTGCTACTGATACTGTTACTATCACTTGCTACTGATACTGTTACTATCACTTGCTACTGATACTGTTACTATCACTTGCTACTGATACTGTTACTATCACTTGCTACTGATACTGTTACTATCACTTGCTACTGATACTGTTACTATCACTTGCTACTGATACTGTTACTACCAACTTACCTATTACAATAGTTCAATTCCCGAGTTGAGTTACGAAAATTTTTTCGAACAGCATTTTTTTTTGTGACGTACCTACACAGTTTTTAGATTTTTTCCTACTAGATAATACTACGTACAGTGTTTTTCCATTTTCATTGTCATTGATTAATTCATAATCAATAGCCTGTACAATATTTCCATAAATTGAGTGACATTTTGGGTTATAACCCAACGCTAATAACTTTGCTGTTTATGAATATTATTTATTGAAACTTTACTGTAATAATAACAAGACCTTTTCTAATAAGCCCTTTATGTATTTGTACTAATTGAAAATTAGTGGTGTATAATTACCTAGTTTTTTTTTTTTACACCACCTGCTCGAATCGATAATGCCTTTTTATATGTCATACAATCGTCACTAAAAGCAAGCCATTCTGTCCCTAGGGAAATAATGTAATATGGGCGATCATGAGATTTAAATTTGGAACGTCAAAAACCATTACTTTGAAAAAAAAACACAAATGTACGTTCATCAAATAAGTTAATTCAAAAATCGAACTAGCCACTAACAAAAAAAAGAATAAAATGTGGTTACTGACGAGTCTCTAAAAAAAGTAATGAAAATCGGATAAAACTATAGAATCTTAAAGTAGTGAATTTTGTTTGTTTCAAAACTCAAAACATGTCGAGTAGTTAAAGTTAACTTGTAAATAATACTTATATTTATCTAATATATTATTTGTTTTAGTAATTTGTCTTTTAATAATCTCACAGATGATGTAAAAAGTAGAGTATCCAACACGGGGATGTAGCGACATCTATGGCGTCACATAAGAACTAATCCTGAACCGCGCAATGAAAGTTCTCCTCGCGATTAGAACATATAGAACAGCCCGAAATCATCTATCGGGCAATTGCCTACCAGACATAACACCCGACTGGTCGGAGGATCCTCCCTTTTCAACGGAGATTTGCGGGACTTTACTCTCTGTCCCGCAACCCTCCAAAGGGATAAAGCTGTATTTGTCTTGAGCGGCTTGAATTTCATTATATAAATCATACTAACTAAACTTAGCAACCTTCATTTCGTTCGGAATTCAGCATGCCGCCCGCGACTTAAAGACACTACTTTATCCCCTAGTCACATAATCTAGGTACTATTATTGTTCTATCGGGTGAATTTTTACTGTCTCTACTGATTATATTTTCTGTATCTTTAGAGATCATTTACTGTCGGAGTGTCAGGTTTTACTGCCTTGTTAAGCTCCTGGTCGCAAATGCGACTGCAGAACGCGTCATTGGATTTTCCATTACGAATTACTCTGTAGCAGCCTGAAGTTTGAAAGTTGGCAGTGAGCCCCGTGCTTAAGAAAGCACGTAAAGCCGTTGGTCCCGTCCCATCGAAACGTGAGAGCAAAGGAACAGATACAGCGCACACACCTTTACACTGTCTCCTGCGTAATTGGCTAATCTCTGTTGAGAATGGCCACTGTGATCATAATTCGTTCAGCCCCCCTATCCAAGCTACAACTGTTTCGTTTCGATTCTCTTTTCGTTGATCGCCTCGAGTCGGCCACACCTCCTATTCCTTTGTTCTGACCACGTAACTGAGCGTTGAGATGACGTCAGAACAAATGAGTCGGAGGCGTAGCCGACTCGAGGCGACCAACGAAAACAGAAACGAGACGGTTTTAACTTGGCTAGGGGGGCAGGAGTGTTACTATCGGGTTTTACTGACTCCAAATTACCTTACCCAATCTTTTGGATGCGTCGCAATTTTGTATGAACGCGATTAGCATTCCCGCACAAGGTGTGTAATTGTAGCGTCTACGGATCGAGACAGAATATATTTTCTTGTTATAGCGTCATAAAGGTGACGCTTAGACCTTTTCAACACAAAAATCCTACACCCCGACGCTATCTGCATCGATAAAGCTAGCTTTTAGAAAAACGGCTTTTATGCCTACCGCTTTTAAGCACGAAATATATTTATTTTCGCACTAGTGCGCAAAAGTGCGCGCGCTGGCTTCACCACAATTTATTAGATACATTTATCTTACCAGGCCAGGCGCGCGTCAACCCCACGAGTCGAGGGTTAGCCCCGTTTATTTATATTTTCGTAATTGTATTGAAAAACATCATTTGATACAAGTGGTTTGTTACTGCAACACTCGGCACTTATAGCACTCTTATTTGGCTCGTGCGAATTCCGCCACGGGGGCAACGACAAACTTCCTCCACTTATGTATATCAAAATGTACTGTTAATGCTTAATTTTATTTACAGGTTCAAACTGAACTGTTCAATTTAAACGTAGCCTAAAATAAAATAAAAATAGCAACTTTGTAGCTACTGTGCTGTACCTACTAATAAAGTATTGATGACTACAGTTCAAAGAACACAAAAAGAAAGACAAATTTCACTTTATTCACTTTTTCTACGATGGAAAAAATATTAGCTTTAGCAAAGATGAAACCACGTCCCAAAGGATATCGCTTTTTATCTTCTCACAAATATGTAGGTACTGACAAATTTTTTAAACAAAGGCCATATAGCCGTTATACTTCGAAAACCATTTTAATCTTATTTTTTAAATAAAATGACTTTTTGATGACAAAGTAATAAGTTTTTAATGCTCTTTCGACTGCGAAAACCCGTTATCATCTATGTCCTTTACTTTAGGAGATAGATAATAGGAAAAACAATTATTTAATATACTACTTACAATTATTGTTGGGTACATAAAGCCACCACTATTTCAGATCATGATCCTGCGAGATCTTCAGAAGAAGATAAACACATTACATTTAATATTTTATAGTATTATAATTATCTCTTTATTTTTCATATGTACATATATAGTCTACACTTTTAAATATTTCTTAAAAAAATAATTTACAAAAACATTTAAAAATATAAAAAATAGTAGTCCTCCGGTAACGGGAGCAGGGTCCAAGTTACCGGTGGTTAGGGCTCCAGAGACAGGAACCTCCTCACAATGCGAGCCGTATCTAGGAGTACTGCCTTCTGTATCAGGCCCTTGATCCAGCCGCGCAACGACAGCTTCGACAGATGGTCGTCGAAGCTTTTGGCTATAAGGCCATTGGCGGTCACGACAATCGGAACAATGACAACCTCGTGTGCTAAGTCGAGATATTTGATTTGTTTCTCTTTCTCAGCTTTCACGAGATTCTCGTCATGTGGGATGGTGACATCGACTATCATTGCGCGGCGCGCTAATCGATCTATCACCACTATATCCGGCTTATTGGCTACAATAGTCCGGTCAGTAATGATAGACCGATCCCAGTACAACGTGACATGGTCATTTTCGAGAACTGGGTCGGGCACATACTTGTAATACGGTACCTCAGAATCCACTAGTTTGTATTTCAAAGCAAGTTGCTGGTGAATAATCCTGGCTACTTGGTTATGTCTGTGCAAATACTCGCCGTTAGCCAAACGAGAACCACCAGAGATAATATGTCTGATAGACTCACCCGGACGGTGGCATGCCCGACACATGTCAACCGTCCCATTCTTCATAATATATTAGTTGTTCGTTAAGACAACTTCGATAGTATTATTATTTATTAATAAAATATTATTTTTATAAAAATAATAGGTATATTTATTTGTTTATTACCTATATCTTGTTCCCAAAAGATAAGTTCATGCTGTATTTTTTGCTATAGGTAAAATCAATTAAATAAATACAAATTATTTTTAATTTCTTATTTTACGCAAGAAATATATTTTAGTTTTAACCAATTGTTGTGCTATACAATAACCTATTTACTTATAGTCAATGTGAGAGTATAATGTACGTTGTACGAGAGTACAATGTTACAGTAAACACATAATAGGTATACCTATGAAATTGCCTTTTTTTAAAACGGGATGCTTTGAAGTGTTATATCTTTGGATTGACTTGGAATTATAAGTTCAAATAAACTTTATTCTTTTTTCGAAATTAGGAATTTATTAGTTTCTTTGTGTTTTGTATTTTCTGTAATATCGCAGTACTTCTAACCATTTTGTATGATATCTAAGAAAACTCGCATTATTTTGTAATATGAGTTCTACCGTGTACGCTCCGCCCTGGGGAGGAGGGAGATGTCATTGGATTTCCCACCTAAAAAAAAACTGATATTATAAAAGCGAAGTTTGAGAACGTGTGTTTGTTCATTCTTCACTGCTCGAACGGCTGAACGGATTTCGCTCGATCGTAAAGAATAAATATTTATGAACGTGTTAGAATTTAGAGGATGGAGAGTAATATATATTATGTTATGTTACATTTATATAATCATACTCTCCATCCTCTAAATTCTAACATCAGAAGTGGGATCAACGTGTCCTGGTTCATAACTGATAAATTTTATTTTGTTATTTTCATGAAATACGTTAGAGCAATGTGTGAACCTTTGGAATACGATGCTTCGTCGAGTGAAGATCGCGTTGTCGCCCTGCTACCGCTGGAAACGGCGCTGGGATCTAGAAGTTTCACAAGCATTGGGATCTGACCGAGCTGTGCATCTTCAAGCTACTGCATCAGCCTTGGTCAAGGATTACAGGAAGTACTTGCAATTGACAAAGTCTGTAAGGTCATAGGCATTTTATTTTTCTGGAGGATGTAAATATCTGTGAATGTTGAGTATCTTACATATAAAGAGTTTTCATAGATAGTTGTGATCCGGCGAAGCTCACGTAAGTTAATTAATATTATATCTTGATTATTGCTTTTTTTTTTTGAGAGCAATGGTGGCCGAGTGGTAACGGCCCCGACTTACGAGTTGTAGGTTGCGGGTTCAAACCCAGCCAGGCGCATTACTTTGTGTAATTTATTTCATCACAACTGCTCTCAAAACGGTGAAGGAAAACATCGTGAGGAAACCGGCACGTCCTAGGACCAAAAATTCGAAGACATGTGACATCCACCAACCCGCACTGGGCCCGCGTGGTGGATTACGGCCCATTACCTCTCTTAGAGAGGAGGCCTGAGTCCCAACAGTGGGAACATTATAAGGCCGTTTATGCTATGCTTATGCTATTGCTTTTTTTAAATTAATTTTATAATTTTTTTACATCAAGAATCATTTATAACATCTGCCAAACTGTATAGCATTCTCGTGAATTTCGCTTATAACTAAGACCATATCTGATCACCCCCCAAGTTTGCAGGCACCTACTCGTTGTGAGATAAACAGATGCAGCACCACAACACTAAGCAACTGAGACCAACATACCGCAGCAACTATGAACACATAGACAGATAATGTTTCATTAGAACATTTTTTAAATGGTTTCTAGTTTTTATTGCTATTGGTTGTATTGATTCTATGTATGTGTTTGACTATGGCTTTTGTTTATATTTATGTTATACGATATTTGAAAATACTTATTCAGCTTACTATTATGAAATGACCCAAGACATAGAACATAGAATTTCTTATAGATTTTATTGTGATAAACCATAATTATTTATGTTGTAAAATGTGACTATAAAATACTATAATTGATGTTACCGTGGGTTTTCTTGGTTGTTCTTTCCCATGACGACCTAGTTTTGGAACAAGCAACTAGTTATTAGATTAATTGACAAGCCTATTTGAAATAAATATTTAGTCTTTTTGTGCTTTTCTTCATAAAACCCTTTCCCTACACACCAGTCATAGGAACTTTGATACACAGTAAATAACCGGTACCCTTCTTGACAATTTATCATGATATGTAGGTACATATAAATATATAAAATCAATGTAGACATCCTCCTCCAAAAATCTAATAGAATAATAAAATTCTAACAAACGCATCCAAAGATGGCGTTACTAAGGTCACTGACTAATATAAAAAACGTATCTATTTTAACCTGTGAAATTCGTCATAATCCGATGGATGCGAGACGCACAGGAGCAGTCGTTGTGGCGACACTTGGGGGAGGACTATGTTCAACAGCGGACGTGTCTTTCGGCTGAAATGATGAATATGGATCCTGGTGTCTACCTACTAGTAGCATGGAGTCTGTATTTGTGGGTTTGGCTATAGGGTCTCCACCTATTACATGAAACATTTATAACATGACTGGTGACATGTGCGTGTTCGATTCCGACACGGAACAAATATTTTATCGACTGCATATAGTTGTTCCGGATCCTGGTGATCAGTCTCTGTCAGGGAAGCATAATTCCCCTTACATTTTTAATTCTTACACTACAGCTGTCACAGTAGACTATATAGTCTCTCTAAAACTTGAGAACGACTGGACCAATTTGGCAAATTTTGGTCTTCAAATATTCGTGATAGTCTAGGGAAGTTTTAAATGGTGAGGAAATATGGAAAATTTCATGAAATAAAAAATCAAATACAACGCCAACTCTAATTAAAATGTAATTTTAACATGAATTGGTTCTGGTAATGCCAGGCTGGGAGACGGCATTATCCTGATAGTTTAGCTAAAAGGTATCAACATTCACTGACTATTAGGTGCGAAGTTTGCCGGGTCAGCTAGTCTTACATAAATTAGTTCCAAACACGTAAGTCTAAGTTTCCAAATATACTTAGTCCCAAAATTTAAGAAGAAAAAACTTCTAAGTTTGCAAGTAGTTATATATGTATACTTGTGTGGTTTTGAGAAACCAGCTGTGATTTATTTAACTGAATATTACAATTATGTTCTTTCTATATAGTGAAAATGTATCATAAAAACTCAGAAACATTTTTTTTTTCTCAAGTATGGGAATTGCTTTTAATTAGAGCCCTTTTGGACCAAGTCTGTCACCCGCAGTTCACAGCCTGGTCTACTCTTGTTACTAATTGGTTTAGCCCCTAAAGCGTGATTAATCAGCGTCGAGACCTTCCTTAAAAATAACCATTTTTTCTTTTTTTAATCACATGTTTAATAATAGCCAACTATTTCTAAAGAATCCTAATTCTTACTACTCTTTGCTGACTACAACAAGGTCTAGTAAAATAAAACGATTACTTCAGGAGCAAAAACCATGTATTTACTTGCATCATCACCACTATACACTGATCCTCGGTCTGGAGGAAATTCTTCCTGTTTGGTCAAATGGTTCAGTCTTGAGCATTCTCATCAAGGCCCCCAATCCCTGTTAAACATAGAAATAGTATGAGCACAGTACACAAAAAAATAAAATGCAGAAAATGTGTTATAAGGCACACGAGACAACCGTACAGTATTAATTCTAATCAGTTTGACGGGGTGCACACACGGATTTGCGTCTAATCGTTTTCCGACCGCCACGTTCTTACGATCTTGTTTCCACAATACTAATTTTATTTCAGATCGGAAGGATCTCATTCATGAATTGACCATGCAAGTTTTAGGTATTATAGCCTTGACAATCTAGTCGAGGGTTCGCTTATACGTAACTTTATGGAAGATAGAAACGTCGACATATTAGCGTCGACGTATTGCCCCCCTAGCCAAGTTACGACCGTTTCGTTTCGGTTCTCTTGTGTCGAACGCCCCGAGTAGCCCACGCCTCCCATTCCTTTGTTCTGAACACGTGACTGAGCGTTGAGATGACGTCAGAACAAAGGAATTGGAGGCGTGGCCTACTCGAGGCGTTCGACGCAAGAGAATCGAAACGAAATGGTCGTAGCTTGGCTAGGGGGGCAAGTGGCCATAACTTTTATAGATATCGACGACGGCTGTATTCATGCGTACTGCAGATTTATGCGTATGTATTTCTTCGAAATAATTATGTGCAACGTCATTGGATCATAAATAGAACGCACTATATGCATCGGTTTGGTTGACAGTAAGATAGACAAGCGAGATCGAGGCTCTAACGCACGCAATTAACGTCTGTTTTTCTCAGCCGTACTTACGATTTGTAATTTTTCGCATTCCTGTGTCTTCTGCCGATGACGCGTAACGTATACAGGGTAACGGCGTCGCTTTAGCATCGATTAAGCATCACCGCCGCGCGCCGTGTACTCGTCATGGTGATGCCGCATCTAACTACCTGAAAGGACTCGCACGCACTTTGTCACCGTTCAACAGCGTTAAGTAATCAAAGCAGAGCCAGTCTTGTCGCCCTAACCGTCACACGCTCCGGTTCGCTGTTATCACGCGTTGGGATTCAACCTTTCCAGCTGGATATTTAGATTCAATGTGCCTTTGAGCATACGCTGATCAGTTCCGAGTTCTCACCGCGTTAAACGAAATCTTGAAAACTGTAAACTGTCGACATAAGCTGATAAAGTCAATCCTATTATTAGTCCATCGGGGTATAAAAACAATTAAAGTAATTATTTATTTCTAAGTAATTTAATCAAAAATGCAAATATACAACTTACACAAAATGTACCTTAACACTTAGACTTATCATTATCATCGAGTTTAGTAAGTATAAAAAAATTATATAAAACTAATTCGAGCATGTATTTAAAATTGAATCAATCAGCAGGTGAAATGAAAACGTTCCGATAATCTATCATTGATTACAATACAAACTTATGATTCGCATATCTATCACACGTACATATCTTACAAGCTACGTGCCCGGGAGCCGCCCAAGCACTGCCCCGCATCTCGTATGCGGCTAGTTCAACTTGCACGGCACTAGTTACTGATTTGTTCGTGTTACGTGGTACTATCACGCACTTAGCCTAGGGTCTGCTTCGCCGCTAGTACCGGCGCGAGTCGCCCATGCCGCTCAGCTCTCTACTGCGCGCCGCACCGCCGCCGCTACACAGACAATACGAGACGTCACGACCGACCCTCAGGGAACATTCACTACACCGCCTTAGTTCATAGTGAAACCGCACCTCGACTAGAGCACGCACCAGCATTGCTGTAGCATCAATGTGATGTGCTTCGCTTTAACGTTTCATATACATCTAGTACGAAAATATCGACCAATCCCTGTACTTGTGTGGAGCAACTAGTCCCGGTTCTGCGAATTTATTCCCCCCGGCACTCCCAGTACCATAAAAAAGAAAAATGTACCTTCAAAGATTTTTGTTTTGTCTTTTTATAAATAGTAAGTTAATATTTAAATTGATTAAAATTATATTTTTCGTCTTTCTCTCATCCTTATATTTGATACTCCTGAGTCTACTATATTGGATATAGAATGATTGCAACATTTCAGTATCGGTTAGGGGCAACTGATTTATTCAGTTGTTTGTTTTGACCCATGAACAAACAAAATCGCTACACTCATAATAATCTCTCAAGCTGTTTAGTAATCGATAAGCAGATTCTAAATTCAAATGCTTTATAGAAAGTCGATTTTGAATGTCTGTTAATTAATTCACATACCTAATTAACTAAAACCGATTAGGAGTGACTACTGCAAAATTTCTAAAAGTGTAATTACGTTATTGTTGCTCCAAATGACAACGACAACTTTACGTCTTTAATAAATGAATAATTTGTTTAATATAAATTCGCCCAGCAATCTAATAACACAACAATAATCTATTATTTCAAATAGTCCTTATTCAACAAAGTGCTAGCTAACCAAAATGCATACACAAACAAATAAATTATCTGAGTGCTAATATTGAGTACATTTTGTTGTATGTACATTGTTTTGCCTTGAATTTCTGCTAATCAGTTGCTAAACAGTATTGATTCTATTATAAATAATGGCTGCACCTGCCATGTTATATCTCTGCACCACCCTAAGGTCGACTGGTAGAAAATCCTATTAAGTCCGCCTTTGTACAATGTTTCATTAGTGCATAAAGTTTTAAATAAATAAAATAAATAAGGGTATAGATGAAAAAATTCTAAAAATAATTTAAAAATATATTGTTCTGTTGTCTAGATACCTCAAAAAGTATTTTATTTCAGTAAATAAACATTTATTCAGATTAGTCAACGAAGCAGTCAAGTTCGTCACGGATTTGTGCCACAATAGCAAACAGTTTGTGAATTTTGGAAAGAATAAAGAGAAACGTTTGCCCAGCTGTAGTCTCTTAGAGCGCTTGTACATGCTTAGAAACACCGTGTCAGCGGCAGATAGGATCATTCATCATTTGCGCGATAAGAAATTTGTCGGATCTAGGCACGAAAAATTATCGTGGCACCCTCTCACCTACCCCGCCCGCTGCCGCAACATAGCAACTTCACGCGTCTCGTCTAGCGCAGACAAGATGATTTTTTTTTTTTGTAGGTGAAAGCTGTGTACACAGTTCATGTGTTGAAGCGACACGAATGCTTGCTTACGCCCAACTTTTCTTATCCTGTACCAGCGGCCTTATTATAAGAATAAACCATTGCCGAATTTCTACATTGACTCCGTGATGGGCTTGCGCAACCCACCCTTAGAACTCTAGAGTGAGGAACTAGAGCGTGCCAGGAACGCAGTAGAAGTACCGAGAGTACCGGTTTCGGGCTGTCCCAGCACCGGGAAACAAAATTTCTGCAAGCTCCAGTCGCGGCATGAAATATAAGTTTCTACGCGAGTTTGTAGTGGTGAAGAGCCGACGTTGTGCAGACGTTAACGTCGCAAGTTTTTTGCGTACAGCTCGAATGCAACGTTAACGTCGCGTCTGCGCAAAGTTGGCGCTGCGCAGACGTAAGAGAAGCGCAAACGCTTGTAATACGCTAGTGGGATAGCGGCCTTACAAGTAGACAGATGGATAGCAAGCTAATTTATAATAATATTAGATCAGTCCTACATGATATTTCATTAAGGTAAAGGAAACATGTTTCTCACGTAGGTAGGTTGCACAATCTTGTCTCGGAGAATTTGTTAGCATGTTTTCCTGTTTGTTCAAAATTAATGTTTATAGCAGTTAAGTTTCTATGAAGACTTTAAAAACACTAGTTCATATATTTTTATTTTTTAAATGCAACAGACATGACCATAGGTGTTTTGTTATATTTAAAAACTCTTTAGTTCGAATTTGGTAGTAGAAACATTTCATCACATCTAGATTTTCAGTTGCATCTTAGTATCTCTTAAACACACTTCTACATTACTCTTCCTAATAACCAAATATGTAATCATGTTTTTTATTTGTTGAATTATAGTCTAAAATGCCAGCATTTTGTACTTGTATCTCAAGGAGATTGGTTGCTGAAATCCGAAATACAGGTTCTTCCCAGTTCGGATTCAGACACAAAAACTTTTGTATAGGTACATCATCTCTCACACCGCTTCCAAGCATTTTCAAATAGTTGTAATATGTTTTACTTGTTTTTGAGAAATATAATTATTATTATAATATGGTAAGAAAAATATCTAAAATGGAACTGATAACATTAAAATTTTAAATTGATCACGTTTATCTTATTTTTTAATGTTTATTTTCAAATAATGTCTAAATGTAACTAGTATAACTGTATTGTAGGCTTTTTTTTTAATATTCGCAGCTCAGATTCGAGTTCTGATCTTGATTCACTCAGGATAGCTGAAATAGTTAAGACATACTGATTTAGTTTATTTAAGGCAATTGTTTAGCATGTAAACCAGGTGAATACGAGCCAAAACGTAGAATAATTAGTCCTCTGATGTATTTCAAAAACATATGTGTGTACTTAATGCAGTTTTTAAAGTTAAAAATCTCGAAAATAGTATGAGTTATAGACTTTAAAATGGGATCTAATTTGGTAAGCATTCATTGACACAAAACCCCAATAGCCACTCTGTTGCATTTTGGCTGTAGACTAGTGTCATTTAAAATGAAAGAAATAAAATAACCGAAACATATAAATAAAATAGACACAAGACACGATTGAATTTCACTAATATTTCGCATTGTATGTATATTGAAAGCCTATTTATCCATGCTACCCTGGATAGCCGTTACTGTGAGCGTGCCATCACGACTCATTCACACTGACTCGTAGCCCACGTGGCTAGTATACACACAGGCATTGCCAGCTTTTGGCTGCAAGCCGAATCATCAGTCCTGCCAGCCGAGGTCAGACTAGAATAAGTGAGTCATAATGCTGATGCCATTGCATTGGTCAGTTCAAGATGCTGAAAAAGCGTTCGTAAGATAACAAAGTCTAACTTCAGACTCTGTAAATCCTCCATTGAGAAATTCCAAAATATTGTTAGTTTACTTAGAGGGTTATTCTAAGATCAGAGAATATCTTCTAAGAAGTTTTTTATAATCATAAAAAAAATCTTTTGTTATAATCGAAAGCTGGTGCACAAATTAAAACGCCTTAAAAACCGAACCAATAATGTTTCCTACAATGAGAGTTATCTATATTCCTAAAATTGCAACTAACACTTTACGAGACTTTGATGGAAAGCAAAAAGATGCTCTTTCAAAAAATTACCTTGTGGCTAGGCTAATACACAACCTATGCCAATGGTGGCGTAATGTCCTGTATTTGGTACAGAACTTGCAAACATCATCAACACCCGAGAACCAGTTGTCCCACACTAGCTCCTGAACCAGGCCATCAATGCCCCTACTATGCGAATATGATATATGTGAGAGCTCAATCTTCCGTTGTGAGTTTGTCACCTTAAGTGTCAAAAGGCATAATACGTGACTACAGATACCTCTCTATACTTCTAGGCGAAACTAGTCAATCTATATTAGCTAGGTTATTTGTAAATATGAGTGCATTCCCAAATGATCAAACAAGAGGCTACACAGAGACAATGGAGTCCATAGATCTACTAATTATATCTAGTGTACTCTTTTTCAGGTTATTTTGACTAATTTATCTTAGTTATTAATTATAAAAAAATAGGTAAATAAATAACTAAAAGATGTACTCCAAGTCAACCAACTCAACCAACAAGAATAATAAGGGGAATTTCTTACCGTCCCATGGGGGGATACTGCGCGTAGGGGTCTCTATCATATCCACTGGGAGCTGCACCACGCCTGAAATGTTACATTCACCGTCTTAAATAGGTATGACTACTTAACACAAGAATAGATTTATTAGATAATTGACAAATAAATAATGTTTATCAGCCAGTGATGCTCCATACAGGTTACCCTGGGAGATCTTTACAGCTCTCCAATTTATTTTCTTTTACTTATTTATACTGCTATCAATCCCCTAAACCTTCCTGTTTTCAAAAGAAACTAACTTGCCTAGTAGAGAACTCATTTATGTTATATATTTGATGCTCATCTATCTTGAGCTCCTGTTTTGGAAGTCAGGAGTCCCACCATTGAGTCGTGTCAATTGTTAACTTAAGAATTTCAAATATCAAAATTAACTTACATGGGGGAACGTCTACTGTACATGTCACCATTGGATGAGCGCGGCGGCAGCGAGCGTTCATACATCTGAGGTGGAGTGGCACGCATGGGGGCACGGCGCTCCATCAAATCACGTTCGTCCGCGTACATGGGCGCCCGGCGCTCCTCTGGGTATATTGACGCCAGGTCGTCGTAGTGCCGATCCTCCGGGTACATGTGTGCCGGGCTCGCGTATGGATCTCGCGCACCGCGGTCCATCAGCGCGAACCCACGCCGGTCTTCTCCACCGTACCCGTTGTACCGGTCGTCATAAGCGGGCGGTAGCGACCGTTCAGCACGCTCGTAGGGCAACGACCGCGGCGCCATCTGTGGCGGACCACCATACGGGGGGCCGCGAGGGTGCGAGGGACGGTCACGTGAGTATGGCGCGTCGCGGGGCGGAGGCCCACCACGCATAGGTCCGCCACCGCGCCGTTCCATACCTCCACGCATACCTCCTCGCATGCCGCCACCGCGAGCTACACCTCCTGGGCCTCCTGGGCCTCCACGCTGGCTGCGCTCCTTGATGCGGCCACGCTCTACTGAGATGACACCGCCATTGAACGACGTATTGTTGAGAGCACGAATAGCGGCTAAAGCCTGATCTTCGGTTTGCATGTGTACGAAGCCGCACCGGTTCATGATGTCGCACTCGGTCACGACGCCAAAGCGCTCAAACAACTTCCGAAGCTCCTCCGGCTTGGAACCCTGCGGCAGGCTACCGACGAACACCTTCGTTTGCTGAAACGAGACACGACTTTTCATCACAACGAGCTCAAGATTGTAAAATTACTTGTACAAAGCCTATCAAATTTTACTCACCTGAACCATTGTCAATTTATATCCTAATTTTACTTAAATATCTTTAAAAAATCCCAGCCGCTATTTTAGCGAAACAACGACTACAGATCAAAATGGCGGGCCGAATGACGCTAACGTCACAACTTAGCGTTGAGCTATGAAAGACGAAATATAATTGGTGAAAAATTTAATATAACTTAACTAATCTTTTCTCATTGGTTCCATTCGTATAAACTTTAACATTTTGGCCAATACAAACCAAGCATGATCCGCCACAGCCATAGACTAAATTTTAAGATTCATACGACTCTTTTTTGTTAATGTGGCTTAAATACTAAGTCATTTAAGCCATGTCTTCGTGTGAATAGTTCATCAGTTTACCATTACAATGCTGTTCAACACAGTCTAATGTTTTTGTACTATTTGGCAGCAAATGTATCGAGTCAGCCTTCTCGGCAAACTGCTGAGGTAGCTAAAACTACAATAAATTCTCAGCTCCATTTTACCAAGATCGCACATGTTTCAATGATTCTTCATGTTGTCCAGTTGCGCATACATTTGAGATATAAAATTACATCAATTTTACATCACAATATCCACTAGAAATTAATTTACGATTAAATAAAACAATCCCGATTCATACGTCAGTGGCCTAAGGATCTTAGATACCCTATGGACTAACTGGATTGATTACAAAGCAATATTACAAACTAAATTGTACTTTCATCAAGATTAAGTTCATATTTTTATTGACAAGCAAAACGGGAAGAATGTACCAAGCAAGATAACGAGAAAGAGGTAATATGTCCCTTTATTACCTCTTTTATAACTAGGGTAACCGCAAAATCATTATTTCAGCAAATTAATTGTTATTATTTTTGTCATTGTGTGAGTACATGGCATTAAGTGTACTGAAATAATAACCATGTACTATGAGTGATAAAATAAAGTATTTATTTTCGTTTTAATTTGCACTAAAAACACAAATATCATTGATAGAGGAAATACACCAAATTGCGACAGACACACTCTTTCTTCTTTTCTGTCTAATATAAATTCAAACATTCGTCTATCTCTCAGACTGCCAGTACTCACGATACGATTACAACCTCTTCTGACACTCCTCCTTAATCGCATTCGTCACTCTTTCATCCTCTTCAGCTACCCTCACTCGTACAATCAAACCCTCACACCTTTTACACCCTCAATGGTGTTTTGCATCATAACACCCATCTTTCTAGCACAAAATTCAAATTTGTTTTTCAGCAAACTTTTTGTCAAAATATCTGCTGTCATTTTGTTTGTCTCAAGGTACTTGAGTTGTATCTCCGAGTCACTGATCAAAGGGTCCCGGACAAAATGATATCTTACATCGATATGTTTTGCCTGGTGATTAGTGGTGATGATGCACTGGGTTTAGTGCAATAGCCATAGCCGATTGGTTATCTGTGTACATACACAGCTTCATATTATGTATACCTGTAAGTTCTTTCAAGAATCTTTTGAGGTACATAGCTTCTTTGGTAGCTTTGGACAGGCTTATCTGTGAGTATGATTACGAAGAAAAATAAAATAGTTGTTTTTTCGAGTGAAGGCTGTTCCATTTATAATGAAAACGAATGTGAGATTAAAGGGAATGCTTGCGTAGAAGGTAAGATAAATAAAGGTATCTACAAGCTTATGACAACTCCACAGGTTGCTACTATATTGTCTACAGAACCATACAGTGATGTGGAGCTGTGGCACAAGAGGGTAGCGCATCTTGGGATTCGAAACCTAAATACTTTATTTTATCACTCATAGTACAGTCTGGTATATGGTTATTATTCCAGTACCCTTAATGCCATGTACTCACACATTGCAGCCGCATGTATATCACAAGTGAAACGCATTATATTAAATTAGATTGTTTAGTCCGATTGCCAAGTCAATCTAGGTCACCAAGCCCCTTAAGTAAGGACTGAATAAATTAACCGACTTGGTATTACATGGACCTCACAACTTTTTCGGTAGAAGAACTGTGTGACTGAGTTTTTTTTTTTAACCGACTTCTAAAAAAGGAGGAGGTTCTCAATTCGGATGTTTGTATTTTTTTTTTATGTTTGTTCGCGCATAACTTCGTCGCTTGCCAACCGATTTGAAAAATTATTTTTTTGTTAGAAAGGGTATACTTCCCAAATGGTCCCATAGCCACCAAGACAGGATATGATGATGGAATCTTAGTGAAATCGAGGGAATTCCTCAAATATTATAGGCAACTTCACTAAAAAACACACTAAAAGGATCAAAATAACTTTAATTTCGGAAGTCGGTGTTAAATAAGATACAAATAATACCGAGAAACACCGCCTTCCGAATTTAAAGTTATTTTGATCCTTTTAGTGTGTTTTTAGTGAAGTCGGTTATCTTTTTTTTGTAAAAAGTTTTTTATTTAAGTTAGGATATCATCCAACGACATCTTTCGCACTTGGGCGGGGCGCGAGGGTGTGTCAGGCTTTTACTGACACTATGCGCTGTCGACGACTTTCGCTCGGTTCGGACGATTACCGGACGGCGAGTTACCCATTGCTCGCCATTCGCAAACCCGCGCCTACAATGACCGGAAATCGGTATCGGTATCCGCGGAATCGGTGGCTGGGGCGCGAGGGCCATTGCCTCGCGCGTGCGACCACCTCTTTTGCTAGCATTACTGCTTCGCAGAAGGAGGCTACCGCAACTAACTTCTCCTCGCTCCGGACCATGGCCTGTACCAGGGCCCAGTGCGAGAGATCGCTGCCGCCGAGAACCCCCACAAGGACACGGCGGTGCTCTGCCCAGGCGAGTCATACCTCTACCGTATGCTCCACTGTGTCCTCCTGGCGCTCCACACAATTTTGACACCCGGGCGTTTCTTCCGCACGAATCCGGTGCAGGAATCTCCCGAATTGACCATGAGCAACGAGGACCTGCTTCATGCGGAAGGTTAGGACGCCGTGTTGTCTTTCCAGACACTCCTCAAAGAGTGGACTTACCGCCATAATTGTAGCGTGCCCATGGTGGAACCCCTAAGATGGCTGTTTAATTATTTTTAATGCACTTCTACAACCATCAAATATTTTGGTAATATAACAGACTTTTGCGAGAGGTTTATAAGCAAACTCTTGTGAATTCCATCATCACCTGGAGCCTTTCTAGTCTTAAGTTTACATACAACTTTCCAGACTGCAGCAGGCCAAACAGGTTGATGTAAATCACTTGTGATGTAATTATTTAAAAGGCTCATAGCTGATAGGACGTTCGCTTCGACACTATCGCTAAACCAATCCCGAGTTAAACTCATGTTCTTCGCGAAAGTATCTGCTAAGATAGCACATTGCTCAGATGTGTTAGCCGTTAATGAGCCTTCAGGTGTTTTAAGTTGGGGTATTACGTCAGATTTTGGTTTAAGAGATTTCGTCAGTCGCCATATATCATTACCAGTTTATTAACTTTAAAGAGTTTGGAGTTCCATATTATAACTAGATGTTTTCTTATGTATAATTTAATCAGTTTTTGTAATTTATTAATGTCTGATCTTAACTGTCTATCTGCAAGCATTGCTTTTTGTTTTTTACGTGTTAGTTGATTTTTGTACTTAATATTTTTTTTTAATGTCACTAGGTAGGACACTGCCAGTGTTAACATGTTTTTTGGCAGTAATAAATTTATCTCTGGCTCTCAGTTAGGCATTGCCGGCTCAATTTCTGACTCAGACTTAAATACATTGGAGTATCAGAATATCTGTTGATCAAGACAGGTATTTTTTCCAATCAGTGTCACGATAAGTGTAGACTGGCCTGTTGGTCTAGTGGTTAGTGGCCCTGACTGCTATGCCGGAGGTCGTGGGTTCGATTCCCACCCAGGACAAATGTTTGTGTGATGAGCACAATCATTTGTTCTGTGTCTGGGTGTAATTTATCTATATATGTATGTATTTAGAAATATATAAGTAAGTTTATCAGTTCTCTAGTACCCATAACACAAGCTCTGCTTAGCTTGGGACTAGACGGCGTTGTGTGATAGTTGTAGAATATTATATTATTACTTTAGGAATTGGTTTGCGAGGACAAAAACCATTAACTGTAAACAGTAAGGTGGCCGAGTGGTAACGGCCCCGACTTACGAGTTGTGGGTTGCGGGTTCAAACCCAGCCAGGCGCATTACTTTTGTGTAATTTATTTCATCACCACTGCTCTCGTAACGGCAGAAGCTAGTTACATATAAAGTGGTTAGATGATAAGGAAGGTAATACCCGAATCTCATTGATACTATCGACATTTAACGATAAAACCAAGTCAGGATTGGTAGGAGTAAGATCAGCTCGGTAATTGAATTGAGGTGTGTCCGGGTAACGTGGAACATAGTCATGGTTCAACACTTGATGGAATAGTATATTGCCTCGAGTGTTGAACATAACTACAATTCCAGTACCCATGGTTAGCATTAAAGTCATCCATTACTATATGGGGCCCTAAAGAAAATAAAATATCAAAGTCACTGCGATATCTGTAAATAGGTAACGCCCGACAAAAATATACTAGCAATATTTTTATACGCATTTTCGTTCGGTTACGGTTAAAGACCTGGTTCTTTTTGCTATTCATTCCTCGTATTGGCTTCTAACATATAACTTAGGTTTCAATTCTGGCGAAAAGAAAAAATGTAATCATGCCAATAGTTTGCATTGGCCTTGTGGGCTGGGCGTTCATGAGTCAGGATTTTGCCTTTTATAATAATAAAATACAGATATGCAGCAGGACTCGGCGAATTCCATTCGGACCTAATTGAAACTGATTTATAACGCCATTAAATTCCAGACGTCAAACGAATATGTAAAAACTCCAAACGCTTTCGAAGGAAAAGGGAAATCAAAATGAAACAATATTCATACAAAATTATAATTTATTATCTTAGTAAAGCTAAAATATAAAAATATAAAAGGTAAATGAGTATAAACAGAGCACATAATGTCACGTTGACATTACCATATATACATATAAAATGTACTGCTCCTTGTAAAAAAAAATACAAGACTCCGAACAACATTTTTTGCGAAGTGATATAGATTTGAGACTTGTTTAGAAGATACGATGGTGGGTGTACAAAAATATAAACTTAGGCTAGTCATATCAGAAGCATTTGGGCAACCAGGCAGGGAGCCAAGACTTTTCATTAAAAAGTTCAAGTACCGATACCAATGTCGACAAATTTTAGTCAGATCAAAAAAGGTAATTTAATAACTTTATCAAAATATGAATTTTGCTTTAACAGATAAGTTGTGTAATCAGAAGAAATAACGATGTACTCCAGGGTCTTGGGAAACCAGTGACTTTAGCATGACATGTTGAAGGTCGGTCGTGCGAGCGAGGAAGAGGAATGGAGCTATACATCCTATTTAGGTCCATCCCTTTAACAGTTTACTTTAGGTCGTTAAAATCTCATGGTAGGCCCTTAGGTATTATTAAAGACAAAATAAATAATTCCCTAAACTAGAATAATAAAAATCGACATTGATAAAAGTAAAACCACCGAACAAAAATTTTAGCTTAATAAATAAATATGATCACAACTTAGAGAGCTTAAGAGCATTCATCGAATCAAATCAAATCATCTTCGTTGTACAAAATAAGACATTGTTATAGACAACAGGTAGCAATGCATTTGAGTGACAGAATATAATTTTCTTAATTCCAAAGTAAGTTCTAAATGCAGAATTGACCAAAGTTGTAGTGTTACTTACATTTGTTGAAAAACTAATTTAATTTTTTTTATGTCGTAACAATATTCCAGACATTTGTCAGCGCATCAATATTTACTGCGGAAGAAATATTAAAACCATGTTTGTATTTTCTTTGAATCTTACAGATAGAAATCAAATAGTTAGGCATAGAGCATTACTACTAATTCGACATCGTTTCAGCACGCTACCTTGTAATGGGCCAAATATATATTTCGTTCGTAAATTCGATACATGCACGTTATAAATTCGATAAGACTTATGTTGATAAATACAAGTTACAAAAAAATGTATGTATTGAGCAATTTTGTTCAATTTGTTTCGAAAATGTAAAATTGAGTTTTAAATGTTACATCATCATTATATTCTACGTATACAGTTTCCGCAATGCAGCTACTAACCAATTTAGGAAAGATAAGTACTGACGACACTACATTTGCGTTCAAAAATCTTTCGCATCGAAATATTTTTTTATGTATCACCTTTTGACTACACTCATGTACATGGTAGCGTAAAATGTGCCCCCCACGCCACTGTCACGACTACATGACAGACTTAAAAGCTAATAAATATTTTCTGAAAGGTATTCTTTTACTTTTTGTGTTGTTAAACGATGAAATTACCGTGTTGTCCACTGGCGCAAAGGGCACGTTTTTGCTTTTATGACGTGATGGTTAAAGGCTTCGTCAGAATTTAGCTGTCGAACGTTTTAATAGCAGCCTTTAAACGAGATTCGATCTCTGTGGGACGAATACATATCACTGCATCTTATGAGCCACGAACTACAACTCTGCATAGAAATACAAGTCAGACTTTAGTTACAATAACTGCTGCCTTCAAATAATTGCTGCCCTAATAATAATGCAGAGATGTTTAGCTACATGAACTTTTTTAGATCCTAATCTCAAAGAATACTGGCCAATTTTCGGACAATTTATTGTCAAAATTTTACATATCATAATATTTAATTCCGAAAAATATAAAAAATCAATAAATATAAATCATGGGAAATTCACTTATATATCACTATATGATTGAATAAGAAAAACCGTAACTAGTGGAATGTAGAAATCATCTGTCTTACATAGCGACAGGTAAAATATTTATAGAAGACTTGAAAAAATTACATCTACTCTATGAATATCATTCTATTGGTTATTTTGCTTCATAAAAAATACTTAATATATAAATGTTAAGACGGACAGTTCGATATTAATACAATTGATTAGTTGTCTAAGGGCCGACGCTGCGTTAGGCGGGCGCCCGCGCGGTCCCATACAAAAGTGATCCATCGCTGGGAGCCACGCCCCGAACCCGCTTTGCCACGAAATAGTACATTAAAGTTCTCCTTCGACACGACTACATGCACACCGTTAAAGTTGAAATAGCGACACTACGCAGGTAATAATCCGGTTTCAGCTACACTGACCGCCGCACACGAAACACGCGATGTCACGCGACGGGCGCCCGCGCGTGCGCCCGCGCCTGCGCTCGCTTAACGCAGCGTTGGTCCTAAGACGTTGTATGGCTGAGTAATCGTTGTGAACGAACTACTTTTTGATTTTAGTCAAATTTGAATTCCAAGTTAGTTTCTTAGCCAGGGTAGTCTGGCTGACGTCATTAAGGTTTACCAATGGGAGTACTGTAAATTGTTATTATTTAATTTAGGCAAGCTTAAATCGAAGAGTGCACGCGCCACTTCGGTTTCAGTTACAAATAGTACTGAAAATCTTTAGAAACCTCTTTCCTGAGTACACCAAAAACATCTTTAACTTTTCTATACCGTCAGAAATTTTTGATAAATGAATGTTTGATATTAAAATAGGTCAAAGCCATAGAATAGTCAGATGATCACGATTAAGATGCTGCATGAAATCGACTCATCGGCCAATTTTTCACTCTAAAGAGAAATAGCTTTTAGTCAGTAATTTGAAAGTCGAATTCGTAGTTTTGCAATTTCCGCATCTTTTACGAGAGACCAATATTATTGATTTTGAAAATAAATAAATCACCAACATCATTCAGGAGGCGCGGCTACTCCGATACGTTCAACATATAGCAGAAAATAATGTTGTTATAAGCAGAGTTCTATAAAAAAGAATTCAGTCAACATTTATTTATTCCTTTTATCCAGCAAAAGTTAAAAATTCTTCAGTAAGTAAATTAAAAGCGAAAATTTATGAATCTAAGAGGTTCTATTCCACGACTTCATTTAACGCAGTCAGTCTACGAGAAAAGGTACCCTTCCTTGCGTGCGATTTTAGTTACAAAAAGATTTTATGTTTTGTTAATTAATAGTAAATTTGTAAATAGCTTACTAGCGACTTGCCCCAGCTTCGCACCGGTGTTAGAAATGTTTGAAATTCTCGGCATTTCTCAACTACAAATATGCTTACATTATACACCTAAACCTTGATCATGAATCACCGTGTCCATTAGTGAAAACTGCATGAAATCCCGTTCAATAGTTTTAAATTTTTCGCGTACGTGTAGACGCGGCGGGGAACGTTTAATAATATGTAAACGATATTTAGTTTTATGTTGTAAAAGTCCTACCTACGACCGTGTGGTATGCAAACTTTGTGAGCATGTACCGACACCACCGCATATCGTACTACTCTTTCAGCCCGAGGACCCATCATCCTAGGTACTTTGCTACAGTTGCTTTAAAACCAACTACTTAGATAGTCAAGGAGCACGCAAAATGATTGCCATAGGACCAATGAGACATTTTGTAACCAAACGCTTGCTGTCATGAGGTACCTTTGCACGTGGAGTGACCGATATTTTAATTATCTGTTGAAAAGATAACCAATATAAAAAGGGAATTTTTTGTTCGCACAAAGGCTTTGATTCTGGTCGTGTATAAACGAGTTTTCCCTGTAAATCGATATGAACTTGAAATTCAAATTTGACTAAACTATCTTAAAACTAGGGTTTTAATTGTCATGGATACACAGATCTGTACTTTCAATGAATATTTGAGCACAATGAAGAAAGCTTAGAATATAGGTTAGATACGTTAATATTACACAGCAAACATCGCTGCCACATCAATATAAAATACGAGTTAATCGATACAAGTGCGACAATCGCTTCTTAATCTATAAACTGTAAAATGTAGATTATATATCCTTTTTATTACTGAGTCCGCCTCGCTGCTTTTTCATCACAATTGATTTTAAATGTGTTCGTCACATTAACTCTTCTTACTTGTCGAACTACACATAAAGCTGTTCGCTTGGCTTCCTTCAATATACTTGCCAATTGAGTAGCCGTTAAACGACTAGCAGAGCATTACATTTATCATTATTCATATAATCCACACGACATTTAGAGAGTACAATAAAAATTTACGACATCATTGAGGCTACTTCGAACCTGACTTGATAATATACTAATGACAGTACATCTATTTGGCAACACATTATACTGAGTATTAAATAGAATAAGAGTTAAAATATAAATTCTGAGCGCTTTTATCGAGTACTAAACAAACTTGAGCGGGCTCTACGGATTTTGTTTTAGAGGCTAGGGCGAACTGTTCGTGTGTGCACTCGCACAGCAGTCGGGGCTGGTGGAGCGGTCACACAGCGGATCCCTTCTCGGGCATCCATCGACTTGTTTAATATATGTATATGTATTATGCTCGCAGTAGCAATATTATGTACTCAATACCCCACAGCCAGCATGGAGAGAATTACTATATTTGAATCATTCTTAGGTTTAGGATATTCAAACAAAGTTCAATCGATAAAACATATATACAACATGTAACTGGCATAATATTAAATACACACCCTTTTGCACTCCAATTACAAAATTATGTTGCAATCAAAATTCAAGCGCTGAAATTGCACTTAGGTAAGTAAATAATATGGGCATACGCCTTACTTTGGTAGCGCATCAGTATGGGTACCTACGCACGCACACACGAATACGCTAGTATCAAGATTTATCAAGAATTTGTCTAAATAGGCAATGTTTTTAACCTAAAATAATTCTTGATTATTTTAGGATAAATATTATGACCTATTTTAAAAATATATTCTGAACATAGTACTCTCAGGATGTGCGTTTATCATGTTCCATGTTGTATATTTGCGCTATATAAGTGTTGATCGCAACAATATCGCCCTATTGCCTGTAAAACAAGACTTCTTCAAGATTGTACGCGAGCTCGTCGCGGCGTTGCGGTGCACCTACACACTCGACATATACTATAATGTAAATAGCATTGGTATAAAAATAATTTGGTAAAAACACATCATATATCAATATAAATGCTAAAAATCTACAAGAGCTATCGTTTACTATGGAATGTCCTTAACTCAAACCTCTTAATAATCTCTTTTATAATCTTAAAATCACTACATTACTTATTTATAAATACAATATAATATAAAGTTAGCAAAAAGATTCATTTTTTTTTTAAGATTATGCATATTTATAACTAGTGGAATGTAAAGAGATTTTTTTTTAATATCATAGTGTTAGTTACATTACCCCTTATAATTAATGGTTAGATACCCAAACCTTTGTAAAAATACACCGATTATTGGACGTATTTTGTAATTTTTTTATACATTTTCTTTTTAAAATGGCGCGGCACCGAGTAGCGCGCTCGTACAAAATATACAGAAAGTGCGGCGACTCGGGCGCGCCTGTATCCGCGTCCAAGGTTCACCTCGGCACAATAAGAGAGCTAATGACTACAATACATTTCGACTTCAATACGATGGGACGATTCTTAAAACGTTAAAGCTATACACGCTTTAAAGCCTGACCAGAAAAACGCTAACACGAGTATCCACACAGTTACCACGACGACATTATCAAAAACCCGTGCGATATTTTCCGGTCACAATTTGACGAAAATTTAATACCTTATCATAATTATAATGGAATGTGATTTGTCACCGAGCAGCGACTCCACGAGCCGTCACACCACTCTCGTTCTAAACAAGATTCGATACATTATCAGTCCGACATATATAAATTACTTTTACAATAGTTTGTTCGCAAACTTCTACTTCGAATATACAAAAAAACGTCATGGGATCCGTCAAGGCGTCCCGAGATGAGACACGAGGCGAGCGTGTCGCGAACGAGAGCACTTCTACTTGCTACAGTGAACCGAAGTGGATAGCATATCTTACATAAACAGTCGCTTGAAATATTGAGGTATAATTTTTATAATCTTAATACACCTAAAGAACCCTTGTATAATATAAAAAAATGTATACATCGCTAAAACTATGTTGTACGTATAAATTGTTCACGTTTACGGGGCTTAATTACGAACTTAAAAAAATTAACTTAAATGTCTAAGTAAAGCATACATAGATGATTAACATACGATAACGTATTTTGTACTGTTAGGTTATGCTTTATATACGGTGACGCGTCACCCACGGTGACCGTAACAGCTACAAGTCACAAGAAACGATTCTTTAGTTTGTACACTTCGACGCGGAATGGCAACGTTTGTTTGTTCATTAATCTAATCGGTTTCGGTCTAGCTGCCTAAAATAACTTGTACTTGGACTATTTTTATTATGAAAAATCATCTACGACCCATTCTTTTACCTTGGATCCTTTAAAAACGTAAATAATTTACAAACCATTTTTGAGCAAGTTTTATGCAATAAAAGAATGGACGATAGAATACAAGTCACGTTGATTCATCTCGTTATAATAAAGCGCAGGATGTGGGCCAGTGAACTCGATACATCATTACTAACCTATGATACATGCAGATCCGATTTCCATAATTGTAAAAGTGCAGAATCTAATAAATCCTTCAAAAATCCTTAAGTAATACTTATTTGTTAAAGTTAAGAGTATAAATAGTCAAGAGAATAAGTATAATATGAAGAATGGCATCATTGCAGTCTTAAATCTAAGCAAACTTGCAGAGTAAATGAGATTACAGACGAATTGCAGACTACACGCTGCACTCGCGAACATCGAAGACACAGACATTATAATATTATCATCCTGCGCTTTTCAAATACTACATAATATAATGCATGTTGTATATTGTTTCAGTCTTTGGAATTTGTGTATTGGAATGTATAATAATATGTATATTAAAATAAAAATGTATAAAATTAAGACAAGAATTCGATAATTTCGAAGGTTTCTTGATGTCCACGCAATGATTCATAAAAAGTTATATAAAAATTCACAACATCAAAAGCTTAAACTCGGCTGACCTGTGTACATGAGGTCGCGGCTACATAGAACATCAAGGATTACACTAGATACAATTTAGAGGTACAGTTAATACTAACAATAAGTAAAAATGCAGAGTATACAACTCACCAATTACACTTTCTAATCTCAAGTTACAAAAATGCGTTCATAATACGTCCGTCGGATTCGAATATGTAAAGAGAAGTGGATATATGCTTTTTAGCGTCTTCTTGGAGACCGTACCTTCTTGAATCCCCTTTTAAAGATGAGGTTTTTGGTCCAGTAGGATTGCTCTGCAAAAATGGAGTATAGCCGGTCGGGTTGCACATAGTCGTAGATTAAGGCGGGCCAGGTGGGTGGACATCATACGGTCTCCGAGTCGGCCTCACTCTTGGGCAGCAGCTCGGGCAACTTGGCAGGTTCAGGCGTGCTCGGGAAGCTGTTCGCTTCCGGGGATGATTTTGCTTCCGGAGTTGATGAAGAGAAACTGAAAAGAATATTTAGTCTTGTCATGTTATACCGATAACTGTGCGTACGAATTCGAGTAATAGACGTTAATGCCATATGCCACTAACGATGGTGAAACAGAGCAAGCCTGGATCTTTGTAAAGACCACAAAAAAGGATTTCAAAATTTATCTACATGGTTCGATTACTGAATAATAGAGTAGCCGGACAGGAAGCGACAACCTCGTCTGGTTCTTCCATCTGAGATATTATTAGAAAGTAAAATAATATCATTAGCAACATTTGTAAAATTTGCTGAACATAAAACAATTAGATCTGTTAAAAAGGTGGATATTAGATTCGTGCTTACACCGCGGTTCTGTGGATCGGTCGAAATGACCAAAGAGAACGATTCAAGATTGTAAAGACATTTTTGGTGTTCTACATCTCAGTAGATCATTGTACCTCTCCGGCCCATGTCGCAATTTTTTTTTTAAATTAATGATAGCCTCGCGTTTGACCGCCATCTCACCTGATGGTAAGCGATGATGTCTTCGACGATGGATCACGCTTGCCTAGAAGTAACCTATTCACTCTTGACTTAAAGACCCCTAAGTTGTAGCAATCAGGAAATACAGACTCTGGCAAGGAATTCCACTCCTTGGCTGTACGCATAATAAATGTGTTCTCAAAACGCTTTATGCTTATGGGTGGGATGTCCACCATGTACCGGTGGTGCAACGCCGTACGTCTAGTGGTACGATGATGGAACGGACTTGGTGGAATTAGATTGTACAATTCCAGTGCACACTCCCCGAAATGTCAACGATAAAAAACCGACAGGCTAGCAACTCGGCGGCGATGCCCAAGGCTTTGGAGCTTCGACGCAACAAGTGCATCATTGCCGATGATTCTCTTGGCTCGCCTCTCAATCGACTCTAGCGCATCAAGCTGGTATTTGGCATACCCGTTCCAACGATGAGAACAGTACTCCATACACGATCAATTGATTGTATAGTCGGCGCAGCATGTTTGGTTTTCCCTTGAACACCAGATGGTCGGATCATGTTAGAAATTGAATGTTTAAGAAAGCAGGCGAATTATAGTTTTTAAGTCCACAAAGGAAAATCAAAACGTGGTGGTATTGGATACTTTTTTTTTGCAAAGATAAGCAATTTCACGCTTTGAGAAAGAGTAGAAAATCGGCCCGAGCGAAGACGTCGTATGACATCAAACTAGACCGCCAACAGCTGCCATGTCTCGTGTTGTCGATGCCACAGTGCTGTACTCTGATTTTTCGGCCTCAGTAGGACATGAAATAGAAGCAAATCTTAACTCTAAGGCACTGAGAAGTAGACGGAAATTTATTTAGGTATTGGGTCCACCTTCCGAAGTGTAGTCTTTTTAAGCCAAAGGTACAATGCTCTACCTTGTTGCAGTAAGCCTGTGTACACTACTGTACATAAAGTATCAATAAATACTACCTTCCTTGCTATTTCTTATTATACAAAATTAATTTAAGCAGATATTTTGCGTAGTCGTAATACTTACGCCTGCCTCATTGCCTCATTTTGTCCTATCTGTGCGAGGAACGCCTTATTCGATTCCGGAGTCGATCCTGGTGTAAAGCTGTGAACAATGTTTAAAGTTAATAAAACACTGCTGCATCTGGATAGACTAGAACTGTCCCTACACTCTTGGAGGGAACTTGCGTTTTCATTTATTTGTTTATTTTATTATTTATGTACACACAAACACACAGAAGAAGACATCATCATCATTTGAGCGAAAAGACGTCCACTGTTGGAATAAGCCTCCCCAAGTTTCGCCATAATGACCGGTCCTGAGCTTCTCGCACATATTTTGGTTTATTGAGATTATATTTATTTGTGTTGAGCGCAGTAAAACAGCCCACCTCCGTAAGTAAGTCTTTAATAAATGGCTGTATATATTAAATACAACTTTTACTTCTACAAATAACCTAAATCACTCTTTATCATATATAATCTTTACTAATATTATAATGTTAACGAACAAACAAACTCTTGTTTAATCTCAGGAACTACTAGTTCGAATCGAAAAAAAATTGTGGTGTTGGATAGCCTGTTTATCTAAGAAGACTATAGGTTACTTATATATCATCATGCTACGACCCACGGGAGTGGAGTAGTGAACAAAGTCGCGGGGGACATGCGCTAGTACAAGCTATTATAGTTAATAAGATTTTACGACAAATATGTAATTTACTCATCAATGTGTCTCGTATACTTTACTATATTTGTGTCTGTGTCATATATTATATATTTACTGTTTTATATTATAGACAGTTTAAAAAAAATCTTTAAAAAGTCGAAATTAATAAATGTTACTATTCTACGACTGAGTTCATCGAGTATAAGATTAACATTGATCAATTAAATTATAATTTATTTGCTTATTATAGGTTACAAATACATAGTATGGGATACGAAGGAGCTCAGCACAAAGCTCAATGAACTCAGTAGAACTTCCGAAAGAGTGGGACTTAAAATGAAAATGGACAAAACCTAACCCATGATAAACAGCCATGTAGAACCCACTCCTATCAAGATCGGAGACTCTACACACGAAGTTGTGGACGATTACGTTTACCTCGGACAGACAGTCCAGTTAGGTAGATCTAATTTCGAGAAAGAGGTCGACCATCGAATCCGAGTCGGCTGGGCGGCGTTCGGGAAGCTGCGCAGTATCTTCTCGTCCAACATACCAGTGTCTCAAGACGAAAGTTTATGACCAGTGCGTGTTGCCAGTGATGACATATGGCTCCGAAACGTGGTCGCACACAATGGGCCTCATCAGAAGGCTTTAATCACCCAAAGGGCAATGGAAAGGGCTATGTTCGGAGTTTCCAGTAAGATGGTCGACATAGCACGAAGAATTCCCAAACTTAAGTGGCAATGGGCAGGGCACATTGCTCGCAGAACAGGTGGCCGTTGGGGCCGAAAGGTTCTGGAATAGCGACCACATACCGGAAGACGCAGCGTTGATGACCTGGTAAGGGTTGCGGGAATCCGATGGATGCGAGACGCAAGGGATCGTTCCTTGTGGCGACACTTGGGGAGGCCTATGTCCAACAGTGGACTTCTTTCGGCTGATATGATGAGGATGATGATGATGAGTAGGGGATTATTTAAACTGTAAGTTTTTACTAAATAAGTGCTTTTTGAAGCTGTTAGACCATTATCTAAAGTTACATATGGACCTAATTGCTTTTGGTAACTTATATGACATAACTTCGGATAGAATGTAGCGACCTTAATAACATAGCTGAAACCGGTTTGACTGGAAGTCGAACGTTGGAAAAAGGTGGCAGATAAGATGAAAATAAAAATGATCTCATTTGCGGGCACAAGCGACGCGGCTGAATATATGTTTCGTGTGTGTACCGAAGAGTACCAGCGGTGCTCAGACTAACCCAACTGAAATTGAACATCGCCTGTTTGTTACGTCTTTTCGTCTTAACTTGGCACACGAGTAGACCACGTCCTGCGACGTTACAGAACATGGTCTGCTCCTATGTAAGACATTTTATACCAAGAATAATTTATTAAGTTCCCCTGGGATTTTCACGCGGACGAAACTGCCGGCACAAGATAGCACTAATTTATAAAATGGTAAAAAAAAACCGTCGATTGCTACACTGTCCACAACTACTTGAAATCTAGTGTCACCTATTAAATAATTTAAGAATCAGATGTGTTTCATGATCATCGGGTCGATAGTTAACTGCAATTCGAATAGATGTCGCTTTCTTAAATGAATGAATTATTCAGGAAAGACAAGAAATACACAAAGAATATCTCTAGACTAAATATACAACTCACAGGGCAGGGCCCCGCAATCATCTTACCTATACCTGCCTAATTAGCTTATATATATATATATTACCTCTGCTGGAAAATCAGCTTTCCTTTGTTAGAGTAAGTAACTAACCACGCGTGCACAGGGCAGGAAGACTTTCCTTAGTTCTTTATTGAACACCGAAACAATGTGTGGATAATACAGTGATATTAAAGTTCATGTACGGAGGCGAGCATAACCTTTGTATGATAGAGAGAGAGATCAAAATAAGATCTAGTCCACCGTTTGAAAAGCAAAGGTGATATAGTAAGTTGCACTAAGGGTAGTGTATGTGTTGGGTTCGAACAACTTATAAGTCGGGTGTTTAGAGACCGTGCAGGAAGCAGAAACTATAGGTGGCAGTACTACGTCTAGCTTTCCAGGCCTGACATTGCTGTGTCTTGATATCATGCACGTGAATAAGATATTTTTTGTAATATTATGTTAAAAATAATAAAATATGAGTTTCTGCCGATCAACCACGATCAGCAGTGTGGTTTTGGCCACACTGCTGATCGTTGTTGATCGGCATGATCAAAGGTCAAAAGCTCTTCTAGTCCGGACATGTTATAGGAGTAAAAGTGCAAACAGATTAAGAAAATCAATCAGTTATTACTGGCAAAATTGTCGCACAGACAAAATATATATGAGACATATTGATGATATATATTGTCCAATATTTATGATATTAAAATAACGGTAGTGTTAATTTATTATTAAGCATTTCTTGAATTAGTTTATTTATGTAAACATGTCATCTATATTGTTAATTCTGTTCATGTCCCTTCTTTACAGCTCGATTGCAATATAAATATTACAAGGGCAATATGTAAATCTAAGGCAGGCCTATCTGATAAATACAAGCATGTCTGTGCCTTAATTTTTTACATAATCTACCTGAAAAGTACTAAGTCGAAAACTAGCGCTGCATATTGTAGTATTTTTAGATGGGAGCCAGTTATATGGATGTTAGCTGAAATAAAATTGTTAAGTCTTTGCATTAAAAAATAACTACAAAACGTAGTTATTTTAACAATAAAACATTACTAGATATTTCTAAAAACTTATGTTTCTTTACTGCATTTATCCATTTATGTCGTTTTTCACATAACCATGGCATGTGAGTACTATTGATCGGAGTAAGAAAATTTTACATCAAACGTTTTATGATCATATTTCTTTGATGTATTGGAGCATCCAAATGTAACAATGCATTTTAATCATAATTTACATCAAACGTTTTATGATCATATTTCTTTGATGTATTGGAGCATCCAAATGTAACAATGCATTTTAATCATAATTTAGGTTCTTTTTTTTTCTCTCCTAAAATAATACATTAGATCATCAAATAAATTGTTAGGATAAATGTTTCAGATTCGTACCACTAGGCGGAAGATCCTTCGTCGTGCACGGTCCCATAGAAAAATAGCTAGGTTCAAAAAGACTGAATCTACTACACAAACGACAAAAGTCTATCTACAAACGACTAAGACAAAAGTCTATGACCAGTGTGTGTTGCCAGTGATGACATATGGCTCCGAAACGTGGTCGCTTACAATGGGCCTCATCAGAAGGCTTAAAGTTACTCAAAGGGCAATGGAAAGGGCTATGCTCGGAGTATCCTTAAGTGATCGCGTCAGAAATGAGGATATCCGCAGGAGAACCAAGGTTACGGACATAGCCCGAAGAATCGCCAAACTTAAGTGGCAGTGGGCAGGGCACATTGCTCGCAGAACAGATGGTCGATGGGGACGAAAGGTTCTGGAATGGCGACCACGTACCGGAAAACGCAGCGTTGGAAGGCCTCCCACAAGGTGGACCGATGACCTGGTGAGGGTCGCGGGAATTCGATGGATGCGAGACGCACAGGACCGGTCATTGTGGCGGCATTTGGGGGAGGCCTATGTCCAACAGTGGACGTCTTTCGGCTGAAATGATGAATCTACTACAGCTGATCATTTGACAATTGCTTATAACAGTTGTGTATTTAAATATATTTACTAAAGTTGAAAATTGTTGTACAGATTGTTTAGTGCATCAGTTTAAAAATTCTTACTAGTTTTGGATATCAATAAAATGGTCAATATGATTGACATGTCATAAAATATTTTTTTCAATTCCAACAAGTAATTCCTGTGATTAATGCGTTAAACTCTTCAGTCTTGCAATCTTAACATATAAAAATTTCGTGTTACGGTATTCGTTATCGAACTCTTCCGAAACGGCTGGACCGATTTTTATGATTTATTTTTGTGTATATTTGGTACGACGAATCGCCAAACTTAATGGGCGGGGCACATTGCTCGCAGAACAGATGGCCGTTGAGGCCGAAAAGTTCTGGAGTGGCGACTGCGTACCGGAAGACGTAGCGTTGGAAGGCCTCCTACAAATTGGTCTGACGACCTGGTAAAGGTTGCGGGAATCCGATGGATGCGAGACGCACAGGACCGTTCATTGTGGCGACGCTTGGGGGAGGCGTATATCCAACAGTGGGCGTCTATCGGCTGAAATGATGATGATGATATTTGGTAGGTCTGAGAATAGGTCGCCGGCTAGTTTTTACCCTCCTACACGCACCCCCCATTTTCGTCATTGATAATTTATTTGGCAGAACAACATTTGTCGAGTCAGCTGGTATTAGGAAATGATAACGATACATTATATTTATTTTGCAAATAGGTTTTAAAAAACACATTTACACGTTATTTTTTTTGTCAGTTTAAACTAGACAAGGCCGGTGTTTCCTAGCTGACTACCCTGAGAAGAAACACCGAAATTAACTCAGGCGTAAAGTAAGGTTAGTAGTATAGATTTGTTGCTGTTGAGATGTGTCTGTATCAAATAAATGTCTATTCACATATATATTTTGTATTTCATACGTATCTACGTTGATCACATTATAACATATCTTTATAACATCTCATGAATTATCAGTACATTTAGAGAAGATATCAAGAGACCACACGGTTCATTGCTTTTGAATTTAGATACACAA
The DNA here is from genome assembly GCA_949316375.1 of Mythimna vitellina. Lineage (NCBI taxonomy): Eukaryota > Metazoa > Arthropoda > Insecta > Lepidoptera > Noctuidae > Mythimna > Mythimna vitellina. The sequence goes on from OX438684.1 coordinate 38,955,249, forward strand.
ATGTACGACAGGCCGGCTGTCAATACGGTACATGTTAACCGGAGAAATTACCTAATCTTTTGAGTATCTCAAACAAACAGGTGTGTAATCTATCTACAAAACAATGTACCATATTAACAGGAGCTTAAGGGTTATTAGCAATTAGTTTCTTGCAACAGTCGCGTGTAGCAGCTAGCAGGTACATTTTGATTGTATTGTTGACATTCTATTAGCAGGATTCAGCTATGCTTATAACATTATGCACGCATTTGTTCTGCTTAGTCACGCTTGCAAATGCATTCGCTATTTACCTGCTGCATTAGCTCCGGCTCACGGCGATTTAACACAAAGCAAGTTTAAGGAAAACATTCGTCATACTGCATAGCTTTGTTGAAATAATTATATGATTTAATCACCATGTAATTTTGTGTTATAATAACATTTGCTCACATGATTGTGATGTTTTTTTGAGAGCGATGTATCAGGCAGCTTTCATTTAACCAAATAAAATAATCATTGATGAATGATCATAACTTGTTAACACATAGAATTACACACATCACGCTTATATTGTGCAGAGTACAAGTAAAGTGATATACAGTAGTGCTTGTCACTACAAGATCATCGAGGTTTAGGTTCTGCATTCACCTAATTTGCGATTTGATTCACTTTTGAAAGTCAAGAAGCACTGCTCACTTATATGTATGCCTTATGGCATTCAGTGGCTCGTTCTTTATTTTAGCAAGTACTAAAGTTTAAAGCAAGTATTTGAAATTAATTTGAATAGATATCAATTTTAAAATCTCGAATGTAGCTCAGCAGACTTAGTATAAGCAGAGGCAAACTTTTATGTACTTAATGCTGGAACACAGGCCTCTCTGTATATGTCTGTGTGATGTCTTTGGAGACTTAAACTATTCAAAAATGATAGCTTTTCTTAATTATTAAGTTATTCTATAGCCAGCGCATAATTCAGCGTATTTCTAGAGGCATCACAGCCTTGCCAAGCAAATTAACTAAAGCAAGCGCATTTTTTTTTATAAATCTTAGGTAAACTGCACAGCAACTTGGTTCGTTGTCTATACTTGTTAGGGACGGACTTCTAATTAACGCTAGGGTTAACGCTAACGTCATAATAAGTGCCATAAACAACAACAGTTCATGTTCATTATAGTGGTCTTGATAAGGCTCAGCATGTCGTCGATGTTTCCACTGAAACGGAGCTGTGGGGAGAAGAGTAGTGAAGAGCGGGGTGGAGTGGGAGTTAAGCTACCCTCTGCTTCGTGCCCTCCGCTCAGTACCCAACACCGTTCTGTCCGGCTCGACGCCGCAATTTCATTTGTTTTATTTGAAAGTTCGCTCAGCTCCACTAACATTGGTTCCACTAATGCGGAGTGGAGATTTCAAGCACTGTAATTGGCCAATTCACGGCCCGCTCTTCTCTACTCCGGCCCAGCTCTGCGTCAGAGGAAACATACCTTTTATTTTCCTCAAGTTTCCTTCTAATTTTCTCGGTTAGTGACAATCGTTACTGTCGAATTATTGATAAATATTAAGAATCGACCAAAAATACAATGTTGATTGCTTTATACAAACACTATGTTGTGCGTTGATTGTCAGAAATCAGCAAATTTGTAGGCTTAATCCTTTTAAAAGATATAAAAGTAATAACAAGATGACACATAAAATCGCAAGTGGTTCGCAAGGCAGCAGCGCAAAATGAGCATCACATTGTCAGCGCGTAGCAGTTACATTTATTACTAAATAATCTACATCCGCTTAGCGCCACGTTTTATGCTTAGCGGCCATTTTGTGAGCTTTATTTTATTTCATGAGTATAATTGAATTTCTTTTCCTGTAGTGGTGTTGGGAATGTATTTTCTGTATTAAAATGGATGTTGTTGCATTTATAAGAGTATGCAGGAATTGTGTGATTGTTTGGGATACTTGTTAGCTTAGTAGTTAATGATAAATTGAATGGTTTTAATTAATGTTAGTTTTGTATTAATAGATTTTATGCAGATTATATTTTTAGATGTTATTTAACTAAAAAGGTCCACTTCTTTCCTGTTAGGGTTGTGGGAATGTTTAAAAGAGCGGTTGTGGTCTTAGAATTTGAAGGGGTAAAGTCGCTTGACACGTTTTTTTTATTCATAAATAAGAGTATATTACAAGTTTAAATTTAGGGCATTTATTGGTGTTAGTGTTTGTTTTATTTTCAAATGTTATTGAATTTAAAATTTGTGACAAGATTTTTACTCAGTAAATTATAGAATTGTGAAAAAAGTGTTAGGCAATGGATATTAGTTGAGATTGTTGGAGTATAATAAGAACAAATTTATTCTACTTCAAAACTATAGGCTTTTTTTTATTAATTAATATTTTTTTTTTTTTTTTGGTTTGCTTCTTGTCATCATTTGATTGGATTCCATAGTATGGTTACAGTTATTGTATTTCTTGTTTAGAAACACATATTTCACGTGATATTACTGAAACACACCTATATAAATTTTTATATAAAGAAAAGGTACTTAATAATAAATAGTAATTATTAAAAATTTTAGAACGGTGTTTATTTTGGTGTTAGATTATTAACTGACTTCAATATAGAATTATTTTTTTTATATAGGTTTATATGGGTACTTATAAAATGTTAGAAGCTAGTGTATTTAACAGAGACCCCCCAAGTGGTCGAGGGTAAGCTCGACGGAGGACGACCAGCGACGAGTATGCCGGCTTGTTACGGACCTACAGTAGGAAGTGTGACCCCCGTCTAACCCGCTTCCAGAGCGAGCCGGTTACGGTTCAGACCGCAGGGACGATTTATGTGTGTGTGTGAGCGGCATTGTATTGTGTTACATCGCTCAGTGCACGTGCACCGAATAGTTAGCTTTTATGTTCCTACTGTAATTTTACTTATAGTGTACAATAAATATTTTTCACTGCAAACGCAACAAAGCGCGCAAAGCCAACTCTATATGTATGTGTGTAAACAATGCTGTGTGCCCATAAATATATTATTCAATTTTTTATTAATAAACAACACTCATTCATTCATGACCAAAGTTATAAATATTTTGTTTGGCACAGCTAAATGCTACTAACACAATTATATATTATGTTTTAAACTCCACCCTCAAACTAAATTAAAAATGTAATGTAAATTCTCTACACTACTTACATATAACATTTAACTTTAAAACTAACCTAAAAATCTTAAACAGTCTCTTCATTTAACAACTTAAACATAAACACATAACAAAAAAAAAAATATTTCGCATATTAAACTATAACTTAAAACATTATCTAAACACAAAAGTAACAAGAACCATGTGGTCTAAAAAACAACTCTTCTTCTTATATTTTAACCAACAATACACTTCTTTAATGTACCAACAAATAACCTTAACTTTAAAAAATGCCAAATATTTATTCCGTGCGGGAATCGAAGCCGTGACACGCAACGCAGCAGCTAATCGTTCAACCACTGCGCTAACTATGCCATCCAAAGAATTAAAATCAAAACCATAATGATTTACCACAAGGATTAAAGAACTTTGAAAATATTAATATTTAAATCTAAATTAAAAAAAAACATGTATATAACCTATGACGTCACCAACACACCAGATGCGAATATTATACTACTAAGCTATTTGTATCTCATTTTAAGTAAACTGTAATTGTTCTTATGAGAATAAAACTTAAATTAATTAACTTTTTACTAACTTAAATAAGCCAAGTCTCCCCCCCCCCCCCCCCCCCAGTAGATAGAAAATAAATTAAGCCACCCTATACATAACTAGATACCCTGATCTCAAAAAACCTGCTACAAATATCTTAACCAAGTTACTGAATAGATTTCATTCGCATCCATTCAAACAAGACAACAAACTCTCAGGACCAATGTCACCATTCAAACCCATTCAAACTATATAGAACATCGAAACTGCGTCCAAGAGTAGGTGACACGATGTTCACGATGACAGCTCTAGGTCGCAGTTTAGATGTGCTGAGGAAAAGACAAAAGCTCGTGGTAGGTACACGAGCTTCGATCCATTTGACGACCTAAATTGAACCGTTAAAAAGATTTAGCTCATATAGGGTGTATTATATTCCTTTTTTAACTTTAACTCATCACAATAAAGCCCGTGATCAAGTTCAATTACATTTGTGAAATTCACCCTGAATAAAACTTTGAAATCTGTTTCCAATTTTTTTTTCTTAGCCTACACTGTCCCACTGGTGGACATAGACCACTCCCAAATCCTTCCAAGTATTATTTTCCTCATTATACAGGTTTAGGTTTCGCCACGTTTTTCGAAGCCGACCTCAGGTATTCACGTAAAAGTATCATATATGTATGTCTAGTGCACTGGATACTACCCTTGAATATGTTCTCTCTCTGTAGCTCAAAGGTTTGCTGAGATAAGCTCGCCTTTGTACATTAACTGTCTGTTCACTATATACTATGTTATAAGTATCAAATAAGAATACTCACTTATCCACATCCTTGAAGTCACCGCTGCTCATGGACGAGTCGGAGCGCCACTTGCCTCCCACCATGTTCTGCACACTGGAATGTTTACATCGACAGGTTACTAATCGTGTCTTCACAACCATTGGAAATATGCATGAAATAAAAAATTGTTATCTAACAATTAAAACAATAAATATACAAAAACAGAATATTGACATTGAAAAAGCAAACGAGATACAAAAATTCTTAAGTAAATATTATCTGTGTCTCTAGTCAAAACACCGTTGTCTATGGCGGCCGTAGGAGGCGAGATATACTTCAATTCCACGTCGGACTTCTCATTCTTAATAGCAGCTTTGAAGCTTTATAACTTCATATATTAATTTGGCAAATAAAAAAAAATTGCTTGCCTTTTCATAAAAGCTTTCATTGTCTCGTAATATTCAAAAAGCAATTACAAAACATACAGGGCTATGATTATTGTTGATCTTGCAAAAGCTATTGTGAGTAGCGATTACTAACCGTCGCCCTAGTACATACATACAAACACGGCACTTTCTCTAGCAGACAGGTAAAAACTAGAGAACGCCACCTGCCACGCTCCTTACATGCACTTTCTGCTTCATTTACGGTCACACACCTGGTCATACTTACAGGAATAATACCAACTAACCTCCAAAACTGTCTATACAAATACAATTCGAATTATGTTACTTCACTGGGCACCCATTACTGATATAATGTGATATGACCTAAAGGGCAGTGCTGTTTGTTGCTGTGTTTAGCATGTCCATTTAGATTGATTTGCGCACGCTCGCACTGCCCACCACATCCATTGACTATCCCTCTTTTCATTTTCAATTTGCCCAGGCCATCCAAAGGGCACCTAGTAGTTATCGCTATCAGCAATAAGGTCACCATTGTACCCCAAAAAATTGAATACTCAACGTGGAATAGAAGTGTTACAATTTTGGATTAGTGATATTGTACTAGCAACCCGCTCCCGCCCCGACTTATACACAGACCTTCTTCGTTTATTGTTCTTTCCGTTACTGAGAACTGTATCAAACTCCCTTGATTAATTTGGAAGAATTAAGCGAAAAAACGGACAGATGCAAGCAGTGACTTATTTTATATAGAGATGAGATCTAGATTTCCATCTGCTGCCTATCCTCATGGCTACATTTCAAGATAGTTGAGATCTATGTACTTACGCGTGTGGGCCTTGGCTCAGCTGCGCGAGGTAAGCGGCCTGCTTACGGTGGTGGTACATGTGCACGCGCAGGCAGCTCGGGTTGCGCATGCGCTTCTGGCAGATGTCGCACTGCAGCGTGCCCTCGCGCGTGTCGTGCTTGTCGCGGATATGCACCTTCAGGTTGTAGCGGTTAGCAAAGAACCGGTGGCACGATGGACACTTCACGCCACCCGTCTTGCAGTTCCAACCTGACAGCAGAAGGGAGTTAGCTGGTGCTCATGGTGAAAGTTCTGTACCATCTGTGACTTATCTCTCAAGCCTATTCTATCCTGGGCAAAGGCCTCCAGATTTGCATGCATATCTTCCATGTGTGCGAGTTTTGAGAAAATCTACTTATGATATTGAAATTTTAAATAAAATTATCATTTGTATTTTATTTTCCAGAGAGCTGAGTTTTGTTAATTTATGAAATGGAAAAAATATCCTAACCATGTCTGTGTCATAAGTTCCTGTGTTCCAAATCCATGAAGCCTTTGAAGCGTGATTGAACAAACATACAGACTTTTTCATTTTTAATATTAGCAAGAAGTAGCCTAAGATAAAATTACGTCTGTATTCCCAGATACGGACACAATTTCAATTTATGAAGTCATGACATAAGGCATGTCTTCCCTTAGAGGAAAGCAGTTACGTCGTTTATATTTAAGGGCCAATACGTACAGTGAACGGTAAAGTATAATATTTGTACAGACGCCAGCTTAGCAGACCCTTCCATAATTTAGAAGTATAATAATATAATAATATTTGTACAGACGCAAGCTTTCTGCTAGGGTTAACCTAGCAGTAGCATTATGCTTGTTGGCAAATAGAGCCTTAACAATAATTTGGCTCTGTTTCATACGTGTAAGCTGCCATTCCCAGGCCTACAGGTTTGCCCTCGCCTGTCTACTAAATTAATATACAGCGTGGACTACATATCAATATTACATGTTGTCTCTTTGGAAATTTTGCTGTAGTGAAAGACAATCAGTTGGTATTACGGATGATATGAACCTGCGTCATACTCTTGTTACTGAGAAAAGCCCCGTTAAGAAACCCATAACATTGCGCCACAAGCCGCTCAGCATTTGCGCTTGCAACCACTACACTAAACTAACGAAGCCGTCTGAACCAAATGAGTCTTCTTATTTGGCGCTGAGCACACTACAAGAATGAATATTTACTTATACTAGTTTTTACAGTCTTCGACCAAAAAAGACATCCCAAGCTTTCTTCTACGTCCATTAACATGATCCTGAAAATACGATTTAAGTTGAGAGCATATAAAGCAGGTGTGACTCACCGGATTCCTTGACAGACTCGGGCAGCACAAGCACGCTGTGGAACAACTCGTTGTCGAAGTCAATCAGCGGTTCGCTGCAAGCAACGCGCAACGTAAGTACTGAAGCGAGGCCGATATGGAAGCTATACTCAGTGGGTTTCATTTGTACATCTCTGACCGTCGTCACGGCAGTTAGTAGCTAGACAGTCACTCAGGCAAGCCGAGGGGCATTTCCTTCCCTGGTTACAAGGCGGAAGTCGAATAGGCTAAGTGTGAAATTCTAGTTTTCATTTACATCCCGTTAGACTGAAGGCAACCCTAAGAAAGCGGTAGGTGATCATGCTAAAATCACTGATGATTATGTATATGTTGTAGGACGCAAACGTGCAACCTAATGGGTCTTCGACCCCTAGCAGTAAGTATAATACCAGAGCCATAGCAGGCGCATTGTCAGCTCATAGAGCATTATTAGCCGAAATATCTCATGGGCCTGTCAACGATCCGGCTCCCTGGATGATATACTCGAATATTTAAAATACTGAGATGCATTCATATCTGATGATTGGTAACCATAATAATAAGTACAAGGTTGCCTATGTTGAAAGCAACTGACTGTTGATAAAACCATATGCCTGCTTCGTCCTGTTGCTTAGAGTGCAAAGAAGCCAGCCGCCAGATTTACACCAGCAAGCAAATACAAGAAGTGCTAAATAAGCTCATTATTGTTTAATTAGATGACGTTTTTATTTACAATGACATAAAAGGTGGCAGAAGGTGCTTCAGAAAGTCCAACAGAACCAACGGTATAACAGTTGTGTGTAGCTAAGCATTAGATCTAAGGGTACAGTGTCGGCAGGTTACACACCCGTCGTAAGCGTAGTCGGTGTTCTCAGGGTGCGTGGGGCTGTCCTTAATAGGTCTTGGTTTCTTCTTCACGTTGTGGCTGTTCTTCGTCGGGGTGTTTTTAAGCAATCTGTTGGAGAAAAAGTCTTATTTTGGATAAACTAGATAAATATATCTATTTAGATAGTACGCCAAATGTACGCTGTGTGACCGGCTAGCTTTCGTGTGGACTAGTGTAGCTGTTTGGCTACAATATAGCGAGTAGTAGTTTTTATTTCTAAACGAACATATTACCAAGATAAAAAGTGGCCAAAGATTGCCGCAGGTCCGCTGTAATCGCGCCTACTAGTGGAACAATTCTGGATGACACCACCTTCTTAAAAAACGCGAGTTTTGTTGGTAATCAAGGAGACGGTCTGTGGTTTAACGGGATGGACCAAAGATTTCAGATAGCACAGAAAATAGTCGAGAAGCATTAAGTCACACGATCTAGACGGACAGTACAGATGTAGGTATGGATGAATTGAACGCAGCGCACGGTTAAAGCTAAAAAGTTTGTTTGTTCGATTGAATGCTAATGCTAATCTCAGGATCTAATGGTCCAAATTGGAAAATTTCTTTTTGAGTGGATAGTTCGACGTTAGACCGAAAGCAGACCCCAAGCTAGTTGGGAAACGGCTAGGAATATGATGATTTATCGAAGAAGGGTCCATATTACCAAGCCACAACAAAAAAGGTGACCATTAACCAAAGACGCGAGTGAAACTGCGGGGGACAGCGAAAATAAGAGTTATTTACAGAAGACCTGAAGTGACATTCTGTAAACATCTCACTGTAAAAGCCTGACGTAAGTGAAGTAAGCCTGAAGGGAGCTGTCAATCGATAGCTGGATCAGGTGGAATGACAACTTACGTCACGCTCACTTCACTTAGGTTTTCTCATTGATAAAAGTTTGAAAAGTTTGTTAGTAATAAGTAGTAGTGTGTAAGTAGTGTGTACGTGTTAGTGTTTAAATATGGCTGTTAAGATCAACCCCTCTGTGTTACCTTTTCAGTGGGCTCCTTGCAGCTTCCTCCTTGATGGTAACGGAGTCGGCGGGCTCGGGCGGAGGCTCTGAAGACGTAGTGTCCTCCACCGCCGGCGTCCACTCGTTGACAGGCTCGGCCGCCTCTTGCTGCGACGCCGCCGCCTTCGGCAGCTCTTCCGGCATGGGTGAAGGAGACTCACTCCTCTGCGGATAGCGAAGGTACTTGTGACATCACATGATTTCTTTAAGGCAAATATGTGTTTCCCCAGGCGTCGAGATTCCGATCCCGACTACCAGCTACGGTATACACGGGCTTGCGGACGTCGAGCAATGGGTAACTCGCCGTCCGGCCGGAATAAATAAAAAAACAAAATTAAAATTATAGATTTTTATAGTTTTTAAAACTATAATCTAGTATATAATGCAAAATAAGGTTATTAATTAAATAACACGGAACAGTATTCGTTTCGAACCGATATACCTACCTACTATCGAACCAATAAATTACCGATCTAATGAGCAATCGCTGTAGGGTTTTTCGTAACAGGATTTTTTGCACTAACGTTACATCGCACCAATAAAGCATCGATGGTACTACTCTGTCAAGAAAGTACCGGGAAAAGATCAATAATACACAAAATGTCTGTTATTCATCCAAATTTATTTTATCACCTTCAAAGTATGCTCCTTTAGAAACGATATACTTGCGCCAACGAATAATCCATTCATCAAAACATTTTTTAAACGCTGCTTCCGGAATTGAGTTCAGTTCTCGCCGCGAATTCTCCTTTATGTCTTCTATCGATTGAAAACGGGTGCCACGAAGTGGTAATTTGAGTTTAGGAAAAAGAAAAAAGTCAGCAGGAGCCATATCTGGTGAATATGGTGGTTTGGTCAAAAATTCGTTCACAATGATAGTCTTGTGCGAAGGCGCATTGTCATGGTGCAAAATCCAAGAATTTTCTTTCCACAAATCTGGCCTTTTTCGTCGAATTCGCTCTCTTAAACTCCGCATAACGCTCAAATAATATTCTTTATTTACCGTTAGACCTTCCGGTAAGAATTCAGAGTGCACAACACCGCGATAGTCAAATAAAACAGTCAACATGACTTTGACTTTTGATCGACTTTGGCGTGGTTTTTTCGGTTTCGGTTCAGTTGGAAGGCGCCACTCCGAAGCTTGTTGACTAGTTTGCATGTCAAACTCGTAAACCCACGTCTCGTCACCAGTAACAATGCGTTTCATGAATGTTGGGTTCGAACTGACTCGTTCTAGCATGTCCTCAGCGACTTTCATGCGATTGTGTTTTTGGAGACAATTCAGATCTTTTGGGACTAGCCGAGCAGCAACATGTTTCATACCCAAATGATTAGTTAAAATGGTACGGATCGACTCGGGAGATACAGAAAGTTCGGCGGCTATCTCTCTCAGAGTTGAATGGGGATTTTCAGTCACTATTTTCTTCACTTTTGCGATGTTAACTTCAGTTGCAGACGTTGACGGCCTACCAGAGCGAGGCAAATCTTCCATCACATCTCGACCGCTTTTGAACGCTTTGAACCACTCAAAAGCACGAGTTTTTGATAAAGTCGATTCACCGTAAGCCTTCTGTAACATTTTCAGTGACTCCGAACACGAAATTCCATTGGCGATGCAAAATTTAAGACAAACTCTTTGTTCGATATTTTTGTCCATTATGAAATTCGCAATACACACTATATATGATATTACTAAAACCAGCACTGCATTTAATATAAATAACAGATGCAAATCAAACTCCGCGCCAAAATGGAAAACAGTTGTGCCAATCTAACAACTACAAAAAAAACAAAAATTTGAATTTGGAACCATAAACAAATCATGCATTCCCGATACTTTTTTGACTGAATGTATAAAACATCGTACAACTGAATTATCGACACACTGTGTTCGATTTAATAAAAATCAAATTATCAAGTTTCAAAATCAAGTAGGGAACCCATCATGAGGGATTGCAGTCAAGCACTAGTTTATATCATAAAAAACTTCCAACCGAATTTCAATCAAGGTTCCAATCTCAACAGAGACTAGCGAGGTGTGCAGGAAATACTACAGTGCTCAGGCGTGTGCGCGAACACAGGTGCATGTTGTTCCTTTCATGTACATAATAAAGCGTGGAACTTACCTCCCGACCGCCAGTGAGTCCCTTGACCTGCAGCAGCTCGGCAGTGTGCAGAAAGCCGGACAGTTCCTGACGTCGCACGTGCACCTCACCGCGGTACATGAACTGCAGTAGCTGGCGCAGCTCCTGGTGTGCCACGTCCTTCAGGATCACTATGGGGTGTTCGCACGGGTTCATCTGGCAACGGATACAAGTTTTTGAAAAAAAATCATGAGATAAAACAGATAATGACTGTTTTCAGAAAATTGAATCATATGAATCTGGTAATTTAAATTATGTTGTATTCCATACATAATGTCAAAGAAAAAGAAACTGGCCAAGTGCGAGTCGAACTCGCTCACGAAGGGTACTACAACGACATTAAAACATACTGTAGTATGTTTTAATGTCGTTGTAGTACATTAAACTCGAGCAAAAAATCACCAACAAAGTAACGTTTCTTGTGTAAGAATCCCCTTTAATTTTTAACTATAATTTTGTTATTTGTTGTTGTAGTGGTAATAGTAATACACATTCTGTAAAAGTTTCGACTCTCTACCTCTTATGATTTATGAGGTACGGCACGCTGACAGACAGACGAACACCCTGACAGCAGAGACTTACTAATAGAGTCCCGGTGGCACCCTACAAATCTAAGTGTAAACGATCAATGTTTTTTTTATTTCAATTTAAATATACCCGGTCCTTATTTAAAAACTCAATATAAAAAACAGAGATAGCACTTTAGTATTTGACGTCAACATACTGACAGGTTAAAAGTGGAAAAAAAATATCTGCAATTTTGCGATTTTCTGCAATAACTTACTGAAAATATTCAATTCCACAACATGGCAAATCTTCTTTCACTTGTTAAATATGCAAAAAGAAGCCAATAATTGTAAAAAGAAATGCCATGTTGTGGAATGTGATATTTTTAGTAAGCAGTTACTACAATAACGTCATTGGTAGTGAATATGCCGCAATCAGTAGAAGCGACGTTAGGACAAAAGAATAATTTCAAAGGCATGTAACTCTCCTACATTTTCCCACCAATGTTTCTTTACTAATTTTTACTTGCATTTTTGTAAAATCTACTTCATCCAGATAGACTAGAAGTCGAGCCCATCATAATTAGGAAAGCCTAACCTAGCAAATTGATTGTATTTTTAGTTACATTCTAAATATATATATATACTAGTGGTCCTTATAGAAGTGGTCCTGCCTGCTTAGTAGGTTTTCATCAGAAATAAAAATTGAGAACCAGATTGCAGAACCACCAACCGGGTTCAATTGTATTTTCAAACCATCCAGGCACCGACTCAAATATATACACAAAATTACAACTAAACTGGTCAAGCCACTTAGGAGTTAGGTGACTAACACATGTTAGAAAAATTATATAAATTCATGTATTTATATATTTGTTAGCAGTCAAAAACCCAACTGGCATAATCACTGCCAAAAGTGTCTCTTCATATATATTTGTCTCACATTCAATGTTGGTTGATTTATACAGTCCTGACATTTGATATAATGTAAGTTTGATTTCCAAAAAATATTCATAATGGATAAGTTTTGTCATCTAGTTGTAATAATTTAAGTATGTACTTATGATCTCTGCTTAGTAAGTAAGTAATGTAAGTACTTGCACTATTTACAAGATTTTATAAAAACTAACAAAGCAAAGGCAACAACAACCTTGTAAGTTGTAGGTGAACTAAATGGTGACAGATCTTTCTACACTGTATATTTTCATACAGACAAGTTCCCATAGACAACTAGAGTGAATGATGCTGGGTGACAAGGCCATATTCATAACAGATGGAATAAGCTCTGATATTACAATTGCAGCTAGATAGACAAACATACATCAATGGCTGCTCTTTTTTTAATGTTTTCATAACCAAATAGCACAAAATAATAATACAATTTATTTATTGACATGCACACACAAGTTTATAAGAAAAATAGAGAAATATACACATTAGAAGAAAACAAATAGATAACATACTAGCAGTGGTTGTGGGCCCCAAACTAGGCCATGCTCCCAGTATCTTGATGACACAGGATTAATTAATATAGTTGGCAGATTAACAGTTCTGTACGACACAACACAAGTTGTTGGTGCAGAAAATGAGTAAATGGTAGTAGAAAGCAGAAATAATAAAAAATAATGAAAACAATTCAAAATAACGATAAATATAAAACCTAACACATAAGTTTATTCTGTCAATCCAACTAGTTGTTTCAAATATATATTGATGAAAAGATCAGAATGTTTTTTTTTTTGGGTTTTATATTTTATTTTCTTTAGTATTAACTCTAACTATATTTATATGTCATGGTAGCTACAATACTAAAACAAAACTGGAAGCCGATTAGCATAAAAAATAATTAGACAGGTAGAGCTTTCTATGTTACTGGATGAATTTTTTAAGTGGATATGGATGGCAAAATCCCAAACTAAGAGGATTAAAGAAAAGTAGTCAAAGGAATCTGAGCCCCGATTTTGTTGAAAAATAAAATTGCAACATTGAATTTTAGAAAAAACAAAAAACAATATAATATTGCACTATTTGATAGTTTCGCTAATAAGGAACTAATTCTAGGAAGTAATGATAAATGGCGGAAACAGTGCGACAGGGTCGCGGCAGACCACAGAGGAGATGGCGCGACAAACTAGATGGAATTCACCAGAACTGGCAAGTGGAAGTGCGAGCCTGTGAAAGATGGAATGAATGGAGGGAGCTCTTTGTCCAGGAGTGGAACCAAACAGGCAGCCAAAAAAAAGACATGCGGCATGTAGCTATACACATGCTGTATATTTTTTTTCCAAATGCTTTTTACTAATAGTACAGTAGACTTAGTTGTTCAATAAATCTAAGTCTACAGCTCAATTGTAAAAGAAAAAAGTTCACTTTTACTTATTAAATTAGTCTTGTTTCAGTTTTCCACTAACATAGGTATATAATATCTTTTGCTACACTCACATTATACTAGATCAGTGGCTTCCAACCTTTTCTTTACTACAGACCACTTTGATATCTTTGTTGTTAGCAGGGACCAGAGAATCAGAAGAAAATTTAACTATGTTAATACAAATAAAAAATTTAGGTATATCATTATTTCCAAATTTGAAGCAAACCTCCTAATTTTAAAAATCAATACTTTCATCTAGCTTGAATTAACCACAAAATTGACATGTAAAAGTGTTTTTTAAATCCTATTTATAAAATAAATATAATTTATCACTGTCATAAAAAAAAACTTAAAATCTGTATAAATAAATATTATTTTTCCGTTGGAAAGGAAAGGTTGATATTTGTAGACTTTTCGTAATCTATATGTTAGATCATGCAAACTACTGGTCGGGAAGCCAAGAACCATTATGAGGTATTTTTTACTAATAATAGGAAAGTAACCATAAAGGAACATTTAATGGACATATGAAATGTATTCAGAGTATGACCTAAAAAAATTCAAATCATTTCATTTCACATACATAATGTCAGAAGCTAGTGCACAGTTAGAATTGGCTGTTTCATAAGGAGAAGAAATGGCTAGAAAATTGTCATGTCTGAGCAGCTAAGGACAGATCCCTACCAAAGAAACAATGCTACTTAAGTCATTGGAACAAGCAGTTTTAAACGAAGACACTGAATACTATCATTCACAGTTCCTAGTCTTATGGTAGATAACATGTTCTTATTTGTTTTGTATATAAATATATTATTTACATAAGATTGTATAAAATACCTATCTAAGGGCCATTGTTTCAAAAGGCCTCTAGTGCACACAGTCAAAACTGCAATTGGTTTGCTTGGTTTGTGTAAATAGCCAAGATGGACAGGTCTTCAAACTATTCCATAAACAACTATTCAATAGACACATTCTTGCTATTATGATAGCAGATATGTATAGTTTTTATTTGTTTTAGTTCCAATATGACAGAGATATGGAACAAAGGTCATTGTAACAATAAATGTGATTCATTGAATTTTTTCAAGTTACCCATGTATATTTTAAGCTAAATTACTATGCTGTAGCTATTAGATGGTATTGGTTATAGCAGTTATAGACTTTTCAATATGGATGCTCTCTTTTCATGTTTCTATTTTACATATCAGAGAATGAAAATTTATACTTTTTTGGAAGCCTAGATCTAGCAATAGCTCAAGAATGTATCATTGAGTTGTATTAAATAAATGTATTATTATTGATATTTTTTCTGCAACATACATGTATAGAATAATCTCCAAGTAAACATCTAATATGTAAGAGAATAACAGGTGAAAAAAATATTTTATGGTAAAAGGTTTTAACTAATTAACACATTTTAAAACATTGTCTACAACTAAATTTCTATTAAACAAAAAATACAAAAACTCATCAATCCAAAAAAATATGTGATCAAAACTTGCAAAATATTTCAAATAACTCGTATCACAAACCAGGCAAATTCGAAACTGCTAACCAAAGGGTGTATTGATTTTGTACGTAATAATAATTGAGGGCCTCCCTCTAATTTCACAGAGGTGAGGTGTGCAGAGAAGGGTAACCGATCAACCCTCTGTCTGGCTCCCCTGTGAAGGGGAGGGAACTAGACACAGATACATAACAATCTATAAACCAAAAATCAATACAGCTAGCAGCCATACTGGGCACAAAGCACATATAACGATATATTTGTATACAACAATATACATTATGCATAATTATTGTACCTACTTTCATCCAGAAAGTTACCTTATTTTGACTTTCTATCTTTTGGGAGCTAAGTACAAAACATGAGAAATGTCGTGTTTCTTGTAATTAAGCATAGGTGGTGAAAAAATATGCGGAATTTGTAACTCGATTATGGTATTTTCCAAGAATTTCAGTAAGCATAATGATGTAAAATTATGCGAAAATAATGAATCATACCTTAAAAAGTTCCTTGAAGTAGGGGCTGCATACTGAGAGGATCAGTTTATGAGCATGCACATATTGACCACCGGCCGCCAGGGTCACATCCACCAAGTCCTCGCCCTCCAGTAATGCATGAAACGATTGTGACAAATTCGAATGGAAATCGTTCCATCGAAGCGAGAACTGTTCGGGAACCGCCATTCCGCCGATAAACCCGACAATCACGACAAAAAAACACTAGACGCCCTCCTAAGACTACCTGTACTACTTTCAGAACAGCAACGCGTCCCAACAGCGATACATAACTGAAAACTCAAACGCGAATTATTGCCCACGTATACGAATCGGGTAGAAACGTTCTATTTCTCAAACATTATTTTCAACGCATCACTACGACTGTACCCGACCCTGCGATTATTTATAATACACAAACAATATTGACTGACATGGCAATACAATGGAATAATAATCAAAATGTCGCTTGGTTTGGTTTGCTACGCGGATTCTTCACAATGCACCGTTCATTGTCCGACAAACAACATGAACATTGTGTCAAGTCCGAACGTATGAAAAAACTGAAAATCAGCAAAATAGTTTTTATTTGAAAAATTAAAATTATTAGATTATTTTAAATACAATTTTTATTTCTGTAATATTTTGTTAATGCAAAGTATTTTTAAATTAAATATGTTAAAACACAATTAGACCATAAATCAATCAACTTTTTAAGTTGTTAGTATCATAGACATTTTATTTATTATCTGTGGACTTGGAATTTTTGACGGCAGAGACGCGTTTGAGGTTGTGGGTAGACGCTTCTATTTTCAACTACGGTCGAGTACGGCTTGACTCAAGTCAGACTCGATTCCTTCTTTGGTATCGTATACTCGAGTGTCAATTTATTTTGATTCGTGTACGCCGAAATCAATTCCGGTACTTAAGTCAGGAAGAATCGATTTTGACGGCGGAGACGCGTTTGAGGTTGTGGGTAGACGCTTCTATTTTCAACTACGGTCGAGTACGGCTTGACTCGAGTCAGACTCGATTCCTTCTTTGGTATCGTATACTCGAGTGTCAATTTATTTTGATTCGAGTACGCCGAAATCAATTCCGGTACTTAAGTCAGGAAGAATCGATTTTGTATTCTCTGACTCAAGACTATTATGGTAGTCCAACAGTCTCGAGGCTAGTATTCGAGTTAGATTAACTCCCTCATGCTGTAGTACTGCATTCGTAGTTTTAATTTTGAAACGCCAAAATTTTAATATAAACAAGTTTCGATTTAAAAAATCTTTAAACTTATTTGATTCTTGATGTGTATAATAAATCAAATTATTAATGGTTAATTTAATACTAAAATGTACTAAATTAACCTTTAATAATTTGATTTATTGGTAAATATATTATACGGTATTCGGAAGAAAACCAAATACCGTAATTAGAGACACAATAGAAAGACCATGAGAGAGTGAACGCCGGGTTCGTCAGGGGTTTAATGAATTAATAAGTAAAATTAGCAAATGTTTTACCCAAATAACCTAACGGAACCAAGTTAAGTATCTGAAGTGGTTAGATAACTTCCAAAAATACTTCACTTTGTTGTGTAATGAAACAAATAGAGCTTGATCTCATTTCTGGTTCCTAGATACTTCCTATGTTCTATGGTTTTTTACTTTTTGTAATGTTTAAAAGTGATTGATTTACTATCACTGTATCATCATGCTCAACATACATGCTGTTTGAAGTTTACTTATATTCGAATTTTCCTTTTTGCTTTAAAATTGGTTATAAACTCTGGTCCTGGACTCGAATTTTTAGATTTGAATTCGACTCGAATTTCAAGATTAGAGTTCTAGACACGAATTTCTAAGTCCTGGATTCGAGTCCCGGACTCGACTCAACGTTAGAGTCTAAACATAGAATTCGAGTATTGGACTCGCACCGTGGAATCGAGTCTTGATACTAATACTACACAAACCGACTCGAGTCGACTCGATCCACAAAAAGAGTGACTTGGCACATCACTAGTCTGTGAGTTGTGGTGTTGTAGTAAGCCTTTTTTTTGGGCAATATAATAATAATACAGCAACCGGCTCAATTGCCCAAACAATAAAAAACTTTTTACAAAAAAAAGATAACCGACTTCAATAAAATAAAAACACAAAAAGGATCAAAATAACTTTAATTTCGGAAGTCGGTGTTTAATAAGACACAAATAGTACCGAGAAACACCGACTTCCGAAATTAAAGTTATTTTGATCCTTTTTGTAAAAAGTTTTTTATTTCACACTTTTTAGTTGGGATAGGTACACTTATAAACAGAGTGCCTATTTCTCATGATAATTCCAATTAATCCAAACACTACTAGGTTACATTGTTTTATTATGAAGTTCCTGTGTCTACCTTCCACCTTCCGGCTCCATCATTACATCAGTTCGATAGTACCTTTTAGCCAAAGTAAATTTCGTGATAATTCTAATAAGCCCAAACACGGCTAGGTTACATTGATTAATGACGGAGTTCCAGTGCCTGCCTTCTGGCTCCATCATCATCATCAGATCGATTTGATGATACCATTTTCAACGGAACTATGCAGAACCATTAATTTATTTGTATTATCATAGTCGCTTAACTATCTTCATTGTGATATCTATGCGAGTATGAAGTTCCGTTGACCATTTCTGATCTTCTTCATCAGTTCCACTTCATCAAATGTTACTTTTTGACTGTAAATGCTTAAGTTCTCGATGAAAATACCAAAATCACTATGCAGTTGCCTATAATATTTGAGGAGTTCCCTCGATTTCGCCAAGATTCCATCATCAGATCCTGACTTGGTGACTATGGGACCATTTGGGAAGTATACCCTTTCTAACAAAAAAATAATTCTTGAAATCGGTTGGCTAGCGACGAAGTTATGCGCGAACAAACATAAAAAAAACCAAACATCCGAATTGAGAACCTCCTCCTTTTTTAGTAGTCGGTTAAAAAAAAAAGTTATAATATATTATTAGCTCGATTTCCTAAATATCGATTCGTTGATTAAACTGCAGTTACTAAGTTTTAAAAAGCATGGTCAGATCATCCTACAATTCTATGTTGTGTTTCATAACTCGTGAGTAATCGGATCTATAAAATTCACATAAAAATTTGCTTGAGGAAAATAGATGCTTTGAACGTTTTTAAATAATAAAATGGCCGAATTTCACAGAAAAAAAAATTAATTGAATCTCATTGATGGATTGATTATTTCTAAATTCGATTCAAATAAACGATCCACTCATTAAAATCGATTTCAAAAATCAATATTTATGAGTTATATAATCGATTAATCGATTATATAACTCCTATCCTATCGCCATCCCTAATAATGTAAGGGAAACCAAACCAAAACAACAAACGATAGACAACAAACAGCAAACAACCAACAATAAAAAACAATCAACAAACTATAATATGTGACGCCACTGAAAAAGAGGCTAATTGCTGTATTCCGCTTTTACAAATTAATTTAACAACTGTGGCGAGATATGAATTATGGATAGGCACAGACACTGTGTAAAAATTAAAACATTAACCGCAATAAGTTTTTTTCCACTATACACTAGAGATGAAACGTATATACTGGAACAGGTTTTTGGAATAGGTCTGTGGCTGGACGCGTAAAGACTTATTCCGTGCGCACCACATAAACGCGTCTCGAGTATTTAGGCGTATGGCGTCTGATACGTAAATACTTGGTAGACTACCTATTGGATGAACATGATTAGGTGTAAGAAACGTACTGGAAACACTATTTAAAAAAGAAAACAACGAAATATAGAAAAAATAATAATACATAAACCAAAAATAAACATAAAAAATGCAAAAAAAAATTTAATCCTGTAAATAAATGATTAAAAATTCATTTTGTAAATAAAATGAATTGAAACCTTTATACGCCAGCTTTTCTCTGATATAAGTTTCAATATTTTTTTATAAAAAAAAAGCTATCAGTCCTAAGCTTGTTAAACCGAAAATACTTCATTACTTAATCGTTTCGATATTACTTCTACGTACGAAGACTCGCTAGATAAGGAAACGTCAATAAACTCGAGACGCCTAAATACTCGTGGCCCTAGTTTTTGGAATAAGTATTTCGGCGGACGCGTACTTTTAAGACTCAGTACGCATTCTACCTAGTATATCTCACCTCTACTATACACCATCCCACTACCACTTTTGAATTTATAATAATATTAAAAGTGTATTGTAGAATAATAAACTATTTTGATCGTCTTGCAAAACGATATTTTAGTTCTAGATCACCTTCGAACAAGTTTATTTTATTTAAACTTTTTTCTAAAGAGCTGTATATAATTGACCGGTTTTATTCAGTGCAGTTATTATAAAAATCTAAGCTAAAAGATTACGAGACAGTAAAAATAAATATTTGATACTAAAAATATGTAAATGAAATTTTATCATGCTTATTGACTGAGTTTGAGAAAACTGACTTTACAAAAAACAATCGAATTCCAGTCGACAGCTATGCGAAGGAGTTTTTTGACGCCATATTTTAGCTAGTAGTTTTTGATTTAAGTGTATATATATAGTTTTCATTAGTTAAGTGTTTTATGTATTCATTTTTAAGGCTTAGTTGTTGAATAAATAAATAGGTTATAAACATACATAAATATTTCTAAATACATACATATTATCGAATTTAATTTTTTATCATTATCTGTAATATCTGACAGTGACAGTTAGTCAATAATGACAGGTGTACAGATGACACTCGTTACTCGTTGCTTACATGTCATTAATTAGTCGATACGAAGCACGGCTCGGCATGCGGTGTAATCAAGGTTTTATTTCTTTTATTTACATCTAATAAAAGGATCATTGAATTGACCATGAGAGTGTAATGAATGTGAGCGAACACCCATAATATGTTAAAAATCGTGACCGACTGCGAGGTTTAATGACGCGTTTGCTAATCGATCATGTTAGTATAGGCCGTTGTTAGTTTAATTACATACGTGGTGGCACGATGTTGGTACAAAGCGCGCAAGAGCGAGCGGAAGCCGCGGACCGCGCGCAGATGCTGAAGAAGATCTTGAGCGCATCGTTTTACGCGTTGGCCTCGTTCATGATCACCGTGGTGAACAAGACAGTGTTGACAACGTACGCCTTCCCGTCCTACCAAGTACTCGGCCTGGGGCAAATGGTGGCGACGATAACGGTGCTGTGGGCTGGCCGCTTCTTCAGGGTGGTGCAGTTCCCGCCACTATCGACAGACATCTTAAGGCGCATCTGGCCACTGCCAGTCATCTACTTAGGTAACATGGCAACAGGACTCGGCGGCACCAAAGAGCTGAGCCTGCCGATGTTCACAGCTCTGCGGCGTTTCAGCATCCTCATGACGATGCTAGGAGAGAGGTTTGTGCTGGGAGTGAAGCCCTCCTGGTCAGTACAGACCAGTGTGTATGCTATGGTTGGCGGTGCTATGCTCGCTGCTGCTGACGACGTCACATTCTCGTGGTCTGGGTACACCTTGGTGCTACTCAATGATATTTTCACTGCTTCTAATGGAGTGTATATGAAAAAGAAGCTAGATGCTAAAGATCTTGGTAAATATGGTCTTATGTACTATAATGCTTTATTTATGATTATCCCAGCAACAGTGATTGCATGGAGCACAGGAGATTTACAAAGCTCAGCTGACTATAAGCACTGGGATGACTCATTGTTCCTTGCACAGTTCCTGATGTCATGTGTGATGGGGTTCATACTTTCCTACAGTGTAATGCTTTGCACACAATACAACAGTGCACTGACTACCACAATCATTGGCTGTCTGAAGAATATCCTGGTAACATATTTGGGGATGGTGATTGGTGGTGACTATGTGTTCTCTTTGCTGAACTTTGTGGGGCTCAACATCAGTGTGCTGGCCAGCTTGTTGTACACATATGTAACATTCAAACGCAAGCCTACTGCATCCTACACCCTGATTGAGGCACCTAAAGTGGACACTGTATAGCAGTACCGGAAAAGAAGACCGACCCAGTGCTCTACATATTTAGTATAGTATTGAAGGTGGTGCCAAAGATGACTGTAACAGTGAGTAGTAAAATGTAAATAAATAAATATGTTTTAACAGCAATAAACCATACCAGTGGTTGGATCTGCCTGTTTATTATAATCTTAATCTTGAATGCTTCAATAATTATTGTGAACCATAAGCATTTTTTTAGTTTCAGTTTATGGTCACATGTACATCAATATTTTATTTGTTTTTAATGTTGTGTATCAGAATACTAATATGTTTCATATTAAAGTTTTACATTCAAGAAATAACTATTTGTGCTAGCTTATAGGTCACATTGAATCATGTACTGTCAAGTTAGCACATTCAGTGCCAGAAACTAGAGCTGGGGCTGTGTCAAACTATAATTGAAATATCTTAAATATGTATTCGAAGTATACTTGAGTTGGACTTGCTAGTCGGGTCCTGGGTATGAACACAAGTCAACAGTAGCTATGTAACAATGACTTGGGAGACGTGTTGTGGGCACACCAAGAAAATTTTGTATGTTTCTGGCACTGAGTATTAAACTATTAAAATGCTGTAATAAATCATAAAAATTAAAAGCCAAGCAGTATAAATATTTACTTATAGGAGGATAGGACACTATATTTACATAATGATTGGCAATGCTGTTAAGCTACTCATGCTGTGTAGCTTTTCACACTAGCATATGTATAGGTCATACGAATAATATTATATTTTGAAGTCTACCTAAAAATTCGACTGGAAAATTGCTAAACAAAATCATTACAAAATATGCAATTATTTTGACATAAAATAATAATGCAAATATTTACAGACATGTTAACTTTGAGAGGCATAACATATTTTTGTTACTTAAATATTTTAATTGTAACTAAATTTAAATGTATCCTACATATACTGATTACTATTTATTTGTGAAGAAAATGTTAAGCTGCAGAGCTAAATATTCAGATTTGTAGATTAAAATTGCCACATAATTTAGTGATAAAAATATATGTATATGTAACACATTAAACAAAAACAATACAAATTGTAAAACAATGTGTAGGGTTATTCAAACCAGCAGACCGGTTTGGCTGAAAACAGGAATAGAATATTAAATAATTATTTTAAGAACTGGGAATATAAGACACATGCTGGTCAACATTTTTCACTCTTAATTTATATTTACTGCCGAGCATTTTGGAAACTTATGGTGAGATGCTTGTAAAATCATTAACAGGCCATAATATAAATCCAATACTTAACAACCATACAGTGCCAATTATTAATTTGAATGGAGTGGCTGTGAGACATCCAGACAGATGGATAGGATAAAATTAAAGAATCCATTTCTATGGCATTTCTCTTATGGCATTCGAATCATAAACACTACATCTCACAATATTATTAAATGAAGCTAGTACAAATATTAGTAAATTGTTAGCATTAAGATATTGTCATGCATGAAAACATGGATTTTTATCATAATTATTTACACATCAATTTATAATTACAGCACATACTTGTTAGTGTCAGCTTGATTACGTCGAAATGTGACTCAATTAGAAATCTGTTTACTTTTGTAACTGATTAAAAGTAAGGGCTTGGACAGACTTGACTTTTATATGAGTAGGTTCATGTTTTTGTGTTGACTAAACAACAATAATTTGTTGTTCGCTAAACCATATTGACATTTGTGTTTTTGTCGGGTGCTTGTCGCGGTATGAATTTATGTCGGGCTAGTGATAGCAACTCCACGTCCGAAACGCGTATTTTGTTAACGGGTTTGTCGTAGTAATTAAACAATCAAACAACTAACGTTAACATGTAATAACTACATATTTCATTCAAGGATTCTCTGGTTTTACCCGAACGCACAAGAAGAGAGGTAATGTTTTTTGTAACCTTCATATTTGTGCCTTGACAGCTGAACCATTATAGCTTAGACTTGAGTCAATAGCGAGACCGTGACCCCTATTAAATATCTGCCAAAGCCTTACAGAAAATTATAAAATTTAAGTTAGCCTTACATTTTTATGTAATTTGTTAATTAAAATAGTTGAGATATAGACTCAATGAGCAATATACGTAAAACATAATTTATTAATTATAGTTAATATTGTTACGCAATCATTTTGGTTGGCAAATGTAGATCGAATACCTACATTATCAGCAATATAACTTGTCAGGGCCGCCGACTGCGTGGGTGCTCGGGGGCTAGAGCACCCATGAGAAATAAACAGTGGGTGCCGAGCACCCCTGAGAATAGACATCAAGAAACAGATCAGTAATCGCCTTTTAGGAATGGGCGTTTTTTCATTACCCGACGACCCGTTTAGCGCAGTGGTTCAGAGCGGCGGTAAAAACGCAAGGGTCGGGGGTCGATTCCCGCACCAACACAAATGTTTGTTGATGAAACAGATATTTGTGTTGGGCCTGGGCATTTGTGGTACCTTCGTTGTTCCTGGATTCCATAGTACAAGGGAAAACAATAGTTTGGGACCAGGACAATGTATGTGATGTTGTCTCAATTTATTATTTATCACACTTCGCCACTTTTTCGAGTCATCTAATGAGCATGAGCACCCATGAGATTTTCTAAAAGCCGGCGCCCCTGTAACTTATTATATTATTATATACACATAATTAATTTAAAACAGAAAGGGACTATAATGTTTGAAACCTATATTGCTTGAACACGTACTATCTGAAGAGACGTGTAAAGTATATTGCAGTTTATTTTTCCCGTTGTGTGCTCATTTTCGAGCTGTAATTAATTGTGCGATAAGATAACACATTTAGAGAGCAATCACGTCATTAATGTATTTTATGATCTACAGTATTGAATTAATATTTCCTGAAAGCTTCATCATTATCATCATTACAGCCGAAAGGCGTCCACTGTTGGGCATAGGCCTCCCCCAAGTGTCGCCATACCAGAACCTTTCGTTCGTGAAGGCTTACTAACGCTAAATTACATAAAGTGCCTCAAACAATAATAAAACGTTGATGTTAAATTAGCTGGTTACCCTATACTATCTAGTTTGATTTGGAAGGGCAGGCAAGCTCGAGTGGCAATATAAAAACAAAAAACAGGGCAGGCGTGCTCAAGTGTAGAGCAGTTTCCCGCCTACCAGGGAGGTTTTGTATCGGCTACGTACTGGCAGTATGGAATCGGCATCTCATTTATTTACCTACCTGACCTGAAAAGTACTTCATGCTTTTGGCTAGGTATACATTGTTGCCTTCCTACAGAAGGTAGTCAGGCTAGAGTCGGCAGACAAATTACTTACCTAACAAAATACTTCATACTAGCGTCTGCCAGTGGATCCTCCCGTGTCCCGTGTCAGCTCTAGCAAAATGCAGTTGTGTCACGCATAAGCTTGCGCTTGTGTAATGAATTGCATTACCTATAATGTAGTGGAACAAATTGTCTCCTATTCAATAAACATCGATATTGTTAAATTGCTGTTCGTCTACTGTACAATCGGCTTTGAAACTATTCTATTAGGTATTATTCAAGATGTCGCTCAATTTGTTTGTATTGAAAGTAAGTTGTCGTCTTGTCGAAATTAGACAAAAATATTTCGTAACCACAACTACCGAATTTTCTACAAAAGTCAATAAGGAAAAGACTCCTAAAAGTTAAGCCGGTACTGATTGCAAGAGGCATTAACTGTAGACCGACATTGTAATGAACAATTTATGGTAATTGGTGGTTTATCTGTAATTAAAAGGTAGGCATTACGCACATAGGTGTAGGTACCCAGTATACGCCATGTTTCCACTAGAGTGGGGTGCAGGAACCACTAATTGCCACGTGCTATTGAAGCGCGCGGTGCTGCCGGGCCACTAGATTCCAAATGAACAGCTTGACTAGTTCGGCGCATTCGAGAACTGGCTCTTTCAGTTCGCATGAACTTTGCAGGAGATTTCGTTCGCAATTTTAATTTTATTCATTGGTACTGTTTTTCTCTGCCTACTCTACCAACTTTTGGAATCCTGTTTTACAATAATCCTCGCAACTACAAAACTCCATTAATTTAACATCAACAATATTTCAGGCACTCAGTGCCTTACGAAATACAGATAATGAAAGTTAAAATCTGCACAAACGATCAACTTGAATGTTGCTTGTATGTCATTACTTCAAGTTGGTCGAAACACAAAGTTATTTAAAGTGTAGGTATATTGTATCGTTATTGTAATTTGCAAACAGTTACATATGGATTACTTATGCATCGATATAATTTAATCGCGTAAAAATCGATCGTGTACATTAAATTAAAGGCAGGTACTTAAAAATCCTTGTTATTCGATGTTAATAGATTTGCGGATATTTTTCTATGATGTGTAGAGATGCCGATTTTATCTCATAATCTTATCATCAAACGTTTGTGTATGTACACTAACAATAGATTAAGTATATTACATTACAAGTGTCTTATCTAATTATCTCTGTTCTAGATCAATATCAAATTAAAATGGACATTCGAAAATCTACTAATAAAAATCTAATGTTTAATTTAATGGTTTGATCTAATCTAATGATTTTAAAATGTGATAATGTGAGCGTGACAATCTCCAGCTATTATCGTTGACGACTTACTTTGCCTGCTATTGTGAAAACCCTAGACTCAATGCAATCCTGAGCTACTTAGATTGCCAATTTTATTGAAATTGTGCAGTATAACTCCCAAGAATGTTTTACTGATTGAATCCTGCAACCGGGATGCGACGATGTATCCCAGACCGGCTTGTTTTATAGAACTATCTAATCGACTCTATTACTTAAAGACCGATGATTCAGAGGCAATATTTACCACTGCTCGCTGTAGAATCAGCTAGCATTTATAAAATTTAAAGAATATTCCAATTACCTACTTCCCATTTGTATTCATGACACATCAATCATGGTTGAGAATGTCTACTTCACTTAACTCAATGTTTTTTGCTCGACTCCATCTAATTTAGAGCGCATATTCATCTAAACCAGTCCCGGTCTCGGTCGAAAACCTCATCTGAGTCAGACTTCTTTGTGATCACTGTGTTGGGTATTCATCCCTTAACACTGCTAGCTCTCTACCAATTTTGATCCTTCATTAGAGTTCGAGATACCACAGAGCTCGTCTGAAGTAGGTACTATTTGAGAGCAAAGTAGCATTCTAAAACATGCTTTACAAACTTTAAAATCCCGCAGGTCCGTCGTGAATTTGCGATGCAAGCGGTATCGTTAGAAGCTGTAATCTCTACACATCTCGGAGAAAATTTTAAACGTGCCTGCATACGTCTTCATATTCCCAGACGGCCCTGTATATTCAGACAGACTTCACAAGCGGGGCTCGGAGCGCTTGAGACTGTCGGATTTGTACAATTTTCCTCCTACACGATCGATTTTATACTGTTTGTATTACACCTACTATTTAGTTCTTGTAGTTGAAGCTTAATGTTTACTCTATTTATAATATGTTGAACAGAAATTGTGTTATTAAATAAGCAATATATAAATATATTTCGTCAAGCAATTTTTTCCAAGTGCCTCGTTAATTAACCAGAATTTATATTTCTAATTCTATATAAACATTCTCATTATTTGTTAGTGACGTAGAGTAGGAAGTAATGTTTTTTGATAGTTTATGTTTAAATAGCTATAGCAGGCTGACTGTGACCGCGATTTACGCAATATGCACAACGATATTCTAAACTAACACTTTCTTAGTAAATTAACGAGTAAGTATTTAAACTTGTTTTGTAAGTTATGTATGAATAATCACTTTGTAATGTGTAAGTAAGTCAGCTAAATGTTGTTAGAGCGGCATTTATAGAGTAATTGTTTATCGTTATCAAATATCATACGTGTTAATGTAGAGCTCGTGTAATTCCAACAATGTTCACGTCATATTGGTGGGATCACACGCGCCGGAACGGAATATAATAACATAGTACAGGCACTGTTTGTCACTTTTTGTAAGAGGTGTTATATCAGCTCTTTAGTTATTGTGTGCGGTGGTGGTTCTATGGTAACGTGGTCAAGAATACGTGCCTGATGACGTAGGATTAAAAAAAAACTAGTAATAATAGTTTTTGTTAATGATTATATTATTGTTGTCACTGCTGTGATATAAAAAGGTGTGAGAGTAAATAAGCCACACAATGCTGCAAGCAGTCGTCGACATCGCACAAAGATGTAGCATAATGCTATACGATATATGATATGGTATTGAGTTTCCGTGGGTCTTTTCCAATCAGAACAACCTGGTATCATTAACGATACCTTATGGAAATTGATCTATTATCTACTTACTACATTTTAAATTGAATAAGAATACGTTGCACGTCCGCGGTGCATATTTCTTTTGATTCATTATTGAACCCTACCGCGTTGTTTTCCCTTAACTATAGCTGATACAGATACGTACGGAACGCTAATCACTGAAAATTACAAGCCGAGCGTTGCTTGCGGCAACAGCAATTGAAATCACTTTGTCGCTTTAAAATGCAATAAAAAATTCAAATCGATATCGGTCAGTACTTAGAACCTATGCTAGACTAAGATCTATATTATTCACAGGCCGTTTCTTGGACCACGTTGCTGTAAAAAATGTTTCGTAAATAAGTAGAACTGTTTAATCACGATATGTTGAATGAATACATACATATATAAAAGGTAGCTACATAAGGTTTTGCACACATTATTCTCATTTAATTGTTGCTTCTAGAACAGAGAGCAATATTAATTAATGTAATGATAATATTATTTACCCAAGTGTTAAAATTATGAAAATACAAATGTTTAAACTTCAGTTGTATCGCAATTGTCGCACGGCTTTAAAATGTTTGTTTGCTATTATAGAATAATAATAATATATACATATAATAATATACATTTGAAAGTCGTGCATCCATTGCTCTGTAGCTCTAACGCAAAATCAGATATTAATAATATATGTATGTTACCCGACAAAGGACAAGTGAAATCTAAATATATATATATTTTTCTATTTTGAACGTTATCGTTGCAATAAAGACGAGTCGAGCTAAGCCAGAGTATTGTAGATCTGTAGAATAAATATATTTGGTCGGATCTATACAGTCATAACCAGAAGTTAAAGTTAGAGCTGCCAGTAAGCGTGAAAGACGGCTGTCTGTCCAGTTCAGCTTTTCAGTTTCCAGTGGCTGCTGGGTAGATTTATGAACGCGCCAATTTTAACCCGACGTTTATAAAACCAAATTTAGAATTTGCCCGATACGTTGTATTTTTAATATGAGTGAGCTTATTGAACCAAATAATTTCTTCCGTGAAAGTCGTACAGCGCTCAGGGGGTTAATAAGAAACGCACGACAATCAAACGCACTTTGTACATTTATCATAATAGTTCTGTCATAAGGATAGATAATCAGAGGACAAACATAATATCCTCCTTTGTTTTCGGTAACATCAGTAAAGGATTATTTAAGTTTTAGGAATCATCTTTATATTATGTACATTTTATTTTTATTGAAATTAATGACAGGCTTGCAACAGTATTGAGGATAAGGATATAGGATATCAAACGTCATATCACTGTTTAACTAACTAAGACCGCAGAACACAGCTACTGAGAATCTGCATAACCAACCCTCGGGGATTAAGGGGACCATAGTCGTCTTAACTCGTAGGATGGGCAAACTACTGTTTATGGTTGGATTAATTTTTGGTTATGACTGTTATAATTCGTTACAAAACTGAGGTGAAATGACTACATAAATAAGAACAACAAAACTAAATAAAAAAAGATCGCGCTTGTTTTGCATGGTATTTATAAATATCAAAGAATAATATAGGTCAGACGTGCGTTATTATCGACAATTGCTTGAAAAATAATGTAAATATCGTACACTTCATTAAAAAGAGACGTAACTCAAAAAAGAGGTTATTGAAAATTGAACCTTATTTTTGAAACGTGTGTTTTCAAATTCAT
Organism: Mythimna vitellina; assembly: GCA_949316375.1. NCBI lineage: Eukaryota > Metazoa > Arthropoda > Insecta > Lepidoptera > Noctuidae > Mythimna > Mythimna vitellina. Next base: position 38,985,144 of record OX438684.1, read on the forward strand.
ACACCCTGTTTTTGAGTGGTCTTTTTATGAGTAAGCATGCGATATGTCGTATTTACGCTTGTATATTTTAAGTTTCTCAATTTTCTTTTATTTCAATTTTATTAGTTAAATACACACTATTGTTCAAAGGCTTTAAATTGACTAATAACAGTTTTTTTTTTAATTATGCGTGACAGAGTGGACGAACACTTCCGTCACACTGTGCTGAGTGCGACTTGTTTTTACCGCGTTTGACTCTGATTGGTTATGAGCTTGGAGCGGCCCCATTTGAACGTCGAACCCGAATATCATAAAGGTGTCGGGTTAATGTAAGACAAAATCGATCGATTGCCGGTAAAAAATTGGAAAGTCCCAATTTATATGAGAGTGCATCTTAAGCCGTTGGAAAATCGTTATAATTCAAGATTATATAGTTTAATATTTTGCCGCTAGACGTTTAATTTAGTTTTGCAATAATAAAGTAATAATCTAGAAAAATAATAAAATAATTGTGGAGGTACTCGTATCTAATAAAACAATAGAAAGCGGGATGTGCGCATCGTATAGTAGATTATTGTATTTATAAGTTTAGGTATTTTTAATACTTTTTTTTCTCATTAAATTATATCCATAGTTATACATTCATTATTATTAATTAGATAACTGTTTTTTATGATATTTGAAGAGTGAATGCTTTTTGCGATCTTTGCTGTTGTAATCTCGAGTCAGTTGCAGATTTAAGAACTTAAGAAATATGTTGACATAGTTTTTTTATTATTATTATTAAACAGCCTTTGTCATATTGTTCCCTCAGTGAAAAAGATAGGTACCTTTCGCGTATTTCTTGTTAATAGGTACCATTTGATATTGAGATGAACATATGATCAGTAATGAAAAGCTTCACGTATATTGTTATTTCGAAGCAAGCAGGAGTACATATACACAATACATAGCCTTTTTTTGTCACCATTTAACATTTTGTTTGGCAAGGTCAAGCAACGATTTATGCAAAATCAACTGCAAAAGAAGTAAAAAAAGGGTTTAAAAAATTAGGCTGTATCTGTGTGATTTTAAATATATTAATTCTAAGGTGCTTTCAACTTCTGCAACTGATTGTATTTATTGTGCTGAGTCTAGTTTCCTCGTGAAGAGTTATATCAGATAATTCATCAACTGCTGATCTGGTTATTTTTGCCGTGATCATATGGCTGTGTTGTTCATTAAACTTTGGGCTATTTTTTTGAGTTCCTCTCTACTAAAGTAGGTAATGTGTAAAATTCTAAATTAATTGTAATTGAAGTCGCCATATTATTTTGTATAATTATTCCATTTCGATAAATGAATATAGATATTTACAGAGAAGATGATTTGTTTTATTTTTTGTAACCCTAGACCTAACCAGGAGATCATAGCTTAGGTGAGGACCAGATACAGCCAGGCTTAGTCGAGCGCCGGGTGAACGACCTTAATAGGACGGTCACAGAAGTAGTGAAACACCTGAACCAACGGGCATTTATGACCTAGGTATATGATATGTCTGGTCTTCGTCACTGCACTCACTCTGTATAGAGGTCACTTCTTTTCTGTATAACTAGACATGGATGTTATTCGAGTGGTGTAGGTTACCTTGTATTTAGGTAAATACGGGTTGATCAAGTCTGCTATTCAGGCTAAAAATAGACGGAACGGACGAATATTTGTTACGATAGGTACTAACAAATTAGATTGGAGATTTTCTTTTCTTTTTTGAATTGTCGAGTCGCGCGTAAAAATGGTTGGGTGCTCACCTGCTCTTATACAATAGGGAACTATTAAACGGACCCGAATTTATTCATTATGTAAAAGTAATCACGAAGTTGCTAATTAAATATGAGTGAGTGTGCATGTGCATCACTAACGCCCTTACATATTTTAGCTATGTCGTGAACGTCTTGGCCTCCGTATCTATTAAATATATCCGTGAGTTTTGAAGATGCGCGGATTGTAGACAGACATTTATAGTACCTACCTACCTACTGTGTTTTTATCAGCGGTTTCAAAACATAGCCACATGTTGGAATGCCCCAAGTGTCCGTATACCTGCACTATGGAGGATTTGATGAGTGCTACCGATGCTGCTATTAATGTAGCCACCTATTGGCCAAACAATTTAACGAGTTTACCATCGAATCGAAAAGAAGAAGATCAGCTGAATGTTAATTTTAATCTGCCTGGATATTAGGAGGTAGGTACAGCGGTTGCAGCTATGCGATCTAAAGGTTGGTGTAAGTGTACAACCGCTTTGGTAAACCGCATAGCAAAACAAATAAAAATAGCGCCAACATCGGCCTTGTGAAATGTTTCGCAACCGCACGAAAAGGATTACCGACCTACCGCCGCATCACGGCGCCAAATTAAAATTATAGTAGGTACATAGGTACCTACCTGTATAACATAGGCTATCTAAATCCGCAAAATGAAAACCGAAATCAATCAAGACAGTAATCTGTGGTTAGGTAGCAGATTTAATGTCTTTGGGTAGCAATAATTACCTAGCACGCTATAGTGTAAACAATTGAATAAGTTTGTATTATGACTCGCTGTATTATTCCACTTTCTTTGTGAGTCCTTCCGCTAAACGCTCTAAGTAGCGTTTTACGAAGTGAAATATGTTTGATTAAGTACTTAATTCAATTACCTACCTACTTTATTACCTAGGTACACCAATTCGCAGTTTTATTTAAGAACTTGACAAAATATCTGTAACTAGCTTTTGCCTGCGGCTTCGCCGCGTACATAACAATAATATAGCCTATGTCACTCAGGAATAAAGCAGCTTTCTATCGGTGAAACATTTTTAGCAATCGGACCTGTAGTGGACGCACTGACACAGGGGGTAAACACATTGGCCCGTCACGTCACCAGCAGTTAGGTTCAACACATCCATCTCCGTCAACGGCTCGTATGAGACTACACGTGAACTCGAGAGAAGTATACAAACACTACAGGATCAGTAACTTCTTTCAGAGATTACCTCCTTTAAACAAAAAAAAAAACTAAGTACCTACTTCTATATAATATAAAGGGGTGACCAGATGGTTGCAAACCAACCTCTCAACGCCCTTGGTTGAGAGCCGCTCAGGCGCGTTTTCCCAAGCACCGAACGTGTTGGCGCATGGTTTACATCGATGTAGCCGCAACGCCCGCAACACAAATCAAACACATAAACCAAGGTCGCCTTGGTTGGAACGCTGGTTTGCAACCGTCTGGTCACCTCTTTAGTGTTATAGATATCCGTGATTAGTGTAGATGAGGATGAGTTACAAAACCACCAACTTCGGGAATAAGTTGAAGATGAAACAGGTTAGACTGAAATATCGATAAACTTTTTAATAATTCACACGAATGGAAAAAGTAGAAATTCTCTAAAAATTTTAACAAACCGGAAAATGTTCAAAATCGTGTTTAGTACGGACTTAGGTGCAGGTTATTTGGAATACCGACCTCCTGTATTAGAGCTGTTTATTTCTTTCTCGTTCGTAGAAACTGATTAACGGATTATATCCTTGTTATTTAGGCTATATCTTCGAAATGTGTGCTGATCCGAGAGTATTGACGTGTAGGTACAGCAAATAATTTGACTCATATTTTTTTCTCAAAGTCGCTACAGTAGATACCGTAGGGTAGAAACCCTTTTCTGTTCTTAATTATTTGTGGCATTACAATTTTTTTTTCACAAATCTGTATAAATAAAAGGCAAAGTCCTGAATCACGGACTTATCAACGCCAGCCTAGACACTCTTGGACCTAGAACAATGAAATTCTGCATAGAGGTTCCTTTTATGCCGCATACAAAAAACAAGAAAGGATTTACCAAACTTCACCCCCTAAAGGGATGAAATAGGGGTCCAAATATCGTTTGGAGAAACTTACTTTTACGCAGACGAAGTGGCTGGCAAAAGCTAGTTCAAAATAAGTCTAAAAACTATTAAGTCAATTTCTGAGTTTTTACACAAAAGTAGGTAATTTTTATGACTGTTAAGGATTAGGTAGGTACGTATTTTCCTGCAAAAAAGTTTTCAAAAAGGTTTCTTTTTCAAGTTTACATTTTTTCTAGTAGATACTTATTAACATCGTGGGTGTTGTGTCTTAATGGGTACTTATTTATTGTGGACAAACATAGATAAGCAGAAATCAACTTACATACAAAGCGCGCTCGAGCAACGCACAAACAGACACCGTCCACGGACACGATATCTCAGCCCGGTTGGAACCAGTGCGAGCGCGAATGCCATCCGTTTGTGACACGCGTCTGTGCATGTTTTTGGAGCAATAAAAAAAAAAGTTATAACTTTTCCGTGGACGGTAGTTTACATTCTACATTAATTGGTAAATTATCGTTTTCTAAGAAACCACTTGTTACAGAGGTCAGTAGGTATTTGCTTGTATTTCGATGAATTGTTTCAACGTAACGCAGAACAGTTAGATAGGTAAGTAGCAGGGGCCACTAGCCGAAAAAAAAGCGAACATGACTTAGTGGCCATGTAATATTTTTACAATTTATACCTACTTATTAGATATTTTTCCCCGCACCCGAGCGCGCTCAGACGGAGCGGCGCCGACCCTAGCGCGACCGTCGAGCGTAGGCATGAAAAGTAAAGTACATACATGAGATTGACTTCTGTATCTGTACCTATCTATTTTGTGGTTATGCTGCGTCACCACAGATTTAAGAAGGGAGGAGATATGTTAAGTAGTAAAAATTGTACCGGAACACGATGTCTCCAGTTTCCCTACCATCGCCGAAACTACTACATTTGCAGTAATATTTACGCAGTCGCGCACACATCCGCAAATCATAAATCAGTCCATACTACACAGTCAATTATAAACCTTACCTCCCTAAAAACAGCGTGTATTTTCCATGCACCGTACAACTTACGCACACATGAAATGTCGATGTGCTATGCAAAAGCAATTTATTTTACATTTACGCTAGTGATTGACTAAATAGAAAAGTTATCGATTTTTCCATTTTTTTTTTGTCGTGCTATTTCTTTTGGGTCCCAAAAACAAAATCATAAAATGTTAATAATAATAATTTAATAATAATAATAATAAATTATTTATTAATTTGTTTTCATAAAACCCAAAAACTAACCATTTACCCGTATAAGGCCATTATATACGTCATTTCAGAACGTCAATATCGAATACTAAAAATCGGCCAAGTACATGTCCTGGTCCTCTAAAATCCTGAAAAGTTTAATAACTTGTATTATGAATTATTGCATGAAAAAGCTTTCAGTTACTAAAAAAACTTTAACTCAGGTCTAGTCTTTTATGGATTGCCCATTCAAAAAGACTGCGTTTTTTTTAGAGGCTAAAGCATTATTTCTGGTTGAAAGTGGAATGAGCATATGTGGCCTTCCATCAATCCATTGCTTTATTAAAATTGCGTCTTTCGGGAAACTGAAAACATAAAGTAACATTGTAGTTATCATTTTACCTAACTTACTGCTAAACCTCACCATGTAAGGCTTTTGTTAGAAAAAAAATACTGTACTATTTTTTTTCTAACAAAATAAAGTTTTGAAAAAAAAATTCTATCTTGTTAAATAAAGAGAACAAATAAAGAGCTAGAACATGTTGCCTTATTTTAAGCAAAAGTCGTTATTAAATTCTGAATTATGCTATTTCTTTACAACTCTGTAAAATAATCAAAATAAATAAAAATATTTACATTATTTTACTTCGGATATCCAACCAATCGATATTATGGTCGATAGTCTATATTAGTAGATCATACAGGCACATCATTAACTCGCCGCAACTAACAGCGGCTTTATTATGAAATACACCGCACTGATAAAGTATCGTTATGTTATTTTTACATTGCTTGTTCCGTTACTGAGCGTTAAAATTAAGTAGTGGTTAAAGAGCAATGTATGTACTGTAAGAGTAATACAGTCGCCTTGATATTTGAAAACAAAAATAACGTAGTAGCAGCAAGGGATATTATAAGATTTGTTGTTTTTACTGATTTTAAAGATAAATATAGTATTAAACTTGTACTTCCATATGGTAAGAGATTCCATGATGACCCAGGCTTCTCTTATCACTTCGCTTCTTGCATGAAACCACTGAACAACACGGCATTTTAAATTTGTTTACGATCACGTATCGCGTATCTCACAAGTTTGTAACTGACGGCCGTTTGCCCGATCGTGTGCATTTTGCGCAAGTCGCGCGGACATGCACACGCCTCCTTGCCACCCCGCTGTGCGTCACTGTTGACGTTCATATCCGAGTATTCCAAATTTCCTGAAGTGCCTATTATAAATTCGCTGCCTTTCACAATATGTACTTAATTACTAATTAGGTGGAGACCTAATTACTAATTATAGGTAGGTACCAGATTTATTTGTTAACTAACGTGTAAGAAAGGACACTCGTGTTCATTGAACGTAGATAAACATATTCTTTCCTTTGTGTTTTATTGATTTCTAACTGATACTTATTTATTAATCGGAAAAACAATATTATGTATATTAGTTCGTTACCGTAAAACCATACAAGATTGCGATCTGAGTTTGCTCAGCAATTTGCTTTTCACAAATATTCAATAAACAGGCAAAATTTTTTTTAAATATTTTTATTATTAAAGGGAAATTAAACTTTTCCCATACATTGCTGGCATAATTTTTTTTCTTTTCGCCAAAAGTGAAACCTAGGCAATAGTATCACTATCACAACACTAACGCGTATCTTTTCGATTCATTTATCACTTAATTTTTTTACTAATTTTAGTGATCAAAAACTGCGCGTGTGGAAAAAATATAACAGTAATAAACAATTTAATCTATTTTATCAATAGAAATATCAACATATTACGTATTATATTTCCATATTATTATAATAAAACGAAAATAAGTAACGCCTAACAAAATTATACTAGCAATGCGTCTATACGTATCTTCGTTCGGTTACGGTATAAAGACCTGGTTTTTTTTGCTATTGATTGATTCTTCGTATTGGCCTCTAACATATAATCTAAGGTTTTATTTCTAGCGAAAAGAAAAAAGTAAAACAAGCGAATAGTTTGCATTGGCCTTTAATGAAGAAATACATCCCTGATAATACTGCATAACTGATTTTTCCTAATTTCTGGTGAATTTGCGTAAAAATTTAATGTGAAAAACTTTTTCTGTAACTCGATTTTTAATTACATCAGGTAAATAAGTTTTTAACCACCTGTTAATTTGTAATAAATAAACAAGAAAGATATATAATACCATATGGATACCCATCGCAAAATCTCTCTCAAATTAGAAAACTTGCCCACCGGCAATGTCAAATTCGTCTTTCTCAGCAGTTGTTTCGACTTTGCCCACAAAAAATGTTACCGTTACGGTTGTCACCTCAATATTAAATTAAATTTGAGATAAATCAAACACAGATACGCAAATATTTGATTTTATGTTTGATATGTGCCTGCTTAACAATATTAATCAGCAATTAAAAGTGACAACCATAGTTCGTCGTTTTATTTGTATGCAAATCCACAAAGAAACGATTTCGACTATAGGTACCTACCTACTAAAAATTTTTACTTTTACTTTTTTTTTACGTTTACTTGTAAAGTTATGAAGTCCTGTGATAGATTGTAATTTTTTCTAGAATGACCTTAAAGCTTATAATGTTCTTAAATCAGAAAATACCGAACATACGAACGTTTCTGCAAAATGAGCAAACTTGTAAAAAGTATTATAAATTTGACCCGCTGTACAATTGAGATTTTTAGCATATATACATACATTTTCTTGATATTTTTAAATACTTGTTCTGTGCAAAGAACATTAGGTACATTTGATAATGTTGTAGCGCAATCACTAATTAAAAATAACATTAGCACCTATTACATTCATGTAGTAACATTATTACTTAAATTATACAGTGCGGAAAGTCGCAAGAACTCTCAGAAAGTTTTACGGTAATTAGGTATTCCCAGCGCGATGTTGATAACATCAGTTCAATAGGGTACGAATGCGGGACCATTCACAGGTCCGTGTCTGTGTACCTATTGACATAACTACACAGACACTCGTTATCTTAAGCTAATCAATCTACAATCGATAGTTCGGCAGATTAATTTGATGTCAGGTGCAGGCTAAAACGCAGTAGCGTGGACTAATTTAGATGTGGGCGAAGGAACATCAGCGAGGCATCTTTCTTTCATAAAATCGAAAACGAGACAGCGATTATCGCAACCCAGTGTTCGAACGCATCGTCGCTTATCATCAGGTGAGATAGCGGACAAACGCAAGCTTATCAATTATAAAAAAAATCTTCGTTCTTAAAGAGCCCTCCTCCCCGATGCCGTGGGCGAGGGCCCATTTCGCCCACGCCTGGCTACGCCACTGCGAAAACGGTCATCGCCCAACCTCGGACATGCTTCACTAACATCGGTTCTTGAAAAATGTTCGTAATGACTTGGCACTTATGTGGGTATAAAATAATAAAAACAAATAACCGACTAGGTTAGGTTAGGTTAGGGTTACATTGATTAATTACGGAGTTCCTGTGCCTACCTTCCGGCTCCATCATCAGATCAGTTCGATATGACCTTATAGCCAAAGTGCATCTCATGAGAATTCTAATAAGCTCAAACACGACTAGGTTATATTAATTAATTACGGAGTTTCAGTGCCTACCGTCCGGCTCCATCATCATCATCAGTTCACTCCGATAGTACCATTTTCAACATAAATACCATTTATTTATTTGTATTGTCATAGTCGCTTAACTATCTTCATTGTGATATCTATGTGAGTATGAAGTTCCGGTGGCCATTTCTGGCCTTCTTCATGAGTTCCACTTTATCAAATGTTACTTTTTGACTGTAAATGCTTAGGTTCTCGATATAAATACCAAAATCATATGGTTACCTATAATATTTGAAAAGTTCCCTCGATTCCTCATGGATCATTATCAAAACTGGATTCTGAAAAAAATGGGACCAATCGGAAAGCATATCCTCTAAGAGGAAAAAAAAAATTCAAATCGGTCCATAAACGACAGAGTTCTGAGGTGACAAACATAACAAATTAATAACCTTCTCCTTTTTTTTGAAGTCGGTTAAAAAGCTTTTTCTTCTTGCCACACAATATCGTAATTTAAATTAATTACTACTAAAACTCATTTAAAAATAACTATTAGTCATATATATTTATTGTAAAATTATTCAATTCATTAGATTATTTATTTATTTATTTTACGATTCATGTACATTGTATATACACACTTATATAATAAAATGAAAGAAGACGGAAACAGAATAATAGGTACATAGGTGATGCTAATTTCTACGGAAATCTCTTCCAGCATAAGTGCGAAAGGAAAATTGGAAAAAAAAAGAGATGTAGATATCGAGTGTAAAAGTGAAAATAAAAAAAAATAAAAGTACATCAAATCAAATCAAAATCAAAATAGCATTTATTCCAAATAAACCATTTACAGGCACTTTTGAAATGTCAAGAAGTCAGTCAGTCAGAAAAATAAAAATAAATGATGCTAATTGCACATTCCAAAGCGTAGATCTCTATGGAGAAGAATGTGCAAGAAACTCCATGGACACTTTTTTCAATCATATTTTGTAATTACAAATATCTCTGTTACATGTTTCTTGTCGCTATCATGTGAGAACAATGTAAATAAAAATAAAAACTAAATATAGATATTAAAATAGCAACTGGCAGCTAAGAGATGACCAGCCTCAACTGACAGCGCCCGTTCACGGACATGACGCTAATATTAGCACCACTCAGCTCAACCATTTTTAAGGGAACCGAATGATCCAACACCCGCGCCACCATCAGTGAGACATTTGAGTGAGCATGACAAACTCTCAACTGCCATGCTCATTTATGTCAAATAAGTCCAGTAGCTACATAAAAACTATAAAAATCTCCATGGTACTCACATTTACAAACTATGGAAAAAAATGCTTCTATACATATAATACAATACTTTTATTTTACAATTTCAAGAAAAAAAACATTAAAAAATAATTTCCATACTAATCAATTTGTACACCCCGGTGGTAGTGGAGCTGGGCCAGCATTGAGCTAAGCATATAAAACAATTATCAATAAAATATACAAATTATTTTAAGAACAAAATAGAATATTTACATTATTATATTTCATACGATTTGTCCTAATAGCAAGAACCCCCCTTAATAGAAGGTGAATGCCTTCTACAGAGTATGTAGGTATACTTACCAACCCCGTTAGTTGTTGTGGGGGTAAACAGTGAGAGGTCATGTGATTTATGTGGATCTATCTGGATCTATCTAAATTAAAAAGAATCTGACACAAAGGTGTGATTGATGAGCTGTGTTGACGACTCTCTACAACGCCACCTGAGTGTATTGTTTTAAAACTTGATCCGTGGTGCCATATTATGTTTCGGTACCTAACTGCTCATATTACAGCGTAACCAATTACTACGCCACCTCACCTTCTACCATGTGATAAACGATGGTCGCAGAGCAATGTAACAAAATAAATAATAAGCCGTGCTATTTTTTTAAATAATAATAATAAAACACTTTATTTCAATACTCAATACTTTATTGCATTCCATATTATGTACATAGGCGGTATAAAATATAGTCAAGATCAATATGGACCCTGTCGGGCACAGCAAAGTTAGGAGAGAGGATGGCGGCAAAGTAACAATTCATGGAATTAATTATTGTAGGTAGATCTAATAGATGTATATATTATTATGTATGTGTATAAGTATTGGTAGATTGTGTCCGATATTTTAATTTATTTTTTGTCATCTTTATTATTAAATTATGTAAGTATGTATATATTTAAATTAGATTGTGTATGCACATTATTGTGTCCATGTAATTGTCTAAGTAATTATAAATTATGTCATTTTTTTTGTCGTCATTATTATTAAATTGTTAATATTGAAATTAATTTATGTATGTATATTATTATTATGTTTTGTATAAGTAGGTTAAGTAAATTTTGTCAGGTTTTTTTTTGTCATAATTATTAAATTATATACTCATTTAAATCAATTATGTATTATTTTTTATTATTATGTCCGTGTGTAAGTATTGATAAATTATGTCAGGTATTTTTATTTATTTTTCATCGTCATTATTATTAAATTATTTTATTATTTATCTGGGAATTTATATTTTATTAAATTTTCTATTTTCATACTATATTATATTAAATATATTTAATAAATGTCTTTATAGAATTTTTGTTGAATAATAATATAGAAAAAAAAATATTTTTCGATCGACTTATCATCTAAAAATTCTTTTACCGAGTAGTATGACTTTGATTCTAGAAATTCTTTCAATTTATTAATAAATATATTTGTTTTTCTTACTTCTCTAATTTCATTTGGCAGTTTGTTATACATTTTAGCGAACAATACTAAATGACTGGTTGAATGCATTTTTAATCGGGATCGAGGTATGTTTACTTTGTTTTTATTGTGTCGAGAACTATATCTTATTTGTGTTTCTTCGCAATTTGTGTAGAAATCTGGGTATTTTCTGACAAATATACATAACTCTAATCTTAGACTATATATATGTATTTATCTATATAAACATGGAATGTGAGTATTTTGTGTTTTAGGAAGTGTGGTTTGCAACTTTCTGTTTGTTCTATAATGGTTATTATTCGAATTAACTTTTTTTGCAAAATAAATAAGTATGGTCTGCGAATCAGTACTGTTACCCCACAGCATGACCCCATAGCTAAGCCATGCTTGGGCATATGCATAGTAAGTAGTAAGTGCAGTTTGCAGGTTGGTAGATTTTTTAATTTCGCGAAGGGCGTAGTTTTGCTCTCATTTTCTGTTTATGGGATTTCCAGTTTACATGGATATCTATAGACAAACCGAGGAGAGTAAACTCGTTTACTTGTTCTAATTTTGTATTATTATATATAAAATTTAATTTTAATGGTGATTTTTGATGGGGATGAAAAGTAATTAATTTTGATTTTGTGAAGTTGATTTCTAGACTATGGTTATTCATCCAGTTTACAGTTGTAGAGAGAAGGAAATTTAATTTGGCTTTTATATTGTCGTCATTTTGACATGATGTGAGTAGTGATATATCGTCCGCGAATAAGACACATGGGCTTTTTATAATTTTAGGAAGGTCATTTATGTAGATAAGGAATAATAAACAGCCTATAACACTGCCTTGGGGGATTGATGCATTAACCGCTTTTCTGTTAGATCTTAATTTTATTATTTCATTTATGTTTTTATCGAAATATTCATATTTCAACAAACTGTACCCTATCTTTTAGGTATGATGCAAACCATTCATGAGCTTTTCCTCGTATTCCTATCCCATATAACTTATCTAATAATATTTTAAATTGTACTTTATCATAGGCTTTATTCATATCGAGGAGCATACCTACGGCATATTTTTTGTTATTAATAACAGATAGAGCCTCTTGTATGTATTTGTAGACTGCTAACGTTGTAGATCTATTTTTACGGAAGCCGTTCTGGCAGTCGTCATTTCAGACTATGGTGTCCAATTTGTTAGTAACAATGTTCTTAAAGACTAGTGTTACTAATAGTTAAAATACCCACAACAAAACATGTAAAAAGAACAAACAATCACTATTGCGCCATTCCGTGACAAATGGCGGAACAATGATTGATGTAGCCACAGTCCAGCCGACTAGCGTTCCGTACCTAAAGGCAGAGGCGTAATAAAATAAAATAAAAAGCCATATATACACAATTATAAAATTAATTTTGAATTTATATTCTTAAAGATATTATATTAAATCCACATCATTATTGTTAATCTATAAAATTATTAAGGTAAAATTGAAGCATTTATAATTATTTCATTTTCTTTTTTTTATAATTCTTATGAGTTCATTGAAAGTTAAGTTTAATAGTATAGTTGATTGAAAGTTTTACAGTCCGGTCCTAGCCTTTGTAATGTTTTCTGCGCCTAAGACTATTATCATTGCGAAACGAGGTGCTTAGATATTCTCCATTAAATACCTTCTAGGACTGCTGTAAACATGTTTGTTGACAAAGGGTCACCTTGCCGGACGCCTCTTCCTATGAAAACTTATCTGTTCCTGTCTGATTTTTGCGCAGCCTTTTGTATATTTCCTATAGTATAGATATGTATGTATTTCTTCTCGACTTCCTGTTGTTGCAACGTTTCCTATGTGAAGAATGAATGATTTAGAAAGTCAAACGCTTTTTTGTAGTCTATAAAGCACATATATAGGGTTTTATTATACTCATGATAAAACTACTCAACTATGGATTATATATTTATGATCCATAGTTGAGTAGTTTTTGCGAAATCCTGCTTGTTTACACGGCTGGTTCTCGTCTTGAATGTTTGTTATTCTGTTATGTATTAGTTTAGAAAATAGCTTGTAGATATTTGACATTAAGCTGATTGATCTGTAATTCACTACTTTACAACATTATTTACCCATAGATGAAACCAATAGAAATCGATACTTGGATATTGAAGTGAAAAAAAACGAGGACGTCAAATTTTACAAATATTTATATTTTTTATTTCGAATTTTTTTTTTATTTAAAACCTTAAAAAATCATAATTGGCACAAATTTATTTTTCTTTTATACAGATTAGTGTTTGTTTCTTTTGAGGTACTCCAGCAGTAATCGGCTAACGTATTTGATCTTTGAAACCATGATATCTCTCTTCATAGGACTTAAAATCCTGATGAAAACTTTCGTTACGTTCATCACTCACGCTTTCCAGGTTTTCAGAACAAATATTCAAGTGTGAATGTAAAAATAAATTTTCATTGCCATCTTTACTCCCATTGATATGTTTATTTTGAGATATCTAATCAATAAATTAGATATAATTTCTTCATTATCCTCAGTTTTATTTTTGCGCAAGAAATTCGCAACTACTGGTTTGAAACTTCTTTTTAAATATTGGATAAATGGTGATCAAAATTATCGTTAAAGGGGTATCCTTCAGTATTTTTTTTAACTTGGTTACCTATAAAGATTCCTTCTTTAAGTTTAATATTAGAGAGTTTGGGAGAGACGGTTTTTAAATATGCAAAAGTCCATGTAAGTGTCCCTGTGCTTTGGTTTATTTTCTGTACTTGATCGCAAGGCAATGACGGGTAAGGAACGCAAGAATATTTTATTCCTCGCAGCCCAGTTTGTTAATATGCTTCTACAATTCTTACATATTACTGCAGGAACCCATTTTTTGGAGTTAGAGTTGGAATTTGAAGTATTGAAAATACGCCTGTTTTACTGCTTCAGTATTTGGTGTCTTCGTCTTTGTCAAAATAATATTACCACAAACATAGCAAAAGTTATTCGAATTTAATTAAGACTTTCTTGAGGACATTTTACGGACATTGAAAGCTTATTGTTGACTCAATACAGCTCCCGTTAAACCCCATAATATCATCTTTTGATCATCAATCGCTATCATTACTCACAAATATAGTAAAAACACAAACACACACACACACTCACACAAACACCTTCTCACACCCCTACACACACTACACTACCCCACTCATCACATTTTCATTTTATTTTATTTCCTTTTTAAATAGTTTATTTGTCCGTTTACCTATGCCGTATAATGAACCAGTAGTATAAATACAAAATAGCATGTCATGAATGTACTTTCCTAAATGCAAATAGAAACATCCACTAAAGGGTTGGGCCCAGCATCTTTAACACAAGTTGTCTTGGCAACTTAGTAAGGGTGCTGATGTCACCACATCATTATATCCTACTATATGCTGTATGTATTAAATGTATTTAATGTAAAATGTAAAACTTGATGCAAATAAACTATTATTATTATTTTTTTTTTAATAACAATTCTTATGTAACTAATTGTACTAATTGAACACAACAATAACGATTGATACACTCAATACCCCGATTATGATTGTTTTAAAACTTCTTGTATAGTTAAATTTTACATACAATTTTGTGATAAGAACGTTAGAGAAATTAAGTTCGGTATAAAATTGTACATGGGTAAAAGAAAAAAAAAGTATTTGTAAAGTAGTGATTTAGGTCACTACTGTCGCCCTTCTTGTGTAGAAGACGAACGTATGACGTACTATGGTTGAGTCCGTCCATTGTTCTGGAGTTGACCAACTTCCTAGTATGTTGTCAAATAGTGTTGAGAGAATAGTTAGCAATGGTTCCGAGAGAGATGAACAAGTTCATTTGTGATGTTATCTTTGCCGGGTGCTTTGTTGTTTTTCTGTGACTCTATAACATACCCATGATCGATCATTATGAATTAGCAGATTACGAACTTCAAAATGACAATGGGATTGTGTTGGAATGACGAATTTATAAAAATAGCAGACTTGGGCCCCTGGTCTTTTTGTAACTGGTTCCCCGGGTTTATTTTTTAAGTTAGGTTACGTTAGATTTGTTTTGACGTCTTTGTAAGCTTTTGTCATTAAACCCGAAACTAATGCCGGCGCTCGCTAGCCCATTGTCTTTCTATTGTGTCTCTAATTACGCTACTTAAAAGGTTAATTCCACTTATTTTTTGCGTGTAGGTTTCAAATATTCGCTATCTATGTAATCTATCATCTCTGCGTAAGTTTCTGTTTATTTCATTTCTAATTTGGATGATTTTTGTGCGTACCTGCTTTGTTATTTTTAATCGGTATAAATTTTACGTTCCTTTAACAAATCATGAGTGTTTGTGCTAAGTTTGTTTTTAGTAGCTTTTCTTTCTTTGGCAATTCTTGCATCAATGTCTTCACTTCCGACACGAAGGCTTTGTACTGACACTGGGCGTTTGGCCCTTTGCCGTGAATCAGTTTATTTTTCCAATTTTGTCCTGAACAAACTGGTTATTTATTTTTATCATGTGTAAATAGGAAAACACAGAAACTTTATAAAACAGAGACTGCTCTGTTTTATAAAGTCTCTGTGTTTTCCTATTTCGTGCGCATCTTATCATATGGTGGTCGGTTTCAAAGTTAAGGTTATTTATTATATCAAAATTATGAATTTGTTTTGGTTTATTAGTTAATATATAGTTACGATAAAAAATGTTTGGTGATCGCTACGTCCACTTTTTATGAGGTTTCCTATGGAACATGGTACTGTGATAAGGGAGACGCAAATGAAACGCTTCGTGTGAGAAGGACGTGGAAGATGTGTCTGCGGCGGACTGGAAAAAATGTTTCGAAAATTGGTTCTACTTTGTATAGAGGCTGGTGGAGAGTTCTTTGAAAGATTTCATATTTTAGATAAAATATTTTATCCGTAGAAGTTAGTTTTTTAGTTTCTCCAAACTTTCTGAGTGTCCCACGTACGTGACTTTCTTAGTCGCCACATGAGCTACGCCCCTACGAATAGAAATGCTAAGGACTGCAAAGCACTTCTATTAAAAAAATAAACTTAAACACATACCTGACCAAATTGTATCTACCTATAGTGGGAATAAATATACCTACATCTCAGCGCCTGTCTCTGAAGATCGGGCAAACGATAAATTACTTCTATACTACTACTTTCATATCATTTCTATAAAATTATTATGCGTCAATATATGACACCCGAAACTGTCAGACTTGCAAGGTTAGGGAAGACACCTACCAAGCTTTGGTGGAGTGTGCACGGATTGGTGACGAACGGAGAGTTTTAGAGTTAGAAAATAGTTTATGTTTAAGGGATGTAGGTATTTGTAATCTGATCTTATCTAAACCTACATCCAAACTAGCTATTAAGTTATATTATTTGTTTCTTAAATTAATTAAGTTAAGATCATAGAACCACCTGTTTTTATGTTTTTTCTTTTGTAAAACTACAAGGTTGGCATAATCGCCCCGCGATTAAAACCTTTTTTCCAAATAAAGATAAAAAAAAAATGCGTCAGTATACGCTCATCAACTACTATGTTTAAACCCCACTGCTGCAAAACCCAGATAAAAGCCACAGCATAGCGCCCTTGTCATAATTGATATCTACCCAGAAGGGGTCTAACAATATATAATAACTACAACTGTTACAGTTATGACTTTAACCTCATTGGACGCTCATCGTGTCAGAGAAAAAAAGACAGAACTGAGCAAGTTTCTATCATCGCAAAAAATTGAATATGGTCCAATGAAAAAACTTAAAAAAAAAACAATGTCAAATCTATCAGTCCATCTTTACTAAACCTGACCTGTGGTACTTAAATAATCAGCTGAATCAATGGTGTCAACTAGACATCCTTTGCTAAGGCTATGCCTTATCACCAAAGTCGGTATCAGCATTTACTGACACTCCAACACTCCCCCTCACTAAGGAGGACCACAGTTTTCAAAATAATTTGACTAAGTACCTACTGCAAGTTGAAAACTATGTCATCCTGGAGTGAATTCACCTAACTATTCTAAAATACAGTAGAATAAAATAATTATTTAATGCACAGTTTGCTTCTTTCTTCTTTATTCAGAACATGAAACAAAAAATCTAATTCATTATTCTTGCCCTGCTGATCTCATAAAAATAATGCAGTGACATGATAACAAAAAAACGTCAACCTAAATATTTATAAAATTCTCAAAGTGAAACGTTTCCTAACTTTATAATTATAAAAAATCAGATTTAATCTCTTTTTATAAGATTTCCAATATTTATATTACTTAATTTATATTTATATTTAAATAAAAGGACTGTTCCATGAAGTTATAATAATATGATCTTATTTTACAAAAAGGACTGTGCCGGGAGGACCTTCTTATACCCTTTCGTGCCTTGCATCTTTTAGTTTTAAATTGGGCACGACGGCGACGACACAAATTAATGCGGAAGGACTTCCTTGCTTCCATATCTTACTGTGCCATGCACTATTTAGTTTTACATGGCGCACGATGAGAAAATTTGTTATGTACATCAACAAAATCAAACCTATTAATTTTATGAATTATCAAGGGAGAACGGACATTATCCTTTGTTCCAAACCGGGTCATATCCTTTGCTTCAATCTGTCAAAAAACTTTAGTTTCACAATTATTATTCTCAAAATCATAGTCATCGTCGATGTGACATTTATTTGATACTTCATCGTGATCACATTGAGATTTTGTTAAAAAGGTATCTTGGTTTTCTGAAATAAAATCAGATGAAATAATAATTGGATTGAACACACCCGGGGGTGTGTTCAATCCAATTGTTTTTTTGTCTTCATCCGTATACTCCAATCCCGTCTCGTCATCGATTAGGTAGGCTGCTCAAATCACAGCTTTGGTCATCATCGTCATCATTTTTGTCATCAGTTTGCGGATCGTCCATCATCATGCTAAAACATAAATCAGTATTCATAATCAGCATCTTCATTTAAAACGTTTAACGGCCCGCCCGCCTTCACCAATCACTTGGCAGTCAATCTCTCAAATATGGCACGCCCATTGGCAGAACCATGTGCCGTCACAGTGAAAATCGGAATGGGGGGAGTTGAGCTGTAATACAGAAATAGGAGTTGCATTGTCACTTCTCTTCTTACTTATTTTACGATTTACTCTTGTATCTTGGATACATTCACAAACATTTAAGCACCCATACACAAATTTTTGACACTCAGACCTGGAATAATTATTTGTAGGCCATACAAATGTTTGTTTCGCGGGAATTGAACCCTCGGTACGCAGCGCAGCAGCCGATCGCTCAACTAAGTACTGCGCCAACCGTATTGTCAATAAAATTGTAGACTTGTGCAAAAAAGTTTCAGGAACAAAAGTAGGTATGAAGATCGCAAGAACGAGAGAAGACATCCCTTCCAACAACGTAAGTATGTAGGTAGGTACTTAATAACTAAGGTTTGGCCCAGATCTGACTGTGGCAAGAGAAAATGGCAAAGCAAACGTAAGGGACTATAAAGCATAAAGATCTGACTTCAGCCAGCACATCGCACGCGTGGTTACTTCGTATCATTATAAAATATAGCCTGTGCAGATAGGGTTATCATCATTAAAATCTGACAACCAGGACAAGAACCGTATCATTACTAACCATATCATTACTTTTGACTTACTGAGTAAATAAAATATTTATAATAAAAAATAGTTCAAATGGTCAACTTTTTTTTAATTTTAACGAAATACTTATCTTCTTAGATCTTGCACCATCTTGAGTTACAAAACAGAATTTTCTTACAAATAAAAAAAAAATCTTGATTTTTTAGTTCTTGAAATAAATAAAACACAAATTGTTATACTCTTGAATTACTTCTACACTGACGCTTCAAAATTGTCCGAAACAGGAGGTACTGGTGTGGCAGTTTACTCCCAAAATTCTAGAATTGCTTTACTTTTCCATTGCCCACCAGAAGCATCAGTGTTTACAGGAGAGTGCATTGGTATTCTAGAAGTCATATACTATATTAAATCCCATCAAATAGCAAGATCAGTAATTTTTTCAGTTTCACTTAGTAGTATTCAGGCCTTAGAACTAAATTAATTACATAGTAAAATCCATAGTCAAATAATTGTAGATATTCAGAACTTGCTATTTGATTGTTTCCAAAATGGCTTGGATATTGAGATACCCTGGATCCCCGGTCATACGGGAATTGTTAGCAAAGTATGCCACATCGAATCCAGCTGATCGAAAGCACTACGTAGTTCAAAACTACGATTTGCGGAATAGTGCCAAACCAAAGTTATTTAACTCGTGGGCTGAAACATGGAAGACGACTTCTAAAAACAAGGGCATGTACTATGCAGCAATACAGCCTGAAATCCAATGAAAGCCCTGGTTTTTCAAATGCCCTAAGTTGTCAAAGAAAACTGTTTCGTCGCTCTGTAGACTAAGACTCGGACATTGTTGTAACCCAACAATGTAGTGTTTCTGAATAAAATTCATGTCCGGGATAGTTCCCTGTGCGAGTGTGACCTGGCGGATGCTACTTTGGACCATATTTTTTACTCTTGCTCCTTAAATAATAATTCCTTAGACCTCTACTATAAAATTTCCAAATTTAACATACCTCTTCCAACCAATTTCCACTCCCTTCTATCTCACCTCTCTCCTAAATGAATAAATATTTTGGCTACCTTTCTAAAAGAAAATGACGGTGAATATTGACGGTGTTGTATATATATATATCGTAGATAAGTTAGTAATTTAGATGATATGTTTTTACTAACAACTTGTGTTTATCCTTCCAGCCCATACTAACATCTACCACGAACTTAAAAGCTCGACGGTGATCCTCACCGAGTCGCCGTCTCAACGTGACACTGGCACAATAGTCGCAATCGGCTCAATTGTCATAAAAATGACACTTTTCAAGCAGTCATAAGCAGTGGTAAGTTAGATTTTTCCGACGTAAAGGTTCCGTACGCAAAAACTAAAAACGGGACCCTATTACTAAGAGTCCTCTGGCCGTCTGTCTGTCATCAGTCAATATCTCATGAACCGTGATAGCTAGACATTTAAAATTGTCACAGATGTATTTCTGTTGCCGCTATAAACACAAATACTAAAAACGAAAAAAAGGTAAGAAAGAGAGTGGTTGGTTATTATCGATCACCTAGTAAAATATTGGTGCATCTTCAATAAATGCGAAATTGTGTTTTAGCGGCCCAAGTGTTTAAAAGTGGTTAATTTGTATCCTTGAATATCTATTAAGGTCTTGAATATATGTTATAGTAAAATGTAAAATGAAGTCAAATCTTCGTTTTAAATATTTGTAGTTTATATTTGTATAATCTTTGACCCCAGTATCTGTAAAATATGACAAATGTAGATGTGCCAATATATTTCTAGGTGAGCGATATAGTGTCTAACGTTGTATCTAGATAATACTGGTACGGAAGCCTTCGTGCTCGATTCCGACTCGCACTTGGCCGGTTTTTTATAAGAACAGTTGTCGGATCCTTCCTAAGGGCCTGCGCACACTTGAGGCAAGACTGTCTTAGAAAGGCTTGTATACGACGTCGCAGACCTGTCTACGACCCTAGTGGGTTAGTGTAACGGAATATTGTTGTACGGAATAAAATAAGTAGGCATATAGGTTATTAGATTCCTTTAATAATAAGTGATAAAAATTAACAATCAGTTGATCAAAATACCATTAGTAGGTAAATCAACATACAAGTTATTCAATAATAGCTATGTATTAATTCGTTTTCAGACGAATCATTTTTGTTTGCACCATCATCGCCGGTATCATATTGATAATTATTGATTCTATGGTGCCACCGGTGTACCCGAGTGATCGCATTTTTAGTAAAAATAGAATTTTGCTAAAGGACTACAAAAATCCACTAGCCATTAAAACCATATTTCGCAACTAAATGAGGAGTTCCACCTGTTTTAGCGGAAAATCCACTAAGTTGGCAACACTGGCCATACGCCGCTGGACTGTTTTGTCTTGATAGTGTGCGCCGTCTCGTAGACAAAACAGTCTTGGCGCAGACAAGTATGTGACGTCATAGACAACTTGTCTGTCTAAGACAGTCTTGTCTCAAGTGTGCGCAGTCCCTAAGTCGTCGTGTACACTTGCCCATGGCACGCGACCGCAGGGCGCGTGACGCACAGCCCGACCTATGCGTATTTTTTTATATCACGCGCACGTGGAGTATCCTCTCTCGCACCCCGTGACGAAATCCCCGTCACGTTGCAGGAGCGGACTGTGGGTAAGAAGCCTTTAAAATAAGTGAGTAAATTCTCAAGGCGAAGTACCCGTCACGTGGCACGAGCGGGAGTCTGAATAGGAAACCTTTAAAATATTAAACAAGCGAGTAAATTGTCTGGGAGGAGTTCTACAAATTAAGGAAAAATTACTTACTCTTTTAATTTTGTATTTACGTGCATAGCATAGCATAGTCGGCCTTATAATGTTCCCACTGTTGGGACTCAGGCCTCCTCTCTAGGAGAGGGAATGGGCCGTAATCCACCACGCGGGCCCATTGCGGATTGGTGGATGTCATATGTCTTCGAATTTTTGGTTCTAGGACATGCCGGTTTCCTCGCGATGTTTTCCTTCACCGTTTTGTTTTTTATTTACGTATTTATCATAAATGATAGTAAATAAGTAATTAGAATGGTATGTAAAATCGACAGGACTACATAATTAAACTAAGATATTTCAATAAGCTTATTTTTGTTCTTACTAATTAATTATTTTATTTTTATGCTGCTATAGTAAATTAGTAATATGGACCCGGAGGACCGTGTCTGCATTGAGTAAATACAAAAAGGTCCTCAATCTACATCCTCGCTGCGGTGGACGTGTCGATTTAGGCTATAAATATACTTAATAAAATTTATTATTGATTTCAATCAACTTCGCGTTATATCTCTTATAGCGTGCCACAAGGATCTCATTTTTGTCCAGTTCTATTTAATTTATACTTCATCAATGATATTCGTTACTTTTTTCTACACTCAAATGTCTTTAAGTACGCCGATGATTTATATTGAAATTGTTAAAAATAATGACGTTTCCTACGAATTACATCACGAGGGATCTAGACAGGCTTGGCTATCATGCAAAATTCTCTAGAAAACATACTTTGGTAGAACATAGCTATTAAGGAGATAAAGTTGATGAACTAAAAATTAAACTTTTAAATATTATTATTCGATATCACGCGTAGCTATACGAATTTAATCAAACACACAAATACGCCATCACACGATCACACCATCAAACACATACTCATAAACGCATATCATCAATTTTTCTTTTTTGAGTAACTAACTTTTCCTTTTGTTTATTTTTGTTTTTTATTTTAAATTCGAAGAATAATAATAGCAAAATATATATACACAAAAACTTCATTTATTAATTAATTTGTTTTCGGAAGGGACTGGACCTCACGACGCAGAGTAACCTAGTGTGGGGACCGGAGATATATTGTTTATTTTAGTTTATAAGTCAACTGATGTACCTTATTTTGTCTGTCTTGTACTAAAGTTTTGAACAAATAAAGATTATTATTTTTATGCATTTATATATCTCAGGACCCTGAGGTCCTGGACCTTTGGAAGGCATACAAGGGGCCGAAGCCAACTCGCACAGGCCCTTTAGATAATTTTAATGGAACGAGATACCAACCGACGATTATCCCATCCCTGTACGCGCTGTGCTGTACACCCAAGGACAACCTCCGGTTTGTGATAAACTATTGCGACATATGAAAAACAAAGATAATAGCTCTATGGTTTTCGGAGTCTTAAGTGGACTGGTTACTAGGAACTATGTTAAGACTATGGCCCCTGCCTGAACAATGTTATTAATATCTATCGATAAAAAGGCAGGGGGGACTTGCACACTCAATAAATGAGCCCCCAAAAATGGTTGCTAGCACAAAGTGACGTAGCAACAAGAGGGCAACATATCCTGAGGTGCTTGAGGAGTGGAGAGGTATACCACGGCTATCAGGACAATCCCGGAAGTACGGTCAAGATCCCTTCCAGCACCTTACTGGATTATACATCCTTCTCCCGAGCATGTTTGCTCTTGTGAATCTCCACTAAAACCAGCCAATAAAGGCAAGAGAGAGATTGGAGTTGCGTTCCTCGTCAGTGTTCACTACGGCTGGCCAACAAAGGCAAGCCGGAGATGAAGAACCAGATTTCTCCTGGGAGATCGGGTCCGTGGGGTCGCTAATGCCCAACAGTTCGCCTTAAAACTGCCCTGCGTGTTTATTATTATTATGAACTGGACACAATAAGGATCCTTGGTGTTACATTTGACAGGAAATTAACCTTTATTTCACATGTATTATAAAAAACTCTTCTGAAATGGTGGGTTTTGTCGTAAGAAATACGAAACAGTTTAAAAGTTGTACGACAAAAATAATACTTTACAATTGCTTGGTTCGCAGCGTGTTGAAGTATTAATTGTAGCGTGGTTAAGCGACCGCACTGTGCTGCACATTCGTTGCTTCTAGAATGTGTTCAAAAGCGTTTTCTAGTGCATAGCTAAGAAAATACGTTCTTATAGTAACTGAGACACTTCAAAATGATTTCCCTAAACAAGCGCCGACGTCTAAATGGCGCGACGTTTGAGTGCAAAGTTGTGTATAACTCCAAGAGTGACTGTCCTCAGATACTGAATACTTTCAATTTCCGTACACCCTCAAGAATTCCCCGCAACCAGATAACGCCACTATATCCACCGCAAAGGAGAACGGTTTTAGGCTCCAATTCTCCTTACGTGAAATTTTGCAAGGTGGTTAATAGTTGTAGCAAGGGAATCCAACTCCATATCAAAATTGCGATCACGCAAGCCTGCGGGATTGAAGTTAGCAATCATAGCAAAATGAAGAATGACGTGTGTTTTCAATGATAATTTTTGATTAGTTAAGTTTGCTTTTTTTCTCAAATTCAACTTAACCTTAATGCATGCGGAGTTATAAGTGGTTATGATAATATTCCACAACTATCACACAACGCCGTCTACTTTCAAGCTAAGCAAAGCTTGTGTTATGAGTACTAGACAACTGATAAACATACTTATATATTTCTGAATACATACCACATAGGTAGATTACACCCAGACACAGAACAAATGAGCGTGCTCATCACACAAACATTTGTCCTCTGGCATAGCAGTTAGGGTCATTAACCACTAGACCATCAGGCCAGTCAAGATTTTTACACTATTGTACTCTATTTTATTGCATGATACCAGTGTAAACAATTGTTACCGGGCGGCGGTCGAATTAGCGACACGCGGGGTTGCGATAGTCGTTGATAGGATCCAGCAGTTGGGACTGCACAAGTCCGAGGCCATGTGTTTTCACGGCCCTCGGAGTGGGTCACCACGGCGTTCCCAATTAATTGTAGGAGGAGTTTAGTAGCAGTAGGAAGATGAAGTACTTGGGACTCGTTCTCGACAGCCGGTGGAATTTCGAGGAGCACTTCCGACGTCTGGCTCCCAAACTAAATCGGACTGGGTCTGCCCTCAAGCGGCTCCTGCCCAACCTTGGGGGTCCAGACGCCTCTTACCGGAGGCTCTACGCAGGTATCATTTGGTCCATGGCCTTTTTGGGGCGCCGGTGTGGGCGCCGTCGCTACGAAGCTACCGGCGGCCCAGCTGAACTCATGCCAGAGGGTCATGGCCATACGGATAGTGCGCGGATACCTCGCGGTTGCCCGCGAAGCGGCGAGTCTCCTTGCTGGCCTGCCACCATGGAATCTGGAAGCAACAGTCCTCGCACGCATGCAAGGGTTGCTTTTGGAGATGCAACGCCGGGGTGAAACTCCGCTGCATGGCGGACATAGTTCCGGCGGGATCTCATGGTGGAATGGCCATACCGACTATCGTAACCCCGTGCTGGGCACGCCATAATTATGGCGGTAAGTCCTCTCTTTGAGGAGTGGTTGGAAAGACCTCTCAGCGTCCTCACCTTCCGCATGACGCAGATTCTTACCGAACATGGTCAGTTCGAGAATTTCCTGCACCGGATTCGTGTGGAAGTAACGTCCGGGTGTCACCACTGTGTGGACCACCCGGTGGATACGGTCCAGCACACGGCAGAGATGTGCCCCGCTTGGGTAGAGCATGTGCCGCCGTGTCCTCGTGGGGGAGATCGACGGCAACGATCTCTCACGTCGGACCTTGGTACAGGCCATGGTCTGCATGTGAAGCAGTAATGTTATCAAAGGAGGAGGCCGCACGTGCGAATGCAAATGTCATTGGATGATTATCCCATCTAAAAAAAAAATGTGTAAACAATTGTTGGTGAACCAATAAATAAAAATATAAAAATTATACCTAAAGCCAGTCTTCGTCTGTTGGTAATCAGGTAATATGTAAGTTCACAAATCTACATTTTGAAGGTAATCGCAATTCACAATGTTTTTTTTTATTTTAGTAAGTATCTATGATTGAATAGTAGATTCCTACTATCTTCACCTTCAAGGAAGGTACCCTTTAAACGGTAGATTTTAAGTAGACTCATCATTTCCCTAGCCTTTTTCCAACTAGCTTGGGGTCGGCTTCCTACGTAACCGGACGAATACCCGAGTTTCACGTGAAGCGACTACCTATAAGACCTCCACAATCCAATTACTGGGTAATACGATACTCCTTTGCTAGACTGATGGTCAGATTTTCTAGCATCTGAATCAGACGCCAGAAAGTCTACAGTCGTTATAGGCAGGCAGACGGTCTGACTGCCTATAAGAACTGTCTTAGATCTATAAATGACAACCGGGACCAACGGCTTTACGAGCTTTTCGAGGTACCATTGCAGTAGAGTAACAAGTTAAGTAGACCTATTCATACAAAGGCTAGGACCGGACTGGATGTCCAAAGCTAGAGATAGGAAGTACTGGAAAGAGTTGGGGGAGGCCTACGCCAAAGAGGCGGCTACTACTTTGAGTTTAGATAGTTATAAATGAGATTAACACTTGAAACTATGATAGGACTTTATTTTAAATAAACTCAAAATGCTAAACCAGAAAAAAATAAAATTATAAATGCATTTTTTTTTTTTTACAATACAGAGACCAAAATTTTCGGCAGAATAAATTTCGTACACCCGTGTGTACGAAATGACAATGAATTGTTTTTTAAGGTCACTCAAGTTGTACAGACGTATGTACAATCGGCGCTCGAGGGGTAAAGGGATGGAGCTATATAGGGTGTATAGCTCCATCCCTCTTTTTCGCTCGCACGACTTAAATTTGAACACGTCATGGTAAGGCCCTTAATTTCCACCCTATAGTTAATTTTAAATGGAGATCACCACAGAGTTTGAGAAGATCTGGTTTTACAGGAAAATAATTTTATATTGCACAAGAAAGGAAAAGGTCCTTCATCACTTTAAATTGTAATTGTACAATTTAAAGTGATGTGCAAAATATAGTTCATAAATTCGACTTTCAATTTCTTTTACGGAATAGTATAATAGGCCCATCACTGGCAGCTAGATCAGACTAAATCTTCACCAGCTTGGCGATTGACAATATACCTAAGTCTTATTCATGTTGCGGCACTATGTGTCAGAAGTGGTAAACAATTAACCTCCCTAGCTTTACTTTATTATGATCACATCTGCTGGAACTACCTACTATACATATAAAATATATTTTTTTATGTGGTAGCTTTACGCTTACATATTTATTAACAATATAATCAGTAATTTGTCCTAAAACTAAAATTCTAGTTTATCTCCAAAAGTCCCCACGATTGAAATCCTAAACAGACACAGAGATAGTCAAGCCAAATTATTTTTTTATTGACTACGTAATCTAATTTCTCATTTTTTAACTAAGCAATCAGAACACTGATATTGTCATGCCTTTAATAAACTAATTCGTCATTTTACAACGCCAACTAATTAAGCGAAGTCCAAGAGTGAACGAAGCGAGCTACGAATTGTAGGGCACTCCAACACGGATTTTTGTTTTACCGACTTAAAAAAAAGGTTCTTAATTCGGTTGTATGTTTTTTTTTTAACTCGCTCATATAAGTACCGATTTGCAAAATTTTTTCTTCCCCTAAAAAGATATGTTTCCAGATTGGACTCGTTTTTTTTTTTCAAAGTCCAGTTCTGATGATGTAATCTATGAGGAATCGAGTAAACTCTTCAAATGTTATAGGCAACCATATGGTGATTTTGGTATTTTTATCAAGAACTCAAGCATTTACAGTAAAAAAATAACATTTAATGAAGTGGAACTGGTGAAGAAGACCAGGAATGGCCAACGGAACTTAACACTCACATAGATATCACAATGACGATAGTTAACTAACTATGACAATATAAATAAATAAATAGTTCTGAATAGTATTGTTGAAAATGGTATCATCGAAGTTATGTGATGATGGTGGAGCTAGAAGGTATACACCGGAACTCCGTAATTAATTAATGTATCCTAGCCGTGTTTGGGCTTATAAGAATTGTCATGAGATGCACTTTGGCTATACGGTAGGTACTATTGAACTGATCTGATGATGAAGGTGGACGGTAGAAATGGAAACTTCTTAATAAAACAATGATTCCTAGCAGTGTTTGGGTTAGTTGGAATTGTCGTGTGAAATAGGTACTCTGCTAAAAGTGTATCACAACTAAAAAGTGTGGACTAATTTTTTTTTAATAAAATTTAGTAGCTGGGTGTTTCTGGTATTGTTTTTTTTTTGTTATTTAACACCGACTTCCGTATTTAGAGTTATTTGAACGTTTTAGTATTTTTTTTTGTATTGAAGATTCTTTTTTTTATGTTAACCTTGTCTGATAAATGGCTAACATAGAAGATAAACTAGTGGCCAAGATAGTATCATTCAGACACTCGTTAATTGTGGTTGACTTAGTAATTTAGAAGGTAATGTAGATTCCCAGAGGCAAATAATGCTATTATAAAGAAGTCTGTTTAATTAAAGCACCCTATTAAAATCACTTAAAGTTCTACCGGTTTGCAAATTGTTTGGTAAATTACTAATAATAATAATAATTGTCGTTTCCAAGATTTCTTTATTTTATAATTTGCATCTACTTATTGAATGAAAGCCCTAGATAGCCTGTAGACGGTTGATATACCTAGTTTAGAAGGCAAGTTAGCAATACAGCGGGCATTGAGTGAGCAGTCATCTTTTTAAATCTCGTTCAACATTCTCGAGGGCTGCCTATTATTAGCTCGAAACATGCGTCAATACGCACTTGTCTTATAGGCAGGTATGTCTATTTCATCTATATCTCAGTATTTGCTAACGCCGACATTCTCTAACTCCATTCAAGATTGTACAAATGGACATGGGGCATTACACCTAATTGTAAGACTATATTGTTGTATTGTATTGCAAGGACGTTGTATAGAGGTAAGAAATAAAAACACATTGTAAATATCAATAGTTTATTACATAAATTATAGCCAAGCTTACACTTCATTGTATCTTTCACCTATACTGATTCATAGTAAAGATTTAAAACTGCGCTAATTTTTACTATCTCTGTATACGAGGCAAGCGTACGGTCACAAAATATACTCGAGGCAGGACAACCTGCCCAAACCGCACGCCTGCTTATTCTATATAAAAAGAATACTTATAAATAAAATCTAACATCACTCTATGTTATAATTAATTAGGCTATGATTGGTGTTACTACGGTACCTATTCCAATTGCGTCTGATAAAAATTATTTCTAATTTGATCTGCATAAGCATTTAAAACTAATTAATCATTTAAGGTTATGGCTTAACAGCGTATCACATATCGGGGACCTTTCTATTGATTTGCGCGTTGATTCAACAAAAATCTTCATTATGCTAACCGCTAGTGAATTGCAAGAACCATTCATGGCTATTAGGTTACATGATTTCGCACTTAAAGGAATCGCATTGTTTTTTTATTAAAACCTCATTAACCTTCACTGCACACGAGCTGTCAAATATTGTGATCTTAGAAGAATTTGATGAAATCGGATTTTATTTGCTTCAGAATGTATTATAGCAAATGTAATGTTGTTTACTGATGGTGATAGTGTAATGAAGTTTTATTCGAGTATTTTAGTTGGATCAGAGGATTTAAGCACAAAATCAAAGCGCAAACCAATAAGAAAACACATTTTGTGACAGAACACGTTTCAAGATGGCGCCTGCAACCTGTCCGCCATCACTGTCTAATCGAGGCATACTTTTATTGCTTTAACGAATACAGTTTATTATCGGGTACAATATACATCTTATTATGTAAACAATTAGATTCATTTTTTAATACACAAAGGACGAATTCAATTGACCCAAGTGTAAAAGGACCAATGTTTTATCCGCCATTTGCATTGCAATGTTGTGATTTGTAAAGTTTCGTTTCATAATTTGTTTTCGGTTGCGTGTCCAACGTATCAAAACTCTTATAATATTCTTCATTTATGCTAGCTAATTTTTTAAGTATTAGTAAATAAACGTTATTTTTATAAGATTATTATATCTATTGTACGATTTGTAAGGGTTTGGTGTTATGTTGGAGTGGCGAGGTTGTCGCATGTCACCGTACGAGTACATCTAAACATTTCTATCTTCATTCACGTACCTACATATTTTGATAATTCGCAAAAATCTGCTGTTCCATGTATAAAAACTAGGCGTCCTATGGGCACAAGCGACAACCTTGACCAAAATAGTCTATTCATGAATTTTTAAAATTCGCTTTTTATTATGTTGATTATTGCTAGTATTATCATTTATCACTATCGTCAAGAAAAAATAACGTCAGCTGCACTGTTTATGTATATCAAGAGTTGCCATGAAAAATACTCGAAGTATATTACTATTATTATAAAATGTATGATTAAATATTTAAACGTCAAAAATTCATGAATAAATTTCTATATACTTAATGGTTTATGTATGTACTAAGAATTGGTGTGATCCGTGGTATGAAGGCAATTCTAATTATGTCTACTATAAATACATAAGATCACAGTAAAATGGGAATACAAAATGGTGGATCTGACAACAATTGTGCAGATTTCAACTATTTCAGTTATATGAATACGGAGTAAATACAAAAAAGGTATAGTTTAAAATGATATAATAAATGAGCTATTAGGTTATAGTTGGTAATACAACGGCAAGGAATCATAGGAGTACATAAAACATAACGTAAGGCAAGAGATTACAGCGTAACATGAAGTACTCTCGATAAACTCATCGGCACTCATTGTTTAAGTACCAAAACACAGACATGTGTTTAAACAAATATTAGTTGAAATAATGTCCAGAACCTACGAGTGCGCTCCACTTATATTTAGTTCGAGGTCACGGGGCTAATATATTATTGCTTATAGTTTCTCTTTGAAGTCTGTATTATCTAACACTTAGTCAAAAATAAACTTTCTATTATGTCTGTGTCTAGAGAGTAAATGTTAGACTTGCAATAAACTTTGCAGGCATATATACATTTGCAGATCGCTTGAGGGTAGAGCTGTCACGTTATGTGACGGAACTTCACACAGTTCGGCAATGTTCCAAATATTTTCAGGCGGTATAATGCTCACAAATAAATTCGATCCATATTCATACATAACTTTACCGTAAAACAATTCATCAAACAAATAGCTGGAAGACAATACATATTGGAAATCAAAATATATTTTAGTGTCACGTAGGTACATAATATAAATAAAACATACCAAAGTGCACTGGTAGGTATACATATTTATGACAGTTCTACAGTTGGTTTATAAAACAAAACAAGTATAAAAGGAACGTACCAAGAATGACACCACTGTATATCGGCTTAATTATTTGCGAGCAGGGTTTCACGTTATTGAAATGCGAATAATTAAAGACTTATTTTAAAACAACGGTCATCGATCTCTTTACGGTATTTTCAGAGAGGGAGGTAGGTAGAGTTCATGAATGCAATAATCCATTAAAAATGTAGTGTTACCTAAGGACATATTAATTATCTATGATTCAATCAACATAGCGTTGCATGTACCTACAGTTGTGCTGGTTGAGCACAAAGGGTTTCAATCAGTTATAGACGTTGGCATATAGCCTGCTGTTATCGGTGTTCCGTACAAACAGATTGGATCGATTGATTGAATTCTATGTATACGTCACACGACTAGCTGCATAGTGCTCTAAATTGGAAGTGGCCGGGCCGAAGGTACCTCAAAAACTGTTCAAGCAAAAAGTTAGCTTGCAATATTTAATTCCGTTTATATTAAAACAATTATAATTTCATATCACCACGTATTTTTAACGAATTTTCCAATATAATTTCGGATGAAATTTAAAGAGCCCAATGAGGAAGTTTTCGAGTGCGTCTACGAACTAGGGATGTAACGGAACTGGATGTGAACTGGAAACTGGGGCAGAAACGTCAAATGAAACACTATTAAAACTAATAAAAAAACTCGGTTAATTAGGTATAAATGAAGCGTGAACTCACAACGTGCCAAATAAAGTACAAAATAACAAGTGAAATAGTAATCAACAGAAGGCACGGGGAGCAAGGTTGTCCGCGCGACAAGTATAAACTTGCATGTACCTCCGATACAACTTTCGGTTAAAAATTTACGGAACCGAAATCGGAGTCGAACTTCCGTAAAATCTTTGCTTTGAACCACAGTTGTCACTGAAAGGAAACTTTTATTATATACTAATAATTCGAAAACGATAGACACCTAGCCAGGTAGTAAACACAAGCTCTGTGTGACACTCAATCTATTTTGCGATGACCGGTCTCAAAGGGGGAGATTGCGTTGCTCAAAGCGATACCGTATCAAAGGCACCAAGACTGGATTACTGACAACAGTGGTGGCATCGGCAGTGCAACTGATGTGCTTAGAGACAGTCATTATATTACAATAGATCGATACCTTTGTACTACGCACTGACCATAATTATCATCTCAAAGCTTTGATATTTGATAGCGAACATCACGAACAGTTCCTACAAGCCGACGATGCGATGATGTATTCCTGCCACTATTCGCGAGCCGGTTGCAGTCACAGAGTATTCTGTAGGTACTGGCCCGAGTCTATGTCGACTTCTCGGCCCCGTAACAGCGATTTTATTTTTATAAAAAAAACATAGTAAGTATTCAAAATTTTTGTGTTTGCGAGACCCTTTTAAAAAACAAGCTTTATTATTATATGTAACTTTCAAATATTTCCGTGAAGTAATCTCGTAGATATACACGTTTGAAATCGTAAGTTAGGTTAGGGTCAGATTTGTGATTTTTTTATATCATGTTTCAATTTTTACCTAACGGTTGGTCATAATCGTCAATTTTAATAAAATATTTTTTCATGTTCTCTTTTATATTTATGGATTTCCAGTGGTTAAATATTAGTGCAACCTCGCCTTAATATCATAGTGTTGACCCTTATTACGAGTATATTCCACCTAGATTATTTGAGAAAATATATGTGAGAAAATAATACAGTAAAATTTTCAATGTAAGTTTTTTACTGGAAGTTTTTTTTCTATGAAAGGAGCGGGCAAGTCTATTTAAAATTTACTAAAGAGAATTTCTATGTCATGGTTCTTTTTTCATGTATTCGTATCAAAATAATTGCTTCGAAATATTCTGTATATATTTTGAGCTACTACAATAAAGGTTTTATGTACACAACCGTGAAGTTGTAATAGAGTAGAAGCATGTCTGTCAATATATATGTAGATATCTATCATGAGTTACACATAGTAATAATTTGGAAAAATATTTTAACAACAATAGGACTGGTACGCCAGAACTGAGTGCAGAGCGGAACTTACATCAATTGCTATCTCATGTTCTTGCATTTTCCCTCCATGAAACGTACAGTCCTCTTACTTATACACATAATACATACGCCAGTTTCGGAATTAAGATTTGGTACCTATCTGAGATAAACCAGTAGCAAGTGATTCATGCAACTTTTACCTTTCGATCATCATCTTAAGTTCCCGTGAAAAAACGAATTAATTTACTTAATTAAAAAGTGAATAATACAGACGCTTTATCACTGACTTGTATACAGCGCGGACTAGGCTTGGGCCTACAGTGACATCTTAAAATCATCATGGATTGGGTAAGAGAAAGGGATAGTGCTTTACGACCTGTATGGCTCCGGAATTAAATATTGATGACAGTACCATCCTAGGAAAGAACGCTGCGAGATACAATATTTATATATCGAAAAATATCGCAATACTCATTTTAAAAATTTGAATTACGAATGAAACTGTAATTTCATTTCGATTGATTAATTAATCGCATGTGCACATTCTCTCCATGACTTTTATGTAGCTTAAATACTTCTTTACTGATCATATTCGAAATGGAATTAAAAAATAATTATATCACGGATCTGTATATAGGTACGAACAGAAAAACATCGCGAACATCTAATCGGTATATTATGTATGTTTTATTTTGTTGTAATTTATCATGTTATTTTACTGTCCTTAGCTAAGTTCGTACACTGGTTTAATTTTGCCTCCGAAATTCGGAAAAATCATTACTGTGTGAAAACAATTCACTAGTAAATATTTCATATCTTCTATGAGATAACTAAAGCTTCACGTGTTATTTGAAGCTTGTAAAGCAAAGCATAGACCTGACGAGTGCATAGCAGCTGTCATTGAATAATGAACTTTATTTCTGTGAGGGAAAGTGCAGACGAAACAAACGTGAGTGCGCTCAAGGACGACCGAGGAGCCCTTTGATGTCTGAGTCGATGTTTGTACGATTTGGAACTTTATAAGAATAGGTTTAAAGTACAGTGTTCAATCATAAAAAGAAACCTCTGCTTTGCGCTCCATTTTGGTCTGCGCGGAAACTAAGATTCCTAATGAAGTGGCAATTAAAACCCATGGATCTATCAAATTCCCTAACGTAATGTGATTTACCTCCGTGGGTTCTCAAACAGTCTTGACGGTAGTGATTTTTCACTTATTTATTTTTACTTATGAATTTTATTTGCATTTCTATAGTGAATTTGAAATACGGAATGAAGCGTGCAGGAATTTTCTTTATCAGGAACTACTTCTGTCTGTCAAGAAACGTCCAGTTTTTTTTTTTTTTAATAAATCCATTCCTTTGTGTTGTGAGACCAAACACATTGGAATGACAAAAGACAAACACTTTATCAAACAGATGAAGTCTTAATAAAAAATATTACACAAGAACAAGGAGACTTCAACGCCTTTTGAGAATTATATTAAGTATATTATTGGTCTGCGGTCCTGCACTGCACCATGTAGCAGTGATCGAGTGGAAATTAAATTAAATTACAGTAGAGCCTCGTATCGAAAATTCGAGGACCAAACGACCGTTCGCTGTCGTCGGCAACAAGTATCTGGAAGATACTTGTCGCAAGACATTTTCGTTAATTTTGGAGCCGCCAGACATTTCGACTTATTTTTCACGTTGCGACCTAGGATATTGATGCCACTCTATGCCGCTTACTCGGTTTTTCAGTGTCAATAATTATAGGGAAGTTGATAACAAATCCGGTGTTTCAATACTAGAACCATAATAAAAGGCAAACGCATCTTGACGCATAGATAGGTGACGAGCGCATGTAAGTCATCGACTGTCATCAAGTGATGCACACAAATTAATTTTGGGGTCGGGGCCGCAGGTTTATCCTTTCTCCTTTAGTATGCACTGTTGGTACGTCAATGTTCTGCTTATACTTAAAACGCAAAGTTAAAATATAAAACCAGTTTATATCACTGGTAAAAGTAGTAAAAAACAAAGGAGAGAAAATAAACACGACAGTAGAATCGAAACAGTTCAGTGTAAGTCATAAAACTGTGAGATAAACACACGCAGTATGAAGTACTAGCGTCGGCCGGAAAAACGCTATTTAGGATCAGCACGCGACGCTCAAACACAGCCGAAACAGGTTCCCTACCTGACCTCCAGCGCACAATTCACTTTGAAAAAATGTGTTATTAAAGTTAAGTCGCAGATAATTTGCATACGTAATGTGTAGCCGCTTGCTCCTAAACTGGATGCATTTTTAAGACATTGTGCCGATGAGAAACGTGCGATTCTTATAAGATAACTGTGCCAAATATCGTTCACGCCTTGTTATACATATTATTTTGTCTTTAAATTCATACTATGGTGTTGTTTCTATTAAATAAATCTTTAATTTTAAATAAATAATTATGTCAAGTTGTACACAAAACCTCATATCGGCATCCATAGGTAGCTACACATTTCAATGGAAGGAACACCGTTATCTAATTTACTTTTTTCACATAACAATATCACAAAAACCCGGCTCGCAATTCGCTGTGGCTAAATGTTACACATTAAAATAATATTAGTAAATAGCTGCCAATGTGCACAAACGACCGTGGTAAATAAACGTATCGGAACAGTTGAGGTGATTTCTGAATCAGATGCATGAAATACAGTTTAACGGTAATTTTGCTACAGAAACCTGTAATTATCGAATGTACAAGATGAAATGGCTAATTGAGCAATTTTGATGATCATGAATGACAATTGACCACAAACTACTGTCACCACATAATATTACGTTTGTATAAAAATATGAACTAAACATCTTAAATTACGAATAAACGATTATTAACTAAATACAAAATCACCGATTGTTTAGTTCGTGGTGCAGCTGGTAGGTGGTGCGTTCAGATTACCGCTCAGCTGTCGTCCAAGGCGCCAAGCACTCAAACATGTATACATTCGCTTTGTAACATCACAAGCTGGGAAGCAAAGCACTTAAAACTATATTGGCATTTCTCAATAGGTACAATTACGAACCGATTTGTTCAGTAAACAAAATTAATACTAGCTGCTAACATTTACAGGCAGTGTTAGGTTGGGTGTTGACAAGCAACTTCCACTTCATTCTCAACATTTGAACACAATTAGATGTGAGGTCTAAGCATCTAAGACAGATTTTATTGTAAATTACTAAACAATTATGAGATTTTTATAGCATATCAAATTCTGATGGAGGACATAATCTACCCAGGTCAGTACCTGGTTCTAGTGCATTGTCAAAAAGGAATGAATCATCAGATAAAGAAGTATGACTAATATGTCATATTGGTTATGTATGTTTGATGAATTGAATTCATTCTTATAGAAAAAAATCTCTATAAAGTTCCCTTAGTACTGATAATTTGCCTGTATTGAAGCTTGTACTTATTGTTGAATTATCTGATAGAAAATCAAAACCAAAAAGTGTAATCAGTCTTTAAACTGAAAGATGTTGATAGTTGAAGTTGGCTTATGTGTCCACCCTTACGGAACCGAAAGTCACAAAATAAAATATTAAAATATGTATAAATCTTTTGAGTAACATTTTAAAGCAATTAAACACTAAATTATTCAGCCTTATGTACATGCGATGTAAAAAGGGAGTAAATACGTACGAACTTAAATGCATTTTCGTGGCTCTAAATTAGTTAAGTACATCAGTTCAATCACAATTTTTGAGGTTTAGCATAAACAAGCTTTGAGTATTGTATTATAGGGTTAACATTGATGGTAGCCGTCTGCCACTGTATCCTAGCTGGTTTACATAAACTCAACATTAACTTACAAACATCTCAATGCTGCATCAACATTAATCCTATTATAGAATATGAGAGACTCGAAAGCACATCTAGAAACATTTCAATTAAAATTCTCATGAATATACACATAATATTCCTCCAAAAGATTACAGAAAAATTGGCTAACTACAATTTAGATATATCTTATTTTTACAAAAACTGTTTATTTTCCAGAATATGATGGTTTTACATTCATAGTTATTGTAAGTTTTGTGTAAAGGAAACTTATAAAATAAGCTTCAAAAGCATAAAGAGAATGTATCAAAGTTTATAAGTACAAAAATATTAATAAAACAATATTAACATACATCAGTCTACATAAATATTGTTGTCATGTATGCTGGCTAGCAATTAACTAAAAATTAATTTATCACCATACTTCAAAATATCTCTTTAAATAAATTTCTTTACTTTATCAGCCCAGAGAGTGGGATATAATACTAGTTTTGATAATCAAAATAAAATAAAAACTCAACTTTTCGTTGTCTAGTAGTACCTAAACGGTAATCCTAAAGCTTTCACAAGTGGTTGTCAGCAGTCTTGAAATTAGGCCGGCAAGTCAGTAGCTGTCACTAAGTTAAACAAATACAACAGTTAAACAGTAAAAAAAAAAAGAAATATAAACAACACAATATCATAGATAAATTTCCTTAACATTACTATGAAAAGAAGTCCTTTTTACCCCTATATCTAAACTCTATGGCAGTTTTTTTAGAAAAATATACAAAATGCATCATTTTATTATTAAAGATCACTGTCGCACTTCACTGTCGAGATCAAGTCCAGTCGCGCACGCACAACACTACACCAGGAAGCCGTAGGGGCCGCTGCCGCGGATCTGCGCGCGCATGCTTTGCACGCTGTTCATGATCTTCTTCTGATGGCCAACCAGCGTGACGCCCAACGACGCCAGCTGATGCACCGTGAGGTCCACCACGGCGTCCATGTCCAGAATGCCCGCCGCGCGGAACTTTTCGATGTACCGTGACATCTTGATGCACTCCAGCCATTCTTCTACCGACGAGAACTGAATTAGATCAGGGGTGTCGCCCGCCAGTGGGTCAGCAGAGCGATTCTGGGCGATTTTTCTCAATGTATCTGGACAACGGATCAGTTTATCTAATGTTTTCACAATGCTTGAAAATGTAGGACGGTGCGTGCGCTCTTTCTGCCAGCAATCAAGCATTAATTGATACACTGCTTCAGGGCAGTCCATGGGCGCCGGCAGCCTGTATCCCTTCTCAATGGACTTGATTACGTCCTGGTTACTCCAGTTCCAGTACGGCCGTTCACCGAAACTCATAACTTCCCAGCAGACGATACCCATAGACCAGACGTCACTGGCTGAGGTAAACTTCCTGAATGCGATGGCTTCTGGTGCAGTCCATCGAACGGGTATTTTGCCACCTCGTGTCGTATAAGCGCCATCCGCGGTCGACTCTATCTCTCGTGACAAACCGAAGTCAGCGATTTTGCAGACGAGTTGAGAATTGACAAGTACGTTCCGAGCGGCGAGATCACGATGAATATAATTCATTTCAGACAGGTACTGCATTCCTGTTGCGATACCACGTAACATCCCAACTAATTGTACAACACGGAATTTTCCATCGTTAGCCCTCAAGAATGTGTCCAGAGAACCATTCTCCATGAACTCTGTTATGATCATGATTGGATTACATTTCGTGACTACTCCTTGTAAGAAAATAACATTAGGGTGTTCAAACTGTCCCATTATTGAAGCTTCAGCAAGGAAGTCGCGTCTCGCTCGTTCTGTGGAGCCCGGTTTAAGGGTTTTGATGGCAACATCAATCTCTTGGCCGCAGCTGGCTGGCAGTTTAAGTTTCCCTCGACATACGTCACCGAATTCACCACCACCGATAATTGCCTCTATTGTAATGCAAGAGGCGTCAATTTCACGTGCGAATTCCCGAACCGCCTGATTAGGGTCCTCATACGTATGAGGGTCAATATAAGTTCTAGAACCGGTCCCAGCGAACAAAGGCGTCGTGGCATTGCTGCTTGTCTTAGCAGGGCGCTCAGGACCAGTGTATACTTCTCCATTTCGGTAGTTAAGAGCATTGCAATCGCTCGGCTGCTTCTTGTCGCATTCGTCATCAGTGCGTGATCGTAAGAACAATACAGTAGCAATGATAGCTACCACTGATAATACTACTACTGCGACCATCACTCCAGCCACTAATCGCACCTGTGCGCCTTCCTCTTCGCCTACAAAAGTTGTCTCCAGCACAGATCCAGTTCGCGCATACACTATGCCACTGAACTCACCCCAACCCCGCTTCATCTTAGCTCTGACTCTAATACCATATTCAGTATCCCTTTTCAAACCTGTAATTATAATATGTGGTTCCTTAGAGATCTTGAGGGTGGCATTTGCACTTTTCTCCATGTTATCTTTCGGGAAGCATTTGACTTCATAGCTTTCTATTGTATCATCAGGATCAGTTAGATCTATCGGTGGTGGGTTCCATGCTAAAGACAGTTTGTCACTTTCCACACTCAGAATACGCAGTTTAGAAACCACACTAACAACAGAGGCCTCCGTGACTGCAGTTATCTCAACTTTCTTAGGTTCTTCACCAGTTTGTTCAGTGACCCCATTCTCAGCATAAACCTGGAATTTATATTCTGTCACTGGGTCTAAACCCATAATAGTGACTCTTGTGTTATTCAAATCAGTAGCAGCAGGCCTGTACTCAATATTAGAACCACAGTTTGAACAGAACACTCTATAAGTTATGTCGTTACGTCCACCAGTTTTATGTGGTGGCTGCCAAGCAAGGGAAATTGAAAACTGATCTGCAAATGTCACAGTGAGGTTCACAGGTGCTGATGGAGGCTGAGTACATGGTACATTCTTTGGGTCCTTTTTAGCTCTGAAAAATCCCGGTACGCACTTACATTCAGCTGCAGCATATGCTGTAGATTCAGAATAATCTGGGCAAGTAATGCATGGGTCATCACCAGTATGAGATTTGAATTTCCCTGGTGAACACTCATTGCACACTTGATTATTTAGGTCTGGTTCAAAGCCAGCGCGGCATTTGCATGAGCCACTGGGCAAAGTCCACTTGCCATCACCCTTGCATAGGTATACTGGAGGGGCCTCACCTGATGCTGTCTCTGCATTCTCCACACATGTGCCATTGGCTTGCTCAATAACAGTAACCTCACGACCGGTTGGTGTTGCTGGGAACCTAGCAAAATTGACTGTTACTTCAGGGCATGTTATGTAGTAAACTTTCACAGCCAATATGGATATACATGCACCCTGGTCTCTAAAGGCGAAATAGACACCTCTCTTAGTAACTGCTATGCTCTTCACTTCAGTGTTAATGTCGACTTCAGAGTTAGTATTGAAGCGGCCCTCACCTGCAGCGATGCGACCTACTAGCTTGTAGCTCTCGGGCTCCCATGGTGGCTGCTCTCGCGTCGCCACGTCGAATTCGTAGTACAGTAAACTGAATGTTTCCTTACAGCTTAGTGCATTACCAGGGAACAATGAACAATCTCTTATAGTGAATTTGATCTCAATATAAATACGGTTGGCATTCCTACGCTCGATGAACGGCGTCCACAGCCAGTTGTTGACGTTGTGATGCGCGACGTCACATACGACGTACGAGCGCCAGTTGATTTGCTTTTCGAAGTTAGTGTAGGATTCCTCCAGCCAGCCAGGCGTGCTCGCCTGTGCGCCATACGGGAAGCGGGTCCAGCCGAGCGTCGCCTCGGTGGTGGTGTCAAGCAGCAGCACCTGCTCGCCGCGCGCACTCAGCGCCGCTGCCGCCGCCACCACCGCCACCACTAGCGTCCACATCATCTCGTCGACATAATCACACGATGACGCCCAAACAACTCTTATAAGCCACTAAACACACTAATGTTTAACTTCCCACTACATAATGCACCTTACAGTTTTCACACAACGTTCAACACTTCACTTTGTAGATAAAGGATGGCTCGGTCATTCTCTCTTTGCTGCTATGTATTCAGAGTGGTCTGGGATCAGATGCGATATAATCCGGTCTAAGGGCGGCGAAGATTATGTTAATACCTTTCGCTTATGTATCACGCGACGTTTGAACACAAATAACATTATTTTGTGTGAGGATTCCGCATTTT
The DNA here is from genome assembly GCA_949316375.1 of Mythimna vitellina. Lineage (NCBI taxonomy): Eukaryota > Metazoa > Arthropoda > Insecta > Lepidoptera > Noctuidae > Mythimna > Mythimna vitellina. The sequence continues at coordinate 39,026,307 of OX438684.1, forward strand.
TAATTTATATTGATCCCGTGTAACACAGATGAGTCCGTCTTGACATGGACGCGCAGCAGTTTTGTGTGTTGCCGTACATGAAAAATAACAACAAAAAATTGCATTTTAGAAAGTAAACCATAATGTCTAAAGGACGGGTTACACGGAGTTGCTGTGCACGTCTATTATTGTCTATGCACTTGAAACACAAATAAATAAAAAAAAGATTAAAAATATCACGCTGAGTGAGTGGTATATATTTAAAAGTAAATAAATAATTGTAATTATATTTTTTTATTTTAACACCATCGTCGTCGCGATCATATAAAATAGTACTCTGTCATATGAACGGAACGAATTTTGACGTGTTTCGGGCTTGTATGTTTATCTGTCAAACAAGCTGCCAGATTTATTGTTATGCTCTCGTTCGACTTCTGTTGCTCTAAAATATGCATTTTCAGATTATCGTTTCCGGGATTCTCGCTACGGGACTACGGGTTTCTTGGATAGTACGTGTGCTTCGAGAGCTTTGGTCGTTCTCGAGCGATTGTTGTAACTTTTGTGAATGGTTTTATTTAATCGTGTTTTCCGTGTTTTGTACTGATTGTCTCAAGACATCCAAGATGATAAAATAAATCCCCAGATCCTGATGCCCCCGATATCCCAGTTTCCCCAAACCTTCTGTCCCAAAACCCGGAGCAATGAATGAAATTAATGTGACTCAAAGCTCCCGTAAACGCCACAGTGGCAAAGAAACGCTTGCATCCACTCCACCAAATAAACAATCCAAGAGCCAAATCGGCTGGGTAAATTATTTAGCTTTGGATAAGGGTCCCTGTATCTTTCATGTCTCTAGAATCAAAGCTACACCAAACGCAGGCACCACACTACACGCTGTAAACTTTGGTAAATTCTTAATATCTAACAACATTGCAAATTTTCTTCGGGATAGTGTTAAAAGAATTGCTGTGTTGGAAATAAAAGGGAGTTACAGAGATATATGTGCAGATTTATAAGTAAAATCATTAAAACTAAAAGGGCATTTTCTTCTATATGACAGATAACAGCAGTTGCTAAGCTACAACTTCATAAGATCCATGGTCTAATGTATGTAAATTAAAACTTATTTACGATAGGCCGAAACCGTGTATCACTTCCCCTCAGGACACGCATTTTTAGTAAATAATTTTCTAGCTATGGAGTCTCAATTTCCACTTTCAATATCACAAGGATGGATGTGATTACAGGTATACCAACTGATATTTCGAAAGAAGAAACCCTAAACTTTTTGTCAGTGCCCTCTGGATGTAGGCAAATCCTTAAAGTCTGCCGCATTAACAGGAAAGTACAAAGAGACTGTCTCTTTGTATCTGTCTCTTCTGTCATTTTATTTCAAATAAACAATTCACAGGCACTTTTGAAATGTCAAAAAGTCAGTCAGTCATAAAAAAATGATGCTAATTGCCCATTCCAAAGCGTATATCGAATGCGGAGCTGAGACGAATTTGCAAGAAACTCCATGAACACTCCTATCAATGATGTTTTGTAATTACTAATATCTCTATTACATGTTTCTTGTCATGATAACGACAAGAAACATGTAAATAAAGAAAAAAATTAAAACTAAATATAGATATTAAAATAGCAACTGGCAGCTAAGAGATGACCAGTCTCAACTGACAGCGCCCGTTCACGGACATGACGCGAATATTAGCACCACTCAGCTCAACCATTTTGAAGGGAACCGAATGTTCCAACACACGCGCCACCATCGTCTCACTGATGTGATCGTCTCATTTGAGTGAGCATGACAAAATCTCAACTGCCATGCTCATTTATGTCAAACAAGTCTAATAGTAACTTATGTAAAAACTATAAAATAGCTCCATGGTACTCACATTTACAAACTTTGAAAAAAAAAAAATTGCTTCTACATTATACAATACTAATTACAATAATATTTTACGCATTATATCGAGGATCGCCTCTTCTTGTCAACAATCGAGTTCCACTTCTTTGCCTTCACTTACAGGTGACATGAGCATTGTATCTGGAAGGATGGAAGACTACTACTTAGGGGTCCTTAAGTCAAGAGTGAATAGGTTACTTCTAGGCAAGCGTGCTCCATTGTCGACCACATCATTGCTTACCATCAGATGAGATGGTGGTCAAACGCGAGCCTATCATTAATAAAAAAAAAATACTGTATTCCCTTTATACGTAAATTGCTTACCCTAATCATAATTTTCTAGGTATTCTAAGAAACATTCTCGCCAATATTCCGAGTCCATACTGGTCATGGGCGACTTTAACTGTTACCATTACAGATGGGGGTCTGAGTTTTGTGATGAGTTTGGTGTAGCTTTGGTTGAGATTTTGGATGACGTGGACCTCTGCATATTGAATAATGGTAGTCCGACACGCAGGTCACCTCCCGGTCAACAAGAAGAGTTGTGTTGATTTAACGTTTTGCTCTGCTGAATTAGCTTCTTCATCTCATTGGGAATGCACATCCTTGTCGCATGGTAGTGATCATTACCCTATTATTATTTCTTTGATTAACAGAACCTATAATATTTAGAAGAAACTTTTCCTTCACTTCTGAAGCCAAACCAGATAGGTCAAAGTTTGCTTCATTACTGGACCAGAAAATTGATGTTCTTCCACATTTAAATTTAAGTTTATCCTACCCTTTTGATCACTGGCACGCCAAGAGCCGCTACGAGGGCTTTGTCGAAGCTGTTACGTCTAGTGCAGTTCCTGTTTCCCTTTAAAGAACAGTGCCCGGAACAAAATCCCCTCTCCTCCATGGTGGGATCAAGAAAGCACTTCAGTGATCAAGTTGAGAAACCAGGCTGAGATGCACTATAATAAGGACATGACCACCCAGAATTTGTTGGCCTATTTGCAAGTTAATGCACGATCTAAGTGTCTTCTTCGCAGGAAGAAATGTGCAGGTTGGGTTAAGTTCACCCCAATCCCTGTTGTAGGGAAGAATATCAAAAGGTTTAGACGTGGTAGCTCTCCATTATCATCTTCACCAATCACTAGGGAAACAGTTGAACTCTTCTTTGATAAATAACTCCTCCTAATGTCCCACTTCCTTCTGCATCGTCGGTCTTATAATGTTCCCACTTTTGGGACTCAGGCCTCCTCTCTAGGAGAGGGAATGGGCTGTAATCCACCACGCGGGCCCAGTGCGGATTGGTGAATGTCACATGTCTTCGAATTTTTGGTTCTAGAACATGCCGGTTTCCTCACGATGTTTTCCTTCACCGTTTTGAGAGCAGTGGTGATGAAATAAATTACAGAAAGTAATGCACCTGGCTGGATTTGAACCCACGACCTAAAACTCGAAAGTCGGGGCCGTTACCACTCGGCCACCACTGAGTGGTATATTGATGAACAAGTCAGTTTGCAACAAAAGCGATGCGCTTACTGTGTATTTGGAGGAACTAGAAAATAGTAAAAGACGAATCGATACTATATGCATAACCGAACATTTTATGACACCTGAACAAGAAGTACTTCTAAAAATACCAAACTACAGCCTAGCAACAAGTTTTTCCAGACATAATAGAAGAGGTGGCGCGTGCATTTTAACCAGGCGTGGTCACAAGTATAAAATGTTAAACTTCGATAAATATTCTGTAATCAACGTAATTGAATGCTGTGCAATAGAATTGACAGAACATAGCATAATTATTGTATGTATATATAGGGTGCCCCAATCTAATTTGGACACATTTTTCGAAAATATAAATAATATTTTGCACTATCTGTGTTTAAAATTGAATAATAAGAAGGTAATATTATGTGGGGACTTTAATATCAACTTAATGAAAAGAAATAAACAAACTTTAGACTTCGAATGTACATTGTTGAATTATAATCTAATATTACAATTTTCTCAACCCACTAGGTTAAGCAGTAAGACCTGCTTGGACAATATAGCACATAATGTAAAAGGCTGTAAAGGAGAAATTATAGAATTGGGCTTGTCAGATCATACCGCACAACTTTTGAAATGTCCTGTTAAGAAGACATGTGTTTTAAAACGTTGGAAAATAAAAAGACGGAATTATTGTCAAGATAATGTAGAAAAATTCAGAAACTGCATTAAAAGTCTCAGTTTTTCGGACATGTATACCACTAGTGACGTCAATGAGGCCTACACCCTCTTTCTTGACCTATTTAAATGTTTTTACGATCTTTGCTTTCCTTATGAAATAATAACAAAGTCGATAACTAAGAAAGCTGAATGGATTACTAAAGGCATAAGAAAGTGTAGTAAAAGGAAACGGCACCTACTATGGCAATATAGGAAAAATCCTACTCCAAGTAACAAAAATTCGTTCAAGACATATTCTGCAAGGTTTAAAAGAGTTATAACTTTAACACAAAAATCACGAAATAATTACTTCATTAAGACATCTCAAAATAAAACTAAAGCGGCATGGACCATAATTAACAACTCTAAAACTTGCTTCCCTAAAGAACCAATAACACAAATTCAAACAGGGACACATACAATCACGAACCCAATAAAAATAGCTCAGGCTTTCAACAAGTTTTACATTAATCAAGTTTCTGAACCAAAAAATAAAACTATACCAAAAGTTAATATTCACAAAAATACGTCAAACTCTCTGTATATGGAGCCGACTACACCTCAAGATATAAATAACCATATTAAGTCACTTAGAAATACAAATAGCGTTGGTTATGATGGAATATGCACTAAAGTTATTAAAGAAATATCACAAAACATAGCTCCACATCTCAGCCACATAATTAATATGAGTATTTCTAACGGAATCTTCCCCGAAAAATTAAAAACGTCAGTAATTGTACCATTGCATAAAAAAAATGATAAACAAAGTATGTCAAATTACAGACCTATCGCATTGATACCGGTCTTTTCAAAAATATTTGAGAAGGTCATTTATAAGTCCTTATACAACTACCTAGAAAAATCAAATATATTAGTAAAGGAACAAAAGGGATTTCGTAAGCAGAAAACTATCAATATGGCCATACATGACCTGCTTCTCCCCATTTTATCAAATGTGGATAAGAGAAATCCTGTGTGTGCTATCTTTACAGATTTAACTAAGGCTTTTGATTACGTACATTATCCTATATTAATAAATAAACTTGAAAAATATGGCATCAGGGGAAATATACTTGATCTTATTCGATCTTACTTGACGGACAGAAGGCAATTTGTGGAAATTACACAAGTATGCTCAATTACCGGCTATGAGAAAAAATATCGTTCTGAAAGCGAGATAATTAAATACGGCGTTCCTCAGGGTACTGTGCTAGGGCCCCCGCTTTTTTTGCTTTACATTAATGACCTTCCGGAGCAGATAGACCACCCCATGGTGCTATTTGCCGATGATAGCACTGTAGTGATTAAATGTGACAATCCTGATACATATGAAAAAGAAGTAAATGTGACATTGAATAGAATAATATCATGGCTTGACAACAATAATCTAAAAATAAACTTAGAAAAGACTAAAATAATGCATTTTTATCAAAGGATCCCAAACAAGCTTCTTGACGTTAACTACTTGGGGATAAAAATTGAACCAACTACAGCTGTTAAATTTCTAGGTATTAATATTGACAACAATTTGACTTGGAGAATCCAAACAGACGAAATATGTAAAAAATTGAATAAATTTGCTTATGTTCTTTATAAATTATCGAAAATAGTGAGCTTAGAATCCGTACTAGCAGCCTACCACGGCTATGTTGCATCAGCTCTCAGATATGGTGTAATATACTGGGGCAATTCAGTAGATAGGGAACTCGTATTCAGAGCCCAAAAAAGATGTGTCAGAGCTATGTGTGGCCTTAAAAGCACAGACAGTTGCCAGCCGTTCTTTATACGCCTAAAAATTCTGACCTTGCCATCCTTATACATATACGAAATAAATGTATTTGTTAAATCTAACATCACATTATATAAAATAGCTACTAAAAGCTACTACAGGAAATTACGTGATAAAAATAAGTCAGAACTCGAAGTAACTTATGGAAAAACTGCACTAATGAATAAGAGTACCTTCTGTATGGCCCAAAAAATATTTAACAAATTACCGGAGAAAATGAAAACGCTAAATTTGGACAATTTCAAAAAAGTACTATTAAAACTTTTGATAAACAAATGTTATTACTCAATAAAAGATTATTTAGACGACCATTCTATAATTACTGCTTCAGAAAATTGCATATCACTTGACTTATTTTGAATATATTGAATTTTTATTTGACATTAGCATTAATATGACATGTAACTCTTTGACATTTATAAAAAAAAAATATTCCGTTTTATTTTTAATGTTGCATGTGCCAATTATTATTGACTTCCATATTTACTGCTTCAAAAAAATTGCACACTACTTTATTTATTTTGATTATATTAAATTTTTATTTGACATTAGGATTAATATGACATGTAACTCTTTGATATTTATTAAAACTTATTCTATTTGATTTGTAATGATAAGCATGTGCTAATTAATATTGACTTCCATAATTACCTACTGCTTCAGAAAATTGTACGTCACTTGACTTATTTTGATTATCTTAATTTTTATTTGACATTAGCATTAATATGATATGTAAATTTCTAATATTTATTGAAATTGATTTTATTTTATTTGTAATGATGTGAAATTGTAATAATCATAGAAGTTATATATGTGTTCAAAATTTATTATTTTAGCTATCTACATATTTGTACGCCTCTGGGCAAAACATAGAGGATCTACCTGTCTTGAACACCGCACACTTTATTGTAACTTGACCTATGTTTACAAATAAAATCTTCTTATTCTTATTCTTATTCTTATTCTTACAATAATAATCGATATCGATAAAATCGACGTAGATTAATTCAGTTTTTTTTTAAAACTTGGTGTTAACTGGGTGCAAAGCAATCAGTAAACGAAGATTATATCGTTTATTTATTATTCTTACTTATTTACTACATTTTAAAATATTCATAAAAAGACATTAAAAATAATATAACGATAAAAATTTCGACTGAGGGATCTTTGTTTATTGAAAGTCAATCAAAAGAGTAATAGCTTAATGGTATCAAAGTCAATCGGGAACTAGGTCCAAACTACAATAATAATGTTATCAAATTATAAATGTATTTTACTTAACCATGAAGATTTATGCCAAACTTTATAAAGTTAGATGTTTTAGACAATTTTCCACACCATTTAATTGAACAGGACCGACAGGGTCGACCCGACGCCGATGTGAAATCCTCCTACCGTTCATTGGGAACCCGGTGGTGGCGCGTTCCGAGGGCCGTGAAAGCACATGGCCTCGGACTTGTGCAATGCCACCTCGAGTCCTAACTCCTGGATCCTGCCCACGACTGTCGCAACCCCGCGTGTCGCTAGTTCGACCGCCGCCTAGTACGACTCTCCCCGCGCCAGGACCACCATTACCTGGGGTCAGCTTTGCTCAAAATTCTGTGCCAGGACAGTTGATGGGTAGGTACTGGGTTTTCGTTTTTGGCAAATGTGCCAAAAAAGAAAACCCAGCTTTTAGCAGCTCTTATCTCTCCCGACGTTAGACAACCAGGTCATTGACGGGGTCGTGTCTTTTATTTGGGGTAAATTGAGGGCTGTGTTTACCACATGAATCTCGCTACTTCTCATTACATGACCTTCTAAAGCTAAGCTGTCTCATTTTCTTCGTGATAGGCGTAACCCCAAAACTGCCCCGTAGGTATATACTCGTTGCGCACTCTGCTTATCCTAGTCGCACCTCCCGCCCCACGCAGCGTTTTCATTTTATTTACGTGGACCTTACGCTCGTGTATCTTCTTTACTGTCCAGCATACAGAACCGTACAGGAATTCCGGACGATCTGCCGTCTTATAGACTTTACCCGATCTTATTTCATTGTTTAAATTAACTAATTAATAGGTAACCACAAATAATAGGTAACAACCACCTATGAAATTGCCGTTTTTCAATTCATTAAACGAGTTCGCTCTCTCATTGTTTTTCTATTGTGTTTTTAATTACGGTACCTATTCTAAAGGTAAAACGGGTTGCTTTGAAGGGGATTGACTTGGAGTTATAAGTTCAAATAAACTTTATATTAAAGGTAAGTTATTATTTTTTCGAAATTAGGTATTGCTTTTTTTTTGATTTTTTTATTTTCTTTTATAAGGCAGTACTGATAACCATGAAAGCTAATAAAAAAAACGTATTTTTTATATTAAGAGTTCCAACTTAGAAACTATGCATTTCAAAGGGCAAGCAATATCAATGACCTTACAACTTTTTTCTAACAAAAGGACTCTGTGTTCTTGGTGTACCTAATAGCTTTCGTTTTAGAAATTTTGTCTTGTAGCCGCCCTAAGAAGAAAAGTTATTCGTGAGATAAAATGTTCCACGTGAAAGAGATTGAAACAAAAATAGACATCCCATTTATTAGCAGTTTTAAGTCCGTATACATCATCATTATTGCATAAAGCTTGAGACACACTGGTTCCACGATAGAATTCATATTACAAAATAATGCGAGATTTCTTAGATTTCATACAAAAATGGTTAGAAGTACGACGATATTACAGAAAATACAAAACACAAGGAAACCAATAAATATACCTAATTTCGAAAAAAGAATAACGTACTTTTAATATAGACTTTATTTGATCTTATAATTCCAAGTTAATCTGAAGATTATAACACTTCAATGCAACCCGTTTGAAAGTCAACGGCAATTTCATAGGTAAAGACCTATTAGTAATCAAAAATGCTGCATCACACGCGATCGCTCCTCGATCCTGCACTGCGAGGCTGTTGCGGGAGGTTTTGGCCGAGTAGCTCTGTCACAAATTGTAATTTTACGTAAGCTAAACAAAATGCCGCAACAGCCCCACATTGGAGGATCCAGTGCGTATCAGCGAGATCTTCACTGCTCTCGAACACATTCTCAAGCTGCGAGTCCATAGCACACACTACTAAACGAGGCTTAAGTAAGCTCGGTCGGACTCGATTTCGCGAAGGAAAGGATGCACATCCTTTAGTGCTTCTTAGTTGACACTCGTTGCACTGGCTACTTACTGACCTGTCATCTGCCTCATCCTCAACATGTTTGGACCGCGACGAGATTGCGTGATTAGCAGGCAGTTCCACGGTCTGTGACGGGGCCAAGATGATATGGTTGCTCAACCTGTGGTTATTATAACTCAATTATTAGTCATTTAATGCATAATTCTATCTTATGTTTTGTAATAAAGCTGTGATTTATATTTTGTGTTTTATTCTATAAAACGCCATTACCCCCGTTGCCCCTAATATTTGAATAGGCGGGCGGCACAACCGCATGGGCGGCCTCAACCGTTATGAGATCCTGGATGGTAGATCTTTGCGAGGCCCTTGTTCTTTTTGCAAAGTACATAAGTGAATCAAAGGTGTGTTAAGGTGAGAAATGCAACATTTATAAAATTATAATTGGTACATGAATTTGCAGTTTAGAAGAGTAATAAAAATGAATAATGAAATCATCATATCACTTCGCCGACTTTTACTGTCTAATCCCCAGTTGTGCTACATTGCTATTTGCTGTCTAGGGCCACGCTCTCTCTTTTAGTCGTTTCCACAGCCCTAGCAGGCATCGGGCATACTGGGCCTCGTCAGTTTACGCAGCCCTAACAGGTATCGGGCATACTGGGTCTCGTCAGTTTCGGAAGCCCTAGCAGGCATCGTGCATACTGGGCCTCTTCAGTTTCTGCAGCCCTAACATGTATCGGGCATACTGGGCCTCGTCAGTTTCTGCAGCCCTAGCAGCCATCGGGCATACTGGGCCGCGTCAGTTTCCGCAGCATTACCATCCATCGGGCATACTGGGGCTCGTCAGTTTCCACAGCCCTAGCAGCCATCGGGAATAATGGGCCTCGTCAGTTTTCGCAGCCCTAGCAGGCATCGGGCATACTGGGCCTCGTCAGTTTTGCCGAAATCTCCTTGAGAGGCTTCTTCAATTTTGCTGACATCTTTTTAAGGCCGACGTGGACACTACGCGCCATCGACACTGACTTGTTACTTACTGGACAGCAGGACGGCGAGCTACCTACATTGCTCGTCGTCCCCAAACCCGCACCTGCAGTGGTCGGAGATCGCCCTGCAACTCCCAACGCCTGGGGCGTTGGAGAGAGAGGGGGCTCTTTCGGCGGCGGCTGGAGCGTGAGGATGTCCGTTCCCATCCATCTTCTTTGCTCGCGTTACAGTTTTGCAGAATGAAACGACCGCTTCCCATTCTCTTTCGCTGCGGCCTATAATACTCGTAATAATAATAATATTCTTTATTTCAAGCAACAAGACTCATTTAGTGTTAGTAAAAAAAAACAAACTTACAACTATGTTAGTGACACAAATACAACAAAAAATTACATACACACTCACAATAAAACAATCATTGCTTCAGCATTCCAGCAGAGATACTGGAGCAACGATTTAGAACACAGCAGTCCAGTCTGTCAGCAATCATGCCCAAGATGCCGCTGGGACTGGCACGCACCCTGCGCACCAGTGATGCACATCTTTTACGCATTAATGCATAAAAGCAATCAACTCGCATTTCCGCAAACATCCCTGATGCTCTACAGAAGCGAGGCAGCCCCATCAACACCCTGAAAGCATTATTATACTGCACGCGAAGGGCATTGTATGATTTTTGTTTAAAACTTACCCACAGGTTACAGTTGTAGAACGATAAACAGAAGGTTCTAAAAAGTGTTTTCTTAACCTCTGTAGAAGCACGCTTAAACCTGCGGGTAATCATGTTCGCTCTGACCGACAGTGCCCTCCGCTCTTTCAAAATGTCTTCATCATCCCTAAGGCCAGAATATGCTCAAGGTACTTAAATGAGTGCACTCTCGACAAAGGCACACCAGTAATCTTTATTGGAGGTACCGTTATTGGACACTTTCCACCAGCCCCAAACACCATCATAACACTATTTTTTACATTGTACACTAGGCCATGAGTACTAGCATACCTCTGACATACACCCACAAGTTTCCTCAGGCCACAAACAAAGGCACTGAGCAGCACCATGTCATCTGCATAACTAATGTTGTTGACACATACACCATCAATATAACATCCGACTCTGGTGCTGATCAGCTCCACAATCAACTGGTCCATGTACAGGTTCAAGAGTGTAGAAGAACTCAGACCCCCCTGCCTCACACCTGATTCAAGACCAAACGGACTCTAGAATTCCCCGTTCCACCTAACACAATTAACCTGGTTCCCGTACCACAACTTAAAAATATTTATGTTTTCAGCTCGTAGCTTCGCATCATTAAGCTTTTTCCAAAGGGTGTCGTACGAAACCAGATCAAAAGCACTCGACAGGTCGAGGAAACAGGCATAAATCGCGGTGCTACGATGTGTATAGTACTCCACAGTGTGCTTAACGCTCAAAATAGCACTATCGGTAGACAACCCAGGTCGAAACCCAAACTGGTTGTCATGCAATTTAACATATTTATTCAATTGTGCACACTGTCCAACACTTTAGACACAACCGTAGCAAGTGAAATAGGTCTATAGTTATTCCTATCAGTCAATAGCTCAGTTTTATTTTTGTCTATAGGCACTACAACTGTTTTCAACATATCCGGAGGTAGGTACGCATGACTCAGACAAAGATTGTATAGTAAAGCTAAGACACGCGTCAAGTGAGGGCCCGCATATAGAAAATGCTCGATGCTGAGCCCATCATGGCCAGGAGATTTCCCCCTTGACATTGATTGGATAATAGACGCAATGTCCCTGGCAGTGAACCTGACTCCTAATTTCCCTTTGGGCTCAACATCGATCACCGCAATGGTCCTAACGAGATTTGATTCCAGGATATCCATTTTTATCTTATCCTCTTGACTCTGGCACCATTTCAATCGAGATTTAAATATCCGTTTTGTCTCACACATCTCTTCATAATAACGGCCAGAAGTAGGCTTACCGTAGCATGACCACAAAATAAATTTATTCTTAGCAAACCTGTGCGCGTCGGAAACATGATTGTTCCGTCCAATGACAACTTTTCTTTTGCGATTCTTACTATGGCCTGAACCAAAGCCGGACGCGAGTGGTGTGTGTGTATTCTCTACCGAACGATGATAAATGTTAGGGACCTATCTAAGGACTAAATTCAAAGGCCTGTAATTTAAAATAAATGTATTCTAATAGGTACAAAGATTTACGTCGATGGTGGAAAGCGTAGGCGGAGTGCGCGTCGTTTTCAAAAATTGGTAGCGAAGTGGTCCGAAAGCCAGTGTCCCGCTCGCCGCATCTCTCGCCGCTTTCCGCTGTCTCACGACAGTAGCCGAAGTTTGCCAAGTTGCCGGTGGCCCCCGAACATCCTTTTCGGGTTGAAGCATTCAAGTGAGAGGAAGTGAGAAGACGTTGTAAGCCCCGTGTGGTGCCGTTGCTGCCAGTGATCACTTTGATGACAAGAAAATTCAAACGGTTTTGGTGAGGTAACTGGCCTTACCAAAAGCGGTTGGTTTTTCTATTTAATGGCGGAAAGGAATATGGAGCAATTTTTCCTGAAACGTGACATTACCTATGTGTTTCAAAATCATCACAGAATTTTTTATCCCGTTTTTCAATAGAAAGAACTGGGAATGAACTAGACAGATGCTGTTATCATCTAGGTACATTAAGGTGGACTTCCTGCAAAACTGGTTGCAGCTGAACAACCCCCGTGCAGCATGGAGCAACTGCCTATGTGACTCCCGCAACCCAGTTATTAATTAAGTACTTGATTATACGGCAGTCAGTAGGCACTAGTTCGTCAGTTTGATTGTAATTTATTAAAATTTTCACGATTCATAATGACTATTAAATAATGAGTGTGAATATGGTTAGGTACCCATCCATGGACGGACAGTCTGAAGTCTACTTTCACAAAAAATATATTAAAGAAATACCGTGGAAACGCGTTCCTTGCAAAGTATATTAACTGTGATCGTTAGTTTGCCGAATGGTGTTGTAGGGTAACGCCGTGGTAAAGGAGCTGCGTAAAGATAGACGCATAGGTGTACTATGTCGACAGTAACATAGTACACCATCACAGGATACCGTAGTTGCTGTGTCCGGTAGCAGCAATCGGGTTGCCTGTTACCTACAATGAATTCAACAACAGAACTGTAGGTTCCGACACCGACTGCTCCTCGTCTATTTTTGCAGTTCCGTAAATGTTTTTGTTTCTAATTACAACATATGTACACCTATAACAGTTTTTTAGTGGCAATCCGTATCTGACAAGTATAATTCATTGCACAAATAGTGTCTACGTCTGAATGGTTGATTTCACATTAATTATATAAATACTTAAATAATATTCCACAATTTTCACACGTCATTTAGTCCCAAACTAAGCAGAGCTTATGAGTACTAGACAAGATAACTGATAAACATACTTATATATTTCAAAATAAATACACAAATATTATAGATAAATTACACCTGGACACAGAACATCGTGCACATCACACAAACTTTTGTCCTGGGTGGGAATCGAACCCACAACCCCCGGCATAGCAGTCACGGCCACTGACCACTAGACCAACAAGCCTGTCAAAATAATTAAATCAAAATAAAATATTCACTCGTATATCTGGTGTATCCAACAAAGACGTAACCGGCAGCGCCTTAAAAGAAAATGAAGCGTGAAAAATTGAAAAGCTAAGAAAACCTACCTATTTTTGCAGTTGAAAATGAATGAATGAAAGGCGGGTAACCAAATGTAATTCATAAAGCCCACGTCAGTGCAGCCATCCTGGAACGCCAAAGGTCTACGCACTACTAAGAACTTCAAGGATTAAACTATAGAAAACCGGAAGGAACTTAAAGACTTAAATTACCTACTTTACAACAGCGAGCATATATCTAACAAAACTGAAAATTTTGCCAAGCTGTTCACAAAACAAAAAGTTTGGGGTCCGCTGCTTTAGTGGAAACACCAGGAGATGGATGGATAGGTAGAGTAGGATATTTAACTAAAGTTCGATGAAATAAGTATATTTAATAGAGTTGATAATACACTTCTGGACACATCTATTGGCCCACCCTAGAGTTTAGGTTTCGAAGGCCCCTACCGAAATATGATTGCTAGATTGAACAAAAACTGTTGATGCAGTTTTAAACCTGATACATTTTACCATCTTTTTCGATCGTATTGTTTTAAATTTGAATTCCGAATACCATACGACATGGAGTACGCCTAACAAGTCGAATATGCGCCTTGTTAAAGGCAATTGATTTTTGAATAAAAAACATGTTTTATCAAATAAAAGTTTAATTTAATAACGCGTGTTGCCTCCATGGGCATCTACCACAGCTCTCATACGATTAGGCATAGAGTTTATCAAACGCTCTATGAAATTTTGAGGGATCATATCCCATTCCTCTTCTATGGCAGCTTTCAACTCCTGCAACGTCTGGGCAACTGGCTGACGAGCCCTAACACGTCTTTTTAGCTCGTTCCACATGTGCTCAATGGGGTTCATGTCTGGGCTTTTGGCTGGCCAGTCCATAACTGTGATGTTCACATCCCGAAGATATTCCCTGACGATGTCGGCCGCATGGGCTCTTGCATTATCATGCATAAAAAGGAAATTTGGGCCCACATAGTCCGCGTATGGTATCACGTGAGGTTCTAAGCACTCACGAATGTACCTTTCAGCATTTAATGTTGGCAGCCGTGGTCCTGTAACAACCTCAAGTTGAGTTTTGCCGCTCGCGGATATACCGCCCCAGACAGTCCATGAGCCACCGCCATAAGCAACCCTCTCTTCAAATCAGCATTGTGCGAAACGCTCTCCCTTACGTCGGTAGACCTTCTTCCTTCCATCATTGCCATGTAACACAATTTTAGACTCATCAGAAAAGAGTACACGGCTCCAATCTTGCTGTGTCCAATTTAAATGACTGCGTGCGAAATGAAGGCGCGCTGTTCGGTGGGCTCGCGTTAGTTTGGGCCCATTAGCTGGCTTGTGTGGTACCATATCGCGTTCTTTTAACCTTCTCCGAACAGTTCGAGCGCTCACATATACTCCGTGGAAGTCGCGAAGTTGGTTTTGTATCTCAATGGAGGTAAGGTGACGATTTCTCAAGCTGGTCGTCACGATGAATCGATCCTGCCTTTCAGTTGTGACCCGAGATCGTGGCCTTCCTTGGCGACGAACAAAGCCGCCAGTCTCTAGGTATCTCCGATAAACATTTCGGACCGCAGATCGACTTAAATTAAGTTGAGCACTCACGTTTCTTTGGCTGTCTCCGGCCTGAATAAGTGCCACAGCTTGGGCGGCGACTTTAGGTGAAGTATACATAGATTATTGATAGAACCTCACCTTAATGTTAAGAATAAGTAATGTTTGTTGCAAAACCAAAGATATCAATCACTTTTTCAAGAATTAAATCCAAGTAAACCAATAAAACCAAGTTTTCTTAGTATTCGATTGTTTGATATCAACAAACAGGCTCCAAATTGTCTTTAGTTTCTTTAAATTCTGTGTTCGAAATTCAAAAAAAGACTATTGAATGAAATTGTGAATGTGCCAGGTTCAAAACTGCATAAAAACTTTGTGCTCGACCTAATATAAAATTTTAGCTAGGACCAAACGAAACTGAAAATACAAGGTGGGCCAATAGATGTGTCCAGAAGTGTATCTCCTTTAAAATCCCGTAATCATAAGCATGACAATTAAATTTGAACTAAATCGTTATATTGAAGAAATTTATTATGTTTTTAGAGTTCCGTATTAAAACTAAGGTTTTAAATTAAGTAAAAAGTTAAACTAAGGTGTTAAATTAAGGTTCTCACGTTCTTTAGCTGATTAGCAGGGGTCGGAATTAGGTAGCGTTATTCATGTACTTGCATCGAAATGTTGATATAAATATGGATCTTCCCGGGGTTTCAAATGAAAAATCCCGTGTGAACAATATTACAAATAAATAATAATAAAAACATCAGAGATAGATAAGACAAATAAAACAAAGATAATTAACATACAACTTTTATTAGTATTTACATTGATAAAAAAATCTCTCCACGCCAACTGAGGTAAGATTGACAAATTTATACACTTCTTCCTCCTCGTCATTAATGCTAGAAGATATTTTTTTGCTATATTTCTGATAGTCTCCTAAATAAAATTCTGTTCGGGATTTGAGGCATATCCACTTTATTTCTTTCACTATATTTCGCTATATGAAATCGGTGTAATCGGTTTACATGTTTCTACCTAATTCCGACCTCTGCTGATTAGGCATGATTTAATAAAAAGGGTTTAATATAAGGTGGCCATCTCTAAGGTCTGGCGACCATGACAAGAAACACCCCGAAAATACACTGGATTTTGGAGCTTAGAATCCGGACATATAACTTTTTTAAAACGTACTCTTCTGGGCACCGGGATTGTGCCCAGAAGGCTAGCAGCATTGCCACGTTGAATGGCAATGCTAATTCTTTGGGGGAAAACGACAGACGGCGTGAAATTTCCTTAAAAAAGAGACGCACACTCGGACCTCATGACCCAAGCGTTTCTACCCCAAACGGCTCAAAACTGTAATTACCTAATAAGTAATTACAGTTTTGAGTTTGAGTAAATAATAAGGTTACAGTATTTGTGCCGTTTGAGGGTCTCAGCAGCCGCAGCGCTAGCGCCGGCACAGCTCACCAAACTAAGAACATGGGATAGCGTAAGGGTGTCGACACAGGTTGCGTCCCACTCCAGAGGCCTACCCACCTTCCACGGCACCAACGTCATACTATCTGGTCTCTTCCCATCGTCGCGTACCTACCAACCCGCTAGGTTCTAATATGGCAGGTACCCAGCGGTGACGAGAGCTCGACGAATAATGTCGTTGATGCTAGCGTGCCGTGCTATGCGGCCTGCGCTCCTGCAGCAGAACGGGACATGGTTTCCGAGGCTGTCGATAGCTTCGCCACCGTGGCACCCGATTTGAAGCAACATAAGGTGCGCCTAAGCGTGAACAGATTGCGAGCCGAAACGAGGCGTCATCCATCATAGTGTCTATGGTGGATGACGCCATAAACCTGAAGCCACAAACCTGACTCCCATTCTCCTACGGCCAGCAGACGCGCACGCTTAGCAGTACTTATCGACGAATTCATTAGGTTGTTCCGTACAATACTGCAGAGCGGTACATCCCACCGTCTCTGCGAGGACAGGTTGTAGGTCAAATCCGTGTTGAGACAAACCATTTTCCAAGCGTTTAACACATCGGACAAGCACGGTACTTCAACATGAACCAAAGAGAAAAATAAAATATTTCTGGTTAAAGTTTCAGTACTGTGCACCGAGGAGAGGAAAGCTGGTAAACTTATACTTGAGATTTTGCGGACTTCGAGGCCACCTAGCCGGATGGGAAGAGTGGCTTGCTGCCATGCTCGGTCATCCAAGGCTACATTTTGGATCGAAGATAGTGTGTTTCTAATAATTTGATCGACTTTTCCCAAAAGTTGGGGGTGTTTCCAAAGATGCGAAGAAGGGAGGAGCGAAGGCTATATGTAAATTTTGACCCAAAACAACAGTATCGAATGAGTGTGAAAGCCGAATGTATGTTAGTTTTGAGAAGTTTTTTCGTAAAATTTTGTATTTTCTTTTCAATGTTTGTTGGAAAAGATTCATCGAAAATTGGGGAGCCCAGGAGGTGAAGAGAATTTCTATCGGTGATTTGGATACAAGTATTTGGTGCTATTGAGTAATTTTTGTCTAAAGTCGGCTGTCTGTCAGTCGTTTGGGAGAGATAAATTTCGCATTTTGTAAGGTCCAATAGAAGGGGCACGCCACAATTATGGCGGTAAGTCCCCTCTTTGAGGCGTGGTTGGAAAGACCTCACGGCGTCCTCACATTCCGCATGACGCAGGTCCTCACCGGACACGGTAAGTTCGGGAGGTTCCTGCACCGGATTCGTGCGGAAACGACGCCCGGGTGTCGCCACTGTGTGGCCCACCCGGAGGACACGGTGGAGCACACGGTGGAGGTGTGCCCCGCCTGGGTAGAGCAACGCCGTGTCCTCGTGGGGCAATCGGCGGCGGTGATCTCTCGCGCCGGCCTTGGTTCAGGCCATGCCCCGGAGCGAGGAGGAGTGGCAGGCGGTCGCCTCCTTCTGCGAAGCAGTAATGCTAGCTAAGGAGGCGGCCGATCGCGTGAGGCAACGGTCCTTACGCTCCAACCGCCGCCGGGATTCCGATCCCGATTTCCGGCCACCGTAGGCGCGGGCTTGCAGACGGCGAGCAATGGGTGGCTCGCCGTCTGACCGTCCGGTAACCGTCCGGACCGAGCCCAAGTCGTCGACGGCGCGTTTTGTTCCACGCGCGCCTCAAGGAGATGTCAGCAAATCGTAGGGGCCCAGAAGGGTCGAAGCCTACTGGGGCCACGGGTAGTGTGAAAGCGGAACCCGGGGCCCTGGGACGAAGGCAACGAAGGAACAGGAGTGGGTTTTTAGTCAGTAAGAGTCTGACACTATCTCCCGCTCCGCCCAAGAGCGGGGATGTCATTAGGATGATTTTCCCACCCAATAAAAAAAAAAAAAAAAGGTCCAATAGAAGTAAATTCATTTTTAAGCGTTAAATCTTTTAAGACCGCGTCTGCGTCACCTCCTAGGGTTCCGCCATCCAAATACCAGTAATTGAATTTAAAATTTAGCTGCCGAATGATTGGATTTATTGCCAAACTTGATTGGATCAACCTGTTGAGCCGACGGCTGATTCCAAAAGGTTTTCCTTATAAAGTAATTTAGAGGGTTGCCTACCTATATTGATAAAGAAAACCATACATTTTGGGTATTTCTTTTTGAGCTTCTGTCAACAAGGGTAAGTTGTTGACGTAATTAAATGCATTCTTAATGTCAACCTTAAGAATTACCGATTACCACCTTCATTGCTGTTTAAATTAATGAGTCAAGATTTATAACGTGAGTAAGAATTTACGACGATTCATCTTATTTACCCGAAATAGTCTTGTTTTTTGTTTTTATACATAGTATGTTTTCTTTAAAAAATATCTTATTTAGGTGAATAAAGACCAAGTTTTCTCGTTTACTACCAATCTATTGATCGAAATAAAATAATCGAAAAATAAATGTGGCAAATTCACAAGCGCACGTCATGGCCATGCTTTACTATTTTTGAATTCTTTGAACCCCTAGAAATCCACAAATATAAAAGGAATACCTTTAAAAATCATTTTATTAAAATTGATTATATAGCCAACCGCTTGGTAAAAATCAAAACATGATATAAATTAGTTGGCTCAATAAAAAAAATCACAAATCTAACCCTAACTTACGATTTCAAACGTGTATATCTACGAGATTACATCACGGAAATATTTGAAAGTTACATAAAATAATAAAACATGTTTTATAAAAGGTTCTGGTAAAATCAAAAATCTTGAATAGTTACTGTTTATTTTTATAAAAATAATATTGCTGTTACGGGGCCACATGGCGGCCTCCAAAGTACTCTGTCACTACAACCGGCTATTAATTGCGATTGTCTCAATTTCTGTAACTGGATTAGTCAGCTATTAAATTTCCACTTTCTTTTGCGTTGACATTCATCATAACCATTACTTGTAAACCGGCTCTTTGAGAAGGCAACCCCTGTCGCGTCATATCGATCGGCTTCTCCTCGGCACAATTCGTTGCGAAGTAGATCGCCGCTCGTCGGCGTTTTGATTAAGTATTTTGATTTATTATGTTTCTATGTAAATACCCTATTAACATTTGATTGAATATCAATTTATAACACTTTACGTATCGATAAAAGATAAAAACAACTGTTAGGAGACGTTTTATTTCAATCGATTGGTAAGTACTGCAATTCCTATTTGTTGCTTACATTTTTCTTGTAGCAAACGAGCGAAGTTTTTGTATGCAATGCGAAGTAGCAAATTGCAATGCTTGATTTTCCTGTTTATTAGGTATTGCCTACGAATGTTAAAATAATATCAGCAGAAAACTATCCGGCTGAAATACAGCGAAGACACGAGCTTTGATCAACAGGTATGCTCAAGGCGAGTCCGTGATTTCAGACGTAAGTCTACAGTTTACATATTTACTGATCTGGGTCCGTGATTCCTCACAATTAACTTCGGTAAGTACTTGCATGGATTGTAGCCGGCGACTTCAAGAAGAGTCTACCTAAATTATGAAATTTCCAACAAATAGTAAGTTATATATTTTTTTTATATAAATAGAAGTTTTCGCAACATACAGCCAAAAACAATAACGGTAAAAATAGCTACTAGCAAGAAGACTCTTACAACAACACATTGTGGGCACCATGATCCAAGCTAATTGATCGTTTACTGTTTCAGTGCTGTAACAAAGAGAGGTACATACGAGTCACTCCCGCGCCACAGAAACCACAAAACACCTATGGAACCAGCCATGGTAAGTAAAACATTTTTTTTTTTTATTAAATTAAAAAACTTTCGTAAGAAAGTATAAAAATAACTTACAATTAGTAAAAGATCATCACTATCTCTAAAATCCACCCTGTCTGCAGAGATAGGGTGGATTTCTGAGATGGGGCCGTAAGAGCTTTTTTCAAGGTGGGAAATCATCACATAACTTCTCGCGCTCTAGGGCAGAGCGAGAGGGCGTGCCAGTATTTTACTGAACAAAATGACACCTATGTTTCTTCAGTTGCCTTAGCGTTCTAGGACCACGGGTAACCTATTCAGAAGTGGGCCTGGTAGTTTTCGGCCCTGCTGGCCCTCTACGGTTTTGCTGACATCTCTATGCGGCGCATGTGGAACATTACCTACGCGCAGTCGACAATTTGGGCTTGGTCGGTTACTGGACGGGCGGACGGCCGACGTCCGCAAGGACCAGCCCTTACAGGGCCAGTATGGTACAAAATAAATTTTATGAGAGTGTAGGTACTGTCGTGTGCAACGGGTGTATGTAAAGGAACAGACCAGTTTTCTTAAAATGAATAAATCATTCTTTACACTGTTATTATTTAGCAACGATCCCCTCGTCTCGTTGCTAAATAATAACAGTCTCACAGGTCGACTTTCTAGGTCAAGTGACACTTGGCAAGGTCGTCTGTGAAGGGTGACCCATCCACTGCAAACCGAGACCCCTTCGTGTCTCAGAAAGCAAAGTTGTTAAGGCGTCGGTCCCGGCTCATTTGTTAATCTTTAACAGTCCTTACGGGTAGTCAGATAGATAAATAAATCCGTGTAATTAAATGGCAAATAATTTGTATTTACTGGTTGTATTCGACAAGTACTATACTACAACATCGCTCGTTAGAAAAAAGGCAGGTTGATAGTTTACGACACAGGTAAAAATGGAGAATAGATCTAGGATTCAAGTCCCGTCTACAGCACGTCAGATAAATATACCGTAGATCCAGGAAGTCTTCTCGATAGTAGGTAAGTCAGATAAATAGACCGCAGATCTAGAAAGTCCTGTCAATAGCGAGTCAGACAAATAGACGGTGACGCCATCATACGCGTGCGAGCCCTCACGTCGGTATGCGATGTCCCGTGGCACCCTGCCCCTGCGTCTTGGCGGTGTCTTTGGACATTGCCAAAGCCAACAACTCCATGCCCAGGAGTAGCATTAGTAGAGCACTCAGGTTTCACCAGGTGCCTGACTATCTTTGTCATGTGATCGAGACCTGACGGTCAAGTTCATCATTTATCCCGGTTGCTAGGGACAGTTGAAAAGGAGGGAGGTGTCGTGCGGGGTTCCGCAGGGATCGGTACTAGAACCGCCCTTGTGGAACATTGGCTACGACTACGTGCTACGCGGCGACCTCCCTGACGGCACCAGCGTGGTCTGTTACGCAAACGACACGCTGTTCCTGGCGTAGGGAGAGTCGTACCAGGTGGCGGTCGAACTAGTGACACGCGGAATTGCGTCGGCGCCGGGAATCCAATTCCGATTTCCAGTCTCCGGGATTCCAATCCCAATTTCCAGCCACCGTAGGCCCAGGCTTGCGGACGGCGAGCAATGGGTAGGACGTCGTTCAACCGTCCGTTAACCGTCCGGACCGAGCCCAAGTCGTCGACGGCGCGTAGTGTTTCATGCGCGACTCAAGGGAATGTCAGCAACCGTAGAGGCCAAAGCCTACTGGAGCCATGAGTTATGCGAAAGTGAACACCGGGGCCCTGATACGAAGGAAAAGAAGGAACAGGAGTGGGTTTTAGTTAGTAAAAGTCTGACACGCCCGGGACAAGGACGAGAGATGTTATTAGATGATTTTCCACCAAAAAAAAACCGCAATGCACGGAGCCCGCACCATTTGCTACTCTGGCTACGTGCCTGATCCGGTACTGACCGTAGACCTGGCAAGTCCTGTCTACAAGTCAGATCTCTTTTTACCAGAAGAAAGATTATGTTTTTTGAGTGCATGTATGTGTGTTTCTTTGGCACGCCCCGGTTTGTGGCATGTTAGCTTGAGAGGTGTCATTAGTTTCGTCTAGTTGTTGTGAGGCGTATCACACGTATTCATTTGATTTTTTTTATCGTTTTACAGACCAATCAGCAATCGTCCAACCGTTTCCCTAAGCTAAGAGTTGAAATTAATATAATGCCAAATGAACCAGGAGAAGCAGGTGTAAGTATTTCAGATAGTTAAAAGCACTAAATTTGAAACGACGACGTACACCGGCCAGTACTGGCCACCGGCCTCAGGTCATGTCAGGATACCTAACGGCAGGAAGGCGATCATGAATTTGTCATCATTTCATATAGTTTATTATTATTCCATTTTTTATACATACTCTTTTACAGTTATTACATATTTTTAATCTTCCAAAAAATAAACTTTTAAAAAACGACGCTGAAAAAGTATGAAACAAGATTTTCATACTTCGAACAGAACAAAAAGAAAAGCCGGTCACACGTTATAGGTACCAACCAACCGAAACACTTTTATAACGTGTGACTACGGTTTTTCAAAAAAAAACTTGTTTCATACTTATTTAGCGTCGTTTTTTTTTAGTCGTAGTCGGGTTTTAGCATTTACTTTTTTTTATATAAACAATTTTGGTGTTAAATTTAACACCTGACTTTTTGTCCGCTAGAGGGCGTCACTTTAATTTTGAGCAATATTGTGGAAATGTACTTGTGTAGCCCTTTCAAATGATACCAAACACGGCGTATTTATCCCCATTTTTATTTTTTAAGACATTACTTTTTGTCCGCTAGAGGGCACCATATTGTTTTGTGACACGTCACGTAGCCTATGTGTAGCGGACAGTTAAGACGGTTCTAACGATATCTCATATGTCGAGTTCCGATAAGTAGATTAGGAGCTATCAGGGAACAGATGAACATACTCAC
Organism: Mythimna vitellina; assembly: GCA_949316375.1. Lineage (NCBI taxonomy): Eukaryota > Metazoa > Arthropoda > Insecta > Lepidoptera > Noctuidae > Mythimna > Mythimna vitellina. The sequence goes on from OX438684.1 coordinate 39,049,679, forward strand.
ATACATACGTAGCCTGTCGAAATCATAACCCTCCTTTGTCTTTGAAGTAGTCGGGTCAAAATGTATTATTATTAGGTATCTCTTTATTTATTTAAGTAAGTACACGTAATTTTTTTTTTATATAAGCCTTTACATTTAAAAATTGTGAGCACGGTCCAACCTATCGATGGTTAGGGCTCCAGAGACAAGAACCTCCTCACGATACGAGCCGTATCGAGGAGTACTACCTTCTGTATCTGGCCCTTGATCCAACCGCGTAACAACAGCTTCGAGGGATGGTTGTCGAGGCTTTTGGCCGTTGGCAGTCACGACAATCGGCACAGTGACAGCCGAGTCTACATTCCACATGGCGACAACCTCGTGAGCTAGGTCGAAATATTTGATTTGTTTCTCTTTCTCAGCTTTCATGAGATTCTCACAAAAGAAAAATATATTTATTTCAGATAAAGTCCATTAGATACAAAATTAAAATCAAATAAAACATTAAAATAATCTAAAATGAATAAAATTACGCATAGAAATTAGAATAACAATCACATCGACATAGTTTTTTCCAACTGCGTTGGGGTTGGCTTCCAGCCATTATGTATGGATGCAGCTGTAGATCAGAATACAAATTGTCCATTAAGTCCGCCGTTGTACCTTTGTGTTGCATGAAGTTTTAATAAATAAATAAACAATACAATATATTTTAGATGAATCCATTTAAAATTACGTCACGTTATTTCATGTTACGCAAGCTGTCGAATTCCCGGAGGACACGGAAAACGGGCGGCACACCGGGATCCCGACCCCGATACCCACCACCGTAGGCGTGGGCATATGAACGACGAGTAATGGGTATCCCGCAGTCCGGCCGTCTGGTAATCGTAGAAGCCTTGCAAAGCCAAGCTTATTGGGGTTGACTTCTGAAAGTGAAATCCGAGGTCCTGGAACACTAGGGAAAGAAGGAACTTGGGTGTGGTTTTGTAAAATTAGAGTGACAGAGAGTACAGTAAAAGTCTGGCATGCATTCACGCTCCGCCCTAGAGCGAGAGATGTCATTGGATTATTTCCCACATTTTAAAAAACGCATGTCGGACGAGCAGTTGTTTGTGCGGCGTCTCTCCGCAAACCATGTCCCACCTTCGATCCTGCTCACGTGCCCTGTTACCTGTTCACGTAGGGACCTAATGACAGCATCAGCGGACGGCATTGCCGTGGCCGAATACTGGGCCAAGCAAGGAATTTAACTAGTTTTGCTATCGATACGCTAAGAAGAAGAAGAAGTGCTAATGTTTTTGCTAGTGCTAATTATTTCTTTTCTCATTAGAATGCCTCTCGAAGTGCCTCCATTGCTGCGGATCAACACCTTTTTGCAGCAGGCCATAAGAATCTAGTAATGATTATAGTTTTAATTTCAGCCATCATCGGAGCCCAGAGCAAAAATTGAAATTAAAATAGATCCTGATGAGAATGATGTACCCGCTGTAAGTATTTTCAATATGTAATGATTGTAATACCTATACCTATCTTTACCTAGTATATACTCGTATCTATTCCACAACTATCACACAACGCCGTCTAGTCCCAAGCTAAGCAGAGCTTGTGTTATGGGTACTAGAGAACTGATAAACATACTTATATATTTCTAAATATATACATATATAGATAAATTACACCCAGACACAGAACAAATGATCGTGTTCATCACAGAAACATTTGTCCTGGGTGGGAATTGAACCCACGACTTCCGGCTTAGCAGTCAGGGCCACTAACCACAAGACCAACAAGCCAGTCAAGGTGTATGAGTTTGAAATAACTATCCCCTAAAGTCCTATTGTAGGTGAAAGTCATGGGTATGGTAGTTATTGTTATAAATTTGGTTTTAATTTTACAGGTCAGCAATACTGAAGAATACTTATAATTATTATATATCTATTTGTTGTATTTAGTGTGTTGTGTGTTGTGTTGTAATTAAATTCTTTTTTTAATTTCGCAGGTTGACAACAAAAATAAAGAAATCAAGAAGGAACTAAAGCGGGAAATCAAAGAAGAAGATGATTTTTATGATGTGAATGAAGTAAGTATTTTCAGTAACTAGTAATAGGACAGAGTCTGAATCAAGTTAGCCACGTAGCTAGCTGTCAGAGATTTATTGCCTTGTAGTTGTTACCATAGAATAGATAACTAAAAATTGGTATGAAAACTTTGACCGCACGACCTGCAACGTGCAGCGGCTCCTGACTAGTGATGGAGAGTCACCACTTCTCATGGCTTGCTTTCAATCATCTTGCACTAGGTGCGAAAAGTAGATTATACTCCTCAGGGACAAAGGTGTTTTTGCCTTAAGCTAGCTTAAATCCCTCACTTAACTCGGGATCTAAACTTTAAACTATGACATCCCTCATATGTTCGTGTTTCAAATTGACATCTGTGACACAAGACACTGCAGTATTTTCTCGCTTCATAATCTTCTATTTTTTGTTTGCTACGATCACAATTGAAACTCTGTTATCTTTTAGTTTCGCTATAATATTAATCTTGCAGAATAATGGTGGGTTCCTAATAGAATATAATTCAGAATTATTATAAAAGTACATTGCGGAAATCCAAATACCTAAACACTAGCTCTTTTTTCATCTTGTAAACAAAATTGGAATAACTAATTATTATGGCTTGTTACTGGCACTCTGGAAGGCGGGCTATTGGCTTGCTTACTAGAGTCGTCAATTATAGACATCTTGTCCTACGACACTTTCCATCTCGCTACTTCCTTGCATTTAGAATAGTATACGCACCATCACATATGCGAACTTCTCAACAGCCGTGAAAACCACAGAAGTTTAATGTATTAAGTTATTCAATTTGTTTTTCAGGAGCTGCTTCCAACGGCAGATAACGTCATAAAATGGGCAGAACGTCAAATTAAAAGGGAAAGAGTCCGTGAACAGAGAGGGCAGACGGACACAACGCAGCCGCCAACAGAACCGTGTATGGTACCTTGGACGAGGCGCAGGCAGCCCAAACGCGGCCGCCGTAGTCTGTGGCTGTTTGATCAATATTAGATACCTATACGCGTTCTTGAGGTATACAGGGTGTAACGGAAATATGTAGTCATATATTAAGTGCTGCTTCTGCCCATAAAAATGAACCATTTTCTTTAAGGAAGTCACAATTAGACTATCAATCTATCAAGCCTTTTCTCAACTATGTTTGCGGCTGGTGTCCAGCTGCATCGGGTTTAGTCACAGCCGATGCAGTTGAATATCGGCATTTTGCATGGTGCGACTGCATATCTGGCCCCGACAACCCAATAAGTGGGTAACACGGTCCCTTGGTAAGACTGGTGTCTAGTGGTGACTGGTCACACTTAGACAATTTATTAAAAAAAAATATCCCGAGGTTCAACTGATGATATATTCAATAAAACTGGCCATACATTATGTAACAAATAAAAAGAAATGTTTTGTTTGTCGGTGCATCTTCTATCTATGAGTCTATGGTGTGATAAACAAACACACGACTGATACTAAGCTTCAGCAGCCTTATAAAATGTGTTGCAGGTTCCACTTCCGCTTCATGCAAAGCAATCATATCAAGTCTGTTTTCTTTCCTCACTTTTAATTTACTATAAAATATTTGAATGAATTAGCTTCGTTCCACATTAAACTTTTATAGAAAAAAATGATAATTTATAGTGTAACTAAATTTATGGATCTATCTAGATCATAATTTTACATTTTTTTTTCGTCTTTCTTGTAAAAAGTTGATTGTTTCCATGGAAAAAAGCAGTTTTCTAATTATGATTACAGATTATTCTTACGCTCTGTAGCTATACCTACTTAAATTAGTAAAGCGAGCTATAGGTACTAATATAAGTAAGGAATCATCGTTGACTGACCCAAGGCTCACTTGTGCTCACGTCGGCCAAGGGTCGATGATGGTGTTTTAAATGATTTTTATTGTATTTAATTACGACAAATAAGTATAAGTAACTAAGTTTCGAAATATTGTGCGAAAAATAAAAACATTGTTCATTTTCCTAGAAATTATATCGGAATAGGATCACGGAGGATGACGCGTGTATCATACGAAAACAAAAGGAGAACAAAAAAGAAAATTACTGTCTAAGTAACTTTCTTCAGCAGGTTTCAGTGAATAAATTTCGAATTAGGTTAGTTTTCAAATAGTCTCGTGTAGGAATGTATGTCTGTACTTTTTTTAGAAATGCGAACAATCCTGCAGCCGTAGCAGGGATAGGCCCTAGTAGGCCCCGTCTATTTTGCCCCGCTTGGGCAGAGCACCGCCATGTCCTCATGGGGGCGATCGGCGGCAACGATCTCTCAATTTGATATTGATGTGTTTGTTATTAAGATATTTGAAAAATATGAGGACATAGCTCATATATTTTCCGCTCAGGCCTATTTTTGTCGTATCGTTAACTCGTTATTGAACGATCTCATCTCATCAAAACTTTACATTTTCTTTTAAAAGGAATCACAGCTAGGTTGGGACAAGTGTGGATTTTGGCAGAATATTCTGTTGTAAGAGGTGCTTACCAGGCTCCTATCCTAATTGAAAATCACACTGAATCAGTCTTTATCTGTGAATTGGTGTTAGAGCTTGGGTCAATATACTCTGATTAATCCATTCTGGATAAAATCCTGATGCCTGTTTTGACGTAAGATTGATTTTTATATAGGTAGGACGTAAATTTAAAAATTTACTCAATTAAAAATAGCTTTAAATATACACATACTAACCTAGGAGCTGACGTTGTCCGGGACCGCGCCGATTATACATAAGTATATACGCAAGTTGAAGGCACAGCCTCCATATCTTTTCGTGTTAAACGGGGCGATAAGTCCCTATATGTAAGTTTGAAATATAGAATTTGGTGTTTTAACACATACAGGTAAGGGAAAAGGATACAGAGAAGTTATTAAACATGTCAGTAGATGTCACCCGTGCGCAGCATGGGCGGGTCGACTTTTGAAACATTTAAATAAAACGTGATTTTTAAATTTAGATAGGACTCGAACATCTGATTGTGATTTTGAGTTAAGCTCGCCTAAGTACATGAACTCAGATATCCACATATATATGAGTCATTACAATTACGCACATGTAAATCTGACTGATCTTTTGGATAACATTTATCGGTCGACTGAACAGCATGTGATATTGTATTTAGGTTCTAAACCTAGCTGCATAAGATGTTGCTTGCGAATTTTTTGTATTCATTCTTATTACTATTAGTTCGTTAAGTAGTTTATTTTATGTTTGCTCTGTCTCTATTTTGTTACAATGTGAAGACAGCTGACTTGCACTTCATTAGATACCTGTGACAGACAGGGTTATGGTTTTGTTTTTATACGTATTTAGGATAGGGAAATGTGTTCTTTACTGTAGGACCATTAATTATATCAGTACTCTTAAATGTTCTCAGTTTAGTAAGTAAGTCATTTTTAACGTGATATATCTAGTATTTATGAACAATAGAATTGCCATTTCTTGGTTCCAATTCGACAGCTCGCGCTTTTGTAGGTAATGCGTGAGGTTCTCTCCGATTAGACATGATTGATCTATTTTCAAATTATAGGTACAAGGTATTTGTCACCAAAGAGGTGAAGGCCTTTTACTGTGTGGGTATCTTTTAGTTCCAGGTCTCCCGGCAGGCCTATTCCCAACGGGACACCAAAGCCCAACTATACGATATCACTTCTTAATGGAATCAAGTTAAGAGATCTACTAAAGTAGGTGCGCGAATTTTTGTTTCATTGCTATTTTATTTTTCAATAAATTGACGAGTTCTTTCGATCAGATATAATTTCCCTACAAATACTTTTAAGTATATATTTTTGAAGTTAAAATATATACTTAAAATTATTTGTAGGTTCCTGTTTGATTTTAAGTAAAGAGTAAAATAAAACCTACTTCACTGGAGCATTTTACAGAACGAAGTAACGCTAGCTAAATGGAGTTAGCATTTAGTCAGCGTTTAATTTTTAATGGACTCGACATAATATAGTAGATAATTAAATGTGCATCTCACTTAAGCTCTTCTGTCTTTGTCCAATCCTCTTCCCAGTTTAGCTGGGGGGGCCGGGTCTCCTTGTACGATTTCTGGCTTGTCTGTGTACTCAGACTCACTTGCTGAATCTCTTTTTGCATATTTGACCACCAGGTGGCGGGCTAAGCTATTGCAACTTATAATAATTGTTTTTAATGTTGTCTTTCTATTCAATTAAATGTAAGTGTATGTTAGTTATATAATAATATGTTACTGTGGTCGGTGGCCTCACAGGCTCTACGGTCAAACTTAGTTATAAGCCTTTTCATAACATCTAAATATATATGCATTAGTTTAGTAAGTTTATGCGAGCGAAGCTACAGGCTCAAATTATTTCAATAAATATGTATACTTAAAGGATAAATGAGTTTGTTTTATTTACTGCTTCAAAAGGTACTTAATCCAACCAACTCATTCCGTGCTATTGTGCCTATGTGTGTACAAGAAGGGTTGCCAACATTTCTTCGACGAAATATAGTATTTTTCAAACTAAGTTTTATAAAAGTACCTATAGTACCAACACTTAATAAAATATAGAGTATTTTATGGAAAAGGCAAAAAATAGCAAAGGATATATTTGTTAGTTATTTATTTTTATGAAAACTATATTTGTTTGCACTTCTTGCATTTATTAACAATTTTTTATCTAAAATGAAAGTGTCGTATGCTTTATCACATTAAATTATTAAATGAATATAAATCAAAAGCTATTTTTATTTCAGTTTAAGGTTCATATTATTGAATTCTTTTTTTTTTATCGGTGGTAGCGACCCACTTTCGTTATCGTTCCTATTTTCCATAACTTCATTATTTAGGACTTTAACTTCATAAAGAAAAGAAAAATATTTAATTGAAAATAATCAGTAAAATATAAGAATAAACTTATCAGAATAATGACCAAACATTTGTTTGACATTAACAAGTTTAAAATGTTGTAAGATAGATAAGTTCGGATACTCGCCACCGCATCAGTCTAATGTTTGAAAATATAGTATATCTGAGTACTATATATTTCTTCTTTGAGAGCAGTGGTGGCCGAGTGGTAACGGCCCCGACTTACGAGTTAGAGGTCGCGGGTTCAAACCCAGCCAGGCGCATTACTTTGTGTAATTTATTTCATCACCACTGCTCTCAAAACGGTGAAGGAAAACATCGTGAGGAAACCGGCATGTCCTAGAACCAAAAATTCGAAGACATGTGACATTCACCAATCCGCACTGGGCCCGCGTGGTGAATTACGGCCCATTCCCTCTCCTAGAGAGGAGGCCTGAGTCCCAACAGTGGGAACATTAAAAAAGGCTGATGATGATGATGATGATGATATATTTCTTCAACAGTACCTATATAGTAAGTACACAGACCCAAAATATAGTAAAATACTATATATTATGAGTACGGTTGGCAATCCTAGTAAAAGATACCTACACCTCATGGTGTATCATTGTCTATTCTAGAGTCGATAATCAACTACTTACGTCGTCAAAGCATGTTCCAGAGACCAAACAACATCTCGTCTTCTTCATAGTTTATTGTAAGTATTTATATCAGCGATTCTTAATTCATTCATACCAAATCGCCAGCTTTACATTAGATAAGGCTGGTTCCTTATATCAGAAAAATTGGATCAAGGTCACTTCAAAAACCGATGAAGCTAGAGAACCATGATGATCTGTAACGTCTCTAAGAGTTCTGTCTTGAGGACGGAGTTGAGCACCCGTTCCTCAGCCCAAGATCTCGTACTTGATGTCTAGCTTGAGGTCCTGATCGTATTAATAAACGAGATTTACATGCTCAAGCTTAAGCTCAACCTTGAGCTCAAGTTTCGGCTTAGGTTGACGTGTTCAGCCGAGTCATCATCATCATCTTCCTGCCCTTGTCTCATCTTATTTGGGGTCGGCGCAACACGCTTTTTTCTTCCATTCTATCCTATCCACCGTCACCGGCTGAGCATCGTTTATTAATACGGGCCGACGACTTCAGATAGGGCCCTGGGACTCAAGTCTGCTATTACAATAGTGTCAGAATGGTCTATCATTGATTTCATAATTGTTGATTTTGACAAGTTTGTCTTGTGTTAATCTACTAATATAATTGCGTCATAATGACTTTCCAATGGTCAACCACCGATATTCCATTGAAAGAAGTGGCATAGAATGGTAATCTCGTACATATTGACTAATGAATATCTGACGTATGCGGTAATCTTCTAAAATTTTGACAGTTCCTTTGTTCAGTGACCTACCATTAGAACGTCATTGTCCAGTCATTGCTTTAAGCTCGATATTGTCATTCTACCACAACTTTAGTACGAGACCATTGACCGATCAATGATCGATCATTATGAATTAGCAGATTATGAACTTTTAGCAAAATTACAATGGGATCGTGTTGGAATGACGAATTTATAAAAATAGCAGACTTGGGCCCCTGAGATAGTGCTCGTTTTATAGCATTTAGAAATGTTACTCACAAAACATCTGACTTCAAATTGGCAATTTCTTCTTCAATGTTAGCTTTCAAGACTTGCGTTGACTTGAGGTTCATGGTTTAAGTTGTGCTAAACGTCTAAAGTCTGGTTTCCATTAGATCTGGCGTTTTGGACGGCCAGTTTAAATTTCTAACCAACAGATTAAAAATGTGTCAAGGTAGCAGCAACAATAATTCCACATTGTTTAGGTGTGTATCGCTCGGTGGGTTATGGATAACTAATTCTCTATATTTCTACAATATAGCTGATAAAGCAAAGTGATAATTCACGCCCCATATGACATTACTTTTGCGCCGCCGTTACATAGATAGGTGGTCTCGGCTGGTGCGATGGTAAACTAAATTTCTCATTGTAAATCAAATGAAAAAACTTATTTTGAAACTTTTGCATGTCTGTGTCGATGCTTGGGGCCCAGGTAAAAACTTGAAACGACTGAATAAGAAGAAATATTATTGAAAATATAAGTAGGTACAGGTATCATTTCCGTCATGCAGCATGCTGTGGATGAGCAGAAGGTGATACAGACTGGTCTAATAATAGATTATGTGATTAGGGGATAAAGCAGTGTCTTTAAGTCGCGGGCAGCATGTTGAATTCCGAACGAAACGGAGGTTGCTAAGTTTTAATCAACTCCCAAGCGTTGCGAAGAAGTACGGGTATATAGAAACCTGAGCGAAGAGAGGAATTCAAGCTACCCAAGACCAAGACAGCTTTATCCCCATGTTGGATACTCTACTATTTACACCATCGTTAAGGTAATTAAAAGAAAATGTATTAAAACAAATTATAAACATATTAGAGTCTAGAGAAATATAAGTATTATACACAAGTTAATTTTAACTATCACTCACTGTTTTGAAACCAACAAAACTCTCTACTCTAAAGGTGTGTCCAGACCTGCCGAACGCGCTTCTCCCAAGCCGCTTGCGAGCTGAATTCCCTACTTCAGATACAGGTGTAAAAAAAAAACGATCACTTTTTGATGACCTTCCAAGTCAATAATCGGAAACACAGTAAACTCATAAAATAAAATACATTTTCTATCAAGAGAATACAAGAGGGAGTACAGACAGCGTCATCAACTGGTTACCAAATTTTGTAGGATGAGCGGTAAAATCTCTCTCAAAAACCACCAATATGCCAGAATCATAAACAAAGTCAAAGATTTATATGCAGATAAATATGGTTATAAAAGTTCTTACAATGATTATATATATAATAGTAGCTTAATATATTTAATCATAACATAATGACATGCAAAATTTTGTTACAAGCAATTAATTAGATATTATTTCAGTTGTAGTACAAATAAACAAATTATTATTAATTAAATTTGAACTGAAGGAATTCTTTTATAGTATAAAAGGGATTATCAATCAACCACCTGCGTAAAGCCTTTTTGAAGCGGACCATTGGAAGTTCCTTAAATCGGTCTGGAATCTCATTATAAATTTTAATGCACATTATATTATAGGTAGCAACTTCTCCTATATAGGTCAAGCAACTTCTCCTATACAAGTATCTTCTATGAGTGTTGGATGATAATGTCGAAGTTAACGTCGACATTCTGAGTTACAGACATATTCCAAAGACTACGATTATTACTGACTGAAACCACACCCATGTCTTTTCGTTACTCTTGCGGTCTGAGACCGCAGGCTTTCTTTTCAGAAAATCTCTGCGATCGCAGCGGGCATCGGCCCGGCTGTGCCCTTTATGGTTTTGGTGACATATCTTTGAGGCGCGCGCGTAGAACACCACGAGCCGTCGACGACTCGCACTGGGCCCGGCTGGTTACCGGACTACCGGACGGTGAACTACCGTGCTGCTATGCGTAACTGCCACGGCTGGTAGTCGGGGGTCACGGTTGCTTTGGCTGAGGCGTGAGAATGTCCATTCTCTCACGCATGCAGCCGTCTTCTTCGCTAACATTAGTGCTTCGCAAAAGGAGACGACCGCTTCCCAATCCCTTTAGCTTCGGACCATGGTATAGGCCCGAATCGGTTTTTGTACAACAATACTTAAAACAAATATTTTAAAAATCCCAATCCGTAAATCCTGTGTGATCCGCTGGATTGATGACTTCGATCCCGCAACATTGCGGGATCGCAATTTTGATGCGGGTTTGGATTCCCTAACCTGAATACCTAAGTACATGGCTGGCTAGTGGCTGCATTTTAATCTTCACTATCTCCTTATTCTGTGCTATCTCTAAGTCTATACACATTATTTTTTATAACACTTAGCTGATTACAGCACAAATACTCGGCGGTTCATAATAGAAACAAAACACGACGCGACGCTATCAACAAGGGAAGTCCAGAGCTTTGCGCAATATAACCATGGAGCAAAATTGGAAGCAAAAAATAAGTTATTGTGCTCCATGGCGAACACTTGCAGAATAGTTATTTGTTATACAAGAGTGCAAACTTGCTTTTTAACCGAACGCTCAATTTTGATTACCGAGCAAGTATTCCTAAAGCGAAGGCTTCTTAAATTGAGACACGAGCGCAGCGAGTGAATCAAACATTAGAATCCTGAGCGTTAGCGAGAGAATCAAAAGAGCACGAGGTGAAAAGTCGTTGCACTCGAGTGGAATACGTAAGTTTTCATCCCGCCTCAGCGAGGATAGCCATTTTCGGTGAGGTGGGATGAAAAGTATGTATATAATGCAAAAAAAACATTTGCAATCACAAGAAACCTTTATTTCAGTTTGGTATTATGATAGGTAAGTATTACAGAATAATCTAATAATAAGTACTTAGGTAGAATTAAGAAAAATTGAAAGTAACGTTGGTTGAGTGTAATATTTTATTAGGTACTGTAATGTTGGTGTTAGTGACTTGTGTACTATTTTTTGGTAAACTATCTGTCATATATATAGTTAGATTCCATTGGCGTAAATGTTGGCGAGAGACGGATCGCCGTCTATCAAAAATAAGCCGTTACGAAACACCTAACCATCGGGTTAGGTGTTTCGTAACGGCTTATTTTTGACGTAGAAGCCAGTCTAAGGATCTGACTGAGGGTACTTCAGTGAGTGTAATGGCTCCTATGATGCCTTTACATATTTTAGACTTATCTTGGATGGAATCCTATTATAATATGTATCCTACAACTCTACATCCGCATTTGACTTCCAGCCGCTTAACGGACAGGAGATCAGCTCCTGAACCAATGACCCGTGCACAACCGGGGTTCAGGAAGTTCAAGAATAGTTGCTATTTCTCGTGGGATATGACATTTTTATTAGCACCCATTGTTTGACACACTTTCCGTTGCGATATTGTAGAAAAAATCGATTGGAGTGTTAGGCGGACGTAAGGCTTGATATTATTCAACAATTGTTACGTATTCCTTGCGGGTGACGAAGTTGCCGGTCTCTATTTGTCTTTGTTTTAGGTAAATTAATTAATAGTAAGTCATCTGAATGTTTCACAATGTTTTTGACATTAAGTTACGTAAGTTCATTAGTTCGACTGGCTTCGTTTATAACAATAATAAGAACAATCTGTAAAGTAAAGAGAAGATAAATTAATAAAATGGATATGCATTCATAATTATGCCTCTACTAAGAACGGATTAGATTATGTTAAGTAGCTGATTAATATACTGAAGTAGATACTGAACGTGTAATTGACTTACTTTTGCCGCTAAATATATGGAACCAGGTGCATCGTTAAGAAACTCTTCTATTTCAGATGCTATGAAAACCTTCGATTTTTTTATTGAGGACCAGATAGTTCTTAGACTCTTTTTTAAAATGATACTAATTTAGGATAGTTGTATCGACAACATATCGATGTACCTATGTCTTTTTTCATCTTTATTTTTGCTTTTAGCATTTAATACCTACGTATTAACCCACCTACCTACCTACTACCTTATACCTACGTATTCCATAGAGTGCTTGATTTCTTGGTCTTGTATAATTCAATAGAATATTCCAGCAAAACGTTTTCTGAGAAAGTTTTGGCACCTTTAGCTATTGTTTTGTTGAGGGTGAAACCTCATTTGTGCTTTTTTAACAATTTCAGTCAATTCTGTTGGCGTCAATTAAACTTCTTCGTCGCTAGAATGACTCATTTTCGGTTTTTCACTTGTTTTCAAGTTTATTGTTTTCAACCTGAGGTTTTAACAATATGACGTAAAAGAAAAGGGCGCGCGCAAAGGTAATTAAAAAACTTTGTGTTTTTGTTAGTGAAGACGGTTATTTTTTTTTTTGTAAAAAGTTTTGAGTGCCTATTCCTCATGACAATTCCAATTAACCCAAACACTGCTAGATTATATTGTTATATTGTTTTATTATAAAGTTCCTGTGTCTACCTTCCACCTTCCGGCTCCATCATCAGATCAGTCCGATAGTACCTTATAGCTAAAGTGCATCTCATGACAATTCTAATAAGCCCAAACACGGCTAGAATACATTGATTAATTACGGAGTTCCAGTGCCTACCTTCCGGCTTTCCTGCACCGGATTCGTGCGGAAACGACGCCTGGGTGTCGCCACTGTGTGGACCGCCCGGAGGACACGGTAGAGCACACGGTGGAGGTATGCCCCGCTTGGGCAGAGCAACGCCGTGTCCTCGTGGGGGCAATCGGCGGCGGCGATCTCTCGTGCCGGGCCTTGGTTCAGGCCATGGTCCGGAGCGAGGAGGAGTGGCAGGCGGTCGCCTCCTTCTGCGAAGCAGTAATGCTAGCAAAGGAGGCGGCCGATCGCGTGAGGCAACGGTCCTTACGCTCCAACCGCCGCCGGGATTCCGATCCCGATTTCCGGCCACCGTAGGCGCGGGCTTGCAGACGGCGAGCAATGGGTGGCTCACCGTCCGACCGTCTGGTAACCGTCCGGACCGAACCCAAGTCGTCGACGGCGCGTACTGTTCCACGCGCGCCTCAAGGAGATGTTAGCAAATCGTAAGGGCCCAGCAGGGTCGAAGCCTACTGGGGCCACAGGTAGTGTGAAAGCGGAACCCGGGGCCCTGGGACGAAGGCAACGAAGGAACAGGAGTGGGTTTTTAGTCAGTAAGAGTCTGACACTATCTCCCGTTCCCCCCAAGAGCGGGGATGTCATAAGATGATTTTCCCACCCAATAAAGAAAAAAACCTTCCGGCTCTATCATCATCATCAGATCACTGCGATGATACCATTTTCAACGTAACTATTCAGAACCATTCATTTATTTGTATTGTCATACGGGGTTACCATGACGTTCAAAGTAAGATTGTTTCATTCTTATTTCAGTGTGGGTAAGAGACAGAGCAATACAGGTTGTCTGGCACCACGTCTTACCCACACTGGAAATAAGAATAAAACAATCTTACTTTAAACGTCATGGTACAGGTCATAGTCGCTTAAGTATCTTCATTGTGATATCTATGTGATTATGAAGTTCCGTTGAACATTTCTGATCTTCTTCACCACTTCATCAAATGTTACTTTTTGACTGTAAATGCATATAATATTTGAAGAGTTCCCTCGATTTCTCATGAATCCCATCATCAGAACTGGATTTTGAAAAAAATGGGACTAATTTGGAAACATATTCAATAATAAAGGGAAAAAAATTGCAAATCGGTCCATAAACGACGGAGTTCTGGGGTAACAACCATAAAAAAAATAATGATGATAAAAAAAATACAATCGAATTGATAACCTCCTCCTTTTTTTTAGAAGTCAGTTAAAAAAAAAGTACACCGAGGAGGTTCCGAGTCCGAGTTGTAACAAATTAAAAAAATGTGTGAGGGTGTGCCCCGCTTGGGCGAAGGCGCCGTGTCCGCCGTGTCTTGGTGGAAGTTTAGAAAATGAACACTTTATAAATAGACTTTCTAGGAAAATTTATGATTTATTTATTGATGGTTTGAACAGTTTTTGAAAATTTTTACAAAATAATTTCTGAACTAAGTTTGTAATTTAACCGTATACGCAAGCATTTTATTTTTAACTTAGTTTACATATTTTATCATCCTGAACGTATCTTCTTTCAAATAAAAAAAATATTATTCAAATCAATTCAATTGGTTGTCTAAAGGCAAAACGGTTCGGGCATAGTGGCCTGCTGATCGCTTTACCCTTAATTGAAATATATGTATGTATATTAATAAAGTAGTTATGATTTTATTGTTAGAAATCAGAAACGTTTATTTCAAAAAGACCAATTACAGACACTTTTGAATTGTCAAAATGTCGGTCAGTCAAAACAAGTAAAGCTAAATTGCAATTAATTAATTAATGTCTGCAAGTTTGTCCGCGTGATCAAAGTACTTATATCTGCGTGACCACGGTACTTATAGGAATTGTGAAGTCTATTAATTTTGCTGCAATAAATAGTAGGTTTCAAGATTTATTTTCGATATTTTGATTATCTCAAAGTATCACGTGATTTCATCGCTGTGTGTAAAACTACAAATAAAAGTACCAAAAAATGTGTAAAACTCATCTTTAAGAGTACATTAGTTATTGTTCTTTTTTTAGTATGTCAACCATTATAGAAGACTCATGCCAGGATCAGGGGTTATGGGTTGAGGTTATTGCAGATTTTCAGGAAAACCGCGATTCAGTCAAATTTGTAGCCATCAAATATCGTTTTAAAAGTTTGATGGCTGCATATTTAGTTTAATTTAGGTACATTTAAGACTTATTATGTTTAAAGAGAACATGAATAAAAAAAATATATTTTTAACTGAACCTATTTCATTTGAGGGTATTTTTAAGTAATGACAATCTTCACTTTTAATAAATATATTTTTAAACAAAATTATTAGTATTTTCATTTCATCAAACACGATATAATGTGCCATTAAAAACTATACATTTCATGTGAATGTTTATGCTGGCCACGTTGCCTTACACCTATGGCCGTTTTGGGCAGGTTCTCGGGTAAAGCGGTTTTAAGACAAATTTTCGTAATAACATTTGGTCAAATTTGATTTACACATAATAGAAGTTAAATAAATTATTATATACCTAATAATAGATTATTATCTTGAAAAATCTGTAATTAACGTGAGTTTATTGAACACAAAAACAAAGGTGGCTGCTTCGAGCTAACCTCCCCTACCTAATGACTACAATTAAATAGTGACCTATATGATAATTGACATCATCCCAAACCAATAATGTTTCCTAGGGCCATAGGGAATTTTTGAAAAGGAAACTCGTGTAGAGTTACCGACACTTAGAACTTAAAGGGCAACTTAAGGAACCTAGGTGGATTTTAGATAGTAAATGTCCGACACGCCCTGTCAGTCCACTCTGTCGGGAGATTAATGGCCCATTTCACTTCTCCCAAAAAAAACCATAATGAGTCAATCTACACATTTGCTCTATTTGCCTTTAAGGAGTCCGTTGTGTGCCTTCGCATTCAAAATCTAGTTCAACTTATTGTAAAGTTCGGTTTAGACAACAATGCCTCAACCACATAATAATTATTTTTTTGTTGTTTAAACAGTTTACTGTTGAATCTTAGGTCTTTTGGACTTTTAGGTCCAACGCAAATGTAATAGCTACCTACTACTTACTATGATAAATGTAACTCAACAAGAATAATTAAGATCGGTTCATATACAAAAATGTTATACCCGACGTCGCGTAGTGTTCCACGCGCGCCTCAAAGAGATGTCAGCAAAACCGTAGGGTTCCAGCAGGCTCGCTGCGGCCGCAGGGAATTTCTGAAAACGATGCCTACGGTGCTACACCGCTAGGGCAATTAAAAGACACAGGTGTGATTTTAATCAGTAAAAGTCTGACATGCCCTCTCGCTCCACCCTAGAGCGCGAGAAGTCATTGGGTGATTTCCTAACTCAAAAAAAAGGCATAGAGTGGGTAACTAAACTGATATTGATTTTCAACTTACGACAACAGGGCTCAAGAAATTTAATAATATTGCTGTGAGATTTCTCTAGAAAAGTCACGAATACCATACCACCAGTCTAATAAATAGGTACGTAGTCAGTACGGTGCGTCATCAGAATTCAACAAGAAAGTTCAATCATTCAATGCGGGATCCCTTATGAAAACCGTAAAGTAAAATCATCAATATTGTTCATCAAATTAATTTACATATTGCATTATATAAAATAATTAACATTGAAATTATTAGTTATTTTTAATTATGTATGCAAAAAAATAACGTGGTCCATAAAGTTACTCATAGTCATTTAAAACTGCCACTATTATTATGGTCTTTTTTTTAATTTAACTTAATTTTGCAGGATCTATAATTGTTTGAATTTGCAAACTACATACTCTTTTAATATTTCTACACCGGCAAAGGTAGTATATATGTGATTCCATCTAATATTAAGATCTTCATTTACCATGTACTAAGAAATAAACCATTCTATTCTATTCTAATAGCAAAAAAACCCCTCTACAATCCAACATGGCTGCGCCGTTTAAAATGGAAATAATATTATCAAGAGAAACATACAAGTAGGTCGGATTTATTGTTTTCCCCATTTCGATTTTGTTCCATTTTCCCTTCGTCTTAAAAGTAAATTAAACAGTTCAAAAAATGATTAGTCAAATTGTTTCAAAGGAAAATTTTCACGTAATTTTCCGTTCGAGGCCCGCCCCCAGTATGTCCCCGGCCCCCGAGCCCTAGTTAGGCTTTACCGGCGAGCTGAGTATTGATCCTCACCGGTCTGTACCTAGATGATACGTAGCAGCTAACGAAGGCGTCCGCAACATTTTGTCGACATATTAAAATATATTTTTCCCATATTTTTATAGGGAATCATGATAAATTATTATTTTATTTTGGAAACTCGGTGGCAAATACTATTGAGATATACTTAGGGCATATTGAAAGACTTACGATACATTTATTGTTTTTCAAAGTATATTCCCTCGCAATTAAAGCATTTTTGCATTCGCTGAAACCATTGTACAAAGCAGTTGGACCAGTCTTCTTTAGGGACCTCTTCAATGGCTTTATGGAACGCATTCACCGCCGGTTCAGGGCTCGTAAAACGTGTGCTTCTAAGTTTGTCTTTAATTTTTAGATATGTTTCTAAAAATACAAAGAAGTAGCAGGGTGCGAGGTCCGGGCTGTAAGGCGGATGCATCGTCAGTTTCACATTTCCGTGATCCTGGAACGCAAAGGGCAACTGAAGGACTCTGGTGGGTTTTGGTCAGTAAAAGTCTGACACGCCCCTTGGTCCACACTAGAGCGGCAGAAGTCATTTAATGATTCCCTGTCTCAAAAAAAACGGTCTATATTTATTTAATAATCAGTCTGTCTAGTCTATTAACTTTAAGAGGTAATCTTACTTTTCTGAGGCACACTAGACAATCACCAAGTGACACCAGTGTGTCGCGGCACACCGTTTGCGGAACACTGTCATAGACAGCCAATGACTATCTTCCATTAAACTTTTTTATCATTTTAAGGAACCACTGAACACGCAGTCGTTTCTGGTCCGTTCCGTTAAGTCATTTGGTATCCATCGAGTGCAAAGCTTCCGAACCTTCAGATGCACGAGTAAAATGTTTTGCACTTGGCTCATTTAAATGCCTAACAAAGCACGAATTTGCAGGCAAGTAATTTTTTTGTCAGTTCCGATAAGTTTTCGTACGGTGTCAATATTCGAGTCTGTAACCGCATTCGCCGGCCGACCTCCACGTATCTCGTCATAGAAATGATCACGCCCAGACCAAAATTTTATAAACCACGAATACACAGAGCTGCGACATGGTGCTGCATCAAAAAATGCCAATTAAAGTCTCTGGCAACTCTCTTGTTCACTTAAGCCACAACGAATATCATAAAAAAATCATTGAACGAAAATGTTCACGAGTTAAATTCATTTCAATAGCGACCTTTTTTCATCCTTTTATTGTAAGTAGCCAGATTCAGAGACTTTCAGTATGCCCCACGTAAGTATGTCAGCTGTCGACGGCTGATAAATTTACTAAATAAGTAGGATATATATACTAATAGGTCTCTACCTACGAAATTGCCGTTTTGCCGAACTAGCTATTTTAAGTCTATTTTTTTCTTTTTTCGCTAAGAATTCTAAGTTCAAATTATTTTTATTTTTAAAATATGTAATTCTTTTTTTAAAATGAGTCATTTGTCTAATGGTTGGCGTTCTGTTTTCATCGCATTTGTACGTTTTTCGTCATCATGGATAAGGTAAAAATTCGAGTGATTATGGAGTATGAGTACCGTCGTGGTAACAAAGCGCCAGAAGCGGCACGCAACATCAACGACGTGTATGGAGCGAACACTACTAATGATTGCACCACCCGTTATTGGTTTGCCCGCTTCCGTTCTGGAAATTTCGACATAAGAAATCAACCATGGGGTTAATTTCTCGCGCGTAGACCGAAAACTTTAGTCGACAATGACGAATTATAGGCGATTGTGGAAGCTGATGATTCTCAACCTACAACTGAATCAGCAGCAGCTTTCAGTGTTAGCATCAAAACTATATTGGTCCATTTGCACCAAATTGGTAAGGTAAAAAAGATTTTTATATGGGTGCCCCACGAATTGAATCACCGCCAATGCGAAGCACGCGTTGAGTCGAACCTTATACAGGCACACTAACGAGGGTATATTGAATCGAATTGTTACTTGCGACGAGATATGGATTCTGTTCGACAATCACAAGCACTCAGCAAGTTGGATAGATCCTGGTTCAGCACCTAAACAATAGCCCAAATGAAAACTGACCCCTAATGAAGTGATGGTCACCGTTTGGCGGTCTATCGCCGGTGTCATTCATCACAGCTTCTTACCAAACGGGATGAGCATTACTGCAGATGTGTACAGTGAAGAACTGAACACAATGATGGAGAAGCTCGCACATCTCCGACTAGCTTTGGTCAAGAACTGGGCAAGTGAAGGCAAACAATTTACTGTTTTCAGATTTATTCCTATGCTTGTGCTATAAGACCTTGCGTTATGCCAAATTTCGTGATTCTTGGTCATCGGGATGCCTATGAATTTTGATTGATGCCAAACGGCCCTATCTTTTTTTTTTTCGTTAACTTAGACGTTCGATTTTTTCACACCTTTAAGGGATCGCAGACCTAAGTGTATGGTTTTAATTTCTACTCGATACCTCCACGCCATCCCGAGATAAAGGGTCTTGATCGACAGACAGACAGACAGACGGACAAAAAAGTGACTTTATAAGGGCTCCATTTTTTTCCCTTCTGGTACGGAACCCTAAAAAGGGCTTTAACTTATTTCATGAAAAATCAATTCAATTCAAAAATTCATAAATAAAGACCTAATCTATATATAAAAGGAGTAATTTCATGAGTTAGTGAAATCAATCCAAGACCGTATTATGTGAGAACAAAATAAGATACGTTATTAATATATGTTAAAGTTGTCCCTTGATATGACTGTGAGCGAGGTATTCCTATTTTCTACAGATTCGAAAAACACATCACATTAAGTTACATAGAAGCATCTGTACCTCATATGTAACAATGTTGCTATGAGATTTAGCTGTAGCTGCAGAATGATTGTGGATTTCACAAATGAAGCAGAAAGTTCCCAGTAGCAGACTTTTTTTGAGGTGGAACATCATCATTTACTGAATAGATGCCACTATTTTCGTTTATTTGCCCTTTGTGTTCTAAGTGTCGGTAACTCTTTCAAACATTCGCGCAACCCTAGCGGGCATCGATGTCTCCAGCGGCGGTGCAGCGGTGGTCGGGACGTGACGACTTGTCCGTTCTCCTTCGCTCGAATTACTGCTTCTCAGAGGAAGGCGAGCGCTGCCCATTTTCTGTCACTCCAGACCATGGCTTGAACCAAGGCTGGACGCGAGAGGTCACCGTTGCCGACCCAAGAGGGGCGCACTTGCTAGGGGGTGTCCTCAGGGCGGTCCACATAATGGTGTTTCTTCCGCCTGAATCCGAAACAAGAATCTCCCGAACTGGTCATGTCCCGTGAGAACCCACGTCAGGCGGATTGTGAGGACGCCGTGGCGCGTCTCTAGCCACTCTTCAAAGAGGGGACTTACCGCCGCAATTGTAGCGTTAATAGCGCTAGATTGTAATAGTCGCTGTCTCCTGACGGCTATCGGTTCGCCCATAATAATGGGAATTAAACATTTTTTAAACTTAACGTTTCTTAAACTTCTGGATGTACCTAAATATATAAGAAGAAAATAAATAAATATAAGAAGTCTTACGTGTTGTAAATAAATGTTATAATAATATTACCAGAAATCATGTTTTCCTTCAAAAATAATTATTAACCTTTGGCATATAACGAGTGTATGACGCAGAAGTTGCGACAAAGGTTGTACTTCCCTGGCTTCCCGCCCGCGCGATCGAGCTCGAGCGCTCTAGATCGGTCCATTTGCTCCTGGACGCTGCCGTTAGACAGTTGTGTGCTCCGAGCTACCTCCTGCGACCGCAGTCTCCAAGTCTCTGAATCAGCAGCGATGACGGCCGTGCCACCAGCATGCAAGGCACCACCAGGTCAGTAACAGTAGGGTTTTAGTTAAATTTTAATTTTACTGCGTTAGGTAGGTTCCATTTTGAAAGATGTGTAGAAAATAAGTAGCCACCCCAACCCTATCGATCCAGTGCATCACGACGCGACTGTGCTTTATCTTAGAAGCTGTTGTGTTTAACTTAATGCTGATTTATTTGTGTCCTCTAATAATATTTGTATACGGTCTACAATAGTTGGCGTAGGTGGTAAACAAAGTAGGTAGATATCGATCGTGCTAGCTACGGTGTATTTATAGCCTCACAAAGGAATTCGTAGAGCCTGGTTTAGAAGACGTAGAAGGCGACTTGTTTTTTTCTGTGTTTGCGAAATGTTTTGTTTTTTTATCAGGTTAATAAGTCAGGTGTAGGGGCTCGTGTAGTTTTTCAGCAATTTAGCATTTTAGTGATTTGGTACTTGAGTACTTCCTGTAGGTTTCAAAGGTTCTATTTTTAGACTCGACCCATTTTCAGGATGCATGGGCGAGGCCGCTGCGCGCGTTGCGGGGTGCGGCTAGGGGGGGGGACTGCAACTTGATCGATGCACCCCCACCCATTTTGCTATTTCCTAGGCAATGCTTATCTGTTACCTTGGTCTATAAATGGTCTTCTAGCTATCTTTATGCGAATTTTGTGCTACCTGTGAGGCTCTTAGGTATGGTCAGCAACAAGTGGCGGTAGACAACTGTGTAACGCTGCAACTGAACTGAATTTTCAACTGAAAGCTAAAACTTTCCAAATCGTCATTCATTAATATATGATTATTCGATAGGTACTTTGGTTTTCAGTAAATTGGTTATTTCAATATGAACGTTAGTTATAATATTGCCTGCCTATGCCTTTAGACAGGTGTGCGCGCGATATAGCTAAGTGGGGATGGTGCGGACACCCACCATGTCTCAACCTAGTCTATGCATTGCCATGATTCCGTAGCTTAATCGGTATCTACTTAATAAACCAACCATTGTAAACCTACAACTCGTATTTTCTTTGATTCCAGAGTCAAGCAAGGCTGCCGCCAAGCGCCGCAAGAAGAGGCTGAAAAAAAAAGGGCAAAAGGAAAACGGGCCGACCACCAAGTTTTACTACACGGTGTCGCGGCCCCCCTTCGTAGTCGTTGAGAATTAAGTCCTCTACGACTTAGTAGCACAGTCAAACCTAGTCTAAAGGCCCTTCTATTATTTCAACTTTTTCTTCGCATCTGACGTTTCTGGATTAAGATCTTCTGTACGCGGGACATCTGACCTCGTGACTGGTGCTTGGAGTACAGCTGTCGTACACACGGCTGCCCTGCGAGCGCACGCTGCCGCCTCGCGTGGCGCCCCGAGGCGGCTCCACAGTCGTCTGCTTCCTTAGAACCATCTCGTCGGCAGAAGCACTGAGGTCAAGGGATGGACTACTTCAAGCATTTTGTTAATACTTCACTAAAACTTTAACTTATTCGCTAACGGCGCAGGTCTGATTGTGTGAGGGTGGGTGGAGGGTCTCTCTTTAGTTTATGATTTCGTTATACTCAGGTAATGCAATGGAAACGTCAAATATGTTGTCGATGTTATTTTGGATTGTAGTGACAGATTGACTCCGTGGATGCGCATCGCGTGCTCTTAGGAGATGGTGTCGGGCAGCTCGACTGCCACCCCGGTTCGTAAGGCGAGAACGATACTTTGACTTTCCTTAGTTCGGTCCCTTTACATTCCCGGCGCAACCTGTCTGGTAGGTCCCGATGTCAGACTTCGGTCGCACGGCCAATTGAAGTGCTTCTGACCACCATCAGCACTGCCCCTACTTCCAGGTCAGAGAGGCCGGTGTTTGAAAGTAACAGCGACAACGCTAAAAGGGCTCTAATCTAGTTATGTTGGGGACAATCGTCCCAATGGGAGGTCAAGATCAGACTTAGATTGTCAAGGCATCGCCCTTATATGCTGCAGGGATTATTGCCCTTTGAAATTAGATTTAAGATGTAGGCAGTAGATATTTCTGTTCTGTAGTAGTGATTCAGCTTGGATTGTTAATTTCGTCAGTGTCTAAATTAAATTATAGTAGATAAGTGTTGTGATTTTCGATTACATGCATCGTAGCCAAAATAATATGGTGTTTTTATTATTTAAAATGTCTATTAGTACCCCAATCTAAATACAAAGTAAAACACACATGATGATGTACACATGAACACAACATTTGACGGTAACGTTTGGCGTGAACGGTGACACGCGCTCGAGAGGTGGCGCGAGCGGCTACAGCAGCCGCAATTCTCGTGCCGCCGTCCTACCGCACTTCCAAGCCTGGTTGAAAAGAAGGGAGTGCATCTCCTACAGACTCACTCAGGTGCTTACAGGGCACGGTTGCTTCGGTGAGTACTTAAATAGGATTAGGCAAGAGGCCATGACAAATTGCCACCATTGCCAATCCATAATCCATATTCTGCACAGCAGCCGCTGGAAGACTGTCCAGCGTGGGCTACTGAGCGACGAGTCCTGGTCGCCAGGATCGGGCTGGATCTGTCTCTACCAGCAGTAGTGTGGGATATGCTGGCGGAACCAGAAAACTGGAAGGAAGTTGCCTCCTTCTGTGAGACTGTAATGGTCCTTCTGGACCATAACAGACAGTCAGTCAGTTCAGTCTCACAAAAGGAAGCAGCTGAGCTGGACGTGAGAAGGCTGACCCCACTCGGAGAAGAAAGCGTCGAGGAGGGAATTGCCTCGATGCCTAACACGTTGAAACCCCGCTTGCATCATCCAATGCAGACGGGACTTCAGAACTACGGGCGTTCAGAGTGGGGACTCTACACGTCTCACTCTACAGCCTAACCCACATTTCTATCCTCCATCGAGTCGAATTGTCATCCTATCAGACCATATCAGACTATAAGAAGTTTTTAGTTTGCATGCTGCCCACAAGTAATCTTGTGTTTGCTCACACACTTATGCACTTTAATATCTCCTGCTCACTTTGCTAAACTCCACTAAAATTGTCCACTGTGACCATAAGATCAGACAGATTATTGTTAAAACGGAGAGCAGGGACTTCAGAGCAGGTGTGCAAACAGTGGAGTAACAAACACCCCACTCCTCAATTGGGCCCCTTGGATACGAACCAGTATGACTAACCGATTGTGGGTACCGATGTTAATTGCTGGCACAGGTTGGCTGCTGTGGCCCAGCAGGGCCGAAGCTTCCTGGGGCCATGGGTACCCTTATGAAAGAAAAAACTCGGGGTCCTGGAACGTAAGGAAGGAATACAGGAGTGGGTTTTAGTCATTAAAAGTTTAATCCTCGCGCTCCGCACTAGAGTGAGAGAAGTAATTGGATAATTTCCCATCTAAAAAAAAGGGTTGGCTGTTGTATATGCAAACCAGCCAAATAGATGGGTAGGTACCCCATTTAGCTGAACAGGTACTACCGGCGATATTTGTTCCCTGTAAATGAACTATCGTTTATATTTCGGGGAGCGTGCATCAGAATTGCAGTGCATCAATTTAGTTTCACCAAGCGTGATGCATCATCGGACCACTACTACGAGCGTTGCAGAACAAGCGCGCTCCATCGCCGATCACATCCTCGCTTACCATCCGGTGAGATTGTATTCAAACGTCAGCCTATTAGTTACAAAAAGGGTATTATTTTTGTAAAAGTTTAGATCACAAAAGTTACACATTAAAAACCTTTTTTTTAATGTTTTTCATTATTTTCCAATTAATTATACTTCACTATCATGAATTTCTCGTGTATTAACTTTCATATTCGCAATAATGAGAGTATCGAAAAAGGGCGTCGCTGCTGCGCCTTGGCCCATGCCAAGGTTAGTCTACGATAGGTATGCCTTTTCTGGTAGGAGCTTATACACACGAGCAGCATGTTGCCATCGGTAGAGGTAATTGCAGCCGACGACACGGGGCGACGACAGCCGTCTCGATTTCTCACTTCTCCAGGATCCCATCATCAGATTCCGACTTTCAGACCACTTGGAAGGTCAACATTTTCAAACAGAAAAAATATTCCAAATTGGTTCAGACATCACTGATAAGCAAGGAACATATAAAATAAAAGATTTCAACGAATTGAGAACCTACTCCTTTTTTGAAGTATTTTTATTATTTTTTGGGCAATATACAACTACACTATACATGTAGACTAAAAAAAAACAGAACAAACAAGTGTCTATAATATTGCTGGCCACTGCATTATCCACAAAATGCAATTTTAATTTCAATATCTTTATTGTGGATCATAGGTTTGTACATAATGCAGGTCTTAAATAATTAAACAGATCAGCTACATCCTGCCCTTGGGGCAAACAATAGTCACATATAGGTACATTATTTTTACAAATTACTAATATTTCACACAAAAATAAAAAGATAAAACCAAACGAAACGAATTAAGGTAGGTAGGTACACATTAGTAGAGTGAACATATCATGACTGAGGGGGTCTAAATAGCAGCAGTGATTTGTCCAATAAGAAGTCTTTTATAGAGTAGTAGCACTTGTCTACTAACAGATCAAGGAGAACATGTTTTAATTTTTTAATTTCCGTAATTATTCTGATAGGCCCAGGAATTTATGTATACTAGTTTTAGAATTGAACTCACAAGTCCATCAACAATTATAATAAGGTATATTATATGGTTGGTTGTCAGCACGTGAACAAATTATTGTATTATACAAAAAACCTAGCACTAAAAATGTTAAAAGCAATTGACTGAATAGCATTTCCCAAATCTAATGGTCTGTCCACACAGAAGATACTTTTTGTGGAGCAACATTTCTTATTATAAAATGTTGCTCCACACAAAGTAACTCTGGGGTGGCTGCACAGCCTAATTGAACAACATATTTCAAAAGTACCTAAATTTTTTTAATCCTATCCTGTTTCCTAATCATATCAAAAGAGTTGAAGATATCACACAACAACACACAACAGTGACTTATAAAGGATGTTAAGGGTAATTCAGTAATTCAATTACAATGTCAAGGTTCTATGCTCAACAGCTGTGGTCAACTCATCCAAACTTTTGAATATATGATTCTGTGATACTTTGGCCTGCTGTCTGATCGACGGATTCACCAGCAGAGCATGCCAACCTGCCAACCTGGCACCTTCGTAGTCTTTCACCACATCATCTCCAATATGGAGAGCCTCGGATGGCGATACTTTTGTAGTGCACTTGTCAATAGCACTCTTAAATATTCTCTCATCAGGCTTGCTATATCCCGCCTCATAAGATGTAACAATGAAATCAAAATTCTTGTATAAACCAACATTTTGAAGTATGTCGTAGAGGCGGGGATCAAAGTTTGATATCACTCCAACAGGTATACCCAGAGTCCTGAAGTTGTCTATCAATTTGTGCCCTCCATCTACACATGCCCAACATCTGTCAGTTTTAAATTCCTCGATAAGCTTGTGAGCGATGACATCCAACTTTGCATTGCTCGGCAGATAGTCTCTCAATGTCATAATAACCACTTGACACCACCAATCCTCCCATTTTATAGATTTCTTGCCAAAATTTGGATGCTCTTCCCACATGTGATTGAAACTTATTTTAAATTTAGTCTTGACATCTTCTGGAGTGCCTTTGAATCCATGATCTTGGGCTACCATTGCGTAATATTGCCACGCTGGCACCTTGAACTTAAGCAGGGTATTTGTAACATCAAATGTTATTAACTTTATTTTTGATAAACTGATATTCATTTTGTACTTGCATTTAGCACAATACTTGGGTTACAGAAGAGTTAATATAAAGTCTAAGGGTTTCTCAATAGCATTTCGGTAATATAACGTTACGTAACCTTTTTATATACTATTATATCATAATTATTTACATCATGAAGCGCGCGCTTTTTCTTTTTCTACAAAAGAAAATACAGACTGACAGTTTGGGAGGCGAATATGAAATAATCGATTTTCAAATCGATATTATAGAAATCGATATTCAATTTATTTCTTACGGAATGCAAATCTTATTTGAAAATGTTCAAAGCGCCTGTTTTCCATAGACCAATTTTGGGGAATGTTGTACATCCGATTTCTCACCAGTGACATATGTGTGCATTTTACGATCATCTATTGATATTTTATTTTACATAGGTTATTGCTCTTATAAAACGTCAAAAGCTAGCACCGTGTCAAGTCAAGTTCAATAGAGAACTGGCGATCTTTATTACTGAATCATTTCTTTAGATCTCGATTCAAAACTATTAAATTATTGATTGCTTGTAGAAAAAATCAAACCCCTATTGGCATCTCTAGTTGACAGCATACCTTTTTTTGGATTATAGTGATCTGGCTACGAAGGGAATTAAAAATATTCTCAATTTGACTTAGTTTTTAATTGCGCAGATACTTGATGATTAGATATTTTAGCTCAGGGCTAGCGGTTGAACGGGAAAAATAAAAGTTCCACGAGCAGTAATCCCAAAAAGATCAACTCGCTTTTTTTTTTATGCAATAATGCTTGCTGTCAACACCAACACATCCTGCCAAGACTGTCAAATGTCTGAGAAATGAGAATCAGTCAATGTCAAATGAATTGATCAAAAATTCAGAATTGAACTTCGTTGGTTGGATTACTCGGTGTAAATTAAACTAAAAATCCAAAAAATTGCTTAAAACTGTGATTGTTACCTTAGCACCATGGTATATGTTAAAGGGGGTACGTATTCAAATTCATTGGTTATCCTTTTATGTACGTATTTATGTAAATAGTAGTAAGTTCTGTAATTTCAGATTGTTGAACCTTGGATGTAGGCCACGTCAGTAAATGTAAATAAATATAATTGTTGAGCAATAACTTCAGGAAGTTGGGTTTACGATTAACCTACTGTCCTCATTCTGCGATAACAGTTAAGTTAGATCCATGGAAGGAATGATTGAAGTTAATATTTAGTATTTAGACTCTAAATTCTATTGAATATTAAGGTGACTAATTAAGTATATTACTGTGGTTACCAGTTTCGTTTAACACTGCGCAGCTTCCCATATTTAGCCAAATCCCAAACTCCTTTGTATGCTTATTAACAGTTTAGAGATCCAAAGTTCTATCTCTGTACAATATGTTTAACATCTAAGACACAATGCTTGAGATATCAATATTAGAACAAAGACTATTTTCGATACCTTTGTAAACATTATAGAATAGAATAGAATTTATTTGACGCAGGCAACAAAAACAAAATAAAAATTAAATTGTTGTATGGGAGCCAGCCAAGTGCAAGTTAGACTTGCGCATGAAGGTTCATACAAACAGTAAAAAAATCATGTCAGTTGTATGGGAGCCCCTTTAAATATTTATTTTATTCTGTTTTTTAGTATTTTTTAGTATAGAGGCAACAGAAATACATCATCTGTAATCATTTCAAGTGTCTAGCTATCATGGTTCATGAGATACAGTTTGGTGACAGACAGCTAGACAGACAGATGAATGAAGCGGATTCTTATTAGTAATAGGGTCTCGTCCCCCTTTGGGTATGGAACCCTAAAAAGAGAGTACAGAAATACATTACAGTGCACTGAGCATGCCCAAACTGAAATGTCTTGAGAATCTCAGTTGACAGTATTATGATGACTCAGTAGTTAATTCATTAAGCCCCAAGCGAACGCCGGCATTCACTCTCTCATTGTCTTTCTATTGTGTCTCTAATTACGGTATATGAAAGGTTAATAATGAATTATAAAATAACCGGTATAAAATAAAATGTAATACCTTTCTTGTTCTGCTGTAGGTAGGAAGGTATCCAGGGTATCTATTTTTTAATTTTATGGTTATGCTTTAGATGGAACTGTTGTGGAGCAAACTCCATTCAGCGTGTTTGGCTGGTTCTGGGGCATTGTCAACTTTTTCTACTTATTGTAAGTATCAAATGGTCAATATGTGTGTTCGGTGTTTGCCAGGTTATTCAGTATGTTTTTCACAGCTTTAAAGGAGCACAGTCCTGAGTATATGGTTTTAAATTAACTCGATAACTTCACGCGTTTTCTAGATAAAGGGTCTTGACAGGCAGACTGACAAACAGACACAGACAGACAGACAACAATGTGATTCTATAAGAGTTGTTTTATCCTTTTGAAGAACGGAACCCTAAAAATGCGCTAAGTACACTACCTCAAAGGTGGCGTAAAAAGTGTGCATATTATGACTTTGACCTCTGTCAACTTTTTGAATCATTATATCTCAAAAACTGTGGCTCTTAGGAAAAAAAGTGTATTTTGTAGATAGACATATTTGTGTGT
Source organism: Mythimna vitellina (assembly GCA_949316375.1). NCBI lineage: Eukaryota > Metazoa > Arthropoda > Insecta > Lepidoptera > Noctuidae > Mythimna > Mythimna vitellina. The sequence continues at coordinate 39,078,918 of OX438684.1, forward strand.
CGGATTGATGAGGAGGTTTTAGATTTAATTTATGATGGTATTTTGAACAATCATACCACTTTTCAGCTGGGTGCGAATTATTGTAATCTCGGATGTCTGGACTATACATGCTTAGTCATACTTGTGATCAACAATTTTTTAATAATGAAGTCTGCAATTTTTAATCGCCTAATATGAAGCGGGAAGTGCCCGGAAAGAGAATAAAATTTAATATTTATTATTCCTTTTTCGATCCCTTCCTTCTGCTTCACAGGGGAATGAGATCTCAACAATAGGCGAGACATCCTCAAGAGTAACCTACTCTTCAACATATAGTATCTATACCGTAATGTTGACCGTTGTTGTTGAATTCATGTTCACGGTGGCTGCAGCTATACAGTCAAGACATTGGAATAAAAATGGCAGACGTTTATTAGAACTAAAATTTTCAAAGCGGCGTATCGACGATCTGCCGTTTTGTGTGTGGGCTGCACGTTACTAAGCCGCTTTGTCGAAGAGAAGTGTGCATTCAATGCGGCCTTATTGAAGTCTGTCTGAATGTGAAGTAGCCGCATTATATAACGGCGTGTTATACGTTACGGCTGCGATATATCTGAATATGTCGTCTGCAGAGATGTCATGTATGGGTTTAATATAAAATGTTTAAAGAATAATGTTCAATCATTCTGTTTAACATATAGACTAATTTGTCGTGTTATACATTCCAGGGGCCAGACGCTGATCAACCCGAACTTTAGCAAGCACGGCGACAAGTATACGCGCGACTTCAGGCCGCCTGGCAGTGGGTACGTACCTTTATGCTAAGACACACAAATATTCAGAATCTAAGCTAATTATGACTCAACGGCCTATACGAAAAAGTTCTTTTTGACTACTCAATAATCAACCAAAAAAAACTAAAAATGAGTAATTTATTTAAGATTAAAAGAGAGAAGTATCTTGAGGTGGTGCTGGACACTTCTCTCTTTTAAAAACTCTCTTAGTTTTCGTTGCTTGCCGGTCGTGGACTGCTAAGGTGTATATGGAAAGCTTTGAATCGATCGCTGCAAACATAAAATTGCGAAATAGAAGGAATCGGTTTATACAACACATTGCGAGGGTGATGCTTCTAATCATATTATTTATTTCTTTAACCAGAACGAAATATTGCTAGTTATACTGGTTACGTTAGATCCATATGTTGTAAAGCTCATTAAAAAAATAACAGGTAAGGTATACAGTTAAACTGAGTGAGAGCACTTAGTCTTCTCGCAAATCACCAGACATTCAGTCGCTATCTCCATCTATTCTTAGGACTTAGTACTGGATTATGTCGTTTCTGTAGAAATGTCTCAAATGTTCATTCACCTGCATCCACGGTGATCTGATAAATGGCTCCAACGCAGCTCTAAACGTGATGCCAACTGGGCCTAAAAATTTTGTTTAAATGTATCAACCACACAAAAAGCCGAAGAAAAAGTTGCCGTGGCGCGGCACTCAGTACTGTGTGGAGCTCCCCCCTTCTCTCCTAAGGTGTCAATCTTATTTTTTTTAATTTAAACCAGTGCTGGATTGCGATCCCACCTGATGGTAAGCAGAGATGCAATCGTTGATGGTGAGGCGCACCAGTTTATTAAGAGCCTATTTCACTCTAGCCTTGAAGACACCTAAATTATAATCGGAAGGGAAATTCTGCAGCAGGCAAATTGTTCCGGTCCTTCGATGTACTCGGTATAAATGACGAAGCGAAACTCTTAGTCCGGATCGGATCTGTATCAAACCGATGCGTTTTAGTCAATAGTAAATAAAACAATGTACATGTTTCTGTTTCCAGTCCACCAAAGCCGCCTTCGAGGAAGTTCGGCGGCTTCGGCCCCTCGGGCTCCGGGCCCTCGCCCCCGCCGATGGGCGGCTGCGGCTGCGGTTAAGCACGAACGCGCCTGTTCACACCAAGTAAACTAACTGTACTGAATATGGCTCCTAGGGTTACAATCATAGGCTATTTGACATTAACGATGAGTCTAGGGACATTTTTGTCACAACTTAAGTAAGAAATTCCATCTACACTACACTAATATTATAAAGAGGTAAAGTGTGTTTTTTTTTTGTAATAGGTAATCTCAGAAAGTACTGGTCCGATTGCGAATTTTTTTTTACCGATAGAAAGCTGCTTTATTTCTGAGTGATATAGGCTATATTTTTTTGGCAAAAGCTAGTATTAACTTAAGGCGAATTCCGTTAACTACTTCATCAAGTAGTTACATTTTTTTTGATCGACCGTCGTGGCTGTTACTTAGCTAGTATGTCTCTCTGACGTTGTTACCTTCACCTTTGTCAGAATCAAAAAACAAATATTCATATTAGGCGATTATGACTGAGATGTGAGGTCGCACTGTCGAGTTTATAATATATTCTTCTTCATTTAGCTGGCAGGAGTGATTTTTTGTTACTCAAAACTTTGCCATTTCAATATCGTCGATGGTAGCGTACTCTTGTATTAGCAATCCGTTTGCTATATGTTACATCTATCTAAATGTCTCTAGACTCATCATTTTTGGCAATAATAGTGTATTGAGTGAGCGGAACGCATGATCACAATGTCATAAGGAAGTGGTAGTCGTAGATTTAAGTTTATGGATCTGATTATTTAATTCATTAAACCCCAAGCGGACGTTCGCTCTCTCATTGTCTTTCTATTGTGTCTCTAATTACGGTATCCGAAAGGTTAAAAAGAGATAGAAGCTAAATATTAGGAACTGAAGATGTAACAGTTTCAATATTGATTTCTTTTGCTTTGAATAGTACCTAGAACCGTAAAAGTAATTCTCCTCCATATTGGCCATAAGCTAGTAGTCGCTTCGGTTGCCGCGTGTCTCCGCGTGCCGCCCGCTCACTACACTCAAAGCGTATCAATTAGCAATAAATATTCCATTCTATGTTTTTCTTTTACTTATCATATTAATAAGCTTTATTATTAATCAGAATACTAAATGATTCCGCTAGTAGATATTGCTGTTTGTTGTTCACTGTAATATAAAAGATCTTCTCGTCTCCCATTTGGTGAATGTTATGTTATGACCACTTGACAACACTCTAATCTTACCCTTACATTTCCTCTATGTTATAAAAATAGCACGTACAGAAATGTTGTAAATTAAAACACAGTAATTTCTATGAATAAGTTTATTATCAGATAAATCTATAATATCTTAGATAACGTCAAACAGATGTTATAAAACTAAATAAATAAAATGTAACTAATACGTCTTTTATTATTTTGATAAATCCTATGTTCACGGCAATTGAAATGGTGGACGCTCCGGAAGAAATTAAGTATAATTAGCCTACAAATATGAAGTATGCACTGGTTCTAGTGTATGTTGCTCTTGTGTCTACCTAACAAGACACAGAACTCAAGTCACATGGTGGTCTCTTCATAACTATTAATCTACGTTCATCTCTATAAATTTTGTTTTGACACAGAATTATCATTAGGTGTTTTAAGTTTGTGGCACTAAACCTTTATATGCAATAGTAATAGCGAAGTATATTCACTTCAAAGTTACAGGCTAAAATATGTAATGCACTACAACAAGTTAGTACTTTTAATTAAGTTCACACACTAAACAGTAACCTACATACTTAGGATGGAATACTATTATAATAATATAGTTGGACGGACAATGTCAATTTAATAATAAATGACTTTACTTACGCAGAATACATAATAATATTGTACAAGCTAGGAGGTATATAATTTTGGTAACTAAGTTGACCATGGTTTTATTTTTTAATAGGGTTGTAAATATGTACTTATATATATTATTAAAATTCCTGTAATTGTTCAACGGATACCTACTTATTTAGATGCTGACGAAATCATAAATGATCTAATTTTAGCGTATTATCCTAAAACCCTGCGAATGCCAATATACGTACATAACAGTGGTAAGGAAAATTGTATTGTTTATGAATTTTATTAAGATATTGTATGAATCACAGCTCGAAATACCAATTTCCGTGTATACTAACTAAATTATGTATGTTCGATTACTAGAAATAGTTTAATAGGAGTGAGATAAACATTATAGCTTTATTTATAAAACGTTTAGAATCAGTATTTAAACTAATCACATAGTTGGAAAGTTTTTATAAATAAGGTCTTGTAAGTACCTAAATTATATGTTGCGTGCACCCCTATTTTTTAATAAGTACAAAAAATAATGTGGCTCTTTCCGTACGCGTTACTGATCATATTTTTGTAGACAAAAGTAATAAAAAAAAAAAAACGAAATCCCAAAATTTTCCACGAAAATTTGTCATAATTGGTAAATTCATAATTGAATCGATCATTCATAACAATTACTACAAGAAAATACTACGCGCTGTGTTTTTCCATTTTGATCGTCATTTATTCATTCATAATCAATAGCCTGTACAATACTTCCATAAATTCAGTGACATTTTGGGATATAAACAAACGCTAATAATTTTGCTGTTTATGAATATTATTTATTAGGACTTTACTTAAATGATAACAAGACCTTTTCTAATAAGCCCTGTAAATGTATGTACTAATTAAAAATTAGTGGTGTATATTATATCACACGAAAATACGCTAGAACAGGGAGAGACGCTGTTGTGGAGCCGTCAGTTCCGAAACGGTTCATGAAGGCGCAGATAACAAAACTAAATTCTAAATTTACATATTCTTTGTACTTAACACTCTGTTTGCGTTTATTTACACGTCCGTATTCCTAGATCGTGATGCTATAGCCTGATACTGTCTAGTAGTCTAAGCAGGAGAAGGTGATGGGGAGCACAGCCACCGGCTCGGAGATCTTCGGTTTGTTGATGTAAATGCTCCAAGTGCGCTTGTCCAGGTCGAAGATTCCTGAAAACATGACATGGGATCAACACACATATATAAAGGGCAAAGTCCTAACTGGCTCACTGAGTCTCAACACCTCCTTGGTCCTAGAACGCAAAAAGATTGTATAAAGGGTTCTTATACCAATGAGTCAGCTCAACCTATCGCAGCTGTATGCAGATGATTTCTAAAACAGCATCCTCTTGAGTAAATTTTGGAAAATCTTCTCTTAGTGCTCGCCTTCGTCATAAGAGGAGACTATGTTCAAAGTTTCACGTTCTTAAACCCAATAATTTCGGATGTGCGTTGATATGTCAGTCAGTCAATTTCTCCTCTAAGATAGATTAAGTGAATACGACGGACGTTTTTTTTCCTGACAGCGGAAGTTGATTCCGTTCATTCTGTTGCTTCCTAGGTTAGTCCATTGTGTATTTACCTGCAGCGATAGTCATGATGATGTCATCGGGACGGTCCGCGAACACGCGGAAGTTCTTGCCGGTGGTGTCGGACAGAATCTCGGTCAAGTCGTCGCGGTTGCGCGGCTTGGGGTAACCGTGGATGACCTGGAGCCGCTCCACGCTGCTGTCGATGATGGGGCCGGTCACTTCCGTCACGTTAGTTCGCTGGTATCTGTGGGAGAGCAGTTATGTCTGTATTGATTTCTGTTGGAGATTTCATAACAATATGTTACCCTTTTTCTTGTAACATTACTTATCCATCCCTCCTCTTAGCTTGGCCTCCGTTCAACACAACAGTTTGAGAGTCAATCATCATTTTCGCAACTAGCTTGGCGTCGGCTTCGAGTCTAACCGGATGCCGCTGAATTGAAGACCTTTACAACCCAGTTACTGGGTAACACGATGCTCCTTAGATAGACTGATGACCAGACTTTCTGGTGACTGACTACATGTAGCGATTGTTGACAACCATAGTTTGAGAGTATTTGTTGGTATTTTAAAGGACTTCACGAAATGTGTCAGATTTAGTTCTCTCAGCTTTTAAGATAAATATTATCCTAGTTTAAGAGGCAGGGCTCTGAATGTATACAGACTTCAACTACGTAGTTAGCATTTTGGTAACCAGTGTATATTGTATGACTAGCTTTTGCCAGCGGCTTCGCCCGCGTGAAAGTTCGTTTCTCCATACAAACTTCTAATCCTTGTTTTACCCTCTTAGGGGAGTCTGCCAAATTTTAAGTTTTTAGGTGTCATAGTTTCGAGGATTTCGTGATTAATCAGTGACTGGTATTTCGCTTTTATATATATAGATTCATTGTGAGAATAAACTATTATTATTTTTGAAATTGGCATTACTCACTTATTGCAGTGTACCAGAAGATCCTTATCGTACTTCTGTATGTTGAGCTGCGACCGGTCCGCCTTCAGGTCGGGAGACACCTCCACGTTGTAGATCTGGCGGTCGCCCCAGTTGTTAGTCCAGATCATGTTCACCGAGAATCCATTGCCGATGCCCAGGCCCTCGTCGCGCAGGATCTGTTCTGCCTTGCTGAAGTTCTTAGCGGATAGCATAGCTCGTGTCAGGAAGGTTCGTGCTGAATATTTGAAAGAGTTATTGACATAGCTGATGTTTTAGATACTCGATTGTAAGTGTTGTAACTGAAGATGACTTAGTAGGGTTTCATTTGAAAACCACAGTGTAGGTATAGGATAGATTCTGGTCTGGTCAACCTTTTTTTGAAGCCTCTTTTTGTTACATATTAATTAATTTTGGATTGCTCTATTTCACAAAGGGAATTTTCTTTTGAAAAGCTACTTTATCTTGGTTAAAGGTCTTTAATTGCAAAAACATAGCTGCCCTAATAACTCACGTGTGTTGCCATGCTTCAGGATCAAGGGGCTCAGGGTGTTAATGGAGAACACGAGGCCGTTTTGGTTGTATCCCATGGTGTAGCCTGGCATGTGTCCCGCGTAGCAGAGAGACGCGAACCTCTCCTCCACAGCCTGGTGAAGAGTTCAGAGGGGTAAGGTGGTGGGTCTATGGACGTAGTTAGGTGAGGAAATGCAGTGGGGAAAAAGTAATGAGGAAAGTGCAGTGGAGAAAGTTTAATGACTATGAAGGCTATAATCTTTAGCATAAGTATAATCGGCCTTATAATGTTTCCACAGCTGGGACTTAGGCCTCCTCTATAGGAGAGAGAATGGACCACACCCCGCGGACCTATTGCGTGTCATGACTTCGAATTTTTAGTTCTAGGACATACCAGTTTCCTCACGATGTTTTCCATCACCGTTTTGAGAGCAGTGATGGTTAGTGGTGATGAACCACCACTGCTCAAAGGGTTGCATCTCGGTTAAAAGAGTAGAAGGCCAAAAACACTATGTCGTCGCCACAAGTTACTTAGGATACTGACAGGAGGGTAGTAAGGTGCTTGATTGGTGTGGCGCGACGTGGACGTGGTGTGCTGTGCTATAGAATTATTAGATTTTTATCCTTTTGTTAATGAAAGTAGTCAAGGATCAAGGTATTATTTTAAAGTTAGTCGTTATACTCACTCCAGCTTCTCTATCTTCAGGAGTTGGTATGATGTGCGCCGACATGATATAGAAATGGTTTAGTGTCTCGTGGAAAGCATCCTCAGTGTGACCCAGTAATGTCTGAAAACGTAAAGATTTAAAATTACCTTCGTAAAAAAACTGCGTACTTATCTAATTACTTAATAAAGAGATTTATTTGTTTTGTGTTATTGTGGGATGCAACTCGACATACATATTCACTGTTTTTTATACAACCGCTCTTACGCGATTATGACGTTATTGCACATTTTTCATTAGATTTTTTGGAAACACAGTATCTTGTGGATATTATCTAGGCTTCTATTGAAATCAATTTATAAATTTGTGTAAAACGAAACCAGTAAAGACCTCTGAAAATCTGCTATATTGACACTTAATAATTTACTTAAAAATTAAAACCAAAAATGTATAACAATAGAAGCTTTGCAAAATCAATCAACATTCAGAATGACAAAAATATTTTTAAAAAACTTTTAAGGGTTTAAAAAAAACACGTATTTCCTTGAACAAGTTTTCTGCCACGGCTTGTATTAAACATGAAGCACCTAAGCAAGGAAGAGTTATGAAATAACGTATCTATTGACATTTGTTTGACGTTAAGCCAACTAGGTAATAAAATAATGAAAAACAAATTCAAAATTTTCATGTTTATCATCATCATCTTCCTGCCCTTGTCCCATCTTATTTGGGGTCGGCGCAACACGTTTTTTTTTTCCATTCTATCCTGTCAACCGTCATACTATCACTAACTTCCTTTTCTTTCATATCACTGTTCACACAATCCATCCATCTTTTCATTTTTATGTAAGGGAATATAACATTTCAACAAATTCTCTCATCTCAGAGATGTAAGCCCATACTCATAATAAGTACGAAAGTTCACTGTCGGCCTAAATTATACTGAATGTATATATTCTACCTTTTATGTAATTGAGTATCTATATTGAAAAATCTAGATCTTACAGCGTGTGGATTCCTAAAGGCGATGGAGCTGCATCCGCCGGTGTCGTTGCGTGGGATGTGGTTGTCGTTAACATTGCCGATCAGGTCATCCATCTGTAGCAGGAACAGCTGTGAAACAAAAAAATGGGGATGAAGACTTTCTTCCTAAGATTCTCCCATAGCGAGTTAGTAGGTTTTGTTTTGGTGGGAATCATCTAACGACATCTCCCGCCTTTAGGCGGAGCGACAGGGTGTATCACACTTTTACTGACTAAAATCCACTCGCTTTTCCTTCTTTGCCTTGCGTTCCAGGGCCCCTGGGGTTCACTTTCACTTTCACTGCTCCAGTAGGCTTCGACCCTGTTGGGCCCCTACGATTTGCTGACATCTTGAGGCGCGCGTGAAACACCGCGTGCCATCGACGACTGGGGCTCACGTTCACGTGTGCTACCCATTGCTCGCCGTCCGCAAGCCTGCGCCTACGGTAACTGGAGATCGGGATCGGGATCCCGGTGGCTGGTGCGTGAGGGCCGCTCCCTAGCGCGTGCGGCCGCTAGCCGCCTCTGCAAGCATTACTCCTCGCTCCGGAACATGGACTATACCAAGGCCCGGAGCGAGAGGCCATTGCCGGGCTCAAGTTAAAGGCGCGTTCCGGCCCAGGACGATAGCATTCTGTAGCTGACTCCCGACCCAGCAGTGTTACCACGAGCTAGCGACTTAAACTGAACTGTGAAAGGGATGGAGCTATATATATGTAGAGCTATGTATAGCTCCATTCCTTTTTCTCGCTCGCACGACCAACGTTTTTATTGGTCATGGTAAGCTTTTTAGCAACAGTTTCTTTAGTGTTTGTCGGAACTCTTCGATAACCATCTATCATTCATCATTGTGGAACATCAAACTGATCAGACAACCCTATCTTACATAGGTATTTCAAAGGTTTCTTTGCGAGCAAGGGGATGTAGTTACTGACCTGATAGAAAGGCACGTTGGCCCCGTCGGCGACTCCCTGTATTTCCTTGACGTAGTAAGGGAACTTCTTCTTCATGTTGGCGAGCGTCTTGTCGTAAGCGATGCGGCCGGTGTCGGTCTTGTACTCCTTCTCAAAGTCGCGCAGGTTCCCATACGAGACTATGAAGCTTTTGATCACGGATGAGAAGGTGCGGCCCTGGGGGTATCAAGGTGTTTTAATTCTTTAGCCCATTTTAGTACTAGAGACTGCTAATGGCATACCACATACATTCAAATAAATGAGAGCTTGTTCCTACGGGGGGTAGGCAAATACTACAGCACACTTGCTGATCCTAATATCGTGTGTTAAAAGACATAGTTTTCTAAACGAATTAATAATAATATTTTTTATTTTATTTTATTATCCACAAATATACAGTTATTACACGAGGAGATATTGTTTCCAATAAAAACTGCAATGTGTAACATAGATTAACGACTCTGGCACCTAAGCTAAGATTAAACTTGTGTTATGGGTGCCAGGGCTCGCTCCATTAAAATTCTACTTTGTGTGAACATGTTTAATTATTTAACATAATTATCCATTTCAATTGATTCTTGTATAGGGATCTAGACTAATTTTATAGTAGGTACTTAATACTCTAATTTTATCAAATATCTATCCCAGACTTAAATCAAACTTTGACACATACCTAAGCTCAGTTTCAGAATTGTTTGGTTTAATCACCAGCTTTTGTTTAAATAATTTAGACTAGTGCTTGACTACGATCCCACCTGATGGTAAGTAGTGATCCAATCGTTGATGGTGAGGCGCAACAGTTTATGAAGAAGTTAAACGATAAATTTATTGGAATTTGGAATAACCATATAAGGTTTGACTGCGTGGAGCTGCTATTTACCACATCGTATCCGACATCGTAGTGGCTTCCCTGGACGTAGATGACTGGCACAGTCGCTCGCCTGCCCAGCGGCTTCTCACACGATACCCCTGGAAAAGGATACATCTTGTAAGCATATTGATTCAGTACTTGGGTTGGGTAGGAAGCCCAGGGTTGGTCGTTCTTCAGGATGATATCAAAAAAGGTAGGTAATATGTAGTATTATAATCACGAAGGTGGCATCTATCTTCTACTAGCTTCAGTCAGCGGCTTGGTCCGCGTGAGTGTCGGTTATTGTGGACGTGATGAATCGGTTCAGTAGATAGTTTAACCTTGATAGAGTAGCAGACAAGCAGAGTTACTTTCACATTTATAAGTAGGTAGAGTAAGCTTGGATGAACACCAAGCACTCCGAGCTTACAGAAAAAAACCAGGCAAGTGCGAGTCGAACTCGTGCACTGAGGGTTCCGTGCAAACTTTCCTATGATAAACAGTTCAATTTCCGAATTGAGTAACGAAGATTTTTCCGAATCGCAATTTTTTTTGTGACGTAACTACAAATTTATAATTTTTATATTTTTTCCTATACTTGTGCTATGAGACCTTGCTTCATGCCAAATTTCAGGATTCTCGGTCAACAGGAGTACCTACCCTATGAATTTTGATTTCCTCGGGAGTGTCGAAATACATATTTTTTTTGCGTATCTTTTTTTTCTTTAATTAGTAATTTAATTTTTTCACAGCTTTAAGGGACCGCAGACCTGAGTCTATGGTTTTAATGTCAACTCGATACTTCTACACGTTTCCGAGATAAAGGGTCTTGACAGACAGACAGACGGTTAACAAAGTGATACTATAAGGGTTCCGTTTTTTCCTTTTATGGTACGAAACCCTCCCATTCCAGATTTCCAGCTTAACCCGCCCCCGTGAGATATTATACCTACATAATGCAATTCGACTCTTACTGCAATTATCAGAAAACTAAAAATGATAGTAATGTTTTATCTTAAGGTCTAAAAAGAGGGTATAATTAATAAACCTAACATTTAAGTAGGTACGTTAAGACTAAGAACGAACGTTTAGAGGTTGAGAGGTTATTGCACCTAAAATAATAAGTTGGCAGAAAATAAAAGTATTCTTGAGATTTAAGGTCATATTCAATATCTGTGGTCATATTATTGTAACAAGTGCCTGCTGTGAAGAGGTACCAGGCGGGAAGGATTGCGAGGAGTCTGGGATCACAGGTATGCTGTGCGGAATAATATGCCTCAAAGTTTAAGTAGGTAGGTACCTACTTATAGCGTCTTTGAGTGTTGGATTTTCACACATCTATGGATTTTCATACACGAATGGGACGTTACAAGCTTAACTACCTATTTCTTTATTTATTATGGCTTGTTAGGTAGGTAGGTATTATATTATCGATCTTCCTTTTTAAAATAATATCTAGGTAGGTACCTTGTTAAAGCACCGGAAGGATAATTTGATAAGTAGTATTTTTCCAAGTATACCTACTCTATACTTATTATTTGTGACTGTTCGAAGAAGACAACAGTGAAGACAACTGCTGTACCTATAAGTACGTTTCTCGCAAACCCGATATCGCGATTTAGCAGCTACCTGTCTTGTTGGACTAGTCGACCAAGCGCTACGGCTGGTCATGTCACGCGCTTGGCCGATTTTTCCAACTTTGAACTCCACGGAGAGTTGATATCGAGCAGTTGGTAACAGGACCTACGTACGAACAGAGTTGTGACTTATTTGAAATACTTACTTGTAATCAAAATGTAAATACAAAATAGTTATTTTATATTTTGTACTCAAATATCTTTTTTTAAAAAGTATTTTGTATTTTATTTGAAATACTTTTCGAGATGTATTTAGAATTTTTTAAATATAAAATACTTTTTACGGCTAAGTTTTGAGAACATTACCACAGCAGCACCTGCATTGATTTGCAGACCCACCAATATTTAAGTTAAATTATAATATAATGTTAAAATCTTTAATAAATGAAGATCATTATGTAGTCAGATAAAATTATCTGAAAGTATTTTACCTATTTGAATAAAGTGTTTTGAAAATACCTATTTTGTATTAAGTAATTTAAATACAAAAATCAAAAGTATTTGGTAAATAGTAAATTTGAAAATTATTTGCATTTTGTATTTAAATACTTTTTTAAAAGCATTTTGTACATCTCTGCGTACGAAGGACATCAAAGTGGGTCCTGGGGTCAGTGTGATGGTTTTGGCATTTACGGATATTTTTGGATTATTCTGGCTAATAATATTACTGGCTCATTGTTTTCGACTCATAAAATATGAAATAATAAAGTAGGTATGCTAAACGCACTGACCACCGCCTCTACCGTGATTCATATCTAGGTACCTATATTGTTACAAAGTTAAATATGTTCGAGTACTTAGGTGGGGGGAAGGTGTAGAAAATGATCCTTGGAGGTAATATTTGGTTCCCAACCGTTTGAAACAAATCACTCTTGTAATCTATTGGATAAGACGGCTAAAGTGTCGTCGTGTAGCGACAAAAAAAGAAAATCGGTGGGTTTAATCTACGTAAGCTTAAAAGCAATATTATATTGCTGATAATTTATTATTATTTAGAAGATGACTGTTTTAGAGACTGTTTTTATAGATATTCGATAACATTTTGAATAGGTTTTGGTACTTAGTAGGATAGCTAGGTATTTGAGCGTATTTTAAACAAGCTTTACAAATACCTATTACGTTTGAGGTTAAATGATCACTCATTGGAAGTATAAAATGACCCAAGAATCCTTTTTTATTACATCCCGGAGATCCCAGGGATCATTATACCTATAGCACGTTATCAGTTTGCTAAAGGATGATTTGTGCGACTTCTGTAAAAATCTTAACATATTAATTATACAGTATATACCTACATATGCACCGTAGATATCAGTATTCTTTTATAGGTCATGCAACGTAGGATTTATTGTTAATTTGTTTTTGTGTACTCGACAAAACTGGTGTCGAGGATGCATTGTCTAAGGCTTTAGACGCAGTTAAAGACTGTTGTGTGAAAGACTCTCTGCTGGCTATTTTAAAGTTTCCCTGCCTAAGAAAATAACATTAAGCTACCGCTAAGTTAGGTTAGTCAGTTAGTAAGTAAATCAAGACGATAGGTACCTAAACTCTTTCTCTTGCACGTCGATACACAAAAAAAATAAATTAATAATATCACCTGTGGTTTTCGAAACCGTTCTACCAGTAGGACTCTTCGCAGTCCAGAATCAATATAATGTGAAAAATAAATATGATTATGATATAGGTACGAGGGTGGATTGAAAAGTTCGCGGCCTAACACATAAATTATTTTATTGTAACTGACCTCATTCGATTAGTTTACTCTCTGGTTGCCAAATTGTAAAATTCTATCGCAATAACATTAACTGTATTTAAATTAGACTGAATTTTGTGAGCCTTTGTGCAGCATTTTTAAAGAATGGAGAAAATTGAGCAACGTGCGGTTGCAAATACCTGTTTAAAAAAAAACTAACTCCAAAAGAGATTTAGGAAGATATGTCAACAACATTGGGGGAATCTGCTCCGTATACGACTGTGAAAAAGTGGGTTGCTGATTTTAAACGCGGACGAGAGAGTATTGAAGATGACCCTCGCTCTGGCCGTCTACGACTGAAGAAAACATCGGGAAAATCTGTGATCTGATATTGACAGATCGCAGATTGACCATCAGGGAGATGGTAGACACTATTGGCATCTCGTATGAACGAACACAAAACATCATAGTCAATGAACTTGGATTTTCTAAGGTTTTTGCGCGGTTGGTACCCAGATAGCTTTCAGTCGAACAAAAACGAATACGCCTCACGATTTCTCGCGACTGTTTGGAAATGTTTGAGGCTAATCCACAAGATTTTTTGGCCAGATTTGTAACAATGGATGAAACTTGGGTACACCACTACACCCCAGAGTCAAAACAGCAATCCAAGCAGTGGAAATAACCTGATGAACCGACTCCAAAAAAAGCCAAATCAATTACGTCAGCTGGCAAGGTGATGGCGTCAGTTTTTTGGGATGTTAAGGGTGTCATCATGGTGGACTACCTTGCAAAAGGTGAAACTATAAACTCGGCTTATTACTGCACCCCTCTTACGTCGCTTGCGTGAAACAATCAAAGAGAAAAGGCTGTTTATGGTTATCTTATTATTGTTATTACCGCATCATCGCTTTCCATCAGGTGAGATGGCGGTCAAGCGCGAACCTATCGAGAATAAAAAAAAAAATCTGTGGTTGTTGATGACTGTAATTGGTCTGTGGTACGAAACACAATTGTATTGTAACGGTTTTGTTGTAACTGCAAGATGGAGAATAAAGTAAAAAACAGAATACTCAATATTAACGTTGTTTAATTAATTACAAGACAATCACAAACAAAGGCCAGGATTACTCAGCAAGAAAGTGTTGTTCCATCAGGATAATGCACGCGTTCACACGTCTGTTGAATCTATGGCTCAAATTCGTGATTGTGGCTTTGAATTACTGCCCCATCCCGCCTATTCCCCTGATTGGCACCTTTAGACTTTCATTTATTCCCAAACCTAAAAAAACACCTTGGAGGTCAAAAATTGTCATCAAATGAGGAGGTCGAAGCTGCGGTGGTTGACTTTTTTGAAGACCTTGAAGAAACTTTTTTTATGACCGGCATGCAGGCGTTAATAATGCCTAATACATCTGAATACGTATAACAAATTTAAAAAGAATGGTGTGCTAGTGTATCAGTAGTTTCTTCAATCGCTTTTAATATTTTGGACATAGTAAGCATTTCCTCTTAGGGGGATCATTTTATACGTCTTTCTTCTATTTATTTACTCCAGTTCGTTATATTATACTCTACTGTATGTAGGTAATTAATGAACAAAATCAAAAAGACAAACTAGCTTTTGCCTGCGGCTTCGCTCCCGTCAAATGACTACTCTATTCTACTCTACCCCACTCTATCTCACTCTACTCTGCCCTACTCTATCCTACTCTAGCTAAGTTTCGAGACATTCTATATTTGCATTGCACCAAGCTTTAAAGCGAGTTCAACCTTTTTTGAATAAAATCACTTTTAGTTTTCAAACATGTGCCAAAATAAAATGTAATTTAAATTAAAAAAAAGTACTAGACGTATTGATACAATCAACATCGAAGCAAATCAAGCAAGTAGATGGACCAAGGAATCACGTTGTCCCATACAAAATTTGCCCCCAAAGTTTGTATGGGACAACGTGTTCCTAGGTCCATTTTTCACCTCCTTAGGGGTACAATTTCGAAAAAAATCCTTTCTTATCGTATGCCTACGTCATACAACGAATATACCCTCCAAGTTTCAAGTCTTTCCGATCTGCGGTTTAGGGGCCGTTCAAGTATTACGTAAGCAGTTTTTTTATGCTAATATAAAACCCTCGCCCTCGTTAGCAAAAGTAAGCAAAGCCCTTACCCCCCCCCCCCCTCCCCGACGTTCACGTAAACATTGCGTGCATTTGTCAATGTTACAAATTCTCAGTCCATGACACACTAATCCATGATACTAAGTCTTCAATGACATTAGATGTATGCTGCTTAATGATGTGTGTCTGCTCTCTCTCTTGTGATTTTGAAACATCGACATTGTTCTCATAAAAAACTAAAACAAAATACAGAATTGCTGACGTAACACTTCACATTCCACTCATCAGTAGCGCACCGCAGTTGCTACTTACAAGCAGTCGCCGCTAGATGGCGTGAAACTTCATTCTTATTGTTATTCAAGCAAAATAAACATTTTACATAAAATATGTAGAAGTTGTATACAATAAAGTTATGTATTAGCTATATATATGATAAAATTATTGTTTAAAAAATCTTAACATGCTCAATACAGACCTAAGTTGACCACCTGTCTCTCTAGATGGCGATGTCGTCGAATTAGAAGTCGCAATGGTTTGGTTACCGGCGACAGTATACCTAATCAAACGTCTGCGAATTAATCATCCTCTGAAAATATTCCCGGAAATACAAAATTTTGCTAATTTTGAAGGAAGTCGACTTTAATCGACTTCGTATAATGCGTTACAATGATTTGATCCCCACTTGAAGTGTGAGCTGTATTAGCACATATCTCATTAGATTTAACGAGATTGACGGTGTTGCATGCTTGCTTGGAATTTTTTAAGGGTAGTCCCAGGTGTGGTTCGAGGACAGTCACAGCATCATAGAGATCATTTGTGTGGGGGATCCACACAAATCATTGAAGCTTTCGAGAGCCTACATTTAGTTTGTGGTCGACCTTGACTGTGCGTAGGTACGAAAAAACATCAAGAAAAAATACCCAATCTAAACCTGGTTTTAGAAGTTCTTACATAACCTTGTAAAGATTACCTTACCGATGGTTTTTGACATAGTATGCTTTATAAGTAGGTACCGATGTATTCTCTTTCTAATTACCTACTTATCATTTTTCAGTAAGTATCTATAGTAAATTGCAAAACGATCGATGGTCAATAGTGCCTCGATAGAAATAAATCTTTTGCTTCAGTAAAGCGCTGAAGCGCTGAATCGACCTAATTTGTAATGTTCGTCTCTGTATTAGATACACATATACATAAATTAAAAGCACAATATAATTCCATTTTAGTAAATTTTGAGTTTCTTAGGGTTACTACACTGACAGTCTTGTAGGTACACTACAGCTAGTAACTAGGCAGAGTCGTTGCTGCCAAGACTTGCATACACTGCCGACCTGAAGGTGGAACTGTTATGTATGGCGCGCTCTAGTTTCGTGGGGGTTGCCGGCGACCAGCCTCATCTTGTAAATATAGGTATCACGTCCGAATGAAAAAACAGAGCCCTTGTAGGATTACTCGCCTGCCTAGCTGTCGCAGCAAATTGCAATACTGACTCGGTTGAGGTAAACTTTGGTATGTATATAGGTAACTGTGTGTAACCCATATAGGTAACTGTTTGAAACCCAGTGGGAGTTTGCTAAAGACGATAATGTTACCCAGTTACTGGTTGTGGAGTTCAGATGGATTGTCGCTACTTGTAAATACCTACTGGTACTTGGCAGCTGGATAGATTGCAAGTCAACCCCGACTTAGTTTTAGCAAAAGGTTAGGCAAAGTTTTTTATTTCACATAGGTTTTCGAGAAGAACCGGCAAGAAATTCCATGGTTACTCTTTTTTTAAAAAATGTTGTTCTTACAATATTTCCATATTACAGTATAAGTAGATATTATGTAAGGACAGTGTAGACCGATCAATACATTCTAATTCCGTAATGATGTAATTTACAGATTAGAGTATGTGTTCAACGCATTCAAATGCTTTAGAGAGGTCACAGAACATGGCAATAGCATTCTGGGACTTCTCCCAGGATTCCAAAAGGCAGATAGGTTACATAAATCTGACAAAAATATAGTCAAAATGGAAGATCTCGTTCGAGCGAAAGCGTCGCATACGTCAAAAGTCTATGCCAAGGCTGGCACTAACACACAGCGAGCGATGCCCGGAGTATCTACTATCTACCATATCGAGAGACATTCAGTAATGGCGCTAAATAACTAAAGTCAGTACGTTTTGCGTTAGTTCCATATTTCGCTACCGCATAATTGATGATCATATTTAATTATTAACTAGCCTTTACAAACTATACCTATCAATAAATTACAACAACAAGTATCTACAAGTCAGACAATTATTAGTACAAGTACCTAGGTATGTTATAAAAATAATAATGTTGCATTGTTTGTAAGTAATGACAGAAACGTTTTATAATTCCATCTTGTTGGTGTAGCGTTAAAAAAATTTAAATCATTTAGATATGCATGTCAGATAGCACACGACTGCAAACACCACCTTCGTGCTCTTATATTTTTTCTTTTAATTTTTAAGTGTTTTTGTGTGTACGTAAATAAATATGTTATTAAACTTGCATGTGAATTGCTTATACTTAGGAGGAAACGCGTTCTTAGACAGAGTGGAACTGAGTGGAACTCCATATCAAGTTATTACTGCCAGCATTGGTGTGATCCGATTGAAAGGATACGGATGCTGCTCAAAGATATTTCTTGCTTCAAGTATCTTTTTTTTAATAAGTTACCTACACTAGGAATTACACCTGTATCGTGGGTGCGTTCACAAACATTTAAACTCACATAGACAAGACACCCAGACCTGGAATAGCCATCTGCAGCCCATACAAATATTTGTTCCGTGCGGGAATCGAACCTGCGACCTTGCAGCGCAGCAGCCAATCGCGCAACCACTGCGCCAATCGTGTCGTCTTTGGGGTGACAGTAAATCTCTAGTATGCATTTCGGATGTCCACCGGCGGAACAGACGAGAGAACGTGAACAGAGAAAGGAAGTGGAATAAAAGTAGACAGAAACTGCATGATTGTGTTGATGTCATTTCGAAAGCTTTTTCCTTAAATAATGCAAATCAACATAATGTAAATGCATTGTAAGGTACATATACAGGGGAATTACGCAAAGCATTTATAAAAGAAACCTAGGTACGATTAAGTGTATGCGTCAGGATATCTTCTGTTGGTTTCCCTATCACGAGACTGCCCTTTATAAGAGATTCAGTTGGTTTCGGTGTTACTTTAACTGGCAAATTACATGGTCAGGTGACATAGACTTATTTTTAAAAGATTGGCCTACAGTCGTATCATACGACGAAAAGTGTAAAGATAGAAGGAATAAAATAGACAATAAAAAATGAAATAACCAATAAAATATGGAATGGATAGCCTTTGTACAGTGTTTATTACTTGTGCATAAAGTTTTAATAATAATTAAAAGAGTAATAATAGCTAATTGTCAAAACTTCACAGGTAATCTGAATGGTGGATTGAAACGTGGACACTACGACATCCTTTTTTTCTTCTTCACACCCTTGTCTCATGCTACTTGGGGTCAGCGCAACATGTTTTTACCTCCATTCTGTTCTGTCGGCCCCGACTCCTTTATCTTTCATACGCTTCTCAAACATACCATCCCTCTTTTCTTTAGTATACCTCTTCTTCTTTATATTATTTCAATTGTATAATCATAATTCTAGGGGCACTACAATAATTATAAACACAGCATTTTTATTCTCCAAGTTATGAATGCTTTACCATAGCTTAAATAAATTACATTAAAAACATGACATCGCAAAAGCGGCCATAAACAAGCAAGGCAGTACAATCTGTTCAAAATGTTATACTTAGCTTAATAATATTCGCAGTGGCAGATAGTTTAATATCAGGATAAGTTAGTGATTAGTTAAAATTAATTAGTTTTGCATTTCAATGACACTGGTGGGGGTGGATAAAACATACAGTTTTTGTCTAAAAGTTGATTGTTTATTTTAGACCATTTTGTTACAAATTGATTGGGAAAATTGGTTGTTCTTTTCTTCGTTTTCCTTTCTAGAAGTGCTAAAAACAAGTAAATTATTATAAAAGTTATTAAATCTATTATTCAAGCTGAAAATTATATAAAGTCAACTCTCTCTATACCTGGGTTCGAGTGTCCCTTCGGTTGGAGAGGCTTGACTCATATCTCATTTTTAATTAAAATGCTCTTTAAAATTTTACCTGCAGGTTATATTAAAAATACAATTATGCATAAATGTACCTAATAGAGTAAGGGATTGTAAAAATATAGTATAAACAATTCTCTAAATCCTATGAACAAGAAATTATGACATTTTATGTAAAAAGTGGTTCAACTCTCCCGGACTTCCCCTACCTCCGCGCCCTTGACACGCAGTCAGTGCACTATCTTCCTATTTGTGAAAGAATATTCGTTATCGAATCGAATTATGTATTTATAAACACAAACAGGTTGACTGGTAGAAAATGCCTAAGGCAATAAGTTCGCCGCTGTACATTTGTGCATAAAGTATTAAATAGATAATTAAATACTCTTTATATTATGAGTTTAAATTAGTGCTGACAAGTCTGTATACAGTTTGAAAATGCATAAATAAATTTTGAAGACATTATTCTTACATGTTTGCCTTAATAAGCCGGCTATGACGTAAAGGCATGCTAACTTGATTTTTTTGGTATTTATAGAAGCACTACTTGAATCCACATTTATCTCATTGCCAAGGTCATCTCTCGAGCTCGTGGCCACGGAAAAATCTCACGCATATCAGCTGAGAACTGATGACAGCCGATTATTTACAAAATCCTACTCATTGATTACTGTTTATTATAATCATTATATTATGCGATGTCGTAGTTTACAACCTTCAACTATGTTTTCATATAAATAATTTAGAATTAGTTTATAGTTATACTTCCCGTGTTAATGAGAACCACAATTTTAGGAAATTGTTACCAAATTAAAATGATTATTTTATCTCCGGTATTGCAATTTGCCTACGCGTAGCACCTTGTGTTGCTCCGCATCGATGCCATTGCGGTGAACCTGTTGAGAGCCACGGACTCCATGGCCTGTTCTGCTGCAGGAGCGAAGGCCACATAGTGCAGCATCGGCACGCTAGCAACAACGATATTATTCGTCGAGTTTGTTATCCTTACCGTACCTGGGCTTTGGTTTTTCAACGATGAAAAGGGAAATGATGGAAAGGGAGCAGGGGCGTTACCATGACGCGGTAATATGTCAAGTGTGCGAGCGAGAAAGGAGGATGGAGCTATACATCTTATACATATAGCTTCATCCTTTTAACAGTTTAGTTTCAGTGTCGACATTTCGTTGTCGCAATGCTGAGGCCGAAGCGGTGCAAATTCTGTAACCTAATCGGCAATTACAGTATTGAACCGCCTTTCGACCCCAAAAGGGTCGAAAGGCTTGAGACGTGGAGTCCAATTGCGACTCACTTTTTTAAGGTTATTTTTCGACGACTGATTGACACTCTGTAGGTTGGCTCATTCTTTATTCAAAGAATTAGCATTGCCATGTAACGTGGCAATGCTGCTAGTTTGGTAGGTACATTTCCGGATGACAGCGATGTAAGTGGGATAAATACATAAATACATAACTACATATATAGTAAAAACATCTCTAAATGCAATGAAATTCGGTTTATTGGAAAGCGCATCACTTGAGAACGACAAGAAAGTGTTATTAAATTGTTTTCAGATACCTAAATATCAATCAAACACAGCGCTAAGTGTAAATATTGTCCAAATTATACGATTTAAAAATTGACATTTCCGAAGTCACATGTTGTTATTAAATAATTAATATATAACGCTTTCGAGTTCGAGTATCTCATAATTATTATGGTGGCATTGGTGCAGGCCGCGGAGTCAGGAATGGACATAAATCAACCTCATGAATACATAAGTATTTCCGTTTTAGCCCACTTTTATGGGTTTTGGGCGTTATGGCGCAACACGACGTCATTATATTGCGTAATATTTATTTCTAATAGACAAAATATTCGATACCGACTTACATAACGTTATCTATCTAAGTATATGAAATTAATTTTGCAGATTAAACAAATTTTTCAATTTTAATTATTTATTGAAATTATTTCGTATTTCAATAATTTTACTTAATATTAGTGTGGACTGGTGTACCTGTAATTTTATTGTTTTCTTATTGGGATTTATTATTTATAGATTAGTATTTTTTGTTTATATATAATATATTATGTACGAGATTTGTTACTAACATCAAATAAATGAGCTACTAACTTAATATGGATCCTGTATCTGTAATAAATAAATATATGTATAAATTTATATATATTACAAATATATACATATAATTATAATAGTTCCCCACCATGGATTCTCACGGGTGCAAACTACATGGGTAGGTATACAAACCTTCCTCATTTATCATCTTTTCTCTAGAGAAGGTAAAAATCAAATTGTGTTAGCTGGTAAGTGCTTAACTTGGGAACGGCTGGACCGTATTAGGTTTTTTGTAATAGTCCAAATAAGGTTTTAGGGAAAAACAATTCAAAAGAGTCCTGGATCATTTTAAGTCAGGTTAAACAGAGTGGGCTTTTGGTTGAATACGGAATGGACAGTAAGGGCTCAGTAGGTAAGTTCAGAATAATAATTATGACTTTTAAAAGCAGAAAAAGAAGCAGCAATACATACATACTTATCGGAAGTATAATTAGATATATCATAAAGATCTATCTATTTATATATGAACAAATGAATCCCTATTTCCTTTGGTTGCCTCATCACGCTAAAACGGCTGACCCATTTAAAAAAAATATATTTATTATTAAAACTAATAATAAGAAGAAAGTTGCGCTGATTTAAAAAAATACAATAATCAGACAGTGACAGTGTAATGACTATTTAACGTTCACGTATTTGACATTTGGCGTTTGAAGTCAACTTCAACTTCAACTCTTCATTAATGGCATTTGTGGAAAAGTAATCGCTAAAACAGGACAATGTGTCTGTCGGGTCATTAGTCCGTCGGGTATACAGTATCCTTGGTCGGGTTAGCTAGTTACTAATAATAATAGCTTATTAGGTATTCATAACTTAGAACTCGTTTGTGAATAGAAAATCGCAAAAAATCCCCATCAGCTGATTGTCGTGCGGCTCACGTTTACAAACAACGCGCCGTGAAGTCACGATGGTTATGAATACGCAAATATCGCATCGGCGCCATTCCTATGCCTTCTGTCAACAACGATCAAAATATTTCTTTTATTCGGTTAAAATCAGTTCAATCTGTATAAAAAACCTCTGTTCTTATTTTTAGGAGTAGGTTTATAAGAATTTCAATCTGTTCTTATTTTCAGGACCATGTAAGAGTTTTAATGTTTGTGTTGTCATGTGTCCTTGTATTCATAGGTACCAGCTCCATTTACTCCTTCGAGGAATGAGTGATATATCTATGTCATGTGCCGATAAATTTAAGTTGGGATTATTATGTTTTCGTTAGATTACGTTACGTTATTCACATTTAGTAAACATTCAGCTGTTTTCAGCCAAACTACAGAACCGGTTTTGATATTCAGTAGCATTGTAGATGTTAGAATAAAAATGACGTTCAGAGTTCTCATGGCGATAGGAATCATGACTCGCAGTCTTAAGGCCCTAACTCCCGAGTAGTGCTATAAGACAATGACTTTCTGAAGCCTACTCCACGGTAACGGCTAAGTATGAAAAAAAAATTGTTTGTTATAGATTCATGTAGACCATTATGAACATATGACATTTTCGTAAGACTTGCCAAAAAAAAAAAACATTAACTATATGATATTTTTTCGCTTATTTTCCCTTCTCCTTTCAAACGGCTTTGATCTTTAGAAATATGTTTACACAAAAAAAAATCTGGTTAAGTGTTCTTCAGAATGTAGATTAGTATATGTAAATCGATCAATATTTCGCAAAGAAAATGGATTTAAAGGTTAACGGGGCTCTCTCCGGGCGCAGCTGGCCGGAGTTACATGCACAGGTACTCGTACCACCGCCTGGGCGGCAGTACGATTATATGTGCATTTAATGCCGGCCAGATGTTCTAGGTCCCATGGTTAAGGCGCATAGTCGCGCCTTAACCATGGGACACTGCTGATGTGATGAACAAGGATAGAGAATTAATTAAATTTAAGTGTCAGAGGGTAGTTCAATAAAAAAAAAACACACTTATCTTAATAATAAAAAACAAAATAAACAATAAAAATAGAAACGACAAATTGAAAGAAAAAAGGCTCACCATTCAACTCCCTCATGACGGGATTAAAACGTTAAACAATTTCGAAACCAGGATAAACAAAATCAGTTATATAACGTCAACAAGATATCAACACCGCGCCACACGTCTGTATCAACTATATTATTTCAAATGTTTCAAATTTTATGCTCGACTTTGAATATTAATTTCGTGACGGCGCAGGCGACGGTCCGCACCACACTGAGCATTGTTACAGGCCTGTGTCTAATATAACAGACTATATCAAGGATATTAATGCTATATCTACCCATAATTATGAGGATTTACTTGAGATTGAAACTGTACTTGGAATCCAAGAGGTCTTGGGTTTGGGTATAAAAATACTGTTGTGTTTGCGTGGTCAGAAATCCTTTGCAATCGAAAATGAACCTGCCTAGTATATTGCTTCACTTAGAATTCAAGAGGTCCTGGGTTTAGTTCAAACTGTAACAGCCCCGGAGTTAATCAGATCTAAAAGTTAGTCAATGTGTTTGGAATGAAACAGATCAACGTGAAATACGAGAAATTACTTACAACTGTTTCTATTCAGACCGAGCTTAAATTGCAACCACTGACGAGGCAATAATAAAAATGTTTCTGCTAAATCAGTGATGAATTTTTAAACAAAGAAGAGAAACGAAATATGCGTGGATCGGGTAAGGGCTGATATGAAAGGAAAGGTTGTGAATGTCCTTCACAGTGGACCGAGTCCTTGCAGTAGGGCGGACCTGCCTTCACTGGCTTGGTGACAAGGAGCAAACAGGTACAAGAGTAAATAATGACTCTAAACTAAGCAAAACATTGATATTTAAGCTGTAGGAGGAAGCTTTTTTGTCACATTTTTTTAAGGTGGAGACAGGACGGTGTTATTATTTTTTTAGATATAATAACTCAAAGTTTAGTAAGAAGTCGAAACGAACCTTACATAATTTTGATCCTGAATAGCCTGCTAACCATTGAATGGGACACATATACAAGTATGATAAAGACTACACCATACATAATGAGAAGGAGTGTAAGGTACCATACTTGAGGATATATCGAGGATACTCATGAACTGTCATGGGTAGGAGATGCTCCAAATTCGAATTCATCGAAATTCTAATAAGTAAAACAAAGTAAGTCCTTTGAGTTAGCCTAGGTATAGTATCTCTTATGTCTTTGATATTCGACAAGTAGATAGTTACACTAGCGACAGAATAGCACAAGGTATGGATAGTCGCTAAGACTATGCAAGTTAGGTCACGCGAAATTCTCAAGTGTCCGCGCGCAATGAATGCAAGCGCACACAGTTTAGAGCGGGTTGTATCTTATATTGTGCGGAAGGACATATCTCACTAATTTTGTTAATAAATACGCATATATAAATACTATAGGTTACCAGAATGTCTAGACAAACTGACATGCCAGCAGCTCTAAATGTATGGGATTTACATGAATTACTAAAATGTCACGTTTCGGGTGATAACTGTAGAAGTTCCACATTGAAAGCCGTCTATAGAATGCTTCGAAATAAATTATATATTACTAGATATAATAATTGTATATGAAGGATCTTCCTTTAGGTTAGTTAGAAATTGAAACAAAATTATTAATAATGTGATAGCTAACATACGAGTAGGTACCTACACAACAAACTCAACAATTAAAGGCAAATGACAATATATTGCTGTAAGAAAACACCTGAAGGAAACATATTCTTTAGTAGGTACCTACATCATTATTCCAAGTAGTTAATCTAACGCTGAATAGCCAAATTAAGAACCAACGAGAATTGATACACTAAAACAGAGAGAAGCACAGAATAGATGAAGATGACGATCCAAGCATTTCAAGAAACCATCAGTTTCACATCAGACGTGTATTACTCAGGGGCGCCGACTCCGTAGGTGCTCGGGGGCTCAAGCACCCATGAGAAATAAAAAGTGGGTGCAGAGCACTCCTAGATATCAAGAAACAGATCAGTAATCGCCTTTTAGGGAATGGACGTTTTTTCATTACCCGATCACTTGTTTAGCGCAGTGTTATACAGCGTCGGTTGAGATGCAAGGCGACCCTATTACTCAACATAATAAAACTTAGCGCAAACGTAATACTATCGCACTATACATTGAGAACGAGTCACTAGAGTGACAGACACATTTTTTTGTTATACTGAGCCGGTAGCGGCTGAGTCGTATCAAATAATGATGATTCTAATTATATTTCAAATTACCTGATTAAGTTGCAAGCTTTGACATTTTAAACTTTATTTTAGTGGCATTGAGTAGAGTAGATAGTTGTCTAAGTGTAAATGAAGATTGGGCGCTTAGGAAATGCGGTCCCAAAACGCATGTTGTTGATAAATTAATTTACATTCTCTATTGATATCGTGTTTCCGCATTAGGTGTGTTTGAGGAAATGTTAGTTTAAGAAAGTATTTCCTTGTTACGTGATAGCTAAGATTCTCCCACACTTGATCTCTATCTTCATAGATACCCATCATGATCTTCATGGATTCTCTACCTTCAGCTCATGCTGGCAGATTATTTCGAGATACTCTGATTATAACAGAGCAGTATCTCGAAATCTAGTAAGAGATAATCGAGTGGTAACGGCTCCGACTTACGAGTTGTAGAGCCCGGGTTCAAACCCAGTCAGGCACATTATATAATATTTCATCGCCACTGGTCTCAAAACGGTGAAGGAAAATATCGTGAGGAAACCCGGCATGTCCTAGAACTAAAAATTTGAATATATGTGACGTCCACCAACCCGCACTGGGCCCACGTAGTGGATTACGGCCCATTCTCTCTACTAGAGAGGAGGCCTGAGTCCCAGCAGTGGGAACAATATAAGGCTGATTATGCTTATGCTGATTAAAAGATCAAATATGTCTTCCTGGTCCTATTGATTACGGTCTCTGTGGTGGCAATTAAGTAAGTTAGGCTATTCTTGGAGCAGGAAGTTCCTCCGTTGAAGATTATGTTCGGAGTTCCTTCCTCCTTTATAGAAACCACCAAGAGTGATCCTTAATTATGCTGGTGTTTGTTGCAACCAACTTCTTCACGAATACTAAACTGTAGATCTGCCACAACACCTTGTTAATACCTCTTCCCGGTTCTACGACCACACAAAATATTAGAATTAAATTATAATCACATGATATGTAATAACAATAGTTAAGTGTGGGCTCGGCCTTGAGCATTGCAATACAATACTTATTAATTGTTATTAGTTGAGCTTATGTTAGAATTGACAGGCTGAAACTGGTGTTGCTAAAAACCTGAGAATTGATCCTAGCCATACAACAGAATGCGGTATAAAATGTGGCTGCTACCACACTCATCAATCGATTATCAATCGATGGTCTACTAGATCATCAGTCGTCATCGATGGTTAGTAATTCCTACACCAAGTAAAAGCAGAGCTACTGCACCTATGGACGATCGATCGATAGGTGTGGTAACAATTAATCATAAACGTGCTAGCAACCGCTGTATGGGCGTGAGTTGATGAATGGAGGGGAAAACGGACACCAAATAAATAATGATCGGATTCTATTATGAACCTCCCTATGGTAGGTTACATTCAATAGTCATCTCTTTTTTTTTGCCATATAATTTATATCTCAATCCGTACATCGTTTCTTATCTGTCTATCGACGTTTCGTGTAGTCCGCTCAATGAGTCTATATCACCAAATGTTAGCTGCAGTAGTACCCCACAGCTTGGAAGACTCTGCCCTGTTTTAGAAACTCACAACTGAATGACCTATCCGGTAGGTAAGTTGTGCCACACCAC
The DNA here is from genome assembly GCA_949316375.1 of Mythimna vitellina. Lineage (NCBI taxonomy): Eukaryota > Metazoa > Arthropoda > Insecta > Lepidoptera > Noctuidae > Mythimna > Mythimna vitellina. The sequence continues at coordinate 39,106,559 of OX438684.1, forward strand.
ACCATCATTGAAGATCATTCGATTATTATTTTCATGAATATTGAGGATCACAAAATTTTTAAACGATCGCATCCAACTGTTTCTGACGGTTGGCAAGACTGATACTGGTTTTTAGTTTCTTCCAATTTGCTAAATGTTTTAGGTCTAAGATTTTTTTTAATGCATCAACCGACTGACGGTAGAAAAGAAATAGAGTGAAGAAGCCTTGTCCAAAGTAGTAAAATACAGAAGATCATTCTGCACGCGGCATTCTTACAAGAAAAACAAAAAACAAAGCACATTCAGTACATAGAGGTGAACATTGTAAGGCTGGAGTCAGCAAATTTAATGAAGAAGTCAATAGCGGAGGAATTAAGGTTCCTTCCGATAGTCATGCGAATACGTGAGGCACTGGAAACCACAGAACGGTTCGTGACGTAACAGAAACACGTGCAGCGGACTTGTGCGATCGAGAATCGGCGCAAGCGCAACGAGGAAGCGGTTCATTAACAATATTAGAAGATTTTTTAGAGGATATTTTAACGAAACTCAATTGTTGTGCTTGTTCCAACCCTGTGACTGTTGAAAAATCTACTTTCAGCGTTTTGTAATAATCAAAAAGCGTAAGAAGGCATTAAGGTTGAAGGTAAAACATACAAACGTGACAAACAGAAAGACAAGAAGATGAAAAAGAAAAAAATGACAACAAAGGAGTTTTAACCGAAGATTGTGTACAAGAAATAGTTTGCTATTTCATCTAAATAATCTTCGGTGCAGAGTCCAAAGTGTAGAGATTACATAAAAACGAAACGCGGTTCTCCGATGTCTTGACCTATAACAAGAAATAAATGGCAGGCGGCTTGTGAATCTGTGGCCTTGCTCACGGCCGAGGACCAACAGCAGTCGGTTACATTATTAGCGTCACGAGCATCACACTACGGTTAGTACATTGTTGAACCACGAGGCTTCTTGAGTAGCTCATTAACAATCCCATGAGACGCGTTCTGCCTTATGAACGATATTATACTATTGAAACTTACGACGACTGTCAATAATATAAAATCTATGAATTTTACATTACATCCTTGGTATAATTTTCATCAAATCCTTCAGTTAATTCATACCGGAGTTCAAAAATTGTTAATAGGCTTGGACCGATCAGGCTGGATTGTTTTTTTTTTTATATTAAGTCTATTGCATTATCATTATCTTTTAGAATCAGATTGATGAAGGTAGATAAAAAAAATGATATTGAAATAATTTAGAGTAAGCATTCGCTTTTATGCAAATCTACTGATGTGGCGACATGTGATAGTATGATTATTTCATTTTTGTGTTATAACGAAGTTAAAAAAAAAAAACTGTCATGAAAATGAATGATGATGGTAATCAATCGCCAGAAGCATTTAGAAACGTGTGATGACAATGCCCTAAAATGTGCATCCTAAATAATTATGCAACATTGCAGGGGCTACAACAAGCTCAAACACCTAACTATCCAAGACTTCGGGATATCTAACAGGTACTTAGGTACTAATTACAAGTTAGGCTCTATTTTGGCCTGCGTCAGTGGCCTGTCTGGGCGTCTTCATTGTACCTCTCCGACATGATTGTCCCATTGAGCTGTCCAAACGTCAGTTACTCGTACATCTTTTATATAAAAACTTTTTTGACTTTAACACAAAGAAAATGAATAATAATATTCATCATACGACGTCATTGTAACTTGAAGTACTTTTTCATTAGCATGAAGTACATAATTTACTCTTTAAAATATGATTTTTGTATCCGACAACAACTGTACTCCTAAACTAAGTAAGGCGTTTAAGCCGGAGGAGTTTTCCGACGCCATACTTTAGTTTGCTTTTTTAGTTCTTTAAGGCTTTCATTCGTATTTAGTGTATATGTTACCGGCAATCTGTATAATTCAGGTATTCTATACAGTATAGAATACCAGCCGGGTTAGGTGGTTGGTTTTTTTTATAACCACCCGGAAATAAGAGTCTTAATTTAAACCCCGCTGACTCGTGCGGAAGAATCTCCCGGGTGTCACCACTGTATGAGGGTCCACTGGGGGGTCCCAGAGGACACGGTGGTAGACGTATGCCCTGCTTGGGCAGAGCACCGCCGTGACCTCGTGGGGGCGATCGGCGGCAACGAGCTCCCGCGCCGGGCCTTGGTACAGGCCATGGTCCGAAGCGAGGAGGAGTGGCAGGCGGTCGCCTCCTTCTGCGAAGCAGTAATGCTAGCAAAGGACGCGGCCGCACGTGCGAGGGTACGGTCCTCACGCCCCAGCCACCGGGATTCCGATTCCGATTTCTGGCCACCATAGGCGCGGGCTTCCGGACGGCGAGCAGTGTGTACGACGTAAGCTGTCAATGCTTAGCTTTAGAAAGGATGATAATTGACTATTTTCACGCTCTGTACCTAAATGATAACAGTGAGAAGTACACAGAATAGACAGGCTGTTCTACTCCGAAAAGTTAAACTGAACTTGCTGAAGGAAAAAACTTAATTCGAAGTTGGAATTATTGGTTATTTAACCAACTCGAACGTAGCTAGTAGTTTTTGATTTAAGTGTTTATATAGTTTTAATTAGTTAAGTGTTTTATGTATTCATTTTTTAAGGCTTACTTGTTGAATTAATAGTGTAACTCGAACGTATATAATATGTCCCGCGACTATTTCCCGATCGCTTAGCTCATACAACTTTATAGATAGCAGCGAGGCGATGCAAACGTGATGTATTTAAACCAAACACCACTCAGTAGACCACGGCATCATTGATCGACCCACCTACTACACTTAGCCACGAGCCCTCCAACTTACGTGTAATTACAATATTAGCGCCCTCGTGCTTCACGCCTCTCAGATTATAGCTATTGCAGTGTTTAAGCTAATAACGCAACAAATTGTGGAGACATGCGTCAGCCATGCATTCCTAGTCATTTTGTCGCCGTTGAGTACTTGGTTTTTGGAGCAAATTCTTAGCTTCTAGCATCATGAATACATAAATGGGCATTTTTTAATTTTTCATTTATTTAACACAAAACTAATTCTTATAAACAGTTACCTAACATTACGGTGAATAGTCTAGAGTCTAGACTATCGACTGTAGGATCTTTTTGATATGCTAGATAAAAGGCATGTAACCAGCAGGAAGAGAGAAGATCGAAGTTATTCCTTTCTGTACATTCCGGAAGCTCCCGGTTCTCCCAAGTTCCAAGTCCCAGTGACGGATGTGCTTGAAATGTGGTTCCTTTCAAGCGATCTGATACATATCTTTCAATAATTATCAATTTCTGTTTATCATGGAAATAGTCAATTAATCTCAATTGCTGCAAACTCGCGATCAATTGTGCGGGCAGCCCTGACATCGGCGACGCCCAGTGCTACAAGGTTGCATGCGATTTTCGCATACATTAATATTGATTTGACGCGTCTATATCCACCCTTGCATGGCATAGCATAGCATAGTCGGCCTTATAATGTTCCCACTGTTGGGACTCAGGCCTCCTCTCTAGGAGAGGGTATGGGCCGTAATCCACCACGCGGGCCCAGTGCGGGTTGGTGGATGTCGCATGTCTTCGAATTTTAGGTTCTAGGACATGCCGGTTTCCTCACAATGTTTTCCTTCACCGTTTTGAGAGCGGTGGTGATGAAATAAATTACACAAAGTAATATGCCTGATTGGGTTCGAAGCCGCGACCTGCAACTCGTAAGTCGGGGCCGTTACCACTCGGCCACCACTGCTCTCAACCCTTGCATGGACTGCGAGAAATTGAATTAATCGTAAATTCATAATATAGGCTCATTTTCATCATCATTCCGGCGAAATACTTCCAATTCTCGACATATAGACCGTCTCTAAGTACTTCCATATGAACTCGTTCTGCAGTGCCGAGCCGCTGGGGTTCTCAGAGATTCGGATAGTCCCTTTCTGGGGCATTCCGGTACTCAGTAGTACTCTAGGAAACGTAATATTGAAGATTGTCACAAACTACAGTACTACTGTGTTTACATTTCGGGGAGTGTGCATTGGAATTGCACAATTTACTTCCGTCAAGCCCGTTCCATTATCGGGCCACAAGTTGTACGGCGTTGCGTCTCCAGTGGTACATGGTGGGCATCCAACCCATACGCATACATCGTTTTGGTAAAAAATTCATTGTTTGGTGTCTAAGGAATGAAATTCACTGCCGGAGTCCGTTTCCTGATAGCTACAACAGCTAAGGGTCTTTAAGTCATGAGTGAATAGGTTAATTTTAGGCAAGAGTGCTCTAACGTCGACCATATCATAGGTAGATAGACAGTGGTCAAGTACGAGCTTATATATTATTATTATACAATCTCCAACTAACTGTACAGGACCACTGGATGTTGACACACCCAGTGGTCCTGTATGGCCGTCTCTCTCAGTGGTCTCTAATCGACCAGCCGTACAGGTTAGTGTAAGACGACTGGTAGATTTCTGTGAAAGGGGTGAAGATTTCGAAGTTGAAAAGTACCTACTTATTAGACTTACTTATTAAGTTCGAGTTCAATTATGGAATTAGAATGGTTTAGATCTCTAATCACATCCTATACCTGTGCTATAATACTTTGCTTTATGCCAAATTTCAGGATTCTGGGTCTACGGGCAGTACACCATGAATTTTGATTCCTTTGAGTGTATCGAAATATACGACAAAGTGATCCTATAAAGGTTCCGTTTTTTCCTTTTGAGGTACGGAACCCCAAAAACACATTGCTACAGTTTCATTGTATATTAAAGCAGACGTTATTGTATCGGAGACAGTCGTGTTCAGAAAGAAAGAAAGAAAAGTTTACTGCTCCGTCTGCGAAACTTGAACACTGGGTGTAAGTATTCTGCGTAGGTATTTAATAGTTTGATGGCCTTGATCGAGTGGGAATTCAGATTTTCTCGATTCCGGCCGTTTAGAAGACATTTCATTAATTTCGGTTCTTATCTGAAAAGCCCTAGCCACGTTATATCAAACCAACGGTACTAATTTCCTTCTCGCTTTGGGAGAAGGGAGGTAGGTATCAACCATCTAAATCGTGAAGCTCAAAGAACATAATTGCCTACAGGTGACCAGTTCATATTCGCAGCAGTGGCTTAAGCTAAGCGTCCACTGCGTCGGTCGGAGCGTGGGCAGCGAAAGGATTCGTTGCTTTGTATTGATTTGTATGGCACAACGTGCACGGATCGGCATTACTGCGCCAGATATCCACGATTAACGAAGAAGTTTTAATTACTTTAGTGGAAAGATATGAAGAGCTTTACAATAGTTCAGTCAAATGAAACAAAAAAATAGGGGTAAGGTTATAATAATTTGCACTCAGCTGAAAATTGGTCGGATTTTTCAAAACACAATAAATGAAATTTAAAAAGTCTTTATCGATCCGAAACCTAGAAAAAAAAAATTCGGTGTCACAAAAACGAGTTTTTCGCGATTTCCAGCAAAACGATAAGTTTTATCATAAAATTAGCTCAAGTAAAAATTATAGATCAAAAAATATCTCAATACTATTTTTCCCAAGAGTTTCGTTTCTGTGAAACTTATAATGATTCAAAAAGTTAAAAGAGGTAGTCGTCATAATATATACACGTTTTCACGCCACACGTCAAAAGGAAAAAACGGTGTCTGTCTGTATGTCTGTCTGTCTGTCAAGACCCTTAATCTCGGGAACGCGTGAAGGTAGCGACTTGGAATTAAAACCATATAGTCAAGGCTGCGCTCTCTCCTAAAGCAGTGAAAAAATCAATCTTGTAAGTTAACGAAAAAAAGGCCGTTTAAGTTGCAAAAAACGTATATTTTGACACTCTCAAGGGAATCAAAATTCATAAGGTACTTCTCGTTGACCTAGAATGCTAAACACAAATGCTAAAAAAAAATAGCACAAAAATAGGACTTTGGAAAATATGTAACTTTTTAGTTACATCACAAAAAAAATTACGATTCGAAAAATTATGTTGTCTCCTCCTCATCAAATTAACCGCACTAGTGCACAAAAATGCACGAGCTTATCCTTGTCACTATTTGTTGTATTTAACGTGTCAGGCTGGACGCTAAGTTAAACTGGACGTTACCAAATAATAAACTAATAAATATTACGAGTAAAATATACGGTAGAGAGAAAGGAGAAGAAAAATTAAAGCGTAAGTAATGCTCCTTCACCATCTTTTTGAAATTCGGTAGCATTTGGGCACGCCTCACTTCTAAGGGTATTGGGCATTCCACAAACGTGCTGCTTGTATCGTGAAAGATTTATCAAAGAACGAAGTGGAATGCTTATGAATACTAAGTTTTAGATTCTCCGATGACCTCAAGGACCTAGAATTTGTGTCACAGAGGAACTGAAAACGTTCTTTAAGATAAAAAGGAGTCAAATGATTAAAGAGCACATTGTAAAGCAAAGAAAGTATGTGAGCATTCCGACGAAGGCGAATGGAAAGCTTTTTATTATCATCATTATCATTTCACTGTTGGACCTAGGATTCCCCCAAGTCTCGCCACAACGACCGCTCCTGTGCGTCTCGCATCCATCGGATTCCCGCGACCATGACCAGGTCATCGGTCCACCTTGTGGAAGGACTTCCAACGCTGCGTATTCCGGTATGTGGTCACCACTCCAGAAACTTTCGTCCCCATCGACCACCTGTTCTGCGTGCAATGTTCTACTTTTATCATAATGTACTATTTTACAAAAAAAAAAGTACATCCGAATTCAAAAACAAACTAAAAATTCAAATAAGTATCTTTAATTTTGGAAGTCGTTGCCTAGAAATATCGACTCTCATTATTTTACATTGTAGTCGGTTATATTTTTTGTATAAAACGTTTTGTTGTAATCTATTATTGTATGTAATACACATACGCCATGTAATATAACGTTAAATTAATTATACATCGTTGTTTTTATTTCGTTTAATACTTTATTTAATGAGTACTGTCTATATTTGTTTCATTGTGTGGTCACACTACTCGATCTATTTTCATAGGATAAAAAAAATATGAAGTATTTCAGCTAAGAGGTAAGAAAGACAAAGTTTTAGATATTATTTAGTAGAAACTTTCTACTAAAAGAAGGTACAATAGACTTTCTGATATATCGACGTCTGATATTTCTGATATACGAATTCTCTACTAAATGTTTGTAGTCACGATATTTAAATTTTACTGATACTTTTCGAGATCTCGCTGATGGTCTGTGAGGACTGAGGGACCGCTCTTAAAGTGCGGTCCCTCAGTCCTGTATTTTTTAATGTATTATTTTACAAATTTCGAGATTTTTTCTATAATTGTTTTAATTGTACTACTAAATCCTATAATTTTATTTTTTACTAAATACCAGTATGGTCCCTCAGTTCACACGCACATCAGAACTTAAGCTGACAATTTACAATATTTGAGAGATTTTTTGTGTATGTAGTACAATAATATTACTTGTATGATGGTTCACTATTGCTCAATTAATTTCAATAATTTGTAATTCTAATGATAAATAATAATAATGTATTGACCCATATTTTTACAAACCATATTTGTACGCCGGAAACGGTAGAATAAATAATGTATAACCACATAACAACTTTGTAAAATATTCTGACAAATAAATACATTCTATTCTACGTATTGATAAAAATGTTTGTTTTACTTCTTGAGCAATGAGTTTTACGCCATCTAGCGGCGGGTGTTGGAATGTGTTAGTTAACTGGAAGCCGGATGTTTTCCTGGCAGTATTTGATGAACCCTCCGACAATGCTAGTTTAGAACATGCTGGCACAGGTGACGTGAGTAATGCAAATTTTGCTGTTTGATGTTCCTTTTTGAATTATTTCTATGATATGACTCTACAATATATAGGTATTATGTTGAGAAACAGTACTTGTTTACATAATAACACAGTATGACTAGACGTACCGTGCATTAGTTTCTGACGTTTTAATAGTGCCCATGAAGGCCTGTATAAAATAAAAACATTTTGAATTTGGATTTCTTTGTTTTTTTCTTCTTTGTGTCTTTTTCTGCTAAATGGAGTAAATTCCATTCAGTTCCAACTTTCCGAAATATAACCCTGCTGACAGCCGATTATTTTGATCTTCGTGATCCTCTTCTTGAGGAGGAAGTTCAGTAAACGTAGAAGCAGAGGCTCAACTGGCTACCAAAAAGTGTGGAATCCTAGGAAGCAAAGGTAAGACAGTACCTACTTCGCGCCAGAATAGTTGCTCAAACTTTACTGCTCTCATCTTTGGGATGAATCTGCTAGATACCAGCTTGATACTTGAGTTAATTGAGTAACGAGCAAAGAGGATTAATGGTGATAATGCTCTCTGTCGGTTTTGTACTGGTTTCATTTCGAGGAGTATGCGTCCGAATTAGATAAATGAATTTCGAGCGGACAATATTTTTTCCATATCAAGCTTTTATAAGTATATACGTATATAATTAATACTCATCAAAACTATTTCAAAAGGCTCAAACACGATAAGGTTATCTGACTATGGCCACCTTCCTGTCAGCTCCCTGTCATAAAAATGTTGCATTGTCATTTGATTTACACAATACACATGTCAAAGTCAAAGCATTTTATTTCAAATAAACCATTTACCGGCACTTTTGAAATGTCAAGAAGTCAGTGAGTCAGAAAAAATGATTCTAATTGCACATTCCAAAGCGTAGATCTCTATGGAGAAGAATGTGCAAGAAACTCCATGGACACTCTTTTCAAACATGTTTTGTAATTACAAATATCTCTCTAACATGTATGCAAAATTTCAGCTCAATCGGTAACCGGGAAGTGGATCGAATTTAATTTGCAAGATTTGATTACAGACACACATCGGGACGGGTGAAACTAAAACATAATGAAAGCTTGTAATAAATATGTACTACTTACTTATATCAAATACAAGGTAGGTATGCTATAAACCAGTTGTTCGTAGATAATTTATTTATATCTGATCTACTTTTGTCTTTTTTTAAATGTTTATGCGCTCTACTAATGTCCTTCAAGTGCTTCTAAATATACAATAGGACGCAACAATTCCGGGACGCTAATAACGACTGTGATAGTTTTTTAATACGTAAGATGAATTTGTAATAGATTCATACATAAAATAATAGTACATATTGATTTCTACAAGTGGAGAAAGAAAGAAAAAAGTGGTAATTGCGACCGGGACGGCATTCGCCGGAGCCGGAGCCGGAGGCGAGGGTATTATGGAGCCGAGGGTATTATGGAGCTGAGGGCTGCAGTGGAGAGAAACGATGTTTTTCAAAACACTTACGAAGACATAAATAAAAAGGTTATGACGCGCGACTCGTGGGGGATTACGCGCTACTCGTGGGGGTCGACTCGCGACTCTTGAGGGATCACGCGTGATTCGTGGGGGTTGACACGCGGGTAGTGGGGAACAAGCGCGACTCGTGGGGGTTGAAGCGCGAGGCGTGGGAGTAGACGTACGCTCCGTGGGGGTCGTACCAAGCTCACCGTGATACGATACTTGTATTAAAATTGTGCTGGGAACAAGCACGCGCACTTTTCAGCATTAGTGCGAAAAATACTAAATTGCGTGCCTAAGGCTGAAGCTACACTAGACCGCGATAGGACCGGCGATACATGAGCGATTAAAACAAATAATTGTACATCACGTTTATGGCTACACTATACGCCAAATATTACTAGTTATATTAGATTTTTGTAAGCGAATGTAAAAACAGTACTGTAATCATAGCATCGGCTACATCAAATTATCACCGAAAGCGAAATTTAAGTATTTTTTTTTTTAATTTCTTACGTTTGCGACAAGTTCAACAGTGCTACTTAATATATCTGTGGCTACATAACGCGTATCGTCAACGGCGACAGACATTGATCACTGATGGATGCACTCATAAGTAATATTATATGGCTACAATTTGTTTTCGTACTTAAGAATTTTCAACAAAAACTCAAGGTTTGGTTTTGACAAAGCTATTCAAATAATTCACGTCTTCACAAAGTTGACAACGACTTTGTGAAGACGTGACGCCACTTCGCCTCTGTATCGCTTCTGTGTAACCAACCGCCTTGTCGCGATTAGTAATAATGCGAATTCAATATAATAAAATAAAATTCGTAGTAAAATCGCTGTCTTTCTCCTTTTACAGTGTATCCGCATGAATTGTTCATCTAATTCGTTGTAAAGCATCATCATCACCACATTTTCGCTTTTAATGTAGCTATACCATATTTAACTAGTTCCGCTCTTTCAGTCGGATCGCAAATCGCTGACCACAGTAGCCTCAGCCTAAAAGCGGTAGGGATAAAAGCGGGTTTTCGAGTAAGTGTATTGAAAAATACATTTAGTACATTATTTTATTTTAATGTAATATTAACACTTTTTTGTTGTGGTATATATTTTTTTTTCATTTCACCGTTAGGTATATATAGCTAGTATGCATTAGGTTTTCAATCAGCTCTTAAGTCTGATACCATCTTTTAAAATTATATTATCTATGTCTTTATCTTATCTATGAGATTTATAGAGATAGATTATCAAAATTATGAATATGTTCTTAAAATGTTTCTATTACTGTGTAGTCCAGTAAAGATTCATTTCCTTAAAATTCATTCTATTAACCGATTTCAAAAAAAGGGGGTTCTTAGTTCGGCTGTAGTTAAAAAAAACTTTTTTTATGTATGTTATTGCACTAGTTTTTTTCTGCGGCTAAAGCCTTGACGTCATTGTTCCGTCATTTGAAAATGGTTCCCGAAACGGTCAATTGCGATTGACAATATACGTGAATGTCAATGACAATGTATTGTCGATTGTCTCAATCGTTTAAAGTAAATGATCACTTTTTGCATCAATTAGCGTTAATGACGTAAATATTATCAATCGCAACTGACCGCTTGGGTGCCCTTAACTTAGCAGTCAAGCCTGGGATCTTACCATGACGTGATAAAATGTTAGTCATGTGAGTGAGAAAGAGGGATTGAGCTATACAGTCTATATGGAATGGAATAGGTGGAATTCCCTGTCCTTGATATATAGAGCTTAGGGGTCTTTAAGTCAAGAGTGAATAGATTACTTCTAGGCGAGCATGCTCAATCGTCGGCCACATCATCGTTTACTATCAGGTGAGATGGTGGCAGACGCGTACTTATCAATATTAAAAAAAAGATAAGTGCATCCCTATAACGGTCCTGTTTAAGACGTAAAATGGATCACGTTATGAACTCGTGGGTCCATGGTCTCCTGCTACCCCTGATCCCGAATCAGTTTCGCTGCCTTAGATTACTACCTCAATTCAAATAAAATATCGACTCACCTAGTAGTACAGTCAGCACAACAAAACTATTAAATAAAAACATTTTTAGAAAAAAATATAAACTTCCTCAAATCTTCACCGGACACGTCGTTCCGCGTCAAAAATCGTTCACATTTGAGTCGGTGCCAATTAACACCGGCTATATATTCGTCCGCTGAAAAACTTTTTCGAAATAAAAGTTGAAAACTGTTTGTTTGTTTTTCACAGTTTCCGCCATATGTTTACTGTAATCGTTAATTCTACACAACTGAACACGCTCCATAAAATATATTTTTATATTCTAAATATTACTAAGAACGTGATGACATTATCTGATTATCAAATTACCAGTTTTACATGTATCGAAGAGGTGACGACAGAACGGAATTAATTTAATTCTTGGGATTTGGGAGCGCATCTAGACTTGTTTCTCCACCTCATTGCGTAGAATACGAAAATAAAAATAAAGACTATAAATATTGCCAATGCTTGAATTTAGTAAATAGGTGAACCGGTTTTCATTAAAAAAAAACTAGACAGCCAGAACCTCTTTCTAACACTCATTATTATTACTTTTTGCTTCTCTTGAGAATAGGTAAGTAGATATTTTTAAGACGTTTTTATTTGAAACTTTGACCTTATCTTGAATACCCAGTATGTAGATTAGATTGTTTTTTAGATAAATCTTATTGTAGAACGTTTTAGGAGGCTCTGTTGAGGTGGCTCGACCAAAGGCCCGATTCACAAGTCAGTCTGTTCTCAACCGTACGGCATTTACACCCTGATCATCGTTTGTTTCCGAATTCCCGACATCTAGGACTGTTCGAGACAAAATGCATTTTTTTTTTTAAATATTTTTTTATAAATGTGATTCGAACGACATTCCACTATTGTTGACTTTTAAAACCATGGCACATGATTATTCAAATATCATTAGGACTTGTTAACTGCTTTTTAATGGACTACAGTTATAGCCCGGAGCTACACTCGAAAAGTAAGTAGTTGCAGCGAACATTGTTATACAAAAATTGATTATATTGTTTGCTCTCGAAGTTGGTTCAAATGGTTTATTAGTCTGAAATTTTAGACATGTCATTAGGGTAGCGAAGAGCTAATTGTGTCAACTGCACTTTTAAAAAAAACTTTCATCTCTTTTAACAGTATAGGGGTAGATTCTAACTATCCGTCATAACTAAGCGGAAACCAAAGGAAAAAACTTATAGTGTTATAAATATAAAAACAATGAAAACCGCCCACAACGTAAACAATGACCGCAATAATTACTAATTGCCATTATCAACGTTTCTTGTACACCTAGAAGGCCGTTTACCTGAAGTCTGTAAAACTGTATGGTTTCCTATATTCATTTAAAACTACGAATGTTACACGTGGGCTAATGAGTCGCGTGCTGCGCGTCCTGGAACAGGTTCCAGGGGCCTTCATGACGGGTGCTAATGGCAGGCGTGAGAGCGAGGAAGAGGGATGGAGCTGTACGAGTATACACCTATATAGCTCCATCCCCGTTACAGTGCAGTTTAGGTCGTCAAATGGATCGTTTTAAAAGTACGTGGTGGGCCTCTGTTCCTGTGACGTTTGTTAGGAATCACTTTCATTTGACACTTCATTTGTTTCTTTTTTATTTATTTATTGGGGAAACAAACAATAACATATAGAGTATTACTTATAGCAAGGATTTAAAATAATTTAACAAATGTGATATCAACAACGTTCCTCACATATAAAAACGTGAGATATTAATTTGTTGTTCAGACAAGTACTGTATTTTTTTTTAAAAGGAAGAGCGAGAAGTTAATATAAATAAGTTAATAAAAAGTCAATAAATTACAATGTTGTTCGCAAACTATATAGCTGGCTTATTATTTAATCATATTGATTTTTTAACAAGTTGAGTAACATTATTTTGAATTTTCTTTTAGGTACTGAAAACAGATCTAGATCACTTATGAGTTTATATGATTCACATGTTAAAATTAACTTAAAATCATTGATGAAGCCTGCAGTTGAAAGCCTCAACAACATCGGCATCATACGTATACTTAAAATGGACCACACTGTATAGTGCATTGATCTCACTAACCTGTACTCCTTTTGCCCAAACGCCGGAACCGTTTTAGGCGGCCCATGCTGGCAAAACGGGTATCTTAAAGGACAGTTATATTCTCCATTAATTGTATTTATTTGTTACTTTATGTACACCTAAGTATGAGGCACAAATATGCCTTAGGTTTATCTTTCAGTCAACCTTTGAGTGATGCAGAGAAAAAGAAGTGGTAACAGCAATAAAAGAAAAAAGAAAGGCGAAAAAATACAATACAATTGCATAATATAATATATGCTCAAATGAATAAACCTAATACACGAATATACTCAAACAATTGGCACAAATAGACAATCGGGATACATTAACTCTGTGATTATATTACTGTCAAGTTTCTACGAATATGCTCGCGTAAATACTTTAATTTTGCCTTTTTTCTTTTACATGTCAATGTTTCATGTTTCTTCAGCTTGTACCTATACTGCAAATACTCAGGATAATTTAACACCGCGAGGATTTGTTCAGAATGTGTCCCTCCTCATAGCCGTCAACCCTTTTCAACTGGGAGATTTTCAAGAGAAAAAACAAAAGTATCAATGATTTGATCCCATTGAATGCGCTCTAGGCGCTTTGATGTATAGAAAGGACAAGTTTGACCGCGAGTTTTTCTGCCATGAAATAGGTTATACTAAGAAAATTCTCCTTTTGGTTGGCTGTCTTAGAGAGTGGTCGAGTCAACTGTCCCTGATTCTTGTAATTCCGATAAGCCAACGTTTGAACAACCCAATCTTTATTATTTTAATCATTGGCTAGGCGACATAGAGTGGTTTTCTGAATCGAGTATTTTAAGTTACGAACTTTGCCTTATAAAATCTAACAAACTTTGGCGTTAGAGTAGGGTTTGAGACGTTCTCAAAATACTTAATTCAGAAACCCGCCTTGAGAAATATTCAACTTCTAATACCTACTTGTTTAATTTTATCATAGAGACTGTATGTTTAATTCAATAAAAACACTTAACTAATTAAAACTATAAATACACTAAAGGCAAAAACTACTAGCTAAAATATGGCGTCATAAAACTCGTACGCATCGCTGTTGACTGGAAGTGTTCCCAAAAGGCTGGCGGCATTGCCACTTTGTATGGCAATGCTTAATCCCCGACCGAGGTAAAAGCCAGCCCTTAGGTCACGCGAAGTGTCAACTAAGAGTTTGGATATTTCTTTAAAAAGCGTAAGAGCACTCAGAAACCACGGTCCAAGAGTTTCAACCGCAAACGGCTCAAAAATATAACTGCTGACGAGGTTGTCATATTTCCGCTGCTTGAGGTTTTACGCAGCCACAGCGGCAGCACCAGCACAGCATGAAGAGCTAAAAAGATAGGTAGGTGCAAGAGCGTCGACACTGGTAGCGTCCCTAATTAAAGGCCTACCCATCTTTCACGGAAATAAAGACATACCGTCCGGTCTCTCACAATTGTCGCGTCCCAGGTATGAGGTTTCAAAACAACCTGAACACCGTCGGTGGCGGGCGCGACCCGCGCTTCGACAGCATGACAGGCCGTGGGGGCGAGGCTACTGACAACTTCGCCACAGTGGCAGCGATGAGGAGAACAGCAAGAAGCGCCTAGGCGTAGGGCAACAGCTAGGCGAGGTGCCAATATTCGACGTCGGCAGTGCGTGAACCCGAAGACCTGACTCCCAATTTTCCAGAAAAATCCACCCTGTATAGGTCTACGCTGTGCGCTTACAAAGGATGAAATATGAAATCATAAGAAAACCACGGGTTTTAATAATTTGGGGAACAATACCCTTGTGTGGGAATAATTAATATAACAGTAGTTACATGTAGTTAAGTTGAACTCATTAAATATACATAATGTATATACTATGTATCTACAATATGTTTAGTTTTAAAGGCAGTCTGGAAGAGTTTTCACGCAGCGGTGGCTCGGTGGAACCGATTAGTTTGTGTTTACTTATTCTCCATGAGGAAAATCTTGTTGTTTTGATCATTATTTTTTATTATAATATTATTTGCGTGGCAGTGTTGTTATAATTATATATGTTGCTCGTAGGTTGATGTGGGTAATATATTACGCTGTATTTCAATATAAGTGCCTATTATTACAATTTACAAAGAACTATAGTTATACCTACGAACTGATACCGACTAATTTCTTTTGAAATAAACAGCACTTTTGTGCTCTTCTATCAGGGTTTGTTATTTTCATTTATTATATGAGTACATAATGAATAATAAACTAGATACTTATACATGAATCAATATGCTTGTTTTGTTAGCTTTCCTTTTCTTGGAGAGTCATCAGAAACATACGTGTTGCGTTGGCTGAAAAGACTCATGTTACTGAGCCAGGTAGAAAGAAATTACACGCAAAGAGTACCAGCAAGATAGTCAGAAGTGATAAAGAAGGCTGTTCACATTGCACAGGCCATTCCGCGACCTCCTAAAGCGATCTATTTAACGGCCTTAACTGAACTGTTATAGGGATAGAGCTATATACGGGGAGTATGGCTCCGTCCTTCTTTCTCCTCGCTCGCCTGATATTTGAACACATCATGGGCCCCAGGTCTGTATAGCTCGGAGAAGCGTAGGCAATATATACATACAGAGACAGTAGATACAGTCGCGATCCTTGGTAGTGAGGAAACTGATAAGAAAAGGACCCTGTCATTTCCTCTATTTCTTTACCACTTCCGTCAATGGACGGATAACAGTAGCTGCTAAACAGATGTTCAAATGACAGGTCGTCAACTAGTCTGTGATGAATCAGCTAACAATAAAATCAGATACGTCAAACTTAATGAGTTTGACGTAAGTCTTTGAACCCGCAGGGGCCAGGTAGGAAGTGGTTACTTAATTACTGTGAACGCTATTAGGCACAATCGAACACGCGTGTGTACGTGGCTGTACTTTGGGAACAAAAAGTGTCATTAGGCAGTACGTAGAAACATGACATACTTATTCTAATAAATAAAAATCTCGTGTCACAGTGTTCGTTATCGAACTCCTCTGAAATGGTTTCATGAAATTCTATGAAATATTCTGTGTGTATTTGGTAAGTTTGAGTCGTAGGCTATTTTTTACCGTCCTACTATCTCTCTGACAGCTAACCTCACTACTCACTGCCATAGTGGATCGCATTGATTGTGAGATTCTCTACACAATGTCAATGTTTAGTAGTAGTAATTCCTTAGACTGGCGGCGTTGCGAAGCACTAAGTCGTAGCACTATTGGAACCATAGGACCGAAAAATTACTAATCCTGCATTGCGCAATTACAGTTCTCCGCTCGATTTGAACATATAGCTAACACAGCTCGAAATCATCTATGGGGCAGTTGCGCACATCAGACAAAACACTCGTCTGATCGGAGGATCCTTCTTTTTTATAGGACGTAACATTCGGACTTTACACTCTGCCCCGCATATATCTAAAAACCCATTAAAGTTCAATAACGTTGGGAAACCGACACAATGTCGAACTACTTTCCTTTTCGAAATTTCCTACCAAAAAAGTGCTCATTAGAACGACCGTCAATTAAAGTTATCATAGAGGTAATT
Source organism: Mythimna vitellina (assembly GCA_949316375.1). Taxonomy (NCBI): domain Eukaryota; kingdom Metazoa; phylum Arthropoda; class Insecta; order Lepidoptera; family Noctuidae; genus Mythimna; species Mythimna vitellina. The sequence continues at coordinate 39,123,480 of OX438684.1, forward strand.
AATTACAGAGGAGCCGGGCAGGGAAAACTGCGGGCAAGGCCGCCGATAGCGGCGACAACGCAGTGTCGTCAGGAGTGTTCGCAACAATAATGTACCGTCACGTGGCGAGAAATGCCCTCGCTCTGTATTGTGTTATCACTGACAAATACGATCTGCAGATTATAAAAAAAATATATCAGAAGACTCTTTTCAAGGAAGACAACGAGCAACACTTCAAAACAATGACTATACAACCAGTTTAATTCTCTTTGCTTCCAAACTTTTCAACGGTTTGCGCACACGTTCATTATGCATAGGGAGGTGCTTAAGAGGGTCCTTTTCCACTCGCCTATCGTAAACATCGAGCATGGTTTAGAAGCTGTTACTTCATCTAACGTAATCCAACGCGACGTCGGACGATAAGACAATCGCAAAAAAAGAAAGATAACGCCTGAAAACTCTGTTAGCATTCAGTAATTCCGTGTTTTACTGAAATATTTTACAAAACTTGTTTCAGGAAGTACGTGTTTTTTTTTAAAACCCTTAACGGTTATGAAAGAAATGGCCGTCATTCAGAATGTTGGTTGAATTTGCATGGCTTCTATTGTTATATTTTCTTAACTTTTTTAATTTTTGAGTCAAAGATTTAAAGCATTTTATTTCAAATAAACCATTTACAGGTACTTTTGAAATGTCAAGAAGTCAGTCAGTCAGAAAAAATGTAGATCGTAGATCTCTATGGAGAAGAATGTGTAATATATATAAATGATAATATGCACAAGATACAGTGTTTCTAAAATATCTAATGAAAAATGTATAATAACGTCAAAAACGCTTAAGAGCGGTGGTATAAATAAAATACTGATTACAAAAAAAAAACACTGAAAAGTACAAAATAACTTTAATTTGGAGAGTCGTGTTAAATAACGAAGAGACAAAACTATTGTAGAAACGAAAAGTTGTATTTTTATTTAATAAAAAGTTTTAATTTAACACGTTTTTTTTTTTACTTATGGTCCGAAAGTAACCCTCAGCCAAACTAATAGCCAGAGTGCATCTCATGACAATTCTAACAATTCCAAACATGGTTAGATTACATTAATTTATTACAGAGTTCCGGTGTCTAACTTCAGGCTCCATTATCAGATCAGTTTGATATATTTCCCCTCTTCTTTCAGTCAGTCATCGACTACATGTATGAACAAAGCAATTTTACTTGTTACGAAAATTTTGCTGTGATCCTATCAAGAGTTCATCATCAGACCAACTCGGAAGACCTTTCAATAAAAAAAATATATATTTCAAAATCGGTTCACAATTGACCGAGAAATCGGTGAACATAATAGGCTTTCAAAAGGAGTCTCCAAAATAAGAGTGGGAACTTGTAGAAAGTCTAAGTAAGCTGCGTTATCGTCGTATGCATGATGTATCTTTAGTAGTAGCTTCGCTGGACGACGTTAGGTTTTCAAAAATGGTAAACGGATAGTTCAATGGTGAGAATACTGTGTTTTAGGGAATTATATAGAATCAGAACTCACAGAAAGAACAGTCTCTACCAGCGCAGGTAGACTCGTTGAAGTTGCTTGTGTATTAACGAAAAAGAAGCATCAAAAAACTAACCCTGACGACTCTTATGTAGTATCGATCATTGAAATTGGTGAAGAATGAATCCTTGACATACAACCTACTCCAGGAAAACTGATAACTCACACAGATATACTTCACAAGAATATGTACCTTGTAATTAATGTAACTTAATTTAAATCGCTCAAATAACACCAAAATAAACGTAGGTACCGCAGTCATGATTATCTGTCAACATTTGTTTTAGTAAACGATAAAGTCTCCATTTGCCTTGGTCTACATTGCATTATCACTGCGAGATACTGAGATAAAAATATAAACACTACTTAAGGCTAGGGTTAGACAGAATTCTTGAAATAAATGCTACTAGTTGTATTTATAATTTACGACTAGCGACCCGACACGGCACAGCACTAACATCTTGTAGCCTGATGAATTCGGTTGGGTGATTGAGGGCTGTTATAGGACCAATTTTTTGTTATATGTAGCATTTGTAAGAGAGCCCTAGGCCCCAAGCACACAGTGTGAAAATTTCGCATCAAGCGAGGAGAGAAATAGAACTCACGATTTATTGGTTCTATTTCGCTACTCACCAGGTGACTCGCTAGGTGGTTCTAGGCGCTCAGCAATTCACCTGTCAATGAGCTTTTGACCATAAAGTGTAATTAAAATTGGTTAGCAAATTATTTAGCAAAGATATCGCTGAACAATAGTAAAAAGACAAACCGGCCAGGTGCGTGTCGGGACACCCACAGAGTATATTTTTGTAGTTACCCGAACCATGAGAATTACATCCATGACCAAAAATTTAGGATTAAAGGACACACTTAATATAGTTGAAAACAGGTTCTCTCATAAAACGATATACAGAAACAAAAATAGAATTTAAAAAAGGCTAAAAGTTAGATCAAAAATAGTAAGATCAAAAAAAAAAAACAAATACAATCTTGAAATCAGCGCGAGCAAAACATTATTACAATAACTGAAATTAAAAAGTAAACTTTAAATATCTTAAAACCACTGAATCCTGAACCCGGCTCTCCTCGGGCAACACATGCGAAGCCACGTTGCCGCACCGCCTTCTTATTGTTATGCTCGCGTTATTTTAATTTTGTGAAAATCTAGATGTTTATCCAAAATAAATGGCTTTAACGGCAATATTGCTCTAAACCTAAATTAAACTATACTACTACAAAAAATGTCAATTTTTTAATATTATAATTATATTTCATAAATTATATATTTCATTGTACTTTTCAAATGGTGATTTTATTAGTTCTAGAAATTACCCTCTACATACCAACAAATTATAACGTCTCTTTATAACATTGTGAATGTAACATAGATTTAGGATTAATAACAACGCTTTAGTTTGAATCCATGAGACGGACATTATCTTGAATTATTACAGGGGAGGTACCAGAAGAAGAAAGGATCGTTGTGTCGCAATGCATTTAACATACCTCCCAGTAGTTTTTATCCTCAAACAGGAACGGAACGGTTGCCTAGAAGTGTTAGCATATTGGAGAGAAAGCGGAAACAGTCAGTGGGCTTCTCCTAGCAATAAAATAGCCCGCAGATTGCCTGGCACGATGTGCACAATGTGCGTCATACATAGGGACTGTGGATATTCCGCAAGACACGAGGAAATTATTTTTCTGTATATTTTCAACCGAAGGAAATAAGACCGACATTACCGTACCATTTTCTCAGTGCAGTTGTATTTTGCAAAATTACTTCACTTGTTCGTTTTTTTTTAACATCGAGTTCCGAAATTACATTTTTTTTCATGAAGGTACATGGATGATTTTAGAAAAAAAAAAACTTATTTATGTTTTACTATTTATTTTCGTTAAACTAAAACTGAAACTAATAGTGGCTTAGTTCGAGGTCCTACAGGAATGGCCTAATACAAAATATTTTGTATTTCGCATGATTACATATGTAAATTAGTTTGTAAAAAAATGTTGTTTTGGGATTAGCAAATGAAATATAAGTAGTGAGGCTATCCCGGATGATTATATTTATATTGTGTTAAGCTATAACTGTAATATAGTTCCCATTCATCAAGATCGCTGAACGAGATAAATAATAAAATGAGTCGGATAGAGTAACTCTTCCTTTTTTTTTTAAAACCCGGATACAGATACAATTCATGTCGCACAGAAAAACATATCGTTAGAAACTGTTAGAAGATCTTCTGCTTGTCTTAGTGCCGACTTAAGAAATCTATTCCATAGCATATAGCGCAACGTGTTCCTATATAATTTAGTTATTTTTAGTTTACCTCTACAAACTTTAAGCGATTATTGACTAAACCTACTCTACGAGTATAGCAAAATGGAAATATTTTTCTACAAAGTTTCTTGCGAAGCTCTCTTATTTGTACAAAAGAAATTCAGTCGATCTTTCTTAGCAGCTAGGCTGTGTGCCGCGACACCTTGTCACATCTACATGTACTCCAAGCCTAGCTGACGTCATCCTATCACAAAGTGAGATACGGAATGTGAAATATTTACCAACATAAAGTTCGTAACAAGAGTTGGTATTGTCGTGAATGCTATAATAAATTTAATTGCTATTTGCTTTACGGATTAAGATCGCGGTGTTTGTGGTCGGTACAATTATTTATTTGAAGGAATCAGGTTCTTAGTCTTAACGCCCCAAAATGCCATAGCAAGAAAATAAATTACAGTTAGTGAAATAGACCTTTCTCAAAAAATATTGAGAGAAAATTATGTTGTTGTTTAAGAATAGAATAGAATAAAATCAATTTGGTTGTAAAATTTTACAGAAAGTAGTCAAATAGAAGTCAAATAGAAGTCTTATCGCTGACAGCGATATCTACCAGACAACCTCAAATCACACAAAACGCAGTTACAATCACAAAAATTAAATAACGTTGTAGGACTGACTGCAAAACAAAACCGAAGTTTATTATGAAGTCGAGAATGGAATGAAGCAGACGACAGACAGGTAACGACATTTTTGATTCGATGGTTTGAAATACTCGTGTCTATAAAAATACGCAGCAATATTTGCAATTTAAATGAACCAAAATTAGCCTTGTCATTATCACCTGATTAAATAGAGGAAACGTTCAGGTACAGAACATCTATTTCAACTAAATGTATTTTTTACCTCTGATAATAACAGCACCTAAGTAATTAGTAGATAGTTAATTTAAAAAATGTAATAATTTATCATTATAGTTCTGCATTATTTTATCTACAAAATATCCCAAAGCGCAGTTGACATTGTTTCTTACATTAATTTATGCAATTGGTTACCTTGTGTAGACTATACTATAAATGGGGGTTCTAAATATAGAGGTTTGCTTACCTTGAGCCATTTTCTCAGGAGCTGCCTTCTCGCCACCCTGGGTAGTGATGAACTGGCTTCTTCCCTCGGAAACCTTGCCCATGCAGTTAATTATATTAGACGTATTATCTACGATGCTACATTGCCACGTTATATGCCCGCTGAGGAACTCTTTGCTTATAAATATTGAACCTTATCGTTTGGACACAAGGTGGTGTAGCCAACTGCGGGATAGGTTTTTATTATGTAGCATTAATTGTGTACTCAGCAGTAGTGTACTGAAAAGTTTGTGTGTAGAATTTATTGGAGCGATCAAAGTTTAAGTAGACTTAGTTTGCTGAGATAAATACCTACTATAACTTCATGTTTCTAAAATTTCTACAAAAATATATTTCTAATGACAGTTTTGTGGCTTAGCCTACTTGATATGTTTTACTGACACCTAGTAACACCACAAATATTGGGCTCCAAAATTTTCTCGCAATGCGGTGACCTACACAAACAGGTGAAAAATTATAATACCTTAGCGCTCTTCCCCTGCATAAATTTTATTTTTTTATTTTTTACCATCTGATATGTACAATATGTACCTACGTATATATAGATTGCAATAAAAAATAAGGTGCGAATCGTACGGGAAATTATTAATCTCCTCATAAGTGCTGTGTAATGGTGATGTAGCGTGTGCAGTAAGTATATCGGTGGACTGTATTGATGCTTCCAATTGACATTGTAAATTATATCAACAAGATGGAATCTGACCTCCTCAGAGAAAAAAACTGGGCAAGCGCGAGTCGAACTTGCGTACTGAGGGTTCCGTACAAACTTACCTATATAAATAGTTCAATTCCCGATCTTATTTTTTTAAGCTGGGAAAATCATCTGATGACAAGTCCCACTCTTAGGCGGAGCGAGAGATAGTGTCAGACTTTTACTGACTGAAAACCCACTCTTGTTCCTTCTTTGCCTTCGTTCCAGGGCCACGGGTTTCACCCATTGAAGATTTTTCCGAATCGTAGTTTTTTTTTTTGTGATGTAGCAACACCTGTGGTATAAGACCTTGCTTTATGCCAAATAGGATTCAGGGTCAACGGTAATTACCCTATGAATTTTGATTCCCTTGAGTGTCGAAATGTACGTTTTTTGTGACAAAAATGGCCGTATTTGTTTTTTCACAGTTTCAAGGGACCGCAGACTTGAGACCTGAACCTCCATTCGTTCCCGAGGTAAGGGGTCGTGACAGACAGATAAACAGACGAACAACAAAGTGATCCTATAAGGGTTCTGTTTTTGCCTTTTGAGGTACGGAATCCTAAAAATCGTTAGAAATTGTTAAAATAGATATATTATCTTCTTAGTATTATCACGCAAGATATCAACTTGTATCGTCGTGACGCTTAGTTTAAGAGTGGATTAACCAATCAACGATGTGTTGAAGAAATGAGTGCGGTGTTGGGGACTGATCTCTGTCTTTGAGAACCATAGTAAGGCGCTTAATTAATTTCAAACTTGGATAATTTAACCTGGACACAATAGACATGATTACAGATACAAACGACGAGGTAGTTGACGGAAGACAGGCCTGGGAAGCTTTTCACTTAATTCCACCAACTGTTCATCAAATGCCACGAACTTTTCACGATCATTCCAAAAAACTCAGTTTACTCTAAGTGACCACACCTGTTGATTGACGAGTTAAGGGAACGGCATGCGAATTGTTAAAAAAAGAATCGTAGTTAAGACACGATCCTCACGCCCCGGCCTTCACAACCCTCCCTGGGTGTCGCAGACACTTACAATTTTAGGCACGGGTTCGTGTCGGCGAGTAATGGATAGCTTGCCGTCCGATAACGGCAGAGCCTGTTCGACGGCGCGTCGTGTTTTACATGCGCTTCAAAGAGATGTCAGCGAAATTGATGGGGCTTACTTAGGGCCTTATTGGGGCTTTCAGGGTCATTACTGGTGGTAGTTACTGAGACCTTGGATCGCAAAAGGCAACTGAAGGAACACAGGTGGGTTTTAGTCAGTAAAAATCTGACCATCCATTTCACTCCACCTAGAGCGAGAGAAATTATGTAATGACTAGTGGCTGACCGAAAGTTCGGTTTCGGTTGAGTTTCGGCAAAAAACGAGTTTCGGTTTAATTTCGGTTTCGGCGGCAAAACTACGCCGAAACTACGACCATAACCGACACTGCATTCGGGATTTCTCGCGTTGTAATCGGTCATGTTCGGCGTGTTAAATTCCATTCAAGCGAGTAAGCGAGTAAGACATTTTGCCGTGTCCACGTGCCTAATTATCTCGTGACGGGCTTGTGTTTGCATTTCGTTTTGTTTGTTGTGTTTTCGTGTGATTTTGAATTCGGCAAGTTTTATTACGTGATATACCATAAGAGCAGTTAGGTAGTAAATATATAAAAAAATTGATCATTATAACAAACTAAGACATATATAAGATCAAGTTTAAGTTTGTTTTTATTTTTGATGTACATTATAGAATATATCTATCTATGTATATTTTTTGGTTGATTTAACTCTCTCGCCATTGCTATATCTAAACAACATTATTTATGTACTTGGTACTCACTACAGTTCATTAGTGGTAATAATCAAATCAAAACTCCTTTTACTACTTATTACAAAGGTTTTCAAGTGTCAAGTACAGTCCAACAAATACCTACGTCCGTACTTGTTTCTTTTTTTTAACTTAACACACTTATAATTAAATGAGTAGGTACCTACTTAAATATCCGTTATAATATATATAATAATGTTTTTTTGTTAGTTTTTCCTCTAAACAAGATCCTTGTAAGGAAGTTTCGGTTTCGGCCAAAACTGTGACTGTCGCCGAAATTCGGTTTCGGTCGGACTCTAATGACTTCCGCCCAACAAAAAGAAGGGTAGAAAGGAGTTGTTATATTCTTATCCATAGATAGCCCAATGTTTGGTCTAATACCAGGATCATTGCTAACCACACTTTCTAGTTGAATGAAACAACTTGCCTGCTGCGGTCTTCCCGTCCGATTATAATGTAGGATTTGTCCGTATGGTGTTCGGACGTTGTCCGTATGGTGTCCGGACGTAAAGAATTGCACCATCCCATCTCTTCCCGTGGGTGTCGTAAGAGGCGACTAAGGGACATACCAGAGAATGGGCAGCAGCATTCTCTGTGCATTATAACAACTACACTGCGATCGCCAACCCGTCTGCCAAGCGTGGCGATTACGGCAAACCCCCCCCCAAATATGACAAGCAAAATAAAGAAATGGCCCCTAATGTAAGTATCGGTGGAACTAGCTTTGCTTTTTTGTAACACCTAATCCCAGTAGACCGATCTACATGGGCCCAGAGCAGCTGTGTGGATGTCACTTATCTTCGAATTTGGTTCTTATGTCATCGAGTGACTCAGTTAAGTTTGACCTTCCAACTTACATACAACACCAACATGAGTTATAGCCTCGCGGACACATAAAACGTTGCCAATGATTTACTGCCAATCCACGTTGGCATTGTGAACAGTCGACAGATGCAAAAATTAATCAGTTTTATTTTATAGTAAATGTCTGTCTGAATATTTAATATTCAGATAAATCAGTTCCATACATTTGTCCCAAACAATATAATCAGGTAACTATTAGTGTTCACATTGCTCGGACTGGTGGTGTTCTTGCTGCGAGAGGCTTATCTACCAGCGGGCAGTGCGTTACTCACTTATTGTGACTCACCGGATTATTCGTAAGATGGTAAATAAGCAATTTTAGATTACACTATAAACTGTCCATCTCGAATGCGAACAAATGATTTCAAATTCAATAAATCTCAACCAAATTAAATAGATTTTGTTAATGTAATACATCATACTAGTGGGCCCGAAAGACGTTGTTTTGCTAGAAAGCTGGCTTTTCTTCAGAAAAAAATAATGTGACACCTGATTGCAGCGCCAACTACCTGGTCCAATTGTATTTTCAAACCAACCAGGGGCCTATTAAAAAAAACAAAATTTCATCCAAATCGGTCTAGCCGTTTAGGAGGAGTTAGGTCAAAAACTCGCACGGAAGAATTATATATATAAAGATATGCTTGGCTTACTTCACGAAAGAGTTTAAATACGATCTTTTGTAAACTTAAAGTTAAGTTAACATTTTCATAGGTACCTAAAAAGTCTTGATGTACCTAACTGAGCCGCCGTCTGCTCCTGAATATAGTCCTCACCAAAATACTTTTATATTGTAGACTTTTCTTAAGGAAGTTATAAATATTGCAAGCAGTGACGGTGGTAAAGAATAGTTGTCTTAATTAGGTTAACTATTAGATTAGTAAAACTACTATGAATATTATTGGGGTCGTAATAGATCCGGTTTACGTTAGTAAATTTAAATATTGACCCATTTCTTGGAGATCACAAAAATGACGTCTTGGTGATCGAAAATCGGTATTATTGCGACTTACACTAAGGGCTATATTTCACTGAGACACCATGGCGGCGCGACCAGTCTCTGCTAACAACAAAATGAATACAACTCTATAGAGAGTTACGCACCTGGTTGCGCAACCAATTTGGCGGCGCGACCAGCTCGGACGCGTGCACTTAGGGTCATTTTTGATACTGTCTCAGTGGGGTGCAGCGACTCCGGTGTCTGTATGGTGTCTAGTTTGATAGCTTACGGACATCGTGGCGGGCGGTGAAATATAGCCCTTACTTATAGTTTTTTGTCTGTGTATATACAATACTGTGTGTATTAATTGCAGTAAAAATATTATTATTATTATTTTCGGAATTGTTCTTTTTCTCAACTCATTATTATAATACCAAGTAAATGCAGCGTGTATAGTGTTTTCATAATGAGGGTGTATTTTCATCTTCCAACTGCATGAGTTTTCTAACTATTAGGCATGTGTTTAATATGGCCGCTTTCTGTGGGTTATGTGAGCGGATTCGTCTGAATCTATTAATTTTTGACTACTGAGTAGATGGTTGGGGATTATGCCTGTCGTGGAGAGGACTTAATAGGTATAACGTAAACTTTTTCTTGTGTCCACAATCTTATAATTTCGTCTTTAAGTTCAGCGTATTTGCTGATTTTTTCGGATATGGATTTTTGTAGGTTGTGTGTATTGGGAACTGCAATGTCTATGAGGTAAGTGATTTTTTAATTTTATCCTGAAGTATTATGTCTGGTCTGTTATAGTGCATGGTCCTATCTGTAAGTATGGTGCAATCTTAATAAAGTTTGTATGCGTCATTATGTTATTATTATTTTTTTAAATGCATTTATACATCTCAGGACCTTGAGGTCCTGGATCTTTGGAAGGCGTACGAGGGGCCGAAGACAACTCGCAAAGGCCCTTTAGATAATTTTAATTGTAATGTAATTGAACGTGATATCAACCGACGATTGTCCCTGTACGCGCTATGCTAGTGCACCCAAGGAGTTGTCCTTGGGTGCACTAGCATAGCGCGGGGCAACCGGGGGTTGCCCCGGTTGGTGAAAAACTATTGCGACATTGGCAAACAAAGATAATGGGGCTATGGTTTTTGGAGTCTTAAGTGGACCTGGACATATGTTTGGACTATGCCCCCCCTGAACAATGTTATTAATATCTATTAATAAAAGGTACAGGATGACTTGCACACTCAATAAATGGGCTTCTAAAAACGGCCGCTAGCAGGAAGTGACGTAGCAACAAGAGAGCAACATATCCTGTCTTGCTTGAGGACTAGAGAGGTATACCAGGCTATCAGAACAACCCTGGAAGTATGGTCAAGATGCCTACTAGCACCAGCATCAAATTACGCCATAAAAAGTTGTTTTCAGTAGCAGTTAAAGATGATTCGAATATTCATCTTAGGTACTTACTTACTCTTTTTTTTTGAGTGGAAAACATAAAATAACTAACTAATCCCGCTCTGGGTGGAGTTAGAGGGAGTGTCAGACTTTTGCTGATTAAAACCCTCTGAAGCCCCAACGATCCATTTGTCGACCTAACTGAACTGTTAAAGCGATGAAGCTAGATAGGGAGTATAGCTCCATCTTTCTTTCTCGCTCGCCAACTGACATTTAAACATGTTATGGTGAGGTTCCTGTTCCTTCAGTTGCCCTTCGCGTTCCAAGACCGTGTTAACTCTTTCAACTTTCAAACAAGCCCGCAGCCATGGCAGGCATCTTACTATTAGATACTTTCACAATAGAGTCAAAATATACAAAATTGTTTCCATCTAACCTTGTACAGTCTTGTATAACGACACTCAAAGTATACAGGCGCCGTATTTTCAAACACAAGTCAAAATATTATTCAAGTTTAACCTTATTTCACTGAATAGCAAATCACTCAAGCACTGGCCACCGTTAAAAAAAACCAACATATCGAAAATAAAATCTCTGAATTGATGTCAAAATTGGGCCACATTGTATTTGGCTAGTTATTGACATTATTGCTTTAAAATTATATTCTTATTTGATGGACGTGTATATTTTATAGAGAGGATATTGTGATGAAGGTAATTTCATAAAATTTTTGAGTAGTTGTCGCCGGTGGCTCCGCCCGCGTGATACTAGATTTCACCATACAAACTTCGGACCCCCGTTTCATCGTCATAGGGCATGAGTTTGGGAAGTTTATTTTTTATTCTTTGCACACATTATTATAACGACCCTCTGTACAAAATTTTGGCAATCTAGGTGTATAGGTTCGGGCGTAGAGTCAGTCAGTGAGTCTTGGTATACAGATCAGACACTAAGACTTAGTTCGTTGGGAATGATTGCATGTGTGTATCTCACTCTTTGCGGGACTTTTTCTATACAGTTCGATACCGTGTTTGTACTTGACCTAGAGGTCTATTCGTTATTTATATTTTCTTCTTTGTCATCAAAGTGCAATCTCTTATAGACCAGACTCTGTAAAGATATGAAAGCTATGACATGATGCTCACGGCTAAGATAACATGGACTCTGTAAAGATATGACAGCTATGACAAGACGCTCACGGCTAAGATAACATGGACTCTGTAAATATATGACAGCTATGACAAGACGCTCACGGCTAAGATAACATGGACTCTGTAAATATATGACAGCTATGACATGATGCTCTTGGCTAAGATAACATGGACTCTGTAAAGATATGTCAGCTATGACAAGATGCTCATGGCTAAGATAACATGGACTCTGTAAAGATATGACAGCTATGACATGATGCTCATGGCTAAGATAACATGGACTCTGTAAAATTATGACAGCAATGACATGATGCTCACGGCTAAGATAACATGGACTCTGTAAAGATATGACAGCTATGACATGATGCTCACGGCTAAGATAACATGTACTCTGTAAAATTATGACAGCAATGACATGATGCTCACGGCTAAGATAACATGGACTCTCTAAAGATATGACAGCTATGACATGATGCTCACGGCTAAGATAACATGGACTCTGTAAAGATATGTCAGCTATGACACGATGCTCACGGCTAAGATAACATGGACTCTGTAAAGATATGACAGCTGTGACATGATGCTCATGGCTAAGATAACATGGACTCTGTAAATATATGACAGCTATGACAAGACGCTCACGGCTAAGATAACATGGACTCTGTAAATATATGACAGCTATGACATGATGCTCTTGGCTAAGATAACATGGACTCTGTAAAGATATGTCAGCTATGACAAGATGCTCATGGCTAAGATAACATGGACTCTGTAAAGATATGACAGCTATGACATGATGCTCATGGCTAAGATAACATGGACTCTGTAAAATTATGACAGCAATGACATGATGCTCACGGCTAAGATAACATGGACTCTGTAAAGATATGACAGCTATGACATGATGCTCACGGCTAAGATAACATGTACTCTGTAAAATTATGACAGCAATGACATGATGCTCACGGCTAAGATAACATGGACTCTCTAAAGATATGACAACTATGACATGATGCTCACGGCTAAGATAACATGGACTCTGTAAAGATATGTCAGCTATGACACGATGCTCACGGCTAAGATAACATGGACTCTGTAAAGATATGACAGCTGTGACATGATGCTCATGGCTAAGATAACATGGACTCTGTAAAGATATGACAGCTATGACACGATGCTCACGGCTAAGATAACATGGACTCTGTAAAGATATGACAGCTATGACATGATGCTCATGGCTAAGATAACATGGACTCTGTAAAGATATGTCAGCTATGACATCATGCTCACGGCTAAAATAACATGGACTCTGTAAAGATATGACAGCTATGACATGATGCTCACGGCTACGATAACATGGACTCTGTAAAGATATGACAGCTATGACATGATGCTCATGGCTAAGATAACATGGACTCTGTAAAGATATGACAGCTATGACAAGATGCTCACGGCTAAGATAACATGGACTCTGTAAAGACATGACAGCTATGACATGATGCTCATGGCTAAGATAACATGGACTCTGTAAAGATATGACAGCTATGACATGATGCTCACGGCTAAAATAACATGGACTCTGTAAAGATATGACAGCTATGACATGATGCTCATGGCTAAGATAACATGGACTCTGTAAAGATATGTCAGCTATGACATGATGCTCATGGCTAAGATAACATGGACTCTGTAAAGATATGACAGCTATGACATGATGCTCACGGCTAAAATAACATGAACTCTGTAAAGATATGACAGCTATGACATGATGCTCATGGCTAAGATAACATGGACTCTGTAAAGATATGTCAGCTATGACATCATGCTCACGGCTAAAATAACATGGACTCTGTAAAGATATGACAGCTATGACATGATGCTCACGGCTACGATAACATGGACTCTGTAAAGATATGACAGCTATGACATGATGCTCATGGCTAAGATAACATGGACTCTGTAAAGATATGACAGCTATGACAAGATGCTCATGGCTAAGATAACATGGACTCTGTAAAGATATGACAGCTATGACATGATGCTCACGGCTAAAATAACATGGACTCTGTAAAGATATGACAGCTATGACATGATGCTCATGGCTAAGATAACATGGACTCTGTAAAGATATGTCAGCTATGACATCATGCTCACGGCTAAAATAACATGGACTCTGTAAAGATATGACAGCTATGACATGATGCTCACGGCTACGATAACATGGACTCTGTAAAGATATGACAGCTATGACATGATGCTCATGGCTAAGATAACATGGACTCTGTAAAGATATGACAGCTATGACAAGATGCTCACGGCTAAGATAACATGGACTCTGTAAAGACATGACAGCTATGACATGATGCTCATGGCTAAGATAACATGGACTCTGTAAAGATATGTCAGCTATGACAAGATGCTCATGGCTAAGATAACATGGACTCTGTAAAGATATGACAGCTATGACAAGATGCTCACGGCTAAGATAACATGGACTCTGTAAAGACATGACAGCTATGACATGATGCTCATGGCTAAGATAACATGGACTCTGTAAAGATATGTCAGCTATGACAAGATGCTCATGGCTAAGATAACATGGACTCTGTAAAGATATGACAGCTATTACATGATGCTCATGGCTAAGATAACATGGACTCTGTAAAGATATGACAGCTATGACATGATGCTCATGGCTAAGATAACATGGACTCTGTAAAGATATGTCAGCTATGACAAGATGCTCATGGCTAAGATAACATGGACTCTGTAAAGATATGACAGTTATGACATGATGCTCATGGCTACGATAACATGGACTCTGTAAAGATATGACAGTTATGACATGATGCTCATGGCTAAGATAACATGGACTCTGTAAAGATATGTCAGCTATGACAAGATGCTCATGGCTAAGATAACATGGACTCTGTAAAGATATGACAGTTATGACATGATGCTCATGGCTAAGATATTATGGACTCTGTAAAGATATGACAGCTATGACATGATGCTCATGGCTAAATCTTGGGTTGACACAATTACCATTATAGTGGACATGTTAAGATGCAGAGATCCTCAAAGAATAGGTGGCACTACGACTAATATTGATAATATTAATATTGATTCGTGAATTATGGTTTATATTTTCTAGCTAGGTTTTTAGGCTGGACTGGAACCGAACTGACCCTTACAGGCTTGATAAAGGTGAGCCATATTGTTAGATTTCTTGCCTTTGTTCTTTCCATGAATAAGGAAATATATTATTGTATTATTATCACGTGTACACTTAATTCTGTCACAAACAACTAAGTTTAGACTCCTAATAATGATTGTTTTCGGTAATTGCCATGATGAGACTGTCCTTGTTGTAATTCTGAAGATATTTGTGTCTCTTGGTGAACTGTTCCGGTATTATTATTTAATATCCATTGTTACGTGTAGTTTACACAATTTATTTTTCTTATGGAAACTTCAAACCCCTCGAAGCTGATATATTTTTTATTTTATTTTTTTAAATTATTATATTATTATTATTTCTATCCTATACTGTCTCACCGTTGGGCAAAGGCCTCCCTCCATTCCTTCCATTGTTCTCGGCTAAAAGCCACTTCTTACCAGTTCCTAAGGAAGACATTTAAGTCGCTCCGCCATCTCCTTAGACATCGTCGTGCAATGTCAGGGTACCAACTTTGTGTTTTACTGGCCCATCGCTCGATCGGCATGCGGCAGACATGTCCAGGCTAGTCCTACTTAAGCTGGGCAGTCTTCGAAGCCACAATGATCTGCATTTTGGAGCACAGTATAGTGTTTCGAACGCGATCCGTTATTTTAACACCTAGTAGTCCATAGCACGTTGGCAAACTTTCAGAAATCGGAAATCAGAAACGTTTATTTCAAATAGACCAATTACAGGCATTTTTGAATCGTCAAAATGTCGGTCAGTCGAAAAAAAAGTGAAGCTAAATTGCACTTTAAGTTTGGACCATTAGATGTTAGTCAAAGACGAAGTCTGTGCACCACAGGTCAGGATGGGGTTGGGGGTTCTTTCACGGAGTTAGCTCTTGTAGGCATTTTCTGTTCGGTGAGTTATTTACTTGTCTTGCCTTACCGGTAAGGATATTACTCAGCCCAAGTAAAGATATTCTTGGGCATATTGTATATTCTCCCCTCCTCACATAAATATATGTATGTATATGTATACATGTATGTATATGTATGTTGCTTTTAGAACTATTTGTCATAATCTTGGTCTTCGACACGTTCATCTTGAGTCCAACCTTAAGTCTTGCAACGCTAAGGTCTTGTAACATTTACTCTAGTCCAGTGGCTGACGGAGAGAACAGGATAATATCAGCTCTAGCTTCGCACGGGTCTTAGAAATCTTTGTGATTCTCGGCTTTTATCTACTAAATAAGCATGCACTTAAGGGGATGCATTTCGACACAAATTTTCACTGATTTTCACACAATTATGACATGTGATTATGACGTTATTACACATTTTTATTAGATATTTTGGAAACAGTATCTTGTGGATATTATCTAGGCTTCTATTGAAATCAATTTATAAATTTGTGTAAAACTAATCCAGTAAAGACCTCTGAAAATCTGCTAATTTGCATGAACATTGACACTTAATAATTGACTCAAAAATTTAAAAAGTCAAAAAAGTACAACTATGGTAAATTAAAGTCTTGCAAATTTAATCAAGATTTTGAATGACATTTTTTTTTCAAAAGCTTTTAAGGTATAAAGGAAAAACACGTATTTCCTGGAACAAGTTTTGTGAAATATTCGAGTAAATCACGAAATCACCGAATGCTAACATAGTTTTCAGGCGTTATCTCTTTTTTTTCGCGTTGCCTTTTTGTCCAATATCGCGTTGGATTGCGTTAGAAGTAACAAGTTTTTAAATTATGCTCGATGTTGACGATAGACGAGTGAAAAAGGTCCCTTTTTAATTTCCTCATGATTCATACTGTCTATTGGTAACTGCATGAAAAGCCGTTTAGTAGTTTTGAGTTTAACGCGTTCATACAGACAGACGTTGGAGTGGTTTATAATATGTAGGTAAGGAGTATCGAAAGGCTCGCGTTTGTCCACGATCCCACCTGAGAGTGAGTGATGTTGAAGATGACGATGGAGCACGCGGGTCTTAATTTCGCCATGGGACTAAATAAAGATAATCCCTGTGATAAATCTTAACAGAAATCATACAATCATCTTAATTTCATAGGCACAAAGGATTAGACAACATTTCACAGACTTTTTTGCTGTATCAGTCCACTAACTAGACAAAACATACACATAATGTATGTGTCGCAGTATTTGGATCTTAACCTCCGCCACCCATGGCCAGCCATGCAGTTTGTTCGCAACCTGATCGTCCCCGCGACCGTTCACCTGCTAGTTTCGAACCTTGGGCCCGGCGTGTCGTTTCCTACAATTCACTAGCATTTGTCAGATATGACCTACAGGTGGGAGATTCCGGTGCGAATAGCTTGCATGCTCGCTTGTTATTCTAAATTGCATCTTGTAGGGGCTTGTTTATACAAGGTTTTAGATTTCTGCCTAACTTTTTCTCAACTGTGTTGGAGACGTTTTATATAGAGCGACTGGCTTTCTGGCCTCTTCAACCCTGTCATTGTTAGGGCACGGTACGGAAAGAGGTTTCAATTGTCCTGTTAAAGATATATGCTTGGTAGATCCTTAATAAAATATTCAAAGATTGCAAATGGACTTTTGGGTCAGATTGTAATCAATGAACTGGTAATCATAACTTAGTTAGTTCGATTTTTTTAAATAATAAATTTTTCATTGCTCTAAGATTGTTTAGATAGGTAACAGCAATGCTTTGATTAGAATACAATGGTATAGGAATGTCTATGTGTCGGAATGTCCTAAATAGTCATGCTTGTTACCCTGTATGACGCACAATGTGCGTTAGCATTTGATTGAAGTTCAGACATCGTGACGTTAAACAATCCGCTGTACATACGTCTATAAAAACAATGTCGATTAAATTGTTTATTTTTTGTGCGTCTATTGACAAAGTAATCTTTAGCAACAACTAGAGCCCCGCTTACAGTGTACAAATCAATCGACGTAGTATGAATAGATCTTTAAGTTAAGACACCCATCTCTTAACCATGAGGTGGTGGGTTCGAAATCGGGCAAGTACCAATGTGAATTTTTCAATACATTTATACTTTTCTAAGTTTATCTAAGATATTATTGACACTCCGTGCCTCGGAATGCACGTAAAGCAGTTGGTACAGGTAGTCTGACGCCAGAAAGACTGACCATCAGTCTATCCAAGGGGGGGGGGGGGTATCGTGTTGCCCAGTAACTGGGTTGTGCAGGTCTGATAGGCAGACGCTCCATGTAAAATACGGGTACATTCGGCCACATCCGTTTAGAATGGAAGCCGAGTTGTGGAGTACGAAGTGAAGTGAAGGAAACAGTCGTGAGGACCTAGAAGCAAACTTCGAAGACATGTGATATTCACCAAGTAGCACTGAGCCCGCGTGTTGGATTATAGCCTTCTTCCTCAAATAGAAAGCAGGACTGTATTCCAACTGTAGGAACGGTTGGTTGATAAGGCCTGTGGTTAATCAGATGCTGTCTGATACCCATCTTTATGTTTGTCCCTTGAAATGTGAAAGACGGAACTACCTCGTCAGTTCGATCATCTACGGTTTGGTGATGTAAAGTGTCTCATGTGTTTGTGTCACCTTCAGAAGCTTCAGGAGTTTATTTAGATATCCTTTAAACGCCAATAGAGTGTTCTGCTCTGGGTTAGGATATTATTATTGGTAAGATACACTAGCAGCTATTAGCTGATGCGTGTGTTTCATATATGCTTGGATTACTTTTTCAAACTCATAAATTACATTGTAATTTAGTATGTCCAAATTACTTCAAAAAGATTGGCGACCATCGATTTTAGAGACAAGATCAGTCAGAAAACCTAAATCAAAATCGAGTAGGTTATCCTTCAAACTGTCAAATTACAAGTAGAAACACCTATTTTCAACTTATCCATATGTTTTTATTTGCAATTACCTACAAATCAACTCAAAACTGGTGGTGCTGGTGGCCTATGACGTCAAATGAATGAAAAAAAAGCAGCACTTAATTGGATCTCCGTCGGGAAACCTTCCAAGAGCGGGCTACTTTTAGATTTTTATTTAGTTTTCTACGTGATGTTCTAAGGTAAGAAGGACTCGTACCTTAGTAGGTACTAACATTTACACGTGTCGATAAGTGTTAGTTTATGCTCCGCTTGCCAAAGTTGGTTCTTAGATGGGTCGGCGAAACACGTTCTTCTTCTGTTCTCCCGGTCAACCGACGCGTTTGTCAAAATTTGTGTGTTATTTATTTCGAAACAAACATCCAATTAACAAAGATAATCAAGCGGCAAATGACTTGGTTAATTATATATTTGCACGCAATTAACGTTAACCAATCATTTCTGAAATGTCATCAATGATGAATTTCAAAATATTGAAGCGGTAGCGTACTGCTGATTTGATGAATAGGCAGATATCATCTGTTCAAATACGGCTGAGGAAATCTTAAAGCATTAGCAATCGTTGGTTATATGTTCTTGCGTCCAAAGAGCCGATTCTCAAGTCACCAAGTCCTCTTGTACAGTGTAGTCATATTATATAGCTTTTTTGTGTTCCAGGCTACGAAATTGCATCCCAAGCAGCGCGCGGCTCGCCTCGAGCAATCCCCGAGGTCCAGCGTGGACCACACATTCAGCTCCCCGGACCTGCCCGGTGGCCGGAAAAAGTTCCAGAGCAGACCACGAACACAGGAACTCAGCAACCAAGTGCTCGACGGCCAGTCTGCTTCAGAATCACAATTATTGGCAAGTTATCTGTGTTTATTGACATTCTGAAGGCAGTGCATCTGCGATGACTTTGGTATTGAGCCCACCTTATTTACTTACGAGTATTATTCGCCTCTTGACTTCTAGAATTTATATTTATTTATACGAGTGTAAAATATCCTATCATTTCTAGGGTTCCGTACCTCGAAAGGAAAAAACGGAACCCTTATAGTGTCAATCATGTTGTTGTCTGTCTATTTGTCTGTCTGTCTGTCTGTCTGTCAAGACCATTTATCTCGAGAACATTGGAGTTATCGACTTAAAATTAAAACCATATACTCAAGTTTTTGGTTCCTTGGAGCTGTGAAAAAAAATCAAACTTCTAAGTTAACGTAAAAAAAGATACGGCCGTTTAAGTCGCATAAAACTTATATTTCGACACCCAGAATCCTGAAATTTGGCATAAAGCAAGGTCTTATATCACAGGTATAGGAATAAATCTGAAAAGAGTTTGCGATTCGGAAAAATCTATATAACTCCATTCGGGAATTAAACTATTTACATAGGTATGTTGGTAAGGAACCCTCAGTGCGCAAGTCCAACTCGGATTTGCCCAGTTTTTGTATATACGAATACTTAGGTCTTCCAAATTGATGTTGATGCAGTTAATACTATATTGAAGCGTCTGATGGCCTTTTATCTGAATTATGTGGCTCTTTTAAAATAAACTTAATGCTCAAATGAGTAAGTTTAAACGCAAAAAAATATATGTCACAGATAAATTCTCATTTTATTCAAATGAATGTATCAAAACAAGATATAAGTTGTAATTTTATCTTGTGCTCAATCATTACATTTGGCAAAAAAGTATAATAGTTATTAGATATTACAACATTTGACTGGCCTGTTGGTCTAGTAGTTAGTGGCCCTGACTGCTATGCTGGAGTTCGATTCTCCCCCACGACAAATATTTGTGTGATGAGCAAAATCATTCGTTCTGTGTTTGGGTCTCATTTATCTATAATATGTATGTATTAAGAAATATTTAAGTATGTTTATCAGTTGTCTAGTACTCATAACACAAGCTCGGCTTAGCAAGGGACATTTACGGCGGCGGCGCTCTACGGAGTTGTGTGATAGTTGTGTAAATATTATTATTATATTTTTTTGGTCTGAAATAATAAAATAAGTAAGATGTACTAGTACACGGAGTGGAAATGGTGCCTCAAGTGACGTACTGCCGACACATTAAAATATCTCGGCAATGACATTACCGGATGGTGTGATAATAGAGCGTATGTTTTTTTAAATCAACTTTTTTGGTCCTCTGACTAGGAATCTGAATTTGATGTTTAAAAAATATAATAATGCGTTTTTTGTCTGCAACTTAAAATTGAAACTACGCCACTCCAGCAGCGACTATTACAAAAATTCAAAACATGTTTGAGATTGTTGTTGTGCAATGTGTATAAATAAGCAACAACTTTGTGTTCGCCTCTCTGTGTATACTTTTCTCTTCTAAGTGTTTTGTGTATAAATAATATTTAACTAGTAGCTTATAAATTTCGGTTTTTTAAATATCGCCGTTGCATCCGAGTGAACAAAGAAAATGCTAATAAATAATTATAACAAATATCCATTCGGATTCCAGCTTATCAAGGAGAATGTGCCAACACCGACCTCTCCACGGGTAGAGCAAGCTCTTGGGAAAGGCGACCGGTGCGGCAGCCCGGGTAGCATGGCCGGCAGGAGTCAGGTGCCGGAAGCCAGCCGGAAGTGCACCCGCATGCAGCCACAGAGGGACCTGGGCGACCCGCAGAGGGTGGCGAGGAAACCGGACAGGGCTAAGTGCTGCGGCAAACCGATCCTGCCCAAGGTAACCTTCAATACTAAATGGTGCATACAAATTATAAATGCATCAAAAGCTTGTATTGTTGATTGAATATATACGTAGGTAGGTTTTTTTTAAATTTATAATGTATGAATATATACCTACGCAGACTTTTTAAATATTTCAGCATTTTAGGTCTAAGGGTTTGGGCTAGGTGTTGGTTAGTCGGTGACTGATTCAGGACTTTGCCGTTTATCATTTACAGTTTCCATTTTCCAATGACAGTATAACAGTATTATTAATTAAGTACCCATAGCGTGCTCTACTGAATGTCTTTTATTTGTAATTGTATGTAAAAATAATAACACAAATATTTATTTCTTTTCAGAAATCAAGATCATGTAAGTGTACAACGGTTAACTCACATACTATAAATATAGTATTAATAGTCAAATGCGCATTTTTTAAGTAAGTGTTTGTGTCTTAGGTTCTCCCCTGACGCCTGAGGTAGACGAGCCTGTGTCGCGACAGATCCGGGACATCCATCACGACACCCGCAAGAGTACCAGGATCATAAGGGACTCCAGAAACCGGCTTCTTGAAATACAAAAGGTAGGCTACGTTGTGTGTGATGCAGATCACCAGTAAAATTCAAATTTACGTGCTGAAAGTCAAATTTTAATATTTTAAGTAACGACAATATTGCATATAACTTTTAAAACCTTTGTAGAGTATTTTCACCATACATTTTACCAGTTGTCACCAATTTAATATTTGACTAAAATTCTACTGGCATATGTAACTTCAGCTTTTGTCAGTTGTTATAATAGAATGAGAATAACTAACGAACTCACTAAAAGCTTTCCTGAAATAATCCGAATATATTTGCGCCGGCTTGGAATATTGGACGCTCTTGATCAATTTACAGCCTCCGAATATAACTAGCGTCACGAAATAAAGAAATGGAGAAGTTCTGCTCAATTTAAATACTAGTTGTAACTTTCTCTAACGTTTTTCGCTGACCATAGTAACATTGTATTATGTCTTGCATTTGCATGCACGAATGCAAATTTTCTATTTCTTTAAGTACTTTCGTAATTTCCACCGTGTCCTCCGGGTGGTCCACACAATGGTGACACATGGGCGTTTCTTCCGCACGAACCCGGTGCAGGAACCTCCCGAACTTCACCATGTCCGGTGAGAGCATGCATCATGCGGAAGGTGAGGACGCTGTGACGTCTTTTCAGCCACTTCTCATAGAAGCGATTTACCGCCATAATTATGGCGTGCCCAGCACTGGCTCCGGCAAGAGCCCTAGAACTCCTAGGTTGGGCAGGAGCCACTTGTGTATGGGAGCCATACGTCGGGAGTGTTCTTCGAAATTCCACCGGCTGTCGAGGACGAGTCCCAGAAACAGGAACGGGAGTATGTACTTCATCGACAACCTGACGGCGACGCCGATGTGAACTCCTCCTAACTTCAAATGGGAACCCGATGGTGACGCGTTCCAAGGGCCATGAAAACACATAGCCTCGGACTTGTGCAGTGCCACCTCGAGTTCCAACTGCTGAATCTTCTCCACGACGGTCGCAACCCCGCGTGTCACTAGTTCGGCTGCCGCCTGGTACGACTCGCCCCGCGCCAGGACCAGCGTGTCGTGTGCGTAACAGACTACGCTAAACCCGACGGGGAGGTCGTCGCACTCGCAACGCAGCACGTAGTCGTACCCGGCCTGCCACAATGGCGGTCTTATATATGGTACCGATCCCTGCAGAACACCACACGGCATCGCAGTGTCACAGTCTCCTTCTGTCTGTGTGTTCCACTGCTACTGTCCACCACTCATCGGGCCTTCACTCAACACACAGGCGCCGACCTAGATTGCCTGTAGAAATCAACTATTCTCGGATTCGATAGAATAAGCTGCGACGCGACGTCAATATGTAGGTACCTACCGTCAATTCTGGTTAAGGTTTCAATAGAATATTTGAACGTGTATTAGCTAGTTGAGCTGACTACGTAGTACCAATATTTTATGCACTTTGTCATGTTTTAAAAGTTATGAATAATTGATTCTGGTCCAAAGGATGGCCGTTATAAATATTTCAATGAATTTAGCGTGGTTTGCGTGAGATATATTTTCTAATATAGATTTGGACTGGTCGCGTTGACTGATACGAAAGTTGTTTATTTACTGTTTTGAAAGTTTAATGATGGGTAGGTACTAAGATGTCTGTACGTCGGAACATGTTCCGGAACTGGAGGCCCGGATGGGACCTGATACGGAGCACGAGTGGACAAGTTTAAATAAAATCTTTTTCCCTGACGATCCGGCCTATTACTATCCCTAATGGCGGATGACCCAGTGTATCAAGCTTCTTCGACATTCATTATTCCTGACTTCAACATTGACTGTGTATGAACTAAGCTTAAGTTTCTGTCTCTGTTAGTAATGGCGCTTCAACTTAAGGAAAAAATCCAAATATGCTTTGTGTCTGTTACTCCTGTCTCTCAAGTTGACTATCGACACCCAGAAAGCCACAATAACGGAGGCAGACGTGAGGGAGCTGGGAGAGCGTAACGAGCTGCTCCTGCGAGAGATGGAGCGCTTCGACCGCATGACCAGGAACATACAGAAGCTGGTGGGGCCCGAGATGCTGCTAAAGAAGACCACGGTGGATCCTCGAGGGAAAGAGTCTTGCGTGCCGGAACGTTGCACGGACTATGTGCCGGGCAGTACATATGGTAAAATAGTTTTCTTAATTAAAGTAGGAGTTCGCGGGAATCCAATGAATTCGAGACGCACAAGACCGGTCATTATGGGGCCACTTGGGGAGATCTATGTCCAACAGTGACAGGTCTTTCGGCTGAAATGATATGATGATGAAGTGGACCTAATAGCAAATGCTTCGAGAGCTAGTTTATGCATACGACTAGCTGGAACCATACACTAGTTTGTGCCGTTTAGAGCCATGTTTTTATTTCGAATTGAATTGCAGTCTACAGTGTACTTGCACGCCATAATTATGGCAGTTAGTCCCCATTTTGAGGAGTGGCTGGAAAGGAAACACGGCGTCCTTACCTTCCGCATGACGCCGGTCCTCACCGGATATGGTAAGTTCGAGAGGATTCTCCACTGGATTAGTGCGGATGAGATGCGGGTGTCACTACTCGCCGCCTGGAGGATTTTGTGGAGCTTAAGGTAGAGGTGTGCTCCGCATGGGCAGAGCTCCGCCATGTCCTTGCGGGGGCAATCGGCGGCAGCGATCTTTCGCGCCGTGCCTTGGTACAGGCTATGGTCTGGAGCGAGTTGGAGTGGCAGGCGGTCGCCTCCTTCTGCGAAGCAGTAATGCTAGCAAAGGAGGAGGCCACATGTGCATGCGCGAAGCATTGGCCCTCGCACCCCAGCTGCCGGGATTCCGATTTCGATTTCTAGCCACCGTAGGCACGGGCTTGCGGATGGCGAGCAATGGGTAGCTCGTCGTCCGACCGTCCGGTAAACATCCGGACCGAGCCCAAGTCGTCGACGGCACGTAGTGTTCCACGCGTGCCTCAAAGAGGTGTCAGCAAACCGTAGGGGCCCAGCAAGGTCGAATTCTACTGGGGCCATAGGTGATGCGAAAGAGATCCCCGAGGCCCTGGAATAATGGCAAAGAAGTAACAGGAGTGCGTTTTTAGTCAATAAAAGTCTGACACGCCCTCTCGCCCCGCCCAAGAGTGGGAGTGTCATTAGATGATTTTCTCACCCAAAAAAGCAGTCTACTCGATAACTTCTGTCCAAAAATCATGCATGACACAAACTAATTAGTCTGTTTTAGTGCTTAAATACAAAACTGTGATACAGCGACACATCGTAAAAATCTACGAGCATGCAAGATTCAACGAAAGAACTTGCAGGACATTGAAACCGATGCGTAGCCGCATAACATCGCACTGAAGCACGTCATAGCTGCATCGCAGGTTCCTACGATGAGCCATCGTATCACATCGCATGGCAGTTTTGTGTGCCGCCTATAAATTCTAAGGTTCATTAAACTCACGCTTGATAGATACTGCTTTAAAAACCTCACAATCATTAATCAACAGTCTAACATCTGAACGGTTTTTCCTGTTTTCAGAAATTCTATTTTTTTTATTCGATGACAACTGTGAGTATTTAGATGAAAACTGCATAGCAATAAGTGTTGTACGGGATTGTTGCTGTTCTGTTTGTGTCTTCTATCTCACTTCATGTAGCTTGATCGTTATCGCGACTGGAGTGCTTGTTGTTTAGTTAAGTGACAGTTTAAAATGTCTGTAATGGAGATGGACAATCTCTGTATGTTTTGATAACTAAAGTAGGCGCTTGTTTTCATATTTTCCAGGTGTTTATCCAATTTTTCTTGTTTTAGAGCCGCCTCTGTACCACGAAATGAAGATGAATCACCCGACAGTCCTCTTGGCGTCAGTACCGCAGCGCACCAGCGCGCCCGGCCTGGTGGTCTGTGAGCCGCAAATACGCAGCAAATCCGTACGTCCACAAACTTGTCCCAGACGATTCAGGTCATAAGAAATTGTAAAAAAAATAGCAAAATATACAATTGTAACGAATCTTCGTGTTTCTTTTAAGGAGATTGACCTGACTCGCAAGCTAAGTGAGAGCTACGACATGCAAGAGAAACTAGCTGCCGATAACGCTGATTTAGAAGTCAAGAGGTTTTATTTTTAGATTTTATTTCTAGTTTAGTTAGAATACAGGGTTAATATTATCACGACTTCCTTGCCAACTTGCCAAGATAATGGTGTCTTGAACTTTTATAACGATAGGAAAAATCTTTTGAGAACATGAGTCCATCGCATACAATGAGTGTGGAAGGTCCGTTATGAAACTTGTGTTATATTACAAACAACTGGCGGCTTGCGCGATCCATACATTCTTTTTATAAATAAGCACTTTTTACTGCATAAAAAGTATTCAATTTCATAATACTGGCCACTCAATAACACCCGTCAAAACATATTCAAAATTAGAAACTATCATCACGACGTCACTTGTCAGTCCCATCAATCAAACCAAGTCACACAAAATCTCAAAAATGCAATTTTAATCTCTTACATAATACAAAAAACTCAGAATCATGGATAAATTAAGGTACGTGCTTGCAGGTATATTTTGTATAAAGAACTGATGACAAAGGACCAACACCTGGAGACCTGCAGAGCTCAAATCAAGAGACTGCAAGGAGAGTTAAAGCTTATGAACAGAGAGAATAGTTTGCTGCATGAGAAACTTGATAAAAATAATCCAGAGGTGAAAATATTTAGTGACATTTAATCTTGTATCGGACTGCGAGTTATGGAGCTTACAAGGAACTCCTGTCCACTGGGCAGGGTACATGACAAGGCCTTGTGAAGACAGGTGGAATACCTCCCTGGATGGGCAAAATATTTGTTGGTCGTCTAGCGGCAAGATGGGCAAACGATATTGTTGCCATCGCGGGTACAATCTAACTGACTGTTCCACATGAGTGTGATGATGACACAAGTAAAGTGAGGCCTATGCCAAGCTGTAGGTGAACTTAGGCTATGGATGATAATGTTGTAATCACACACATTCTCAGTAGCCAGAAGCAGACTGCAGGTTGTGTTTTGTATGATTATATATTTGATTAGTTTTATATGTACAGGGCGATGCATCACCGCTGATCAAAGAGTGCAGATGTCAACAAGAAATAGATTGTGAAGAAGTAAGCTGAATTCAATTAAGTAGTATATATGAGAAGATAGGATGGGTGATACACGTCAAATAACCTGTTAGAAGTTGTTGGCTATAAAGTCATAAATATAGGTGGTATAGCGGTGCGCGTGCTTGGTGCGCAGGGTGCGGGGCAGCTCCGATACTGTTCTGGCGATGATTGCCGGCAGATTTGATTGCCCTTATTTCAGACATTGCTGTAACTGACGTGTTGTTGGCTATGTCCGATAGTGTAATGTATTTCCTTATGTGTATGTGTTCTGTTTTGTAATTGCTGTATGGGTACTATTGGTTGCCTGAAATAAATGCTTTTCTTTTTATAAGTTTAAAAGTTAAATCTAAAAAAAGAAGGCATATGCGTTTCATCCCTCTTCACATGGCCACACCTAGACAAACGATTTCCTTTCAACTTTTCAGTCACTGGCGTCATTTTTAAAGTTCCTCTTATATACTTATTTCTTACTTTATCCATTCCCGTCAATCAATGCAAAAAAAAATCTGATGATTATGACACAAATACATGCAATGTTTTTATAAAAAAGAGATTACTCTAAACTTGAGGAATACACATCATACATGAACCAGTGTTAATCAAATCGGTAATATTTTAAGATTCTGTTACAAAATAAAACAATTCTTAATTTTTCAGAGCAAAAAGACAGTCGACACTTCTCATGCAGAGGAACTTATAAACAAATTAGAGAATTACAAGACTTCTACAGAAGGATTAGTACGTATTCTGGCATCTGATATAATGCTTGCATCGCACTTCTTCAAAGGATTATTTGAACTATTCTATTTTGAAGGTATGCGAACAAAGTGTAAAGCCCCGCACACCTCCATTGAAAAAGGAGGATCCTCCAACCAGACGGATGTTTTGTCTGATCTGGGTAAATGCCCGATAGATGATTTTGGGCTGTGTATATGTTCAAATCGCGCGGAGAACTAATTGCGCGATGCAGGATTTCGTAGTTTAGTTCATATGTGTCGCCGTAGATGTCGCTACACTATAACAATAGAATATTGATTTATGTCAAAGGAAAAGCTGATAAAGGACTTGGAGTTAGACGTGCGCAACGTGAAGATGGATATGTCAAAGGTGAAGAACGCAGCGAACATCAAGTCATGCCGCGGCTCCAGCACGGCCGGCGCCAACACCTGCTTCGACCAACCGGTAACTTTGCTACTTCTTTTTAGGGTTCCGTACCAACAGAAATTTAATATTATAGCCACCACTGTCTGTCGGGCAGCGAGCCTGTAATTCATGAATCCAAATAAGTACCTGCAGCAGTTTTTTTTCCTACCTTCCAACCTTCCAGCTTTTATCCTGCTTCTGAGCAAATGCCGTCCCAAGTTCTTCCAAGCGTCGCCTCGTTTTACGAAGCAGTAATTAAAACGAAAGAGGCGGCCGATGCGTTAAAAAACGTTCATCCTCACGCCCCAGCGGCCCAGACTGCTACCTCGACTACCACCTCGACTACTAGCCACTGTAGGCGCGCGCCTACCAATGGGTAGTTTTTTTTAGGTGGGAAATTATCTAATGACATTTCAACCCACTAGTCCCTTTGGACCATGGCCTGTACCAAGGCCCGGTGCGAGAGATCGCCCTCTCGAGGACAAGGCGGTGCTCTGCCCAAGCGGGGTACACCTCTACCGAATGCTCCACCGTGTCCTCCAGGCGGTTCAGACAGTGACAAGGGGGAAAGTGTTCCCCTCGCGCGGGTAACAAAGTGTTCACCATACCCTCCACAAGCTGTGGCCGGAGATTCTGCGTCAGCGAGGGAGCCCAGGGGCGAAGTTTATCCCGCATCACTTTGTACGGGCGTGTCACATGGTGTCCGTTCAGAGTCCCCGGCCACACGTTGGGGGCCTTAAGTTTGGCCGGCAATGGGTATCTTGCCGTCCGGTCAACCGGTAACCGTCCGGACCAAGCCCAAACTCAAATCGTCGACGGCGCGTAGTGTTCCAATAGAGCTTCAAAGAGATGTCAGCAAAACCGTAGGCGCCCAGCAGGGTCGATGTCTACAAGGGCCATGGGTTGACTTCTGATAAGGTTAACCGTGATCCTAGAACGCAAAAGGCAACTGAAGCAACATAAGGGTGGCTTCAGTCAGAAAAATACTGACACGCCTTTCCGTTCTGCCCTAGATTGGAAAAAGTAATTAGATTTTCAACTTCAAAAAAAAAAACTCCTTTCGATCACTTTTCTTTATTGAAGTTCTTTCGTTTCATACATACTTATTATTTTGGTTTCTGTTTTCAGGCAGGACCGCCTGTGCCGCCTATGTCAAGAGCTGTAAGTATTTAATTGATAAATAATCCTTGTCCTTATTTTATTTTTACGTTTGATTATCTAATCTGTTTTTGTTCGCAGTGTGGTGTTTGTCCACCTTGCCCTGCACCATGTAACCCCAACGCACCACCGGTAAGAATTTTCGTATATCGATTTTTTGCACATGGCACAACTAAACACATACACGCCATTACTCTTGCTGCGCAGTTGTTTCACATTGACCATCACTATTATTTATGATATCACTATAATCTCCGGGAGAGCAGTGGTGGCCGAGTAGTAACGGCTCCGACTTACGAATTGTAAGTCGCGGGTTTCAAACCCAGCCAGGCATTACTTTGTGTAATTTATTTTATCATCACTGCTCTCGAAACGGTGAAGGAAAACATCGTGAGGAAACCGGAATATCCTAGAACCAAAAATTCAAAGACATGTGACATTCACCAATCCGCACTGGGCCTGCGTGCTGGATTATGGCCCATTCCCTCTCCTAGAGACAGGAGGTCTAAATCCCAGCAGTGGGAACATTAAATATATAAAGTTTTTTTTTGTTAATTTGATATAAACTAGTGCTTGATTGCGATCCCACCTATGGTAAGCAGCGATGCAATTGTTGATGGTAAGGCGCACTAGCGAATTTTACTATTTTTTATAATTTCACAATTGGTCATTCAGACCCATATGTGAAAATCATTCTGCATAAATCTATTTTGTATGAGTGGACAGAGATGGAGCTATTTAGGACGAATAACTGTATCGATTGCTAGGCTTGTTACTGAGCTTTGTTATTATATTGAACATTTGTTTATATATTAATTCTACAGACGCCTGCGGAGAAAGAAGTAACGAAACTAACATTACAGCTGAAACAGACTGAAGAGAACTTCAAGCTCAAAGTCACAGAGGTATCGCCTCCAGCGTACTTTGCTCGATAGATTTACTTTAGTCTTATATAAACTGTTATTACAATAAAACAGTTTAGTACTGACCTATAACTGATTTGGCTTTAGACCTCATAATTTTGAAGTAAATACCATTATTTCTTTGTCAGAGTATTTAATTAATGTAGCACTGCATGTGCCAAAAATATTTGTCGAAGTTGAATATTAAAGCTATCAAGCGCAGTCAACCGCACTTTCATGGAATCAATTTGATAACTTAATTTCGTAGCAATGAGTTGTTTTTGCAGTTCAAGAGTCAATGTTGACGTGCGGTTTACCATACCACCAACTGTTTCATTGAAATTCTCATCACTTATCTACGGATAGGCATTGCTCTCAAAATCCTATTAAGAGATCGTGAAAAAACTTACGTGTACACCATTACTGTGTAGTGTGCGATGCTCCGAGCGGACTTACTAAAGAAGAAAGAAGAGTTAGAGAAAGAAAGATGTCAGCACCGAGAGGTCCAGAACAAGCTCAGGGAACTGGAGATGAAGTTCGAGGGGCTGACGAACCACACAAACATGTTGCTGGGCACCAAGGAACAGGCGCTGGAGCAGGAGGTCAACGTGCGGTCCCTGAAGCAGTGCTACAGGGAGGCGCGTGAGGAAATAGACGAACTCAGGACGTTGATGAAGGAACAAAATGATCAACTGCAGGATTATAGAGTCAAGGTAAAGATTTCGTCCGGCGGTCCGGTGATCGACAGGGCCGAGCCCCAGTCGTCGACAGCGCGTAGTGATCTACGCGCTCTTCAAAGAGATGTCAGCAAATTGTAGGGGGGCAGCAAGGCCGATGCCCGCTAGGACCGCGGGGATTTTCTGAAAAGGAAACCTTTAGTCCTAGAACGCAAAGGGCAACTGAAGAACACAGGTGTGGTTTTAATCCGTAAAAGTCTAACACGCCCACCTGCTCCACTCAGACCGGAAGAAGTCATGATTGCCCAACTTAAAAAAAGGGTAAAGATTTGATCATTTTAACCTTATTTTTCCAGTTAATTGCTTAACCTTAGAATATTGCCGACAGTTTGAATGCCTATACGGTTGCCATTTGTGATAGACACTCTATTGTTACTTTAATCTTTAAAATATTTCTATTTTAAGATTTCCTGAAAACTTAATTTTCTTTCAAATTCAAAGCATTATTATAATAAAAAATATTAACTCTACCGTTTTGAATCGTCAGAGACTGCAAAATGAAATGAATGAAGGTTTCAAGTTGATTATCTCACATTGGTTTATTTAAATAGTTTCCTTGTTTCCCAGTACCTGCAAGCACAGCAGCTCGTGGAGGAGCAGCGCCGACAGATGGACATGATGGACATGGACAACAGCAGGATCAGCGAACAGATCAATCTTGAGATACAGAAAGTTAAGGTACACTGAGTCCAGTAACTGGTTAACACGATACCCCTTGACAAGACGCTTTCTGATTTCTGGCTTCTGACCTATCTGGTTTGACAGTTATATTAAAAACTACAATTGACGGTCACGACCAATGGGTTGGCATACTTTTCGGAGCGTCATTTCAGAGTATATGTAATGGTCGCCCATCCATAGACAGACCTCAGTAAGAGTTGTTTAATCTTGATGATAGAGGAGCGCGGCTCTCCTCAACAACGCTTGACCACTATCTCACCTGATGGATAGCGTTGTTCTGGTCGACGATTTGGATGAAACTGTATTTTGGTACTCGGGTAGACAATGTTCCGAATTGGTATTGAATATAAGAGCTCATATTATTGTCAGGGTAGTCAACTAGAAAACATCGGCTTCATCTAGTTTAAATTGACAAAAACATTACGTGTAAATTGTTTTTAAAAAACCTATTTGCAAAATAAATATCATTTATCTTAGTTAAATTTTAAATCCGGTCGCACGTTTCTCTGGGATTATATTTTACCAACTTCTGCTAGCGGCTTCGTCCGCGTGGATTAAGTAAAGTACCTTATTATAAATTTAATAAGTATGTATAAATTTTATATAATTATATTGAAAAAAGAGTAACAAATATCCATCCGTCCATTTCCAAAAAATCACACCATTAATATTATAATTATATTAGCGATCCCGACAGACGTTGTCCGCCGGCAAGCTGGTTATTGTCAGAAAAAATTGAGAACCCGATAGCTTTCTTTATTGTATCTACACACAATTTTAACAAACAATAAAACAGATTTTGATGCACATAGGCGTGCTTGACCCACAATTGGGTTTTCTTACAGCAAACCATATATTCATCTTTTCAGCAGATAGACGTCTACTGCTGGACATAGGCCTCCCCCAAATGTCGCCACAATGAACGGTCCTGTGCGTCTCCAACAATGTATTAAATAATGAAAAATAAATTTTGCACTTGAAAGTTATCCACTTTAAATGCACAACAAAACTTAAGCACAATCTAACTTAAACTTCCAACGTAGGTCTAGTTCTCAACTCTCACTACTAAGTAGAGTTGAGGGCTAGCCCTTCGTTGGAGGTTTGAGGTTTTGAGGTGTTCGTTGGACATATTAGTATATGTGTTTTATTTTATCTTTTACTAACGACCCAGGTTCGCACGGGTGTTAAAAATCTTTGAAATTCTCGTCTTTTATCTACTATAATATGCATGTATTTGTAAATTTATAAATTCATTGTGAATCATTTTGTCTGTAAGTGAAAATTGCACAAAAATCCGTTCTGTAGTTGTTGAGTTTATCGCGCTCATACAGACAGACGCGCTGGAGACTTTGTTTTGTAATATGTAAAGATATACTCAAACTAAATACACGAATATACTTAAACAATTGATACAAACAGACAATAAGAAAACTAATTAGCTTTGTAACGATACTACTGCCAACTTGTTGAATGTTCTCGCGAACTTAAAGATTGATTGCATTCTGATTTCCTGGGGGAGTGGAGTGCATTCCAAAGAGAAAAAGATTGAATATAGAAAGAACAATGAATGAACTCAATATGATGAGTGACTCTAGGAATAAAAAATATTATAAAAAGTTAAACTTTTTATAATATTTTTTATTCGTGCACAAAAAGAATTGTATCAAGAATAGAATAAAATTAAATACGGAAAAACGTACAAAACTATTACTATTTTCGTAATTTGCTTTTAGTTTTTAAACTTTATTGTGCGTCTCATCTTGAAACTCAAGTACCTTCCTCAGATAAAGTTCCAAGAGAAACTACAAGAGCTGGCGCCGATCCCAGACCTGCTCAAGGCGACACAGCTGAGGCTGAAGGACGCTCAGCAGGCGCAGGCCCTGGCCGAGCACAACTCCGAGCAGCTCGCCAGGGAGCTCAACTGTGCGAGGGAGAAGGTAACGATTCACGCGAAACTTACTGTTCTGTCTCCTCTTTGATAATAGGTAAAGCAGGAATTATATTCTGATTAATTTTGCTGAGGGATCTGGATCTCATAAGTTGCTGTGGTTGTGAATAGGGTGGCTGGCTTGCCACGCCAGTATATATGGAAGGGCGAAAACAAACAACACAGAATATATTCGTAAGTTAGGTGATGAGGTTTTTAGTGTACGTATTAACAGTACTGATAAAATACATGAATACAGTACTCTCGAATATCAAAATACAAAATCGATGATTCACTAAGTAAATCAGTATATTTGGACAAAACACAGGTATAAGAAATCATTTAAAAGCACAATAATCTGTCAAATCTTTTTTGTTAAAACTTTAGAGATTATTATTTCACAATAGGACAGTAGTCTTTAAAACTAATGTACCGAAAATTCGGTAGATTCGGGTCTATTGCATGAATTTCTTCAACTACCTATCTAATATAATTTATTGGGACTTTCACAGAGAAGTAAACATATTTACAATTAAATGTAAATATGTAATTATAATGCGCTTCCTCCGCGGGCGAGTATCTCGCGATCATGCTACCGTCCTGCTATTACATACAGCTTTACGAGCATGTCTCCACATGGCGACATTATTGCGGTAATTCAACGCATAATGCAGACCAAAAGGTCAACTCATGGCGAATCAATCGCTCGTGGAGGTGGCGGCTTAGGGTATTTGTAGGTAAGTGATATAGGTAGACCAGTACTAACGAATCTCGATTTCTTGAGCTGATCGAAAGTATGTATATTTAACTTGCAGGTTCACATTCTGCTGCATAATAGTACGAAGCAGCCTGAGAAGCAAGAGAAAGCGGCTGACGACAAGCAGCTGCAGCTGCTGCAGCAGAGGATAGCGCAGCTCACTGAGACCAACATGGCGCTCAAGGCGGAGATCGAGAGGCTCAAGTGAGTTTTGATAAGTTTCGTCGCTGAAGTAGTGTTATTTTCTATAGTGAAATGGGCGACTAATATGACTAAGCCGGAGAAAAATCTGGTGCAGGACTAGTTGCAGAATTGCTTAAAGTGCTTTCTGTCGGTATCAGGACAGTTTCCAATCAACCATCCCAATAATAATAGTATTTTTAATGTAAAGACGGCATTAACAATTATCGTGTTCTTCTGCACACGAATTTGTGTACCTAAACTAGGTTTTTAGTATCCGTGTATGGAACGCACAAAGGTCTAATCAATGAAGGGACGTTAATCAATCTGATAGATATCCTGAATATAGCAGCAGTTAATTTTTTGAAATAGGATAGAATATTTGAAATAAAAGGTAGAAGTCTATATAGAAGTAGTAAACCAACGCTAAGTATAGCTATTCATCGCACGCTTTTTTCTCATGGGGGTAGACAGAAGCTATAGAACGCCACCTGTTGCAACTTACTGCATACCTACTCCTTTTTGCTGCGTTTACGACCATGCATCTGATACAACTGACACACTTGTTCATCCATCGAGATCTTAAATATTTTCTTTCTATACTTAGGGCGAACGTGATTCACATGGAGGAGTCGGTGCTTGCCAATGAGAAACGGCTCCAGGAGAAGATGCATGAGTGCGCGCAGATCGGCGGTGAGTTAGACCGTGCTCGCGACGAGGCGGCGCGCGCGCTGCAGCGAGCCAACGAGCGCACAGAGACCATCCGCAAGTGAGTACTGACGCATATTTATTTATTTAACCCTTGTGTACAATTATAGTAGAGGTACGTAGGCGACTTGTAAGTAACAAGGCATTCCTTATCAGCCAATCGTTGGTTTGAAAAAGACTACACTGTGGTTAGGTGTACAAATAATTAATATTTCAAATCAAAATTAGAGTCTATAAACGAATAAATATAAATACAAGTTCTATAGTACCTATAGAATTTAATAATTAAAACATTGCATGACGATATTCCAATAAGCCAAGCCACGGCTAGGATACATTGTTTTATTACAGTGCCTACGTTCCATCATCAGATTAGCTCGATGGTACCTCATAGCCGGAGTGCATCTCATGACAATTCTAATAATTCTTAACACGGTTAGATAATATGGATTTATTAGAGTTCTGGTGCCTTCCGGCTTCATCATTAGATCAGTTCGATGAATCCTCTCCCCTTCTTCTTTCAGTCAGGCATCGACTACACGTATAAACAAAGCAATTTTACTTGTTATGACAGTTCTACTGTAATCCTATGAGGAGTTCCGTTCCATATGTTTGAAGTTCATTATCGGATCATAACAATATTTCTATGGGACCAATTCTGAAGCCAACCAACTTTTCAATCAAAAAATAATTTTCAAAATCGTTATACCAAAAGTTAAATTGTTGATTTTTGACCCAATTAAGTTTGAGAGGAATTTAAGTTATAGTTCCAGATTTTACGCTTAAAAATAGCGGTCCCTTTCCATGTGTATAGAGGCTTTGTGGAAAGAGGATCGAGTTCTAGAACAACTGTAGCTTAGTTGTCGTCCTAGATATAGATCTCAGTAAAAACTTAAAAATAACGGAATTGGCACAATACGTGCAAGTATTAATTATTGTACTTTTTCTCGATAATTATTGAGTACCTCCGTTTCATCCCCTTGGCTGAGTTTAAAAAAAAATCCTTTCTTATTGTTCGCCTACATCATAAAAGGAAGCCTTGTGCAAAAATTCATGCTCGTAGTCCCAGTATTTCCGGCCGTGCGTAGATATGTCAGTTAGTGAGATAGATACATAGATAGATATACTCTTTATTGTACACCAAAAATAAAAATTACAATATGAACTTGAGACTGCCCATAGCGATTTTTACAGACAATCTTCAGATACCTTCGTCAGTCGTGACTTGTATAGATGAATGATCTACAATTCAATCCATTTTCTTGTAGATGTATGCAGACTACAATAGCAGAAATGGAAAGACAGCTAGCTGCCAGCAGAGCTCAAGTAAAGACTGCTGAAAAAGACCGCGAGGAAGTTAGTATTTTGGTTTAGTAACAGCCACAAACTGAACTCTGAAATTTCTTAGATTCAATAGTTTGCGAAGTGTTGTGGTTATGTTCAAGATATCTTGTAAACCGCGCACTAATACTACCTTTCCTCTCATCCATCACAGTTGCAATGCCGAATGCAGTGCCAGATAAGACGCCTCAATGATAACTTTGAGCAGGCTCAGCTTCGCATCATGGGACTCCAAGGACAAGTGGATACCCTCAGGAGAACAGTCTCAAGCACAGGAGAGGGAGGGGATGCCGACGAAATACAAGAGTGTCTCTGTAAAGCTTTCTTTGATAATCCTTGAGAACGCACAGGAACCAGTTGACCTACTTCTTGTGGACAGGTCTACTGAAAATTAGTCTCGGTCAACTTTATTACGAGTACTTTTGCGTTCTGAGGAGTAATACTTTAAGATGCGATACGAGTTATATGGTCTGCAAGGTCTCTTTCAATACCAAACAAGCTCACCATACTGTCAAGACATAATTCCAATATTCTTTTTTAATGTCTCAAGATTACCAAGAAGGCCATATTTGCTATTGTTGTCAAGTGTCCGCGTTAGCTCGAAATAACTTTATCCGGAGGTTAGACCTTCGCGTACCAGCTATGTTGGAGCCAGGTCGACAGTAGGTGGGCTTTACTGTGATCTTTCAATGCACTAAAGAAAGAAAAAACTTCCAAAAATTAAAAAAAAAGAAACAGAAGAAGTTTTATCCTGTAAATAGCTGAGCAGCTAAAGTTGTTTATTGGTAATGTGTTTTGAGTTTTGAAAGGGACCGTGTTGCATGATTATTTTGTTGGCACTCGCTAAGGTCTCACTGCTTTCTCCTCTAATATTTTGTAGCAGTTTTTCTTGTGTAGGTAATAGAGAAAATTTGAATCGGTTCTGTTCTAAATTGAAAAGTGAAAAATTATACATGAAACAATAAAAAAGATTACTTATTTTTGGGTTTCATTTTATTACTCTTAATAATATAACTTTATTTATAAAAAAATACAAGTTGTAAGATTAAATAAAAACAATTATAATAAGGTCTTACATCATCGAACCAACAATCTGTTTAAATAGATGTACAAAACCCATGGATGCACTATACACACACACACACACACACACACACGCACACATACGGACATACACATAGACCATCACGCACATCACACACACACACCATCACGCACACGAAGTCCTTGCCTCCTAGTCTCATTACAGATCAATGAGACTAAACCAAAATGTTAAACAAAATTCAAATGTGGTCCCTTTGAGGGAACGCACGCTCCAACAGATTCTTTCATTTCGTTCTGGACACTCAATCGTTCAGTATCTTGGTTTCATAATCAATCTGCCTTTGAAGAGTCATTGGTTTTACTGACAGCATTTGGTTCTGGGTTCCCCCGTACAACATGTACGTTGCCGTTGCTCGCGTAGCAGGACCGTAGAGCCTCCTGCGCCAGGTGCGTGTCGCGGTGAGGGGCCCGCGCGATCTCGTGGTACAGGTCGATGGCTTCACACATCACTCTAATCGATTCTTCAGCTCGCTCCTCATCCATCAGCTTAGCACCTTCCTGGGGGAAAGAAGAAAACGATAAAGATCACATCAGGATGGCGTCCAGTCGGTTCACTTTTAAGGTGATGGCACGTGAGCACATTCGCAGGAAGTTGGTGTAATAATCACAGCGTTGTTCCTTGGATTCGTTTTTCATAATTAGATTGTTAATTTGTATGTATGTATCTAAGTATATATTTATTATTGTATTTCTTTTCTATTTCTTTACCATCAAGCTGCACCTACCATGTTTTGTTTCTGCACCACCCTAAGGTCGACTGGTAGAAAATGCCTAAGGCATTAAGTCCGCCTTTGTACAGTGTTTACTAGTACTTGTGCATAAAGTTTTAATAAATAAATAAAGTATTTAATATAACAATGTGGAATAGCACCGATATCACTACCATTAATTTAACCGATATTATTATTGTGGCTGTAGAATACTCCTAATTCTACAGTAAAAAAAAAAATATTTGGCAAAATTATCGAGTTTGTAGCGACATCTATGGTGCCACATAAGAATTAAAAGAAAATGATCCTGCATCGCGCAATTAGTGTTCGGCTATACTGGAAGAGCGAGTGGTGGGCGGTCGCGGCACGGTAATCTCAAACACAAGAACTTCCTTTGAGTGTCCACAGTGGAAACGCGAGCGCGGGAAGCGGCGCGGACTGCGAGCGGATCAATAACAACATTAGCTTGTTAGCATGGCTCGAACTAGTCTGAGAACCACGCTCCCTCGCGAATTGCCGCTTGCCGCCCGCGCACTCAGTGTGGCCACTTGTATGAACGAGCTATAGCGTGAGATGTCCGCGCGCGTCCCACATCTCGCAGACCGCGCCGTTTCCCGCGCCCGTGCGCCCACTGTGGACACTCAAAGGAAATTCTTGTGTTTGAGATTACCGCACCGCGCTTCCAGTGTGGCCGAGAGAGTTCTCCATGCGCGCGATTTGAACATATACAACAGCCCAAAATTATTTATCGGGCAGTTGCCCAGATTAAACAAAATACCTGTCAGGTCGGAGGATCCTCCCTTTGCAACGGAGGTATGTGTGGCTTTACACTCTGTTCTGAATACGTCTAAAAGTTGAAGAGCTGGTAGTAATGCTTGTACGTACCTGGTACTGCTTGACGCATCGGTTGACCGTCTCCAAGTTGATCTTGACGAGCTCGCGGCTGATACGCGTGGAGCACTTAGCGCAGCGGTCGGGCAGACACTGCAGGTTTGCTCGGAACTTACCCGCACACGCAATGTTTGGGCACCTGACCAGTAGACATAATAACGTTTGTTAGAAAATTAAGAGAAGCTTGTTCAAATTAATTTGCAAAACAATACTTTCATTGGCAACCAAACGCTTGCAACGAATGCTCCCATGCGCAGGTGACTGACTATACCTACCCATTGCATAGCGCTGAGCAATCGATTCTAAATTAAAAATACATCATTATTGAGCCGGTCAATAGTTAATTTGACAATATTGTTTTCATATAAACCAGGGTACTATTTGAAACTAAGCAATGAATATTATTACAAGATTTTGACTTCCTCTTAAAAAAGAACAATAATAAACGGAAATAAACCAATAATCTGTCTGGTGTTTGTCAACTACGAACATGGTCCAGTCTTGCACCTGAAGACGAGAATTAACTTAGAACTAAACTAAAGGACATTGACCGAGATTGAACCAAATTCTGTCCAGACACGGAACTACTACCAACTACTACTACTACTTCCAAGTTGTTTCTTAAATCAATATACATTTAAAAAATACGGTGTTTGTGTTAAAAAGCTTTATTTTTAAGGTGTTTTTGGAATTAGATTCGGTTTATTGTTGTTTTGTTACGCACTGTAATAAAAATTCGCGCCTAGTTATATATTTATGCAGTAGCGAATCATTTCTTCATAATAAAATGAGGGTTTTCGGAAAAATTCACACCACTAGTTGGCGCCACTTAGCCGAGAGGTCTTTTCCTTTGAAAACGTATATATGACGTTGACGTCTAACTTTTGATGTTGATGTTGATGTTTAACTAATGTCATTAACATAATCGTTTTGATAGGTGCCTGGACCTGACGCCTCAGAGCTGCCACCTGGAGAACGTAATATTAGAACACCCTCATTGAATATCAGGGTTTTATTTTTTTACTGGGGTGGGAAAATCATCTTATGACAAATCCTCTCTTGCTCAGTTCCACCGTGTGCTCCGGGCGGTCCACACAGTGGCGACATCTGGGCGTCACTTTCGCACGAATCCGGTGTAGGAACTTCCCGAACTTACCATGTTCGGTGAGAACCTGCGTCATGCCGGGTGAATATCAGGGTGGATTATTGAGATAGGGAATGTTTTTGCGATTTGTAGCTTCTCTATTGCTTAAATCTTACTTGTTATTGAATATTTTTTTGATTTTTATTATGAAACAGGATCGAATGGTATAAAAAAGTTTACGTAAATTGCCCATTTTCTTGCTGACTCGATTATTTTTTCAAACATTTGGAGTACAGTTAGAACAGTCAAAAAAATAAGAACAGTCTTCCGAGGACGTTTTCTTGTGGAACAGCGGTAGTTAAAGTAACTGCCTCGTCTCAAAAATCCACTCTATGTCAGGGTTTGACATGCCATTCAATGATGTTCAACTCATATTAAAGTAGATATATATTATTATAAAGTCGATTTTTTTAAATTATTTATAGGCTCGTGTTTGACCGCTATCTCACCTGATGGTAAGCAATAATGTGGCCGACGAATACGAATCTGCTATTGCTCGTATTGTTTCATCAGGAGAATTGTGCATTAGAGTATACAAAAATTTATCACAGCTCAGCTGCTAGTAACACTAACTAACTAGTAAATTATTAAATAATTTGTAAATGAGCTGTGATAACTAGTAGCCGGAGAACAATTGGCGCGGTTTCTGTATTCAATTATTATCGATGACAATTATGATGATTAAACGAACGTAATAAGGTTGTTTAAATTGCTGTTTAATGTCAAAATTCATAAATAAATAAATTTTAATAATAATGTGTGTAATTGTTAAAATAATTAACGGACAGTAATTATGGAAATGCACGATTGATTTTCATTATAACACCTATCGAAACTCAATACGAAATACTTTTTCTCTGAACTTCTCGAATAGGTTTTGAAGAGCTCTGGTTTACAGACTAGTAACTCTTAGCTTAAATGACATAGTGTACTTTGCGTCCATCCCGGGTAGCACATGGTCCAACTCCCATACATACAGTCAAAGTCCTTTATTTTTATATTCAGTGTTTAGATTATAGGGTACGCTAACGCTAAGTGCCCTTGTACTCAGACTTCAAAGAGCTGATCTAGTGATGGTTAACCATATAAGAATCTGTGAGTGAAAACCGGGGTTAGGTACGAATCCTTTTAACCTGCTTTACCTAATGAAAGGCGGAGTGTCTCCACTCATGAGCTTCAACGTGGGCCAGTCCTCCTTGCAGGCGACGCAATCACATCGGAACCAGTAGCGTGACGCGAGAGACCTCTGCCGCTCTTTCAGGGTTCGCACCATGAAGTGGGGCCCGTAGTTTTCAGCCACAACCTCACCAGGTAAAAGCGGGCGCGTAGCACGGAGGACGATGTTGCGGCCCTCGAAGTATCTGGAATAAAAAAAAGGTTTTTTTATAATGCACATGTAAAATGCACATTGAAGGCCAAAAACTAAGTGCTCAAAATGAATAAACAATAATAGTAAAAAACCGGCCAAGAACGTGTCGGGCCATGCTCAGTGTAGGATTCCGTAGTTTCCCGTCCGTCACAATAAGTGTTCCCACTTGATTTTATGAACGACAGACAACGAGCAAGAACGAATACCATCAATGCCAACGAGAGAACAACCGAACAATTCGACAATATAATAGCTCATACCCGTCCCAACCCCATCAACTCAGGAAAAATCTTAACAGCTCAAAGTACAGCACCATTTTTCGGGAAATTGGGTTACTAGTTTATACAAACTAGACGGGTTATTTATGTTGGGTTTTTGTTGGTAATTATGGATTGCGTGAACTGATATTAACTAAAAAAAGAAATATTTTAAAGAAGATACGTTCACGATAATAAGTAAAATATGTAAATTAAGTTAAAAAAATGCTTGCATATACGGTTAAATTGCAAACTTAGTTCAGAAATTATTTTGTACAACTTTTCAAAAACTGTTCAACCCATCAAGTTCAAAATAATTTTCCTAGAAAGTCTCTATACAGTTCTACTTTTGAGATTTTTTTTTTATATTTTTTAAACTTATGGTTCAAGCGATTATTTCCGGAAATATTAATATTACCAAAAAATGATTTCGGTAAAACTCTATTCATTTTTAAATACCTATCAACAATATATCACACGTTAGGGTTGGTAAAAATCACTCCACACTTTACGTGTAGGGGTGGTTCCCTATTAACACATTTTTTTAAACTTTTTATTTTACCACTTTGTAGGCGTGATTGATATACATATTGGTACCTTTCAGCTTTCTAGTGCTAAGGGTCACTGAGATTATCCACGGACGGACGAGCAGACAGACAGATTTGGCGAAACTATAAGGGTTCCTAGTTGACTACGGAACCCTAAAAATCGGAAAGTTATTTATAGTCTGTAATTGGACGATAAAGTGGAGAAGAACGGGGCCTTTTGGGGCTAGCGATTATAACTTGTCTTGGTACAGCTTAATTTTGAATTAATTATTTCTAATTTTGATTAATAATTTTGATTTTGTATATTTGTAGTTATAATAGTAGTATAGATCTAAAACTTGAAAAAAAGTAAAAGATTTAGTTTCGCTCGACTTGGAACTGCTGAAGGTGCCGTGGTGTAAAGTAATGTTCTCACCTAGCGGCACCGGGATAGCATTCATGGTTGAATAGCGCTCCAATAGGGAAGATCCCCACGGCCATGTGGACTGCCTTAGAGCCGCTGAAGATGTGAGCTCCTCGGACTGTCTCGTACATCTCGTGCGCGTTGAACTGCAGTAGCAGCAGGTTACGCAGGATCAGCTCCACGATAGACTGGTGAGCTGGCAACGAAAATTATTTATCAAGATAGAAGATATACTCTTCCAGTAAAACAAGACTTTCTTTTGAACGAAAATCTTATATTTATTGGTAGATTATATTAACATCGTGTTTACGAGGTAACTTAAAAAATTATCAATGTTACTTGTATGGGTGGTTTTCTGGTAACTGGCAAAACGGCCTGATTACAGGTAGCCAACGGAAGAACTGAACCTACTGTTGCCATGTAACGAATGCTATTCCCCTGATTGGAATTATTGTATTATACACAGGTATTA
This sequence comes from Mythimna vitellina, assembly GCA_949316375.1. Lineage (NCBI taxonomy): Eukaryota > Metazoa > Arthropoda > Insecta > Lepidoptera > Noctuidae > Mythimna > Mythimna vitellina. Next base: position 39,167,128 of record OX438684.1, read on the forward strand.
TACTAGAAAGAAAACTGCCGATGTGCCGTAATATTCACGGCAAGTAGCTAAACGATATTCTAACTACCTATAAAATTATTATCACAAAACTTTGACTTGTAAAACTTTAGATCGTTTAAAAAAAATAGACAAACTTTCTTAATTAAAATATGGCGTTAAGTTGGAAAAATTGAACAAGGAAATTAGCAACACAAACATGGCGCAATTTGTGATGATAAAAATAAAACAAACTAGGCAAGTGTGAGTCGAACTCACGTACTTAGGGTTCCATACAAACTTACCTATGTAAATAGTTCAATTCCCGAATGGAGTCTCGAAAGTAATAACAACAAATTTACTGTTTTCAGATTTATTCCTATAACTGTGCTATTTATGACTTTGCTTTATACCAAATTTCCTTTTTCTAGGTCAACGGTAAATACTCTATGAATTTTGATTCCCTTGAGAGTGTCGAAATATACGTTTTTCTGTGACATAAACAGCCGTATCTTTTTTTTTCGTTAACTTAGAAGTTTATTTTTTCACTGCTTAAAAGGACCGTAGACCTGAGTGTATGGTTTTAATTTCAACTCGATACCTCCACGCGTTCCCGCGATAAATGGTCTTGACATACAGACAGACAGACAACAAAGTGATCCTATGAAGATTCTGTTTTTTCTTTTTGAGGTACGGGTAAAATGCAGTATTTTTTAATATTTGGCAGTTTTTACCCGTCCTTTAAAATTCCGGCAAAATTGAATAGTGCATTCTGTAATTTTATCGGTGTTTTTTGTTTATTATTTGTGGTCATAATACGTAGACACGTTCGGCACCGATCGGCGGGTAAGTATTTAAAAGCCAACGATTGTCTGATATTTTTTAAGACGTTTGTATTTCACACTCCATGTAGACCTTGAATAATCATAGCTACAAAATAATTGATATATGTAATTTTCATATATGTTATAGGTCACGGAAATACTTTGTATTCTAAAAAGTTCATGAAGTTGAATCGAAGACCTAGATATAAATTGATTAGGAATAGTTAAGAAGTGCGCGACTTATTGGACTTCTGCGCTTTATCTTATTTCTATCACGTAGCACCAATTATTCACCGGCAGTGTACCGAGCTAGTTAGAACCATACTATCGTGAAGGGTTCTCGAGTTTCCTCCTACACCTTATTAGTTTTCAGACTGTTATGCATTGTCTGAGAAAACGTTGCAATAAAAGATATAGTCATCTATATTATTATTAAATATTTTGATAAACTCACCCTTGTCCACTTCTTCTTGCTTACATTTCTTAAAGAAACCTGCTTTCTTCAAGCATTCTGTGAGAAACAACGACATCACTATCCTTTTCAAGTAATCTTCTCCTTTTCTCTCGTCTGAGTGAGTACACAGCGCATATACCTGTGCTGCCCTTAACTCTAATTTCTCTTCAATACTCATTTTATCATCAGTTTTTACTTCTTCCTCTTCTTCTTTGAAGTTCTTTTCTGTGAAACTCTTAATTCCTTTCTTAGATCTGTTAAGTCTTTCCTTTCTGCTTTTGATTTTAGATTTCATTGCTACTCCTTCAATGTCGTTGAGAACTGCTCCTTCTACCGTTTTTACTTCATTGCTTATGTATTTAGAGTGTATTGATAAACTAGTGTCGAGACCTGCCTGCGTTACCATACGTAACGCTATGTGACTTAGAATTGACATGCCAGAACCTGGAACACATAGGTAGGAAAAATAGAAATAATTCAATAAAATCTACATAAATTGTTTGTAACAAGACACAATCTCTTTGTAACAGTAGTGCGGGACAGGTTGATAAGTCTCTGAACTTCTACAAAAAAGGGGCGATGTTTGGTTGGCAACGGCCCGATGGTTGTTATAGGGCCGTTTGTATATAGTTAATACGGCGGTGTGGACTTATGACGTCAGGTCTTTTAAAAAGAAGAGGTTCTAAATTCGGTTTACTTTTTAAAAACATTTTTAAATCAGTCACCTCTGAACGCCGTCATAAAATATAGTGACGACGAACAAACAAAATGATATAAACGTTTCTGATAAAAATGGTAGCATTAAACTGATCTGATGGTGATTGTGCAAGACAGGTACCAGAATCCTGAAGTAAAACAATATACCCTATCCGTGTTTGAGCTTATTGGAATAGTTTTGAAATGAACTCTGCCTATAAATTACTTTAATTGTAATATCATCAGTACCTTAATAATACCTTCGAATCTTAATGTAAAACTTGCTCACTGTTTCGTTTTAATTATGGGGATGTCCAATAATTAAAAAAAAAAATAGTGAAAATCAAATAAATTAGAATAAAAAGTTTAAAAATAAATAACCATCACCGAATTAAAAAAAAAAAATCTAATCAATGACGAAGGACCTAAATTAGAAGCATGGACTTTTACACTTAATATTAATTGTTACTTTGTAGTGGTTTTCATTTGGACGTTGGTTTGTTAATTTTATAAAAAAGGTTTATTTACTTCTTTGCGGTTTAAATACCGCTACACATCTAACAAACATTAATGTCACAAATAGGGTTCAATTTTCTCACCTATAAAAAGATCTAAGAACTGGCATTCAAAAGCATGATACGTAGAAACAGCCGTATCCCTGCACGCAACGCTGCAGAAGGCTACTCCTGAGCACTTCGGGCACCAGACCGGTGCTTCATTCTCACAATCATCCAGTCTGAAATAGTGCAAAAATTCGATATCTTGCGACATTCTCGGTGAAGATCACAGAGCATGGCGTCTACAAGCAGTATTGTCAGCAGGTACTTCGTTTAAGTACTCTCACAACAACACAAAGGCCTACAGTCCTCGGACGCGTAGCTTCATAGACGCGTCGACGAAGCAGCGAAGTCATGTTGCTTTGTCAACAGAGTTTCATAGTTCTGTATGTAAGCTACACACAGGCGTACACCAAGCGCATAATGACGAATACGCGTCCATGACGCTACGAGTCCGTGGATAGTAGACCTTACGAATAGGATCGAAGGCGGTTCGTGACAGATCGCACTTCGGTGCCACAAACTTTATCGGTACCACCACCTCTAGATGATGCCCTGCTCTGTGATCAATACACTAGAAAAGTATCTTACCTTTTGAAACAATGCAAGCAGTGCGTACCGTAATAGTCAGCGAGTAGGCAAGCGGCGTACGGCGGGTCTACCAGCAAGACGTCGCCGGTCTTGATAGGCGCGTGCGCCACCGCGAAGCGACCCTGGTGGGAATACAAGCATCACAGCCAGGCAAGAGGATGCAAGTTCACGAGCATTCAAGGAGTGCTAACGTATGTACAACTATACCCTCATCATAAACATAGCTCGATGGTCCAACGTCTTACCCACATAGTTATTAATTTCAGGTAGGTTTTTTGTCCCTTATGTATTCTTTCAATCATTATCTTCCTGCCCTTATCCCGTGTTATTTGGGGTCGCCGCAATCCTTACTTCTTTCATATGACTCAGAAAGTAATTAAATCCCTCATAAGGTCCTACCACCAGCCAATGACGACCCTTTGACTACCTAAACTGAACTGTTAAAGGAATGAAGCTTATAGGGTGTAAAGCATGACACAATGTAATCAAAGAGTTTACATCCCCCTTTCTCGCTCGCATGCTTGACATTTTAAGATGCCATGGAAAGACGCCCGTTCTATTAGATATTGTACGAATACCACCACACGAAACTGCTACATATATTGTACAAATACTGCCACATGAAAATGCTACATATCTTGGTAATCATCTCAAAAGCTCGACACAAAACTTAGAAATATGTACGGGTTGATCAGTAAAAACTCTCAACTAGCAAACGAAAGCTAAATAGAAGTAAGTACACAAGGCTATCCTCAAACTATACCCAACCAATCTGGACATATGTATAATCCTAGATAGGTTCCAAACTAAGACAATTAAATATATGTTTAATTCCGAAAAGCAAATACATTTACAATTTACAATACAAACATGTACACAGCAAATACATTTTTCAAGATCTGAAATTAAAAATGGCTAAACATGTTTCTCAGAGAGCCGAGCTCTTGTCACCGCCGGAGTGCCGGCTGTTTTAGAACCCAATGGCTTGGCACGTGACGATGGGAAGAGGTCAGACGGGATGACTATAATGCCTTGGAAATTGGGTAGGCCATTGGTGTGGGATGCAACATGTGTCGACACCCTTGCGCCATCCCATCTTCTGAATACGGCGGGTTGTGCTGGGGCGGCTGCTGAAGGTGCAGAAAACCCCAAACGGCGTAAATATAATAACCTCATCGGAGGTTATATACTTGAGCCGTTCGGGGTTGAAACACTGGGGCCATGGGGTCCGAGCGTTCATAGAGTTGTTCGGGATATCAGCAAACAGCTGGTCGACTCTTCGGCTCTTCTCGACTGGGCTTTTCTTCGGTCAACGAATCAGCATTCCCATCCAGCGTGGCAATGCTGCCAGCGTGCTGGGCACTTTTCCCATTGACATCGATGTGGACGAATTTTGTGATGCCCTATGAGTTCTTTTTCTACCCGTTTGTACATATTATTATTTTCAGTTTTTTTTAATATTTATTAATTTATATTATTTAATAGTTTACGGTAAGAGGCCGGATGGGACGGTAAGAGGCCGGATGGGCTGACTCTGGTGCCGTGGAAGAACGGGAAGTGCCTGATCTGGGACGCAACTTGCGTCAGCACTGTCGCCGCCAGTCACCTGAGTCGCACCATGCACACTGCTTCTGCCGCCGCTGAAGACGCCTGCTTTAAAAAAAGGCTGAAGTACGCTTCCTTGATGCAGCTTTACCATTTTGTGCCTGTTGCTGTGGAGACTCTGGGCAGTTGGAGTACGGAGGCAAAGTGTTTTGTGGGGGATTTAGGCCGTAGGCTCGGGGAGTCAACGGGTGACTCCCGGTCCGGGTCGTTCTTGGTGCAAAGGATGGCCATCGCTATCCAGCGAGGTAATGCGGCCAGTATTATGGGCACTTTTGCACCGGGAACGATCAGGGGCGGGTTGTATATTGACGTGTGACGTTTTAGACAAATGTTGCGCTATTTATATGTTAAAATGTAATAAATAAAGAATATCAATGTAGCATTTTAATAGTTAAGATGTATATATAACTTGAATAAAACTTTGTCTAAGTTAAAAAAAAACTCGGAGCGGTACTAGCTATTAGAAAAAAAAATCAAAACATGTCGAAGCCCGGGCTTGTACCTAAGTTATCAGGATATCATTTCGCTGCCTTATCTCAGACCGATTCATCAGCCAGGAGGAAGAGAAATTCATTGGATGTTTCTACTCAAAACAATCTGCCACATTTAGACTAAAAGTCTAACAAAGGAAGCTGCTTAATGTTAAATAAACAGGTAGTCATAATGTAGGATATGCGATGATAATAATAAAAAAACAAAGTCTACGAACCTTAAAGTTCTGCCTAAGTAGAATAGTGAGAAATTTGTCTGGACAATCTTGCTACTAGACGAGTTAGAAAATTTGACTACACTAACGACTATTATTAGCATTTGTCTCACAAGTTATAATGTGAATATGAGAATGAACCAAATTGAATTAGTGCTTTTCCTATGACTTTCTTTTGATTGGCAAGACAAGACATGTCTCACTAAAACAATATATAAATACCTATTCATGTTTGCGGATTGAGTGTGACAAAGGACTTCGTGTTCACTGATTTAGGCTTTGTACAAGCAGTCAGGTTAAACGTGATTTTTACAATTTTGAGAATATGTTCTTTGATGTTTTTCGTGCCAAATAGGAAAAAAAAAACAAATGACAACCAAATAATACCTTACCTCGAATTCTTATAGTCCAGCAAACATCTATTACTTAAGCATTTATGTACTGATAGTGAACTTATTCCATAATAAATTAAAATTTTACCTTCGTCTCTTCTTCCGTTATTTTCAGCAGCTTTGAAAGTGAGGGCATGTTTTGTTTCGCTCCACCTGTGAGCGATATGCCTGAAAAGATCAGAAAATGGAAACTAATAAGTACACAATAAATAAAAAGCAAACGGTATTTGAGTACTTATAAGTATTTAAAAAAACTACAAGTACCTACTTGAATTCAATAACATCTTGGTATTCTTCCTTTACTAACATTAAATCATAAAGTCAACAATGTACAACAAAATCTGAAACATAGTGCTAAACCTTTCTATTTCGCAGAATGTCCACATGTCAGAGCTGCCAGCACTTCCGATGGGGCTCACAATGTCGGCACCCAGCTTCCGATGGGGGCGCGGGGGTCGAGGGTTGCCACCTCATCGTGCCACTAAACGCGGACCGAGTTATAACATGCTATGACTACTTGGAACGCACTGGGCAGTAAAGACGCGTGTGGGGAGCGTTATTTTCTGACGTAGCAATTTTTGTGAAAAAGAACCTTATGAGATAATTATGTTACTTTTAGCATTGGCAATCGGTGACGTCTTAAGTTCATCAATGAAATTCAGAAATGCGACAAACTTCATCGCTGACCACTGTAAATGTTTAACGTTCGTTTGTTTTTTTTTTAATGGTATAAACTAGTATTTGACTGCGATCCCACCACCTGGTGGGACCTGGTGGGGTGGAACGATTGCATCACTGCTTACCACTTGGTAAGCAGTGATGCAATCGTTGATGGTGAAGCGACTAGTTTATTAAGAGCCTATTCACTCTAACCTTGAAGACACCTAAATTATAATCGGACGAGAAGACCGCAGCAGGCAAATTGCTCCAATCCTTCGATGTACGAGGTATAAACGACTTAGTGAAACGGTTAGTCCGGACAGTAAAGGAGTTAACAACGTAAGGGTGGATACCCGCCGCGCTGTACGTCGGGTTCTCCGATGGCGTCTATAAGTTTTCAACAACAATAAACGACATCGCAATTAATGTCATAAGATTGCACGACTAGGACAATTATCGGTGATTCGCGGTGTTGTCGCTGGATTTGGTGTTAATTTTGCTGTTGGCTTGTAAGTGAAAAACAGCGCTGTTGTAGTTAGACAGTTTTATACAGGAAAAGTTTTTAACCAGTGCGTAAATTTTTTTAGTGTTCCAGTGTAAGTAATCGAACACCTTTCCATTTTTAGTTCATGAATTCCCTAGAAGGCAATTGTTTCAATCTGAATGGTATCATGCGTAAGTAATATACGTAAATGCTTTAATTTGAATGGATTTTAAATTGTTAATATGATTTATTTTCTGCATTTTGATGGTCTCAAGCCTAAGAAAGTATGAAAGAATAATTGCAATTACATTTACCAATAACTTTATAGCCTAAACTTAAAAAAGTAATTCGATATTGTTAAAAAAACTTTTTACAAAAAAAATATACTTAACCGACTTCACTAAAAAAAACACTGAAAGGATCAAAATAACTTTAATTTCGGAAGTCGGTGTTTCTCGGTATTATTTGTATCTTATTTAACACGACGAAATTTGCGCACTGGTTAATTTTTTTTCCTGTATTAGCTACTTAGAGAAATCTGACCCAAATCTATGTTCATCACCTTGTCACCTCTCGAAATATTGTCTAATAATGAGCTGCCAAGTCAAGTCTGCATAGTCAAGTGTGAAGTAAACAGCAGCAGTTACCCAGCCCAGTGCGTGGGCATCCGTTGAGAAGCCCCGCGTGTCATGGCGGTGTTAAATAAAACTTTTTCCGCGTCGCATTACTCCAAAGAACGAAGTGTTTGCGCCGCTGTTTGCTGTAATTGTTTAAAATGCTTTTATGTATGTTTTTTTAATTTACTTTGCTCTGTTATTAATGCTTTAACGAATCAGACAAACAAGCGACGTAAGCTTTGAGTTGAAAGGTTAGCTCGTATTTCACAACGCCATTGTTTTTCAGCCGATGGTCCTTTATAATGTTTCCGTATTTTTCTGTTGCGGAATTTTTTTACTGTTGGTTTAAGATTTTGGAGGTCAGATAGGCAGGCTAGAAGAAATGTATTCTACTGGTATTCAATTGCATTCGATTAGACTGGAAGCCATCCCAAATATATTATAGTTAGGAAAATTCTATATACACTATTTCCAACTTACGTATTTGGATTTGCTGTTGGTAGTCGTAGTAGGATAATATCATTCCGGTTTTGCCAAGCTTTTAGTCATTCTCTGTTAAAACCCTTAAGAACTTGGGAAAGTATGAAAACTCCGTGAATGTATTCCATATTTTCGTTCATTACCGGGCTTCTCAACGTTCGGTTTAGGCTGGGCCGTGTAGTCCAGGGTCTCGATGTCCTCTGCCAACCGCGCTTTAGCAGCCTCGTCGGAGCCCAGCAGGCGGCCTGCCAGTTCGTACGATACCTTGGCGCGGGTCGCCTCGCCTACACCTGGAAAAACAACAAGCTGTATGTTCCGTAAGATATCCAATACATAAAAATATCGTGTCATTGTGTTTGTTATCGAACTGCATCGTAAGCCATTTGACCAATTTTTATAATTTTTTTTGTGTACCCTCCAACCCTTACCCTCTCAATTTCTAGAGTTCCGTACCTCAAAAGGAAAAAAACGGAATCCATAGAGGATCACTTTGTTCATCTGTCTGTCAAGACCCCTTACCTTGGGAACGCGCAAAGGTATCGAGTTGAAATTAAAACCATATACTCAAGTCTTCGGTACCTTGAAACTGTGAAAAAATCGATACGGCCGTTTATGTCGCAAAACACGTATATTTTGACACTCTCAAGAAAATCAAAATTCATAGGACGCCTGGGCGTGGTTGTTTCCGTTGACCTAGTATCCTGAAATGTGGCATGAAGCATGGTCTCATAGCACAAGTATAAGAAAAAATCTGAATACTGTAAATATGTAGTTACGTCACAAAAAAATACTTTTTTTTGCAATTCGGAAAAATCTTCGTAACTCAATTCGGGAATTGAACTGTTTTCATAGGTATGTTTGTACGGAACCCTCAGTGCGCAAGTACAACTCGCACTTACCCGGTATTTTCTTTGATAATATCTATGGCAGAATAAAGTTTGCCGAGTCAGATATTGTATAATACAGTATTGGTACAATAATGAACAAGCTTTTAATTGAATTAACTCTTGAGTTAAGCAATATGTTTTGACTCTGGCCAATCTTTCGACATCAAAGTATTAGATTTATTTATAGGCATATTTTTTATTATATTTTATTGTTTGTTTCTGCATGTGACAATTCTATTTCAAAATTGTCATATCGTTAATAATAATAATTGATCCTCTCTTCCACTTCGTTTTCCCCCCACTCTTCAAGTCGCTACAGCGGATCTTTTACCGTTCGTACTGTGCGCCTCTGGAATTATCTTCCACATACATTGAGAGCTAGCCCTTCATTGGAAGTTTTCAGGGGAAGAATTAAGGTACATTTTCTGTCAACATGACCATAAATATTTATGTTTATAGATATTTATTTACTGTATAAATTATGTTTATGTATTGTGTGTTCACACATCTGTTTAGTATATATTTAGTATGATTTTTTTGTTGTACATTTAAAGTTTCTCAAATGCAACATTTCTTTATTATTCATATAGTTTGCTGTAAGAAAACCCCGTTGTGGGTTAACGCTCGCCTATGTAGGTACGTCAACTGTCGTATTTTTATTGTCTGTTTAAAATTGTGTGTACAATAAAGAATAAAGTGAATAAATTGATTGTACAATAATAAAATAAACAACTTATTTTCAATTTCATAACTTATTTTAATTTAAGAGATTTTACTCGATTGTGATTCGATAAAAAGTATGGTTATAATTATTTTTGACGCAAACATTCTCAGTTGTTAGATGAAAGTTAAGGGAACATTAGACACAGTTGTGAGATGAAAGTTGAGGCAACATAATAGGCTCCCGCAACAGTCTATATACTCAGAACTTAGACGTTTACGACGTAAACAATATTATGATAATGAAGTTCTGTCGGCAGTAATTGACTAATAATAGTTTAATTACGACGAGGTACATGCTGATACATCTACTTGACAATATGAATGCCTATCACTAGTGCAGCGACGTAGATTCGCAACTAGTGAAGATATATGTTGAGGAAGTGGGTAGGTGTAGTACTAATAATTGGGTGGACTGTAGATCCGCGGTCCACGAGCCCTTCGAGCACGACTCAGGAAGTCATAAGTCGCGACATGGCGGACTGAGTTCTGGCGGGAACTCATGGTGGAACTGCGACAGCGATTGTCGCAATCCAGTGCTGGGCTCGCCACAAGTTTGGGAGGTTCCTGCACCGGATTCGTGCGAAAGAAACGCCCGGGTATCACTATTGTGTAGACCGCCGGAGGACATGGTGGAATATACGGCAGGGGTGTGCTCCGCTTGGGCAGAGCTCCGTCGTGTCCTCCTGCGGGCGATCGGCGGCAACTAAAAGTCTGACACCCCTGAAAGGAGAGATTTTTACAAGATTGTATAATATTATTTCTTTGTCTAGAAAAGATGTGACTTATTTATAGGCGTCATATCCGTGAAAGGGCGCTGTCAGTTAAGACTGGTCATGTCTTAGCTGCCAGTGGTTTATTTTAAATTGTATATTTAGATTTTGTTTTGCTTTATTTACGTTGTTCTCACATAAAACAGCGACAAGAAATATATATCCGAGATATTTGTGATACATAACTTGATTTTAATGAGTGTCCAAAGAGTTTCTTGTACATTCTTCTCTATAGAGACAGATTTCTATAGAGAAGAATGTATAAGAAACTGTGCAATTAACGTTACTTTTCTAACTATTGAGATGACTTTCAATTGAGATGACGACTAAAAAACATTTGAAATAAAAAATATATATTTTATTTGGCACACAGTGTAGAAAAAACGAGTAGAAACTTAAGATAATAGAAAAACTAAAATCGCGCGTCCCACGTTTGAAGTGGAAGTTGTGCTATCCTAAACAAATAGTAATTAAATAAAAAAAGAATAGTGAGTTGTTTGTGCAACGTTCTTGGCTCTTTGGTTTGGACTATGAAGATACAGAAAGTATCCAACGTAACAAACCATAAAATAAGTTTAATCACATTCCTTACATATTTGAACGTCATGAAAAATGGCAGGCATGTCGTGACCCATTCTTATTTAAGATCTTGCATGCATGTATTGTTTTAATTTTGTATGCATACACATGTTTGAGCAAATAAAATTTCTTATTCTTATAAACACTAACACAAATACAATAAACTCTACACACATTTCAAGAAAAATATCACTTTTCCTTTACACTTAACATATCATTTAACAAATCTCTCTCGCTCATAATCTTGCAAACATAAGTTTTATGTTGACGTGCCGCAAAATGCGAGCATGTTTAAAAGGATGCGAGCCTGGAAATCTGTCAAACCGGTTAGTTCAGACTCCAGCTCTCACAAAGGTTTTAGACTAAGGCAAAATTTTATAAATAAATTGTGTTACAATGTAACTTTTTGAGAGAAATAAATTTCAGGTTTTTTTTTCAAATTGGGCTGTTAATGTGAAAAAATTAGCCGCAAGCTTTTACATAGTAGCATGAAATTTAATTACAACAACATCAAACAAGATATAGTGTGGTTATCAGTAACCAACATCACTAATGGGGTGTAGACCGCATTGGTTTGCTGTGGAAAATCGAACCTAATCGCGGCATAACGTAATTAACAATGCGTTTGTATTCTAAATGCATTGTAATCCTAACTGGCAGGGATTTCATCAAACCAGAGGTATGCATAGATATATACATACATACATGATACATACAGACGAGAGTTGTGTCTCACAAGTGCCCGATAGTTAATTTCCGACTGTTGTATGTACTCTAAATATGTGGAGGACTCTAATATTAAATGCCCATAGATGTTACTATAAGTAATTCTATGCATATAGAAGAGTGCAGAAAAGAGATGTAGGTACATGATTCAAGCAAACATAGATAACAAAAACAGTACCTGGCAACTATCTAAATATTAGTTGCCAGGTCGAAAAAAGAATCAGACGCAAAACAACTACATTAGTCTTGCTATTATATTAGGAGCAGGCGCTTAAGAATGCTTTTATTAAGCAAAGGCTAGATAGGATGATCTATACCTACACATAATAAATCTGTAGAAGTTTTGACTTGTGCGCGCATCACTTAAAATGTACGAAATTGATGTAGATAACTTTTCTACACTAATATTATAAAGAGGAAAACTTTGTTTGTTTGTTTGTAATGAATAGGCTCAAAAACTACTATTTTAAAAATTATTTCACCATTCGAAAGCTATATTATCCACGAGTAACATAGGCTATATTTTATTTTGGAAAAAAATAGGGTTCCGTAAGATATTTGAGTTTTTCGGACACAAGGTGTAAAAAGTCAACCAGAAAAGTTACTTATTTTGCTTACGCTGCCTAAACTATAAAAGATAGAACCATAAAATGTTCTAAATAATTGTAGATCTTATAAATATCTACCAAAGTTTGTTAGGAGAAACCTACTTTCACGCGGGCGAAGCCGCTGGCAGAAGCTAGTATACAATAAAATTGTGTTTAATTTGATATATTACTTAGGCTTTGTTTCATCGCAGTCAACCGACTATATCGAAAGATATTCTACATTCATTGACTGTTAGGCGGTACGAAGCTCGCTGGCACAGCTAGTTATTATTGTTATAATACAATATGCCACAACTTTTCATAAAACGCCATTTAGTCCTAAACTACAGAGCAAGCAACAGAGCTTTTGCTATGTGTAGGCTAGACAACTGATAAACATACTTATAAGCATATTTTTAAATACATGCATATTACAGATTAATTACACCTAGAAACAGAACAAATGATCGTACTCATCACATAAAAATTTGTCTTGGGTTGGAAACGAAACCCATGACCTCCAGTATTGCAGTCAGGGCCACTAACCACTCGATCAACAGACCAGTCAAATTTATAATTATTTTGAATACTGGCGGCTCACCTCGGCTTTAGTCGGGTTGAACAAGGCAACGCGATTTGGATGGTGATAGAAAAATATTGTACAACCTGTATCTGGAATAACATTATCTCAAAGTCTTTCATCCCTTTTGCGGCCGTTTCTTTAAAACGCGGGTCATTGAGAAGTAGCTCCCGTGAGTAATTCGATACACGTCGGCAATCTCTGACTTTGACGGCTGTACGGCATCTCAACTAGGGAGTAAGGCGACTTAGACAACACCTCCGTAGGGGTGGAACTTCCGTGAAAAATCGAAAATCCATCTCCGCAAGTTTTTCGCAGAGCTGTGACGGAGGTCTACTAGTCTAAGACCCTTTAATATGATTGACTAAAGGTGGTACTTGAAGGGGGTAAATAAAAAAATTTAAATAACTTTTTTTTTAAAGAATAAGGTGTGTCTTGCCGGTTCTTCTCCATAAACGACCAATTGGAACCTTGCACTAGCTTTTAACGTTTTATAAATGCTCATGGAGGTCTATGTGAAATAAAAACAATTTTGAATTTCCGTGTTGTTGAAACAAACCTAGTTACTTCTAAAGATCAAACTTGAATATTGAAAATTTGGGTCCAAAGTCGCAGTAACTGCCAGGTCCAATTTAATGGAGTCAGTTTATGTGATTGTTTTTTATCTTAGAACATTCTGTTACTCAATAAAATATTCTTAATATTCCCTGTAGACACCAGCTCCACGTTCGTCTCCATCGTCGTTCTTCACTACCCGCACATCCCTAAACCTAATCCTAATGGCTATCTACGATCAAGACACGTGGATGTTGAATGGGTTTTCCTTAGCAGTGGCTTTTGTATGAAAAGATTTCTCTAAATGTCCTTCAGTTCTTACTTGGCTCTGACTTATGATATGTACCTACTTACCTCATAAAGCAGTAGGTGGGCTACGAGTATATAGAGCATATGGATAGTGTGGTATTTCAACAAGTTGGTATATGGATGATTTTTAGGGTTCCGTACCTCAAAAGAAAAAAAACTGTACTCTTATAGGATCACTTTGTTGTCCGTCTGTCTGTCTGTTAGGTCTAGACCCTTGATCTCCGAAACAAGTGGAGGTATCGAGTTCAAATTAAAACAATATTATTATATTTAGGTCTACGGTCCCTTGAAGCTATGCAAAAATAAAACTTCTAAGTAAACGAAAAAAAAGATAGGCCGTTTATGTCGCAAAAAACGTACATTTCGACACTCTTAAAGGAATTAAAATTCATAGGGTACTTCCTGTTGACCGAGAATCCTGAAATTTAGCATAAAGCAAGGTCTTATAGTATAGTTATAGGAATAAATCTAATTCTGGAAAGTTTGTTATTACGACACAAAAAAAATATTCAAGACTTCATTCGGGAATAGAACTATTCACATAGGTAGGTTTGTACGGAACCCTCAGTGCACGAGTCCGACTTTTTCGTTCGCTCGACTGACATTTTAACATTCCAGTTTATGGCCTTTGATGTCCACAGACTGTTGGCGGAGTCAGTTTATTAAAAATGGGCAAATACGAATCGGACTCGCGCATGAAGAGTACCGTACCGTCCGTAGCAAAAAACGGCAGAAAATCACGTTTGTTGTGTGGGAGTCAATTAAATATTTATTTTATTCTGTTTTTAGTATTTGTTGTTATTGCGGTAACTGAAATACATTATCTGTGAGAATTGCAACTTTCTAGCAATCACGGTTCATAAGACTACAGCTTGGTGACAGACAGACGGACAGCGGAGTCTTAGCAATTGGGTCCCGCATTATCCTTCGTATACAGAACCCTAAAAAACTAAGTCTATAATACAGTTAAGTACTTAAAATACATGCACATCATTAATACGAAAATAAACATTTGAAAATAAGATAATTAATTAAGATTTTTTCTACTATCAAATTCGAACTGTGCCTTCAAATATGTATTAACAAAAAACATATATTGGAGTAAATTAGTGTTATTTAAAAATAATATGCCTGCGAAGACTTATCTGCCAGGTTGTTAAATTCACGTCACTTACTTGTAACTTGACTAATATGACTAGATAATAAAAGGAGAAAAGGGACGCAATAGCCGGAGTCTAATTGTATATTTTGTCCTAATACGTACAATCTAGATTCTAGACTATTCTAGAGGACTTTAAGTCAAGAGTAGATAAGCTGCTTCTTGGTTAGTATGCTCTATTGACGACCACATCATCGCTCTCGCTATCAGAGGGCTTAGCCAAGTTGATAATTTACAATCGTTAACGTTAGTAGAAAACCTCAAAGTGTGGGAATGACATCATCTCAACGTTAAGTCATATGGTCAGAACAAAGGAACCATTACCGACTGTAGAAAGAGATTCAAAACGAAATGGTCGTAACTTGGCTAGGTCTGTAGGTGAGGTAATAGCCCAGCGCTAACCTAACAATCAATACTTAAAGAAAGAACAGCGGCACACGATGTATACCCACGCTAAATAATGTCAGACAGCGGAGAAAGAAGACAATGTATATGTCGTGGCCAGATCTTAGAATTTATCACTTCATGATGTTATCGGCCATTTCATAAAAATGGTGGCATTTCATGATATAGAACCTCGTCCGTTGGCCAAATCATGATATGGGCAAGGCAAATCAATGAACACTCTGCGTTCAATGATATGGACGGCTAAACGCATGATTATTTCATGACATGGCCAAATATGGCTGATTATATTGTAAAATAGTTACATTATACACCGTGAGAGGCGCTGATGTTGTTTTGTTTTTGTTACGAATCATGGCGGCGGACTATTGTTATTGTTGTGGTTATTCTGATAAAACTGCTAGTATTAATATGGTTGATAATAACGACATAGTGAAATGTCATAACGGTAAAAAAATACTTGAATTTTTCGAAAGCCATTCAAATAACGAGCGCAAAAAGAATTACTTTGGAGTTCAGAACGTATTTCACAAGTTAGTAGATTTCAATCTCTAATACCATTATTTAGTGATTATTCTTTTAAAATTAAAGCAATTTAAAATTTCTAATTTATCTTTGACATTCTTTATTTGGATTTTTTATTAAACCCTTGATGTCATGGAAACCCTACACTATGATATAGCTAAACGTTGATTGAAAAATCATGAAACGTTTTAGTCAGCTATATCATAAAATGCAACCATTTCATGATATGGCCGGTCACATCATGATGTGATCAATTCTACGACCTGGCCACGACCGACATTTACAACTTCAACCAATTTTATTTTATGCTGAAACAATTTAATATTTAGAGTAAAAATAGTCACAAGAGTATCCTACAGGTTGAACGTGTCGTCTGACATCGGACGTTCAAGTTTAATTGTCACCTTGAATATTGTGGAGAAGCAATCACGATTCATGAAACACGTACTGATTTCAACTTGAACTTATTTTGATTGCAACGTGGTTTTCCATCGAGTTTAAATTACCTATTTATTATATTTTACTTTTTTTTGAGGTAGAAAATTATCTAATGACTTCGCTCGTTTTAAGGCGGAGTGGGAGAACTACACCTATAGTGCTTTAGTTGCCTTTGCGTTCTAGGCTGATCCTAGAATGCAAAGGCAACTAAAGTTCCCTTTTAGAAATCAACCCCAGAGTCAACTCATGACTCCAGATAATGCACGTTGGAATTGTGTTTTGGTGGGTCTAAAATTCAAGTATCTTACGTAAATGAGACATCATGTATTAAATTACTTACCTCGATAGCAATGCCCCATCCTCCAGTAATACTGGGCCCTCATTTTAGCTGGTAGCCGTTCCTTCAGCGCTAGTTTCAGATCTTCTAGAGCAGCCTTTGGTCTCTGGCAGCGCAGGAGGATCTCCGAACGAAGCCACAGGGCTAGGGCCAGGGAGATCCCTCCTTCTAATACGGCGTCGTCACCACCTGGGAACAATTTAAGCAGTATGTATTTTACTAAGTGTTTACAAATGATTTACGCTGCCACTAAATATGTATGTACTGTAGCAAGGTTTGATAAGTCCCTCGTTCGATTCTCGGGTTGAGCAAAATGTTATAGTTTATTTATCTGGGATTTCTAAGTTACACTTCGGATAGTGGACTTGACTCGCCTCTTTTTACGTCTGAATTAAACGTAACTATCAAAATGTGGGGGTAGCACCAGAGTTGTATGGTATGTATTCAATAGGTTGAATGAAAGGTCGTCATGTTCACCGATAGGAAACGCCGTCATGCATAAGGGCACACGGCGTATAGACAAAATTTAATATCTAAAAGAGTATCTACAGCCATGAACTAATCAGGAGGGGATCCAATCACTTTTCCGAAACTTTTTTGTTCGAATTTCATTTTTAATCGACTTCAAAAAGAAGGAGGTTCTATGTTCGGTTGAATGTATTTTTTTTATGTATGTTCACCGATTTCTCAGTCAATTGTGAACCGAGTTAGTCGCATAGAAATATTGATATGATCTGATCATGAACTTCGAAGATATGGAACAGAACTCCTCATAGGACCTCAGCAGAACCGTCGTAACAAGTAAAAGTGCTTTATTTGTACGTTTAGTTAAGAGGGGGAATATATCGAACTTATCTGATGATGAAGCCTGAAGTTAGGCACCGGAACTCTGTAAGAAATTAATGTTATCTGTGTTAGGGATTATTAGAATTGTCATGAGATGAACTCTGGCTATAAGGTATTTAAGTTATGCTGAGGGGTACTTTTTAGTGGTGGTACCATAACTGAAAAGTGTGTCTCTTCGTTATTTAACATCGATTTCGGTTGTAAGTATTTTATTTTTGTAAATTATTTTTTACCGAAAACTATTGACCGACGTCTTTTTGCTATATGCATTATTTGACATATTTTTGGATCATCAAAGTATGTCATAGTTATTATTTTACCGAATTATATTTCGCCGATTTACCAAATAACTTATTGCTTTTGGCCGAAGCCTCTTTTCGAACTTTTTTCATTTTGCCAAATGATTTATTTGCCATATTTTCACCACACCGAAACAACATTTCATGGAATTTTGGTCGCAAATATATAGACGGTTACTTGGTAGCATTTTCAATATTAAATTAAAATAGAGTCATAAAAAGTCAATATGTTGCTTCAAAATTCAGGGACAGAAACGAATCGACTTCACACAGTCGTTGTCTGCCCTAACCCTAAAGTGAAATACGGGCTCGCGTAGGCGCGGAGGGGTAGGGCCAGCGTGGGGCCGCCCAAACCCCGCAACACCAGAGCCGTAACAGAAACAATGCTGCATGGTGCATGCCTTCTTGTATGCATGACTGCTTGTAGACTGCATGCTTGCTTGCATGCTACATACCTGCTGCAGATTGCATGCTTGCTTGCATGCTGCATGTCTGCTTGCATGTTGCATGCCTGCTTGCATGCTGCATGACAGCTTGCATGCTGCATGCTTATAGCAAGCACCTTTGTTGGCAAGCTTCTTACTGGGACTAATTAAAACCACTTTTGTTATATATAACTATATTATTAAGTGCCATTACGTTTAAATCATTAATTAAACAAAATATTAAGGTAAACTAATCCGAAATTAGCTCCTGTTGTCTCAATCATGCCAGTGTAATAATTACATTTCTAGGCGTTTGGTGAAATGAAAATATGGTAATTAAAACAGCGTTAAAATTAAAGTTCGGAAACAATACTTCGAAAAAATGTTATTTCGGCTAAGTGTAATATCGTTAAAAAGTTTTTCGAAAAATGAAACGTCGGAGTAACGAAAAAAATCTAATCGATAATAGATCAACTGATACAGTGGCAGACGTGACATCGATGAAATAAAAAAAAAGCGAAATGAAAAGTTGAAACGTTTTAGGTGAAATGAAATTCAATCAAATATTTTTCGAACTTATGTAACCAAGGTAACCAACCAGGAGCCGTGAAGCAATACGGCTGGTTTTAAAAGTGACTAAGTGGAATAGAATAAGGTTACAAATAACATTGTCCCATTAGCCAGCTGATCTGTTTAGCACGCCGCGTCGCTCAGAATGCCTTTGTAGCCGGAGCCTCTTCGTGCCCTAATTACTAAACTCCCGAGAGAATAAACTGTAACACTATGCTGGTGGGTATTTTTTCTATTTTTAAGTTGTTTCGGGTGACCGAACTGCATTTATCGTTTAAGTAGGTACTGTAAATGTAATTGGTTTAGTTTTCTAACTTATCCGTATTTAGCTGAACTGACAAACGTTCTGGCAAAAGCTATTGTAATTGACCCAATCGGAATAGCTAAGAATGATCCGTACGTTATAAAGAGAAATATGTTGTTTTGTGCCCTTTTTTCGTTTTTCTCTACTGCCTTCCTTAGACTTCAACAAACAATTCGAAGAAAGTTTATCCAATGTGGTTCAGTCATTCGTAAGTTTTCCGCTCAGCAACACATTCGACCATTTATTTTTATTTGTATAGTTACGATATTAAGATAATGAAGTTTATAGTGTTATATTACTTGGGGTCGATACGTTATCATTGACTATTTAGACTGGCCTGTTGGTCTAGTGGTTAGTGGCCCTGACTGCAATGCCGGAGGTCGTGGGTTCGATTTCCACCCAGGACAAATGTTTGTGTGATGAGCATTTAGTCATTTTTTTGTTTATTTTTTTTAGTTTGGATCATTTGTTCTGTATCTGGGTGTAATTTATCTATAATATGTATGTTTTATATATTTAAATATGTTTACCAGTTGTCTAGTAAGTACTCATAACACAAGCTCTGCTTAGCTTGGGACTAGACGGTGTTGTGTGATTGTTGTGTGTGTGTTTACTTTAAAGAGACTTTGACTCCTGAGTTTGTTTCGATGTTTCTTCTCAGGATTGTTAGTCGGCTAGGAAACACCGGCCTCGTCTAGTTTAAACTGCCAAAAAAATTAACGTTTAAAAATATTTTAAAAAAACTTATTTACAAAATAAATATCATTATCATTAATGTATTTCCTAAGTATATTAATACAATACACAAAGCAAAGCATATTATGCTTCTTGACCAAGATTATATTAGTGGCAACTTTAAAAGTTCAGTTTAGCCAAAAGTCATAAAGTCAAGCCAGCAAAAAATAATTAAGCCATGATTATTATCGTAAAAAATCTAGTCAATTTTCAATTATGACTTTTTTTTTGCGATACTTAGGCACATATTATTCTCCACCTTACTCAAGTACTACTTAAACTGCGTTCAACCGATTACTGCTTGAGCGAAGAATCTCGACTTAAGCGTTCAGTTTATTTTAGAACTATCCTCAAACTCAAATCAAACGAAACTACGCTTGAGTATAGATTTTGATCTCTGATTACGTGACAAACAATTTTTCAGGGTTACCATAATGATTGCTTATCATTATGGTAACCCTGAAAAATAGTTTGTTTTCTATGGTAATTCTTTTTTCTCGCACGATTATGCTGGATCAAAATTGAATGACGAGGCGGATGACACGACGTTATTGACACTGACAGCCACCCTTAACCCTTCAGCCTTGCGTTCAAAAAAATAACCAGAGTAGGGTAGGGTCTTTACTCTAATCGTTCAAAAATGCTTCGAGTTGCAACCCCGAGTCGTTCTTTTATAACTCGAGTAGCTACCCTAGAGTTAACCCAACTAACTCTAACTCCGAGCAGGGTAGGTTGGTGTAAGCGGCAGGAATGCATGTCAATGCCAAGCAACTGTTGCTTGGCATTGACAGTTGAACTCTAAGTTCGCGTTCAAAAATGCGAGCGTAGAGTATCTAACCTGATGACGTCATTCGAGTTAACTGTAACCTCATTTTTGAACGCAGGGCAGAGTAGGTACATATGTTCTGTGGACAGCAAAACTGTGAAACTGAGTGTTTTTGGCGGGATTATTTCGAGTGAAGTTCAATGGCTGTTTTAATTATTAGCAAATTGATTCCTAGTGGTTTTATTGTGAAGTAAAATTGGTGTAGTTTTGTATCCTAAGTGTCTACACAACTGGACAATATGTGTAATCATTGAAACAGGCGCGATCTCGGTAAAATGGAGCTGAGAGTTTTATTGGTATTGACTACCTCAGCGAAGTTTGCGAGAAGGCTGACTCGATACACTTGCTGCCAAATACTGCAAAAAATTAGAACGTGTTAAACCCGCATTCTAATGAAACTAAAAAAGATATAATTGAAAATAAAGACTTGACTTAAAGGTCTCAGTCACCAAGTCAAAATTATATTTATTCCTTTATAAAAATTTAAACCTATGTTAGTAAACTTAATATCTATCTATTTATTTTAAAACAAGGTGGTTGTTCATTATGCATCTGTGAAAAACATCTCCTAACAGAGGAGAATCGTACCTCCCCGCTATGGTTTTCAGGATGGAGTTGGAGCTAGCCCGCACTCTGCAGAGCAAAGAGGCAGATTTCTGTCTGACGATGGTGTGAAAGCCATCGACATGAGCCTCTGCGAACATACCTGATGCGCTGCAGTAACGGCGCAGCCCCATCAACATCCTGAACCCGTTATTATATTGGACCCGCAAGGCGCTGATAGTCCGCTGAGTATAGTTGGTCCACAGACTGCACGTATAAAACACTTGACAGTAGGCTTTAAAAAGTGTTATTTTAACTGGCCTGCTACACCGTGCAAACCTACGAGCCATATATAGATTTTTCTCATTATTAAATAACTAATTATAATAATCTACTTCTGCAAATATATCCATGTTAATTAGGTAGGTACTCGATTTACTCTAAATCCACAACAATTTGCATGAAAATGTATGCTCAAGCGTGGTCTCGACTACACTTGCGAAAACAAACATCAAATCTCGCCTCAAGCAGAGATTCTGAGCTGATTGTGGTTTTAAAACAAGGATACATTGAGTAGAGCTCAGTCAAGCCTCAAGCACTGTTCTAAAATACGTAAAAAATGACATTTTAAAGTGACATTGCTCAGGTGATTATTGATTGCTGTTTCTCTGCTCAAGTCAAGTTCTAAAATTAAAATTCCAAATGAGACTAGTTTTAAATAATGCTTGAGTCTTGATTGTAGTTCTGTAATACGGGCCTTAGACTGGCCATTAAGTTGATTTGATAAAACGTAATAAACTATTTTGCCAGTATATATCATGGTTACATATATATATATATATACATTTAATAATTTCATTAAAAATTTCTTCGCCGTTGTTCTGTTTTCAGATTTATTCCTATTACCTGTGCTATAAGACCTTGCTTCATGCCAAATTTCAGGATTCGAGGTCAACTGGAAGTACATTATGAATTTTGATTCCTTTGAGAGTGTCGAAATAGACGTTTTTAACCGACTTCAAAAAAAAGGAGGTTCTATGTTCGGCTTAAAATGTATTTTTTATGTATGTTCACCGATATAATTTTTTGATTGAAAGGTTATGTTTCCAAGATCAAAACAATACTTCTGTGGAGTATTGTTTTGATCTCATCAAGATATGGAACAGAACTCCTCATAGGATCACAGCAGAACTGTTGTAACAAGTAAAATTGCTTTGCTTATACGTGTAGTCGATGACTGACTAAAAGAAGAGGGGGAGGGGATA
Organism: Mythimna vitellina; assembly: GCA_949316375.1. Taxonomy (NCBI): domain Eukaryota; kingdom Metazoa; phylum Arthropoda; class Insecta; order Lepidoptera; family Noctuidae; genus Mythimna; species Mythimna vitellina. The sequence goes on from OX438684.1 coordinate 39,189,563, forward strand.
TATCGAACAGATCTGATGATGAAGTCGGAAGGTAGGCACCGGAACTCATAATAAATTAAATCAGTAAATCTCGAGCGAACGCTGGCGTTTGCTCGGTCATTGTCTTTCTATTGTGTCTTTAATTACGCTACTCAAAAGGATTTATTATTTTTTTCGTTGACTTAGAAGTTTGATTTTTTCACAGTTTCAAGGGACCGCAGAGCTGAGCATAATATAGTTTAAATTTCAACTCGATACCACTACACTTTCCTAATATAAAGGACCTCGACAGACAGACAGACATAAGGTTTTCGTTTTTTCCTTTCGAGGTACGGAATCCTAAGCTAAAAATAACATTTTTTTTGGAAGTGCAAGGTCAAATGGGGATTGGTAGTTATATAAGACCTCTGAGCCTAATGACTTTTTGTCATAAATCCGGCCCAAAATAACAGGAAAATCGATCATTTTATGCACAGTATCAGACTCGCGTATTTAGGGTTCCGTAGAAACAGAATGTAAATAGTTAATTCCTAAACGGAGTTTCGAAAATTTTGCCGGATCAGGATTGTGACGTAACTATATATTTACAGTTCTCCGATTTCCCCCTATACTTGTGCTATAAGACTTTGCTTCATACCAAATTTGAGGATTCTAGGTCTACGGGAAGTACACTATTAATTTTGATTTCCTTGAGTGTGTCAAAATATACGTTTTTTGCGATATAAATGGCCGTATCTTTTGATTCGTTAACTCAGAAGTTTGATTTTTTTGCAGCTTCAAGGGACTGCAGACCTGAGTATATGGTTTTAATTTCAACTAGATACCTCCACGCGTTTCCGAGATAAAGGGTCTTGACTGCAAGAGATACATACATACAGACAGACAGACAGACAGACGGATGGAAATAAAGTGATCATATAAGGGTTCCGTTTTTTTTCCTTTTGAGGTAGGAACCCTAAAAAGATATAAAAAAATTAAAAACGGTACATGTAATATGTTTATTTTATTTATATTGTTTTTGTTGGTTTCTTGTTTTCTTAATAATCCCTTCCTTCCCTTGTTTTCTTAATAATCCTTTGCTTTTTATGCACCTGGCATGTTTTCTCTTTACCGCCCTTGGTTGAGTAAAGTAATTAGTAGTGAAAAGAATAATGTTAAAAACAGTCTTTGTGTAGAATAGGGCTGAAGCTCGTGGCAGCGGCTTTGGTGTCGACGCCACGGCCACCGCCGCCTCAGCAAGACACCTTATTACAAAAACTTACTTACTTCATTAGTGTTTGCACATTTTTTAAGTTAGGTTTATGCTGACAGAATAATCCATCTCTTGTTGGGTTTTAACTTTTGCATTGTGAATAAAATATAATCAACAATCACGATTTTTATCATGAAGTTCTAGGCATTTTCTCATCTTCTAACTTATTTCCTTTTCACTAAAATTAAAAGATGGCATAGTGAAGTCAGCTAGGAAACATAGCTTGGAAAGATTCATGAAAGCACATAGATTAAGCATATTCATTTAAAATAAAGTGAAATAACTTATTAATATACTAAATAATAAATAAGTATTTAATATTTTAATATTTATTACGACTAAAAGATGAAATAAAGTATAAAAGGTGTTAAAAAATTAACTTTAAGAATTTCGAGGGGACATTGTACTCCTCATTATGAACAACTTTTACTATGGGACCAAACCTGATACCGCAAAAAAAAATCAGCTGTTCCCTATGTTTATGTTCGTATAACTCGTCAAAATGTATGGAGCAGCTGATTTTTTTTTCGCGCTTTCAGTTTTGGTCCCATAGTAAAAGTTGTTCATAATGAGGAGTACAATGTCCCCTCGAAATTCTTAAAGTTATTTTTTTAACATCTTATATAATAAATAAATACAATTTATATGTTATAAGCAGAACTCATTATAGAGCAGGCGAGAATAATTTATTTCACAAGAAATAAATAATCATATTCTAAACACACAAAAGAACTGCCAACAATCATGTGCTCACGTTGTTTTTCGTGGAAATTACGAATTTAACTTTGAACTTTTAAAGTTCTCCAGCCTTTCAATGTTGAGAAACATTTTGAATAATAACGGCAACCTAGATGTTTCATGCGGATAGCTGACCAAGAAAATCAATCAAATTAACTTTTTGTTTTTCTTTGTTATAAATAAATAATCTGAACCAATCTGAACTCAAGGACACAGGTTTCCCGGCCGCCGAGCTCAGCGCGCCGCGGTTCGCTAACACACATTCTTCTTTTGTTTAACTTCTTTTTATATAAAAAGTTAATTCTCATAATGACATTGTATGTACACAATTTTGTTTTGTATTGGTAGTATGATACAATCATTCAAGATATTTTGAATTTATCACCTTTACTACTTCCCTCAAGTATCAATTTTAGAGTTCTATATTTTAAGCCGTTTATTATATAAAGGTCACTGCCTACCCTAATATTACAAGGGCTTAAGTGAAAGAAACTGGTTTCCTATAACATATAGGTAGTTTGTTCTTTCAACATTTGAAAATGATTTCAAATTCAAATAAAAAATAAGTTTAATAATTTAATTTTAATCAAAATATGGTATAGTTATCTACTAAATGGTTTACGAGTATACGAGCATTTAACTCCGCCTAGATGTACCTATGGCACTTTCCATCAAAGAAGGCCTAAATTGGAGTATTTCATCCAAAGAATACATCCTTCGAAGAAATAAATAATTTGAAATGTTTCTTAATACTATCAGTGCCGTCAAAAATACGAACACATACTTCATATCCAATATTAGTTTTCGTAGGTCAAATTGAGAGCTGATACATACACCTGCATCGTAGTGGTAGCACCACATTGCATGCGTTGCGTGTAACCGGTAGCCGCAAGGGAGTTAAAAGCAGTTCTGGCAAGTTTCACTTGCGTTATTCCGAAATATTTCAGTACTTATACTTAACTCAAATTATATCCGCCGCTCGGGGCTAGCTCCTAGGTTTAGATACGCTTGGTAAGGTCGGTCCATCTTTACATACGAGGAGTCTTTGGTTCTGGCTGAAAAAACAACACTGACTTAAAAGACTGCATACATATGTCTCTTACCAGTCATAGGGGCTCTGAGCACAGCTTGGCTAGCGAGGGCCAGAGCCTTGTCGAAGTCTCCGTCCTCCAGACACTTTTGCGCTGCCAAGCGCCGGTCCTGCGACACCTTTGCGTCCTTGCCGCGGTGAAGTGGCTGGATTCTGTCCAGCACCTCATTTAGAGCCTCCATCACCTGCAAGAGTTGGGAAAAAGGTAAAATAAAAAAAACTATTTTAGTTTCACACGTGAACTACATTTATGAATGACTCATTAAAACACATATTTCATATTTCCCTACTAAAAAACTATCGCAAACATCCGTCGAGTATTTTTCTCTTGAAAGTGGTTTATTAGTGTAAATCCTTGTTCATTATTGTAAAACAAGAGGTTACGGTAGTGTCACCTGCTTTGCTAACCCTATATCAAAAGATACAAGTGTTGTTGACTCAGCACTTATAAAATATACCCTTAGAAGCATATTAATAAAGCTGAAAATCAAATGACTCGGTCAGTCAGTTAGGTTGTTTAGTTTCAGAAGTCATTAAAGGGTGCTTAGAAGTTAGCATCGAAGCAACAATGGAATCAAGAGCAGTGGCTCCACGGCACCAGACTTTCCTAATGCCGTATTAATAAGAGGACACGAGGTTTTGTCTCCAACAATGATTCTTTTAATCTAACCATTAGTGTCGATGCTAAGGGCGGGTGTACACGTCCAATATCAGGTGTTCTTTGTTTTGATTTTCTAAAGACGTCTAATGGCTTGGCTTTGTAGTCAACGTGTCTGGTTGTTTTCTTTGTCTTATATCTAAGATGTCAATAGCTAATTTATCTGATTATTCTTACAAGTATTGTTCGGGTGTTAGGTGTTTTTGTAATTTGATCTTGTCAAGTGTGGGTCCGAAATATTTCGTTGTTCAGTATTTTCAGACCATTCAAGATTTATTTTTCACCAAGGTATTGAAGAATGAGAGCAGTGGTGGCCGAGTGGTGACGGCCCCGACTTACGAGTTGTAGGTCGCGGGTTCAAACCCAGCCAGGCGCATTACTTTGTGTAATTTATTTCATCACCACTGCTCTCAAAACGGTGAAGGAAAACATCGTGAGAAAACCGGCATGTCCTAGAACCAAAAATTCGAAGACATGTGACATCCACCAACCCGCACTGGGCCCGCGTGGTGGATTACGGCCCATTTCCTCTCCTAGAGAGGAGGCCTGAGTCCCAACAGTGGGAACATTATAAGGCCGACTATGCTATGCTATATTGAAGAACGTCAAAAGCCAAGTTAGTATTAAAAAAAGATAACAAATACGTATTTGACATTGTAAAAGTAATATATTCCTAGATAACTTCTATATTTGACAAACATGAATAGAAAACAGACCACTCAAAGTTTCCCGGTCGCCGTTAGAGAAAACAACACAATACGAGGCAAACATTTGCAAACTTTTCCAACTGAAGTCGGAAATAAATAAAAATCTTTCTCAAGTGTAGTTCAGGACATTTATATTTGTATTCAGCTGCGAGTTCATTGAAAGCCATTATTTGGGACGTGAGGTGCATCGGCGGTAGTTGCTAGTAGTTTCATTTGTGGAGCAACTTTGCGCAACAGTTGCTTCGTGATTGTTTTCTTTTGTTTTAATGTTATTGATCGAGTTGTTTTGTTGGTAGACTGTGTATGTGAAGTGGTTGTGTATGAAATATAGTGTTCTGTACTGTTGTGGGACTTGACAGATGATTGAAGGAGTATTGCTAGATGTAACGTAAAGTTTGACAGTGGCAGTTAAAGTATTAAATAATAATAATAATATTCCACAACTTTCACACAACGCTATCTAGTCCCAAACTAAGCAGAGCTTGTGGTTTGAGTACTAGATAATTGATAAACATACATAAAAACATATTTCTAAATACACACCTATTATAGACAAATTACACCCAGACACAGAACAAATGATCGTGTGTTATAAGAACTCAAACATTTGTCTAGGGTGGGAATCGAGTCCACGGCCTCCGCCAGTTAGCACTAACCAGTAGAACAATAGGCCAGTACTGACAGTAACACTTGGGAGCCTCAGGAGGCTGTTCTGTTTCAAACCTCTCTAGTCACGCTCTTACACACGATTATTGTTGGATTTGACGATATAATTTACCAAAAGTTTACTTTTTGTCAATTAGGAGCAAATAAACTAGACTTAAAATCTAGGATAACAACAAACATGCTTTCATTAATACAGACACAAAGGTTCCCTACTAACTGTCTTATTCTCCAGCACTGCAGCCACTTTCTTCCCATTCTCGATGGCTTCGAACTTGTCGAGCCAGCCGTCTGAGTCAGCAATAGATACGAGCTCCTCGCCTAGACCCTGTAAATAAAATCGAAATTCGTTTATTCAAATTGGGATCTAAATAAGCACTTTTGAATATCAAAGCTAACATAATTCAAAGATTCAAAGCATTTATTTCAAATAAACCATTTACACGCAGTTTTGAATTGTTATGAAGTCAGTCAGTCAGAAAAATAATGCTAATTGCACATTCTAAAACGTAGATCTTTATGGAGAAGAATGTGCAAGAAACTCCATGGCACTCTCTTTAATTCTGTTTTCTTTTTTTTAATCATGAGATCCTATAGGTAACTATCTTTTTCTTTGTATTTACGGTCTGAGACAGCAAACTTGCTACCAACATCAGTGAACTTTAGGAACAATGTCATAGCACCATAATTATCATCACCCACGGGTCTCTAGAAGCTTTGTGACTTCGGCATTCCTTTGCTTCTCATATCCAGCAGATCCATGTAACGTTAACAAAGCTATCACAGCTATCGTAGAGCTTCCCGAAAAATATTACCAACCTTGAAGAAGCCTTTGGAGTTTGAGCAGAGCGTGACGTTGCTGCAGGCGGCTGCGTACCCAGGGTCAGTCTCCTCGTAGATGCGAGGCATTTTGGACCCTAGAGTAGAGAAAATAAGTCTTTAAATGTTAACATTGTGGAGATTTTTTTCTTTAGGACCTTTTTAGATGGTACATTACTACATAGTATAAAATAGAGATAGAGGAGCAGTGGCGGCCGAGTGGTAACGGCTCCGACTTACGAGTTGTAGGTCGTGGGTTCTAACCTAGCCAGGCGCATTACTTTGTGTAATTTATTTCATCACCACTGCTCTCAAAACGGTGAAGGAAAACATCGTGAGGAAACCGGCATTTCCTAGAACCAAAAATTCGAAGACATGTGACATTCACCAATCCGCACGGGGTCCGCGTGGTGGATTACGGCCCATTCCCTCTCCTAGAGAAAGGAGGCCTGAGTCCCTGCAGTGGGAACATTAAAAGGCGGATTATGCTTTATGCTATAAAACAAAACTGTTTCCCGCTGTCTGTCCCTATGTATGCTTAGATCTTTAAAACTACGCAACGGATTTTATGTGCTTTGTTTTAAATAGATAGAGTGATCAAGAAGAAGGTTTGTATGTATAATACATGCATAATATAAGAAATACTGATAATTCTAGAGGTTTCTAATGTGATGTGTGGTAAATAAACACATTTTTTGTGCTTACATTGCAAACTCTGGCTGCCTTACGAGTTAGATCAAAATAATGTACTACAGTATTGTACACTTTAAAAAGTCTAAAAAAAAGTCCACCATGGTATATGTAGGGATAACCCACAATAAGCATTTTTTATACTTTTTTTTTACGAGAAATAATGGCTTATTTATGAAGCGATTTTGAGCAATACAGCATTAATCCTTATCCAATTAAGTACCTTAAATACTTTGTGCATTTAATATAGATCAATATGGCGCTTTTAAAATGCAGGGACATAGCCGTTGTGGTGGTATCAGCATAGCACCCATGCGAAGCCGGGGCGGGTCGGTAATTACAAATAAAAGAAATAAATACTAATTCGAAAAGAATAAAGAATATTGTCAGAGTAAATTAGGTAAGCTGTCAGGCTGGAGCAAGTGAATCTTTTTAATAATGTAAAAGAGTAATTTCTTTGGAATAAATTCTACATCCAAACTCATATAAGCCCTTTTTATTATCTTTAGTCCCTCAAAATATTACAACGTCATTATATACAAAGGTATTGTGCCTGAGCCCAGCGACCTGCACATTGTTGTGTCAGCACATCGCACGAATACTGCCACATTTGGTAAAGGTAGGTACGTCACCGTCAGTTACTTTTATAAGCGTTGGTTACGCAATGATAAGCATTAAATAAATAAAAATACTGGTAAGTAATTTTATCTTGTGGGATAAGTGATGTCGCATTATTACACATATGCCTAGTGGCGGTCCCGGCAGACGTTGTCTTGCTGGAAAGCTGACATTTCGTCAGAAAAAAAATTGTGAACCCGATTACAGTGCCTACCCAATTGTATTTTCAAACCTTCCAGGGTCCAAATATTCACACAAAATATCATCAAAATCGATCAAGCCAATTACGAAGAGTTAGGTGAAAAACACACGTACCTGCTGAAGAATTAAAAGATATTTTTAGGGTTCCGTTCGATTATTTTATTGTCCGTCTGCTGTCTGTATGTTTGTCTTATCTGTCTGTCAAGACCCTTTAACTCGGGAACGCGTGGAGGTATCGAGTTAAAAGTAAAACCAAATATTCAAGTCTGCGGACCCTTGAAGCTGTGTTAATGTCGCAAAAAACGTACTTTTGACACTCTCAAAGAAATTATAATTCATAGGGTACTTCCCGTTGACCCAGAAATATAACTTTTTTGTGATTCGGAATAATTTTCATAAATCAATTCGGGAATTGAACTGTTTTCATAGGTAAGTTTGTACGGAACCCTGTGCGCAAGCCCGACTCGCACTTGCCCAGTTCTTTTTATTGATAAGCTCGTGTTTCTCTAGCTTCTCACCTAGTGGTAAACGAAGGTCAATGATGGAACACACTAACCTAAAAGTAACCTATCGGCTCTTCATTCAAAAACTCCCAAGTTCTAACTATCAGGAAACACAGACTCTGCCATGGAATTGTACGCCCTAGCTGTACGCACAATGAATGTGTTCTCAAAACGTTTTGTGCGGATGGCGTAGGGTGTTCACCATGTACCCTTTGTGCATCTCTGTACGTATTGTGAAATGTAACCGATAGAAACTGATTGCATAATTGACTAGTCCTGATAACTAAAAACGGTAGTGGTGACACTGTTAAAAATAAATAAAATAAAATACACATTCAATAGGCGACCATCTAATATTAGCCGCTGAATACTGACAAAATGTCAGCACGTTAGGCACTTTGCAAATAGATGCAAAACAATATGTAGTATATACAAATTGCACGTCTCAAGAATTTCTGACGCCCATTACAAAAATGCAAAGCTGAATTCTGTAATCGAGGCACAATATAAACCTAATTGCTTTACCTTTACCATTTTTACAATCCAGTGGCGAAAAGACAAAAAACGTTGTCTTTTCCCGAACCGGAATCTAGATACACCATATCAGTGTGTCAATTACTCTGTTGAAAAATAATAATTATACCACTAAAAATTTTCCTACCATGTGATATTTCTGCACCACCACATGCCTAAGGCATTAAGTCCGCCTTTGTACAGTGTTTCTTACTAGCATAAAGTTTTAATAAATAAATAAATAAAAATGTCATCGAATGCATAAAAAAAAAATACAATTGTAGCACATTCACTTAAAAACTGTTTGGTTTGTTTTATTTTTAAGTTGGAGTGCTCATAATGAAACACTCTATATATGTAATTGTCATACTAAATGCTACCAATGCATAATTTTGTCTAAAATTAAATAAATGTTACAATAACTTATAAGTATCTAGAGGACGTACCTGTTAAATATGAACGTCAAGAATGTCAAAAGAATAAAACACAAATTTGTTTGTTTTAAACTACGTTTTTTAACTACTACGTTAATTAACTAAGAGTAATTGTCGCAGACTCGTAGTTGATGAGGAAAAAATATAAAGAATCGCAGGAACACTCATGACAGCTACACTAACATAATGGGCGTCCATCAACGTAATTAAAACGTCCGCTGCATTGTCAGAAAGTAGACAAACTAACAGTTTAGTATATTATTTTCTACAACCATTTATTCGTTGCTTTGTTTTCACAAGAAACATGCATTTTTTCGTTATCAAAAAGTAGCATTGTTTTTAGGGTTCCGCCCTTATTCCTATTACGGTTCCGTTTTCACTTTGTTATCCGTCTGTTTGTCTGTCAAGGCCCTTTTTCTCGGAAACACGTGGAGGTATCGAGTTGAAATTAAAACCATATAGTTAAGTCTGCGGTCCCTTGAAGCTGAAAAAAAAATCAAACTTCTGAGTTCATTAAAAAAAAGATAAGGCCGCTTATGTCGCAAAAAAACGTACATTTTGAAACTCTCAAGGGAATCAAAATTCATAGGGTACTTTCCGTTGACCTGGAATCCTGAAATTTGGCATGAAGCCAGGTCTCATAGCACAAGTATAGGAAAAAATCCGAAAACTGTAAATCTGTAGTTACACCACAAAAATAACTTTATTGCGATTCGGAAAAATCTTCGTACCTCAATTCGGGAATTAAACTGTTTTCATAGTAAGGTAAGTTTTACGGAACCCTCGATGCGCGAGTCCGACACGTAGGTACTTGCCCGGTTTTTTGAAAATATAAGCTGTCCTGTGTAGCAAAAACGTTCAGAACCTTGTTTACATTTTCTACTCGACATTTTAATTTAATCCGAAACAAAATATTTGACGTTTGGAGCTAACAGATGAACACTAATTTGTCGTCATCTTGTAGGGAAGATGAGAAAAAAAAAATGCTGCAGGAAAAATATGGGACGTAATAGAAGTTTCTGCTGACACTTTTTCTTGTAGGAAAGGTAAGTTAACACATTTATATACTTTTCTTTAAAGGTATAAAAAAAGTTTAAATTTGTAATCTAGTGTTATTTATTTACTTATTGGCCATCTAAAACTGTTATACTTTACAACCTGATGATACACGCTATTATAGAAACCTAAGGTACAATATCACATCTGTACTTTTTGTTTACCTACATGTTCTACCAATAAATATATCTTTTTTTTTAATTTGGATATTAAAATATATTATTTCAGGTAAAATGAATACATAAAACACTGAACTAATTAAAACTATATATACACTAAAATCAAAAACTACTAGCTAAAATATGGCGTCATAAAACTCCTCCGCATCGCTGTCGACTGGAAGTGTGCCCAAAAGGCTGGCGGTATTGCCACGTTGTATGGCAATGCTTAATCTCTGACCGAGGTAAAAGCTAACCCTTGGGTCACGCGAAGTGTCTACTAAGCGTTTTTAATTTTTAAAAATATCTTAATTAGAATCTGAAAAGCTGAATATTATACGATAGACACAGCATGATGAAAACGCGCCTCAGAGGTTGAGGAGGAATATTGTTGATTCCTCTTTTCCATCAAACATAATATTAAAATTGAATGTACAAGGAGGAGCGTGGATCTAAACATTGTATGTAGCTCATGTGGTGACCATGGAGGTCACATTAATACTACTAACTTGCAAACTGGCAATATATACTTTTAAGGTTTATGTTTTAAAAAGTTTAAGATTAATTGATGAAAACACAATAGAGTTAGGGGATGTCAATTAAAGTCTAGACGTGGTTTTATATATAAAATGTATTAGAAGGTGCTCCATACAATGTAATAACAGTATAATTGAACCGGAAGCTTTTCATTTGCGTCTATCACATTATCTCGGTCCATAGGAAGCACTGTTGACAGAGATCTCTGCTCATAGCTAGCACTTCTTGCCGTTAACTTTGTTTATAGAAATCACTCTTCAAAGTGGGGACTTACCTTAAGGATTATGGCGTGCCCAGGTTTCCAGATACCGTGGTTCACAGAAAGCGCCTTTGTAGAATAAACTATGAATATTATATTTTGCGATACATATTCTCATTGCTCAGATTCAGTCACGTGTTTATTTAGCCTCTACGTTCAAGGCTAGAGTGAATAGGCTCTTAATAAACTAGTGCGCCTGACCATCAATGATTGCATCTCCACTTACCATCAGGTGGGATCGCAGTCAAGCACTGGTTTATATCAATTAAAAAAAAAAAAAAAAAAAACATAGTATTCTTTAATTCTTTATTGTACACTAAAACAACTTATAAAATAAGTAGATAACACAGTTCATTCATACTATTATTTCATATAATTATAACTATGTAAATGAATTATTATCAATTTACTTTTTTATGGTTCCATACCTCAAAAGAAAAAAAAGCGGAATAAAGGTTCTCTGTTGTTTCTATAAACAAAGTTTAAGAAGGGCTAAAGATACCGGCACGGATCTTGAGCGTTGACTTCTACATTTCTACCTGAGCAGAAGCACGCAGAAGTGAAATAAGGGGTCTCTTTAGTGGTATGAAGAGAGATGCGGGGGCGGGGAGTGAAATCCTTGTACAGTGATTGGCTTGCTGATATTGTACGATGCGCAAAACGATCCCCGCTTTTTTGCTGAGCGCTCAAGATTCGTGCCGCTATCTGTTTCAATGAGCAGAGATCTCTGTCCACAGTGCTTCTTATAGACCGAGTTATCTACATACAATGTTTTCTAGCAACAAGGTTTTCGGAAACGTGCTGTCTAGGGATAGAGACTTCTATCAGCGTTTGCTTTTTAGGTAGTCGTATCGTACAAGCGTGTCTCTTATCTTAGGTTCCACGCTCGTATGTTTCTCGGATAAAAATCTTCATAAAATTTCAATTTAATTTGACCAGTCACTGATTATCAAAAAATGTTTTACATACGTATTTTCACTTCATCACTTAAATAAAAAAATATAACTCTAAATACATCCAAGATCTGAAGAAGGAGCTTGCGAAGCGACTTCTATGTAAAAAGTGTACCACAGGCCACGCGAGGTATCGACGCTGTTACAACTTATGACTTGCCAAAAGCGACAACACGCGCGTTAAACTATTGCTGAAAGTGGTCAACACAGATACAAAACAATTTATTTAGTCTGTGGTATTCAATATTGTCAAGATAAGAACATGTAGCATTTTAGAGGCTTTTAGGTAAAAACCAAGAAAGAGTATCTACCTAGTTAACTTCTTTTGATTAATATAACATGGGTGGTCCCTGTTCATAACAGGACTTTAGTTTCGACATAATTAAACAATAACTATTGCTTATAAGAATCGGATGACATTATAGGTAACTCGTAAACAAACTTTTAGAAAGTGGATGCACACTTTAAATTTTCATTCTTTAAATTATGAATGAAAATTGAAATTTTGAATGAAAATTTAAATTTTGAATGAAAATTTAATTTCATTAGTGACTGCCTACGACAAAGTAATCAACCTTATTTTTGAGATGGGAAATGATCCAATAACTTATTTCGCTCCAGGGTGGAGCGAGAGGATATGTCAGCCTTTTACTGACTTAAACCACACCTGTCCTTCGATAGCCCTTTGCTTTTTAGGACCACAGGTTTCCTTTTCAGAAATTCACTATTACTGTAGCAAAAATCCTCATGGCCCCAGCGAAATAATCACCTAGGCTACATGATCTTGTTGTTTAATATGTCGCACCAGTTCTATAGGTATGTTACAAAATTGTTATTAAATATGGTTCAGCATTATTATAGGATTGTTTAGTTACTTCCGAACAAGCGATCACTGAAATAGTTTCACGATGAGCTTCAAGTGCGTCTGTACGAGCGGTCACTAGTACCAGCAGCTAAATAAATGGGGCAGATTGGTTTACGATGCCCACCAACCGTGCCTCGGCTAGCCAATGCAAATAGATCAAAATAATACATTACGAATCCAAAGAACAATGCTCTAGCTAGACTAACACATTGGAAATCAGAAAGCGATGTGAAACCTAAGTGGACATGTTGAAATCTACGATTTTTGATTACTTTGTTAGTATGTCGAGGTAATGACACCATAAATATGAAAATATCTATTATATCTATTGAGTAAAATTATGAGATATTTTATTACCACATTAAATCGTCATGAAATATTAAGTAGTTACTACATATCGACAATGTTATTTAATGTTGTTTAAAATTACAGCCTTTAAAGTACTTATACTTTACTTACCTTAAAGTTCAATTCGTGATTATTTAACAATAAAAGTGCTTAAATAAAACAAACACACGAGAAAGAAATATTTCGCAGATAAGCATCTTCTTGGTTCAGTTTAACAAAATACAATGACATTATTGTTAACACTAAAAAAAGAACTAAAAAATTCGCTTGGATAAAATTTAAAATCACTGCTTCGAATATTCAAAATTGCTAAAAAAATATATGAAAAGATTTTTTACCTTATTCTGTTTACTAGAGCGATACAGCGAGCAAGCAGCGCGCGCGCAGGCCTGAAGCGCGCGAAACGTAGCTAAAATTACATGTGCGTGAAACACTATCGAGTGTATCGTTCTATTTTGGAAGTGGCGTTCCGCAGCGCCACCTAGCGCCGCCGCTGGGTACCACGCCGTATACTAGAGGCGAATACTAGCGATCGATAAAGTCTTTAATCGAAAACTTTTCTTTGTTTTTATTTATTTTGTGTCTGGCCTTAAATTATAGTTATGGTTTTATGTAATTAATTTAATAATAAAAGATTCTTCATAATTGCCGTTTATGTATTTATAGATAAAAAACTACGTTCTAGTTATCTGTTGTAAAAAGAACAACATATTGTAATAAAATAAACTTATAAATTTACTGAAGAATACCTCAACAAATAGAAGATAAACAATGTAAGTTATGTTATAAAGTTTTCATCCTGGGAAGGATGATTTATCATTAAAAGTATCGTAGATCTAGGTTCCAAATGGGTTGGTGGAGTACCTCCGTAGCATCAGCTATCTCGCGGATAGAACAATATAAACTCATTTACTGAAAAGGAAATATCAGAATGAAGACAAATGCTGTATTTATTAAATTCCGGGAATTTTTCAGAAAACATCTTGTTTTCCCAAGACCTTGATACATTTGAAACTCTCAATTATTGACATAGCTACTAGAGGCAGTAAGTTAAGGCCCCAAAGATCGGGGGGCTAAGCCTGAACTAGCGAAAAAATCTCCCAACTTCAAAATCTAAATAAAATAGGTTGCAACACTGATTATGGCAACTCGATTTAGTCAGTAAAAGTCTGACAGTCCCATCCATTTTACCTAAAGCAAAAGAAATGATTTTATATGGGATATTTCCCACGTTAAAAAAGAGGCCCTAATTATTTTTTTTGGCCCCTGGCCGCTTTTCATTTAGTTACGCCACTGTTGTCAATAGGTCATATAATTACACATTATGTCTTAATAATAACTTAGAAGTTGAGTTGGTTAACCTACAAACGATTTTGACGTAATGCTCAAAGGTGCACTGTGCCCCTGTAGGCAGTACCAAAGTTAGTAATTGACAGTGACAAATGACTATAGTGAAAGAACATTGGTGATGGTTCACGACGGCACAGTTGCGTAGTTCCTAATGTGACATTATCGGAATACTGGAACCATTTTTCTTGTTCGCGTCGATAGTATGACACGTCAGTCTTTCAAAGGTTCAAGATTCAAAGATTTAAAGAATTTTATTTCAAATAAACCATTGTGCAAGCAAGTAATGTAGTTTTAACCAATTTGGCATATATTTTATAATATTTTGTTATTATTTATAAAATAGTTATTTACGTATTATTAAAGTGGGTTTTTTTTTTATTCTAGATAGGTTCGCGCTTGACCGCTATCTCACCTGATGGAAAGCGACTATGCAGTTGACGATGGAGCGCGCTTTCCTAGAAGTAACCTATTCACAGTAACCATTGCAACGGTTTTGTGGGGCTTATCTTATAACTTACTTACCTTTTTGGAATAATGATTAATAAATAAATAATAATAACTAAAGTCTTAAGTCAAGCTTAAAGATTCCCGGGTTGTAGGAAACACAGATTCCGGCAAGGAATTCCACTCCTTAGCTGTACGCGCAATGAATGTGTTCCCAAAACGTTTTGTGCGTATAGAATAGAATAGAATAGAATAGAATAGAATAAACTTTATTGTACACCAAAATAGTAACAAAAACTTTTACATTAACTTAAATCTATGGGTATAGGTGGGATGCCCACCATGTACCGGTGGCGCATCGCCGTAAGCCTGGTGGTCCGATGATGGAACGGGCTAGGCGGAATTAGGTTATGCAATTCCGACGCACACTCCTCGAAATGCAGCCGGTATAAGAACAACGCAAACACAAACAGGTGGGTATAGAAATATAAAAATATTTAGTTTATTAGGTAAGTATATTATTTTGAGTGGAAGAAAAAAACGTGTTGCGCCGACCCCAAATAACACGGGACAAGGGCAGGAAGATGATGATGGTGATGATGATGAAGTAAGTATATATTTTATTTACCCTCGTCTGTGCGTCTTTGCGGGGTTCTAACTGAAAACCAGAACAGGTTGTCTGACGCCCAGCAAATGCTGAGGTGAAATACTCGTTCGGTTCGAGCACGCCGGCGCATTCTGTACTTAACTCGTAACCGTCTGTGCCTGTCCCGAATAAAAGTTTTCTATACTATATTCCACCGGAGGCGTGAGCTTGCGGATGACTAGCAATGGGTAGCTCGCCATTCGGCCGTCCGGTAATCGTCCGGATCGAACCCGAGTCTGACGGCGCGTAGTGTTTCATGCTCGCCACCAAGAGATGTCAGCAAAACCGTAGCCGTGTAGGAGCCCAGCAGAACCGAAGCTTACTGGGGCCATGAGGTGGCTTCCGAAAGGGATACTCAGGGTCCTGGAACTACCAACCATAGGTGAGGTTCTAGTCAGTAAAAGTCTGAAACGCCGGATGATAAAAAAGGCTTCCTCAATGACTGGGCTATCTAATACTAAAAGAAATTTTCAATTCGAACTAGTAGTTTCCGAGATACTATTTGAACTATTGCAATCATCTTTTTTTTTAATAACAGTAACTGTAGGCACTCTACTAATTGATATCCGAGTGCATCTCTTAACAATACCAATAAGTCCGATCACAGTTGGGTACTTCGTAGTTCATAGTTTTATTACGGAGTTTCCCCTCTACGCCATAATCGTTAAACTTTCTCAATGGAGTTATCTTATTGTCTCCCGTGATATACTTATCATTGCTGACTTCCGTTACCAGTGTGTGCTCCAAATACTTACTTCATCAGTTCCCCATCTCTAACAAAATTGTTATTATTTTATTACATTTGAGGAGTTCACTCAAGTACTCAAATCTCGTTATTTAACAGTTTTTTTTTTTAATTGGATTAATCTGTAAGTAAATCCTCCAAAGAATTTTCCAAATCGGCTTATCAATCACAAAGTTATGAGGTAACAAACATGAAAAACAAATAGGTACAACTGAATCGAGTATCTTAAAAAAATTGTAAGTACAGTTAACAGAAAGTCGTTTATTTTAACGCTTTGGCCTTAAGCTGAATCAGCAATGTAAGGAGTGACAATAGAACAGGGAGGTCAACGCTCAGCTTAACAAATGGCTTTGTTACCCCTGAGGTGCCGCCTGAACCCTCAAATATCCTCATAATAATTTCCTTACCAAGACGTATTAAATTATTTTTGCCAGGTCGTATTCATTGTAACAGAGAGATTTCCAGGCGTCAGATGTATAAACATCAAAGTAGCTGTTCACAGGGCTTATGGGGATTATGAAGTAAAGTTCATTCCTTTGCGCCCACCAAGCTCGCACCGATAGGTTAATGCCTTACTAATGTTTTAAAAGAGCAACGTGTTATGTATCAACTTGTTGCTTTTATACTTTTGTTAGGCGTTTCAAATTCACTGACATCAACGTATTATTAGCCCTAACAGTAGCCGGAGCGATGTGCGATGGCGAGAAGTTTTATTCGATTGTTTCGATTATTCGAATATCTTGATGGTTCTCGTTCGTTTCGACTTTGACTCGAGTCCGACTCGGTTTGTTATTGCGACTGGCCTCACCCCGGTGAACGAGCGAGACTCGGTGTGTGAGAGTGACTGACTTGAACAATCGAAAAGTAGCGGTTGATTCCGTTGACTTGAAATAATTGGAAAATATCTCGATTAATTTTAATTACAATATAAAATTTTATGATGACCCTGATTCTGATTTACTTTAACAGAATTATACTACATAATAAAACTAAAATAAAAGGTCATAATAGCTTTCTTTACTTAAATATTATACATACTATAGGGAAATAATAGCATCAGTAGAACTGCAAAGGTGCTATTCGAACCTCGGCTGCAGGCTGCGGATGGAGTCAGCACATTAGGCGGCTGCATGAACCCGGCTGCGGGTGCACCAAGCCGGCTGCAGGTGCACAACTGGTTTCCTGACTGATTTTCTATGTAGTAGTATGAATTTCGGTGAAAACATTCCGAACGTAACTGCGGCAGCACGTGCTGTCGAGCCTCAGCTGCGAGTGCTGCTGCGACCTGCAGCCGTAGCTGTCACTGTTGCACTGATGGTTGCATCAAGAGACAGCGTCAGCATCAGACCTTGAAGGAACTTGAGTAGCTGGGGTGGCCTTAACCAGTACAAGGTACAGGGTGGCAGGTCTTTGTGAAACCCTTGTCCTAATTGCAAAGTATGGTAAACAAAAATGGGTATTTATTTTGATAAGTGAGAAAAGAAAAAAATATAAAATGATACCTAATAGACGAATTTCGAGATTTAAATATTTTTTTGAAAATTTTCTAAACCTCAATACTAAATGTCTGTAAACCAAAATGTACACGTATTTGAATATAATACTTTTCAATAATCTAGCAAGTGGGCTACATCCGTTTTATTTAAACAAGAGCAAGAGCTGAAAACGGATCTCGTGTCTTTGAATTTGATAAATTAGATTTATTCTACTATTAATATAAACTTTACTGTGAAAGGTAAAGGTAACATAAAATAAAAAGTTTTGTATTGATAAAAGTGAGTAGGTACGTTATGACGTACCTACTCACTGTGTATGCACAGTAGTTCGCTTTCATAGTCGATGGGGTTGACGTTCCTGTATTCGCTTATTTTCCTAGTAGGACACTCCGTGTCTCATATTTGGTGGTTGTTGGGATTTTTAACTAAGGATATCAAGTTCCAGTCCTTCGATGTACGTGGTATAAACAACGAGGGGAAACGCTTAGTTTGTACCAAAGATGTGTTAACAACGTAAGGTAGAACGATGAAAGAAAGGTGATGGCGGAATCAAGTCATGTGAGGCCCGCGCACACTCTCCAAAATGCATCTTGTAAAATATTTAAAGGCTGGCTACCCTACGAAAAGCTCCCTTCATCAAAAGGAAAAAACCGAACCCTTATAGAATCACTTTGTTGTCTGTCTGTCTGTCTGTCAAGACCAAAGGGTCTATACCTCCACGCGTTCCCAAGATAAAGATCTTGGGAACGCGAGGAGGTATCGAGTTGAAATTAAAATCATATACTTAGGTCTGCGGTCCCTTGAAGCTGTAAAAAAAATCAGATAAGTTTCCATTTTGAGTTTCTTCAAAAGATATTTTCCGAGTCTAGTTAGTCACCATAATAGTAACAAGTTTATGTTTCTTTGACACCAACATTTTTGTTGACCATTTAAAGTCGAACAGGGGAACACCGTATCTGCCAATTAGTTATAGACACACAATAGCAAGGCTATTAGCTTATTATATTAACACAGACATAAGTAGTATGTCGAAGTCTTGTATAATTGACACCGCAATGTTTAGTAATCATACTAATAATCATGTGGTGAACCAAATTAATTGTAGCGCAATTGCTATGAATACTTTTATACAGTGTACGAAGGAGGTTCCACATATCACGTAAGAAAATTCTTTATTTAACGTGGAGGCTACAATTAGATTAGTTGCAAATCACTGCCAGGCGACAATATTATAGATTTGAGACAAACTCCAGATCATTTAAACTAATTCATAAGACAACAGACCCTCTCTTGTCTTATGCCACATTACCAGTACCACCATAGTTATACCAACCATCAATAAGGTATCTTCTTGCTCACAAATAGTTAAACAGCAAAAAGGGTCTCAGCAGCATGAATTGAAATTGTTTCATCAAAATATTCAAGGTATCTTTTCTAAATTATTAAAAATTGAAATGTTATTAGAAAAAACAATGTTTGATGTTGTATGTCTTAGTGCACATTGGTTGAAGGATTACCAGGGGCTACTCAGTTATGAAAATTATAGTGTGGGTAGTTGTTTTAACCGTAAATCTATGCTGCGTGGTGGACCTTCTATCTTGATAAAAAAATGCTTGAAATTTAAGCAACGTAATGACATAGTTAACTTGTCAACGGAACATTGTATTGAACTGTCCTGTTTTGAGCTGGATAAGCATGTTATAGTGTGCGTGTACAAACCCCTGAACCCTCAGAGCTTTAGTCCTTTTGATGAAGATATTCTAGCCAAACTTGCAGATAGTAACAAATCCGTAATTATTTGTGGAGATTTTAATATTAATATTTTGGATAATAATTCAAATAGCAACAGATTTTTAAGCCATTTTAAATAATTTAATTTGACTAATGTTTTTACAGAACCAACTAGAATAACGCCAACCTCTGCAACTTGTATTCATAATATTTTCTGGAATTGTGACTACTCGTATTTAGATAAGACTGTAGTAAATTATCTTCCGTCTGATCATAGTGGAAAAACGGTAGCATTTAAGTCTCAAGCAGCACTGGAAAAAACACAAATTCAATTTAGGCCACTTACAATTGGCAAATTTACAAAATTTAATAGTAACTTAGAAATTAAGTTAAATATTCTGGGCCATAATATTGATGATGCTAATAAATTTTATGATAATTTTTTTTGTTTAAGTGGCACTTAATGAATTTATACAGCTTTTGAAAAGAAGTCGAAAAATATTATCTCTAAGTTGGTATTTAGTGACTGAGCGACTAAAGGTATTAGCGTAAGTAGGGAAAGACTATATGAGTTGAACGGCCTTAAGCCATTCTTTAAAACAGAAACCTTTAATAAATATGTAAATATATATTCTAAACTTTTCAGAAACATTTGTAAGGTAGCGAAGGCCCTGTACATTAGTAACAAGATCAAATCGGCATGCAATAAAATAAAGACTGTGTGGAAAGTTATTAATTGTTAAACTGGTAAGAATAAAGTACGGAACACGGATTTTTTATTGGAGACTGCACATGGTCCCAAAAGCTCTAACATAGAAATAGCCCAAGAGTTTGTGAATTATTTCACCGATATACCTCTTAGAACAACGGAAGCTCTAAATTCCTCCCCTGAAGCTTCAGTTGCTTTATTGAAGGCAAACTTGCCAGGCTGTCCGGTTGAATTTCAATTCAAACATATTAACCCTTTGATAGTCATAAAGGCTTTCCGGCAAATCAAAGTCAAATTAACCGAAGACCTATGAGGAATGTCTGTTAAAGTATGCACATCCATAATTGAGACCATAGCACCATACTTAACTTTAATATTTAATTTGTGTGTGGACCAAGAACTCTTTCCAGATATAATGAAATGCAGTAAGGTTTTACCATTTTTTAAATCCGGTGACCATAATGACACAAATAATTACAGACTTGTATCAGTATTGCTGGTTTTCAGTAAGGTGTTTGAAAAAGTTATACCTAATCAAATGCTTTACCATTTTAACAGCAATTAAATTTTTCACGATCAGCTGTATGGTTTCACCAAAGGACGTTGTACGACTGACGCTGGTGTCACTTTATTAAAACATATTTGCAGCGTGGGAAGAAGCCCAAGAAGCGATAGGAATTTTTCATGACCTCTTAAAAGTTTTTTCATTGAGTTAATCAGGAAACCTTGCTTTTAAAGCTAGAACATTATGGGCTAGGTAAACTTGCGCTTAGCTTGGTGAAATCTTATTTAATTGATAGACAACAGGAAGTTCAGATAAATGGTGTTAATTCTCAAAATAGGTGTACCACAAGGCTCAATATTGGGTCCTTTCCTCTTTTTAGTATATATAATGATCTACCACATCTATTAAAAAACAACAATATATTGAATTGTTTGCTGACGATAAGTCGTTAATTTTTAAGATCAATATACGTTCCACAAACCTTGATGACGTATAAAATGCTCTACAGCAAGTCCAAAACTGGTTTACTGTTAATAATTTAGTATTAAATGGAAAAAAAAAACTAAGTGCATTAGATTTGCGTTACCGAATGTTAAAAGTAATTACCCCGCCATAGTATTGAGCAAGGAGAAACTCGAATTCGTCGAGGATATGGTTTTCCTAGGGATCACACTTGACTCGAGGCTACATTAGGTCCTCATTTAACATCTCTGGCAGGTCGGCTTAGTTCAGCAGCTATATATGCTGTCAGAAAAATCAATTTACTGATACTGCACGAGTAATTTATTTTAGTTACTTTAATAGTATTGTGTCTTACGGTATTTTGCTATGGGATGGCTGCAGACATAAAGTCTATTTTTATTCTGCAGAAAAGAGCTATCAGAGCCATATATAATCTTCGCAGACGCGATTCTCTTAGGGAACTATTTAAGGAAATAAACATCCTGACGGTCCCTTGTCAATAAATTTATGAAAACATTATGTATGTTCGGAAAAATATTCATCGTTTTACCAAGATAAGTGACAGGTACAATTTAAATACTAGGAATAGGAACAAATTAGATCAAGCTCGATTCAGATTGGCTAGTACATAGTTCTTTTATGGGGTACTGTGTAAAATTTTATAATAAAATACCAGTTGAGATTCTACAACTAAATGAGTCCAAATTGAAAACATGCAATAAACGCACACTATGTAGACAAACGTATTATAAACTGGAAGATTATATCCCTGATAAAAACGCTTGGCTAAATGCCTCCTGCTCCACAGCTACTTTTACCTACAAATTAGTTTTTATTTATTTATTTATAAATATTGGAAGAGATACTTACCCCTTTTTTATTGTTGTTTTCGAAATGTTCTTTATTTTATTTGTTTATTTCAATAGTGCTTATGATAATTTATTATCTTTTGTATTTGGAAACAATAGCATTGTATAATGTAGAAGCACTTTTTATTTTTTCAAGTTTTGTGAATGTGAAGTACCATGGAGCATTTTTATTAGGTTACGACTTGTTTGTCATGCTCACTCAAATGTCTCGCTGATGGTGGCACGTGTTATTGGGTCATTCAGTTCCCTTCAAAATGGTTGAGCTGATTGGGGCTGATGCACGCGTCATGCTCGTGAACGGGTGCCGTCAGTTGAGACTGGTCATCTCTTCAGCTGATAATGGCTTAATTTAATTTCTATTTTTTTATTCCATTTCTTTTTTTAAAATTATTATTACCTATCTACATTCTGCTCACATATTAGAGAATATATATTAAGAAATATGTAATCAAGATTTATGTTACTCTTAATATGATTTAAAAGAGTGGCCATGGAGTTTCTTGCACGTTCTTCTCCATTGAGATCTACGCTTTGGAACGTGCAATTTAGCTTTACTTGTTTTTTTTTTGACTGACCGACATTTTGACAATTTAAAAGTGCCTGTAATTGATCTATTTGAAATAAACGTTTATACATCGACACATCGTAGTCACCAGATATGGGAGGAAAAAAAGCCTCTTTTGGGAGGTCATCCACAACGACTTTTTACATCCACCCTTATCGCGTTCTGTGAAGACGCCCTTCCATCGCACTTTTGACCGGTTGTCGCATTTGCAAAGCAACAGCGAAACAAACGCGCGAACGCGTAGCTCAGCGCTATTAGTAGTGTTGAAGTGTTCGCATCTTCATCATAATCTTGCTGACTGCATCAATGCAAACAACGCGGTCGACAAGCGTTGATAGCTAGTAACTACAGGGTGCGATTGTATCAATGATAACTAATCTAGTAACAGTTCAATATAATCGTCATTTTAATTCATATATTAGCTACTGCATCTCATCGAATATTCTACTAACGGTTCGCAAAAAACTTCTGCTCCTCTTTACTTTTATCGGCAAATCTTCGAATGGAAACATCCATTGCGCTGATCGTCTTTTGATTTTGAGGTCGATGGTCCATCGCGTCTGCTTCGACACAGTCGCGTCTTTCGTGGGCGAATGTGTAAAATCTGCGATAGCACCGCTACTGTATCGCGATTTTATTGCGGTTTTTATTATTACTGAATACGCTTGACGTTTTGCTATGTAGAGTGGAATTAAGTTAGGAGACTCACATAATTCCACTCTGCGGAAATATTGCAGTTTCTCTCAGAAAAATAACATACAGACTTTAAAACTTACAAAAAAATTACCTAGGTATATAATTTTTTGTTTGGCTGTGCACAGCAGTGTAAAGTCTCCGACACAATGTCAGTTGTGCAAGCGACATACGACAGTCACGAGACATTTTTTCCAGCTTCGTCGTGTGTATGCTAATTGAGAGGCTGCCGTGTTGGGCACCAATGTACCACGACTTGGTTCAGTGAATAGTGGACGTACTGTAATGGGACCTTACATACCTATGTATATCAGGTCAGATGACTGTAGAAGATTATAAATCCTCCGACCTATTTTCGGGCACGATGGTACTTTTTTACTATTATATTTATATTCACATTCAGCTCTATGATTAATTTTTGATTGAGTAAGTGGAAAGTTATGATTAGTTGGAAAGCATGCTCGCGATAACACACTAATTTCTACGAACAGTTATTTGGTTAGTTTAGAAGTTCAGGTATTTGCTTAGTTTCAGGATTTATGCTGTACAGGTTGCTAAATATTAGTTGGGACTTAAATATTTATTAACTATAAATACTATTACACTAAATCTAAGTATGTACACATATATGCGAGACCAGAGAGCTGGTTCGTTCTTCGCTCTAGGAATTAGCATTGCCATTCAGCGTGGCAATGCTGCCAGCCTTCTGGGCACATTTCCGGATGACAGCGATGTGGAGGAGAAGTACTCTTCCACATTGACGTCTGAGTGTATTTTATGTATTTGTATTATATTGGTATTGGTTATAGTTTGAGAACATCGACAGGAAAAGAAGAAGTTTACAAGTCGATGAAAGCTTATTCGTAATATTAGTCTTATTAGTAGACATAGCGTAAAGAGATGTAAAAAATGTCAGTGGACACATTACTCGCTGAAATAATAACCAATGTGGAGTGACTACCGCGTACCGGATGACAAGCGTGGGCATGTTTTCCACAGGGCTCATAAGTCATAATTTGCTGGATGCGAGAAGCACAGGTTGCGTATAAAGTAATGACGATGATGACCATGACGTATAAAGTAAGATTGCTTCATTCATATTCCCAGTGTGGGTAAAAGATGGCGCTAGACAACCTGTATAGCTGCCATGTCTCTCAGGACAGGCAATAAATACGGTGTCGTATATTATAAAATTAAATGTAATCAACATTTTGACATTTAAAAAATTGCTACATACTTATGAAATACTTAACTTACTATAATTATATATACCCTTTTTTAAACTAACTAGAAACAATCTAAAATAAGTCTTCGAAATACTTCTCCGCAGCGCTGTTGACTGGTAGTGTGCTTATAAAACTGGCGGCAATTTGTAAGCATTTTTCATCAAGATTAAGTTTCCACTACTCGAGGTTTTCTGCATCGCACAGCATGACGAGCTAGAAATTGGGATGGTGTAAGAGTAGTGTCATATAACTAATTATCACATAAAGGCTTACCTATCTTCCATGAAAATTAAGAAATACTGTCCGGTCACTCGTCATCGTCCGGCGCCGAATGCAGAAATAAGATTAAAATAGAAACAAAACACGCGCAGGCAAAGGCAACTAATAAATAATATTCCAAGTGTGTGATATATTCTCACCTGTCATTACCGACCATAATGATTCCGGCGGTGCGCCGCGAAGCGTCATTTTAACGGCACGCTGCGTAAGCGATGACGCGGCGCTTATCAGCGGTTATCACCCCGCGAGCCTCGCTCCTCGTGCTGCGTCCAGTTGCGCGTCCACGCTTGTCTCAAGCGCACGTCGCTCCTCGCGCCTCGCAGCCCGCTCCGCTCGCTCCCGTAACCACACAACATCTGTAAGTGCAACCCCACATCACCCGCTTACAGCACCGGCCCCGCGCCACTCGCAACACAACCTTTAACTAAAACTTGACTTAACTAATGATGCTCAGTTCTTTGATTACTTTTTATTGTTTGAAGACTATTACTCGTCGTGATCGCGCTGTTACTTCACAATTTTTGGGAAAAATTGTAATTTTTCTTAAGTGAACACGTGAGTCACTGGAAACGCACCAAGGCCGCATCATCCTAAAGCAAATTTGTCGGTCTTAGTGTATCAGCTCGGATTTTGTTATCGCGTTAGATGCTCTGCCAGTGCCTCTGATGGCCGAGCGTGCTATCGTTTGCGTGAAATCCGTGGTTTTCGTCACAATGTCGTAAATGTCAAACATTCTTGTGCCAGCGCAGCGCCATTGAACGGGCTCAGTCATACGGGCGCCGCTGGTGCACTGAAAGCGATCGCAGAAACCGTCGCAGAATGGATTAACTACGATGACGTCACGGGTCACTGCAGCTAGTGGTGTAATGGTAAAGGTTTGAAGATGAAGTGCGCTCGGTGTCGGTGGAAAGAGTTTTCGTGAGTGAGATAGGTGTCGGCGTGCGATACGGCGAGCCTTCGTAAACACAGTGTTAAGTGTTTGCTAGGCACCTCGGTAGGTTGTTGCTAGCTGACGCTGAGACGATTCTCACGCTTACGGAAATCTTATTATATTTGTTTTACATAACTGTTGTCTGCTTTGAGCAAAGTAATGCGAGGTTAATGTGTCGTTTAAAATCGTATTTGGGTAGATTTTCGTGAGGAGTGGAGGAGCTAACCGCAGTACGTCGGTTGGAATGTGTCGGATGTAACCGGCAGTTGTTATTGTGCTATTAGCAATAGTAATAGTCTATTGTGTTCATTAGTTTGTAACGTCGTGCATGTCACTACATCGTTGAAAAGACTTCTATGAATGCAGGGTCGGCGCATGAGTTGCTTGGCGTACAGTTTCACCATCGGATGAAAGTAATGAAAATCCTTTTACTGATGAAGCTAGTGTTTACAAATAGTTCTACAGCTATGAATATTAAACAGTGATATTATATAAAAGTTATGGTCCTTCAACTAAAGAGCCTTGTTTACATATTAATGTAAACAAACAAACAGATTATAACCTGTCTTACATATGTAGCTGTGCGGCGACGACGACGGTGGCGAGACCGCAGAGAGCGGGGCGGGAGCGGGAGGGGGGGGGGAGGGGACAAGGTCCATTCTTTTACGATTCGTTCACTAGAACAGCTGGTTTTGTTCAACAATTAAAAGGTTATGATCAATAATTAACCGATTCATTCTTCGGTTTTAGATTTTACAACCTGATAATGTTTTACAAATGCTCACTGTAACGTACCTACCCACACACTTATTTCACTATAAAATCTTAAAGTAGCCACACTATGTAAATAAGTCAGCGATAAAAACTTCATTTTCTGTTTTGTACGAAACCTAAACCCGGTTTTTTTTTGTGAAATATAAGAAAGCGCCAAAATCCGATGATACAGTTACAAGATGATTAGTACCTTGTACTTCAACTTGAGGAATTGCATTACACTAAGTCTAGTATGACTTCTATGAATATAATGAAATGAATGCACGGCAAGCCGTGGGAGAGGTAATCTATGCACTGCCACTAGACAGGCAACATTTGATCCTGTCAGACAAGTTGGAAAAGCCTCTGAAGACGTGTACGTCTATTTAATCTACTTCTTCTTCTTTTCGCGTCGATGAGGACTCGTATTAATTCACGCTGACCAGTATTTAGCAACCAGTAGAGCTCTATACATCCTGGAAGGTGCAGTTGGTTGTGCAGGACGGGTAGCACTACTCAAAATAGCGTGTTATCTATCTATATATATAAAAGAAGAAACTGACTGACATATCAACGCACAGCCGAATCGTCAGGGACTAGGAGCGTGAAATTTTATACAAGAATAGAATAGAATAGAATAAACTTCATTGTACACCTAAAATAGTAACAAAACTTTTACACAAACTTAAATCTATGGGTACAAAGGCGGTCTCATCGCTGACAGCGATATCTACCAGACAACCTTAGGGTGGAATGTAAAAATTTGAAAAAGAAAAAGGGGGTGTACTACAAATAAATAAAGGAAATCTTAGATTCAAATTATAAACTAGACTATACATAGACGTAATATAGCTATTATATATAAAAGATAACATATAAATATTATTTATATATATATATAAATATTATAAGCTACACAATTTCATACAAAGAGATGGAAAAAGAAAAGAACAATAAGGTTGGTGACGGAAGAACTGAATTTAGGTAGAGGCAGGATAGCAATTAGAGTGAAAGGAAATGATCTTTGACTAGGTTTTTGAAAGAAGCTAGTGACTGGGCTACAAGGTTTCCTTTTAAAATGTAGGCGAGCACTAAGAGAGGATTTTTCAAAATTCACCTCCTGAGGGGATGAAACAGGGTTCCAAAGTTTGTATGGAGAAACCTACGTTCAAGCAGGCGAAGCTGCTGGCAGAAGCTAGATGATTAATAATAACTGTATCTACCTGACTAGACTTTTAGGTCCTGATCCTCGAAGATGAACTCTTTTCACGTAACTAAATACTACGTTTTCCTACACTAGGGACCATTAAGAGACCTCGATATGTCTGAAGTCAATCATCTGAAGTTTATAAATGTGCATTAGTTGGTATAATTTGTTTCAAAAAAAAGAAAGAAAAATAAGAAAGAAAAATACATGTTTATTCTGCCTAAATAAGCGCACAATTTATTACAAAAATATAAACACAAAGTTCCCTGACAGGCCATATGTGTATCTGGCATAACTGTGTTGCTCTATATGACCATAGACAACACAGTTGTCTAGATTATCTGTTGCATTTTGGCTCCGGCCTTAACAGGGACAAACATAAACAAAAATAAAGCAAAATATAAAAGAAAATAATATAATTTTAACAATAAAAACTAAAAATCAGTCGTATCTTAGCAAGAAGAGGCCGTTGCTCAGCATATACCGTGACGCTAGGATGACGTTTAGGCAATTGCTTTACACTGAAAGTAATATTCAATAAAGTTAATACAGCAAAATACTAAGTTTTGGGTAAGCAAAAATGTAAGAATAAAGAATCAGAGTGAACGAAATGCTAAGGAGTAACCGATTGAAGTTGTGTGGACTGCAGTGCAGAGAAGTGAGGTCTTCATCACAAGAAAACTGTCGAATAAGCTGTTATAAGTAATCTGACAAAAGATACACACTAAAAAGAAGACGAATGCACTGGTTAGAAATGATATAGTTACCAAAGAAGTTAATATAGAAGTGGCGACTATACATTTAAAAATAATTGTATAGATGCATATAAGAGAAAGAATGCTGCGATATTAATCAAATTGATAGAAAAGCAGAAGCATGATAAAAGTGATGTCGCGTGTCTAACTAGGCTATGCCGTAATATGTTTGTACAGAAAAGTACAAGTCTGCTGCTCGTCAAATCGGCATCAACCTTTATCAGGATTAGTGAACGGGCCGATAATGGGCGGCGATTCTCGAGATAATGGATCTCTGATGGGCATGCATCTTCGCTTTATCTAATAACTCGTAAGCATTTTCAGAGATGTTTGGTCGGAAATACTTCTTGGATGGTTTGCGCGGCGTCGTCCATGTACAGTTACGTATTTATTGATTATGAGGCCTTCTTCTTCCATATACTTCTTTAATTATTATCTCAGTGTTAGTCCCGCTCCTGCATGCTGACTGGCGGCTCTGATTCTATAAACTCTATATATATTCATATCACAGTAACCAAACATTATTACTATATCTAATTTTAGTAACAATGACTTGCCACTTCTCATCTTGATGTCTATAATTTAATCAGTAGTCATTCGCCGTACCTAATGCCACTGTAATCGGTACTGCTTACAAGTGTTTGATTATCTCAATCTAGAGCTTGATGATATTTACATCCGGCGATTGTGTCAGGTACAATTTTTCGAAAAGTAGTTTCTTCTCTAACGTCTGTTTAACACAGGAATGTTTAGTGTTCCTTTATGGAAAAGCTACTGTATTAAAGAAAATCAAAACATTCATTCATTGGGAACGGAAATATCTCAGTAACTGTCCCGAAGTTGCAATATTTCCAGACATCTTAGACTATTGTTCATTTCAACAAAACTGGGAGTATATGGCCACGCACATCTACTATAAAACTCTTTATTTAACCTTCGAGAAATATTAAAAAAAAAAAATGATTGGATCATTAATTCTAACAATCAGTATCGAATAATTACTAAATTTTGGCAAATCAGAACCTCAGGCTTCATATTAACTTATTGCTCAACGTATTGCTGCGGCAAATGTTACCGTATCCCAAGAGAGTGTTTCTCACGCGACGTTGTCTATGCCTTGCCGTCTTTACAATTTCGGGACTTAAACGTTTTTACTTTGATTAATTTCTCTCTGTCCCGCGAGATTCTGCGCCATGCGATATAACGACCCTAGGCCTTGCAAAACTCTTTTAACTTACTCAGGAGGCAACAAACATTATGTATTAACTGTCGTGGATCCATAAAATAGTCATAGTTAACTGTACTAAGTATTCAGTGGTCGCATTTCGAAACTTGTTGACCCAAGGTTAGTTATTTGCTTTGTTGGAATTATTTACGTAAAATTTAGCTGTACGTCCGTTCATGTGAAAAGAAATAGTTTCTTGCTACTTCAGCATGTTCTTGAAACTATCCTAAGCTATAATAAACGGCTGACGTTGCCCAAATCCGTATTATTATCGATTGAATTTCAATGTCACGCGACCGGTAATAGGCTTAGCAGTCAGCGGCTGTTTCGTAACGCGGTCGTGACGGTCACTGATCAATTTCTTACTTATCCACTAAAAATAGTGTTCCTGCTTAGTTTATACTTTAGTGGCGAATTTTGGGAATAATAGGTCCAAAGACCGATCCTCTACCGTTGAACCATATAGACGTCAAACCACTTCATGCACACACCAGAACCCACAGTATTCCCATCACAGCAAAATTCAGAAATTTTTTCTATTAACATTTAGCTTCGCAAAGAGAATTGGGCACTTAGTCGACACTTATGTAGGTACACGTTTGCAGGTGCATAATTAATTTATAATAGTTTTTAAAATTTTCCTGTTACCAGTAAGTATCTACATTCTTGTCCAAATTTAGATTACTGTAACGTCTGTTACTACTAACTGTTATTAATTCATATTATTAAAAATTAGCGGCTAGAACATTCGACTTAGAGTTTTCTTATTAGGTACTTAATCTTGAAAGGACCATTGTAACGGCGTGTTAATTAGTACTTATAATGTCATATACTCGTAAAACAATTAAGTAAGTAAGCAGACATTATGAAGGTATACTACTTCAAGTTGTTCCCTATACATTCAAGGATTGAGTTGCATCCGCATTACTTATCTACCCGATCAAAACCACTTAAATAGCGCAACTTGGCAGATGAGATATACCTATCAATGACATTATGAGAAAAAAACATCGTTACTCATAACATATAATCATTTCAAG
This sequence comes from Mythimna vitellina, assembly GCA_949316375.1. Taxonomy (NCBI): domain Eukaryota; kingdom Metazoa; phylum Arthropoda; class Insecta; order Lepidoptera; family Noctuidae; genus Mythimna; species Mythimna vitellina. Next base: position 39,220,235 of record OX438684.1, read on the forward strand.
CACATAACTTACAACTAATAATACTTAAGTGCAACTAAAATAACGAGCAAAACAATCTATTTACTCAGATACATGTTACATAACACTTGTACATAAGACTTGCATCTAATACACTCATTAGGCACAGGAAACACCTAACAAGTAAGAACACAACCTCTCTTCATTATAGAGATCCGCTACCTCAACAAAACTAACCATTAAACCATAAATCCAACAACCATTTAATGAACCAGTATATTAGGCGCCATCTTGGATGCATCTCTAACGAGCGTGTGTTTAACGTAATTAGCCGACGCTGACTTCAATCGGACACTCTTTAAGAAAAATGACAAACAGATTTATGTTGTTAACCGTAACTTGCTATTGGTGCGCGCAGCGTGACGTCGGTAGTGGTCAACCAATCAGTAGCCGATTAAGTAGTTAGTGTTTTATATTTTTGGCGGGATGGTTTAAATCAAATACATAGCATATAGGTTACTTCTAAGCAAGCGTGCACCATCGTCGACCACATAATCATTTATCATCAGGGGCTCTAGTCTGCTATTTTTATAAATTCGTCATTCCAACACGATTCCATTGTCATTTTGCCAAAAGTTTGTAATCTGTTAATTCATAATAGCCAATCATTGATCGATCAGTGGTCTCGTAATAGAATTGTGGTACTAGCTGTCTCGTAACAAATTAAAAGCAATGATTGTACAGTGACGTTCTAATGGTAGGTCACTGTTCAAAGGAACTGTCAAAATTTTAGCAGATTACCGTATTCGTCAGACATTAATTTGTCAATGTCTGATTATAGATTACCATTCTTTGCCATTTCTTTCAATGGAATGTCAGTGGTTGATCATCGGAAAGTCATAATGACGCCATTATATTAGTAGATTACCAAACTTGTCAAAATCAACGATTATGAAGTCCATGATAGACCATTCTGACACTATTGTAATAGCAGACTTGAGGCCCAGGTGAGATAGTTGACAAACGCTAGCCTTGAAAAAAATGTGACGAGACAAGTTTTGCATCTAATAACTAGTGATTTCTGTCTTAAACTGTTTAAGACAGAAATCACTACTATGCTCTATTCAGTTAACTTCATTGAACTAAGATTTGATTGCTTATATGATCCTGGTGATTCATTAAATCACATTGCTACAAGTTGTCGTGTTGATTATTTTCATATTCGTTGAAATAGTAGTGTGTAAGAAACTTCATGGTGTCAGCACTGCAGGAACTGTTCCATTGTTAGTCTCAAATAAGAATAGAAAAAGCTGGTACCACCGCTCTTATTGCTAACATACGACAGGTATCAATTCGGTATGCAAACGGAACTGCGTCTACAAATAAACCATTTAAATTCAATATGTGTGCACTATCTTCACTTACTTATATTCAGTTATAAATTTAGCAAATGATGAATTCGTACGTTTCATTCCTCGATCGCGCCACAGAGCAGAAACGTTCAGCAGGTGCAGCATTCATAACTATTATATATACAGTTAAAAAAACCCTTTTATTTCCTAATAATACGTATCAATACACAAGTTAAAATAAAACTAATTCACAAGGATGTTCACGTTTTCATTTTTACTTTAGATTATACTCGTGTAAATATCTTTAACTTGTATTTTTTTTTAATGATTGATAATCATTAACTATCACTGTCAACTAATAAATAACAGTTGATAATTTAGTGTTAATAAATGATAATTTTAATAATAATAAAAGTAAATAGTAAAAGTATAATAGTAAAAGTGTAAAGTTTTGTTACTATTTTGGTGTACAGTAATAATACTATACAGTATAAAAAGTTTACTGTGTTTACTTTTTAAGAATCTGATGTTTTCTCTGAGTAAAAGTGGTATGAATCAATATTTACAGTATTTACTCTTCAGGGTCCGCATCAATATTCCACCCTGTGCATGCCAGATCAATGATGCTAACTCAAAATATTTATTAAAAATAAACCATATTTACAGACACTTTTGAACTATCAATATTTCGATAATTTAGAAAAAATAAGCTTTTTGTACATTCCAATCTCTATGGAGAAGAACGTGCAAGAAATTCCATACACAGTCTTTCAAATCATGTTATGGATGACAAAAATCCTGATAACCTATTTCTAGTAATTATTTATGTACATTAAGTTTTACACGACACGACGATATACATTAATGCTACTCCTAATCAAAATATATTAATATAAATATTTTTTCTCCTCATCGCTGCCACTGTGACGAAGTTGTCAGTAGCCTCGGTCACCACCGCCTGTCATGGTGTCGAAGCGCGGGTCGCATAGTGCGGCACGCGAATATAAACGACATTATCCGACGAACCCCGTTGGCGTTACGGTTGTTTTGAAATCTCATGGCCTGGGACGCGACGATGGTAAGAGACCGGACGGTAAGTCTTTATTTCCGTGGAAGATGGGTAGACGTTTAGTGTGGGATACTACCGGTGTCAACACTCTTGCTGCATCCCATCTTCCTAGCTCCTGCTGTGCTGGTGCGGCCACTGCGGCTGTGGAAAACCTCAAGCGGCGGAAATATAATAACCTCGTCGGCAGTTATATTTTTGAGCCGTTTGGGGTTGAAACTCATGGGCCGTGGGGTCTGAGTGCTCATACGTTTTTTAAAGAACTATCCAAATGCTTAGTTGACACTTCGCGTGACCTAAGGGCTGGCTTTTACATCGATCAGAGATTAAGCATTGCCATACAACGTGGCAATGCCGCCAGCCTTTTAGGCACACTTCCAGTTGACAGCGATGCGGGCGAGTTTTATGACGCCATATTTTAGTTAGGAGTAGCTTCTAGTGTATACATGGTTTTAATTTCTAGTTGATTTTATTATATGAGCGTCAGTTCACAGACATGACGCGCACTCAGCTCAATCGTTTTTAAAGGGAACTGAATGATGCAACACTCATCACACATCAGCAAGACATTTGAGTGAGCACGACTTACTCTCAACTGCGTTATCGTCCATGTCAAACAAGCAGTTACCTAATAACATAAGTTGGTCCACGGCATATTATAATATTAAAAAAGATGAATCAACATAGTTTTCAAAGATCAAACAAAAGTAGTAATTATTATTAACTCCATCAAAATAAAAAACATGTCGACAGCCACAAAATGAAAGGCAATCTACTTACTAATATTACAAAACCGAAGAATATGTTCGTTTGAACGCGTTTCAAACTTGACGAATTGACATTTTTGTGTTATGATTCTGGGTCAACGGGAAGTACTCTATGAATTTTAATTCCATTGAGATTGTCGAAATATACGTTTTTTGCGACATAAACGGCCGTATCTTTTTTATTCGTAAATTCAGAAGTTTGATTTTTTCACAGCTTTAAGCGACGCCGACTTAAGTACATGGTTTTAATTTCAACTCCATACTTCTTAAAAGGCTCTTGACAGACACACAGATAGATGGACAACAAAGTAATAATAATAATATTCTACAACTATCACAAAACGCTGTCTAGTCCCAAGCTGAGCAGAGCTTGTGTTATGAGTACTAGACAACTGATAAACACACTTATATTTCTAAATACATACATATTATAGATAAATTACACCCAGACACAGAACAAATGATTGTGCTCATCACAAAAACATTTTTCCTGGGTGGGAATCGAACCTACGACCTCCGGTATTGAAGTCAGAGCCACTAACCACTAGGCCAACAGGCCAGTCAAAAGTGTTCCTATAAGGGTTCCGTTTTTTTCTTTTATAATTAGGAACGATAAAAAACATGTTTCGTCTGCTGTTCCGCCCGCGATCGGTCGTAAAAGTTGAAAATTATCGCAAGGGAACATACTCCCGGGGTAGAAAGCTCTACGTGCTATTCGAGGATATGGTCTACCCGAGTCATGCAGCCATTCCAGAGTTGAGGAGTCAAGATTCAAAGCATTTTATTTCAAATAAACCATTAACAGGCACTTTTGAAATGTCAAGAAGACAGCCAGTCAGAAAAAATGATGCTGATTACACATTCCAAAGCGTAGATCTCTATGGAGAGGAATGTATATTATATAATAGAGTAACAGTTATAGACTACTATCGGTGTCACTGTGCAACATGATCTTGAATATAAAATAATCAGTTTTGCATGTCATTTATATGGCTTATCTCGAAGTGCGGCTATAAGTGAACCTTCTGCTTTACTATGCGGCACAGTACTCAAATCTGTAGTCACGCGTCGTGAGGGCATTGACCGTTTTCAGAGCAAGTAACGTCTCTTACGCTATGTTTGTAATACATTGTGCGTTCTTCAACACTTGTTGGTACTAACTGCAGTGGTGGTCATGTATTGGATGCAATACGATATCTTTTATTAACCGACTTTACATCATTTTCTGTCTTTTACATCCGGCTTTTTGTTGGTTTCTATATCTTGTTTCTTAATCACGTCTGGTGCTAAATGATATTTACTTCTTGTGGTATGTTATGCTGTGTGAAACCTATGATATACAAGTGTGACACTCGTAGTGTATATCAGTGAAAACTTATATAAGTGATAGTAAATCGAGTTAGTGGTTCCATCGACCTTGCCAAACGTTCGCTGACAACGCAAACTGATGACTCGAGTGTAGACTAGTAGCTCACTAAGAGTCTTACTCATATTGACGGAGATAGCTCAACAATGAATTATGTATTTAGAAAAGGCCTGTCTACATAATGTTTTTTAATCGCGAATTTTAGAGAATGTACAGGAGATCCGCGTGCCCGATAACCTGTGCTTGCCTACAATGGAGTTACAACTGTAGGATTGACAGTATCGACTTCGCTAGCTATTGAAGCAGCACAATGGGGCAGGAAATCCCTATTAGCATCAGAACGAGCCTACCCCAACCGCGATCACCTTGACTGATCGCTATCGCCGACTATTTCTGGAGACAACGTTATTTTTTTTTTTAAAGGTACCTACCTCGTTTTTTGTGGTTATTTTCGTTCTTTCGTATCTTTTCAACTGAAAAACCAAACACGAATAATTTTAATATCAAAACTCAATATTAATATTTATTAATACGACAAAGTTATGTAGTGTGTTATCAACACAACACTTGTGCTACTCGCACACACTGAACTCAAACTCCATAATTATAAGAATCTACATCTTATGTAAATTACAGATAGGAATAACAGTTTAATATTATAAAGGCGAATGTTTATATATTTGTATGTTTCTTACTTCTTCACACGACACGGTCACGGTGGAATAGACGGTGGAGGTGTGGCCCGCTTGGACGGAGGGCAGCCGTGTCCTCGTAGAGGCGGTCGGCGCTGGTACGGGCCATGGGCCGGAGCGCGGAGATATGGCAGCTGGCCGCCTCCTTCTGCGAAGAAGTATTGCTAGCAATGGTTACTGTGAGCAATGGGTAGCTAGCCGTGCGGCTGTCGGGTAACCGAGCCTAAGTCGATAACGCGTAGTGTTCCACGAGCTCCTCAAGGAGATATCAGGAAACTCGTAGTCTAAGAACGCAAAAGGAAACTGAAGGACGAGGAAGGAAAGGTGTGACTTTAGTCTGTAAAAGTCTGACACGCCCTCGCGCTTCACACTAAACCTTATATTATTTAGTTGATCAGGATTCGTTTTGAAGTTAAAGAAGTAATCGGAACTGAATTCCTCTCAAAGAATTGCCGTCAATTTCATAAATGATTTCTTATTTTTGTGTTATTTGAAATGGGATAAAAATTATAACATTAATTTATAAAATGGGCATAAAGAATCAAAAGTCGAATCTACCAGTCAGCCTTTGGGTGACGCAGAGAAAAATAATTGCAGGTTCAATAAAAAACTAGGTAAGTGCGAGTCGGACTCGCGCACTGAGAGTTCCGTACAAACTTACCTATGAAAATAGTTCAATTTCCGAATCGAGTTTCCAAAAAAAAAAAAAATTTTTGTCGTTACGTAACTACAAATTTACAGTTTTAATATTTTTTCCTATACTTATGCTATGAGACTTTGTGTCATGCCAAATTTCAGGATTCTAGGACAACGGGAAGTAGATACCCTATGAATTTTGATTCCCTTGAGATTGTCGAAATATATGTTTTATGTCACTACATAAAACGTATATTTCGGCATTCTTACACTTCCGGTACTATGCACCTGAAATGTCTTAACGGAAGCGGAAACGGATACCGATGTCAAAATTAAATCTTTGCGAATGTGGAAGCGGAAGTGTTAATACTATGAAGAAAAAGTATTTAAAAAAAATCAACTGGTGGGTTATGTCATAATCACGTCACGAAACGCGGTGATGCGCAGAATGAACCAAAAACTATAATAAGAAAGAAACTCGTTGCAACATGTTTGTGTAGTGCCCCCGCCTGCACCCCCGCGCCTCTCCCGATGTCTACAGTCATCCCCTTATAAATTTTGCGGAAGCAAAAGCATAAACGGAAGTGAAAAAGCTTGCGGAACTTCTGCAGAAGCGAAAGCAGAGTTCTGTTTGCAACACTAGTTTTTTTGCAAAATAAACGGCCGTATCTTTTTTTTCGTTAACATACAAGTTTGATTTTTTCACAGCTTCAAGAGACTGCAAATTTGAGTATACAGTTTTAATTTCAACTCGATACCTCCATGCGTTCCCGAGATAAAGGGTCTTGACATATAGACAAACAGACAGACGGACAATAAAGTGATCCTATAAGGTTTTCGTTTTTACCTTTTGAGATACGGAACCCAAAAAAACGGGAAGAAAGTGAATACAAGAATACACATACTAATAAAACATAGATACGAGTATACACAATTATAATAATAAAAAGAAAAAATGGATGGATTGTGTGAACAGTGATATGAAAGTAAAGGAAGTTAGTGATAGTATGGCGGTTGACAGGATAGAATGGAAGAAAAAAACGTGTTGCGCTGACCCCAAATAAGATGGGACAAGGGCAGGAAGATGATGATGACGAGTATAAAACCATTATACAATATTTATATACTCTAATTAATAAACAACATAACCACAGTTATATAGTCAAACAATTGGGTCAAATCGACAGTTGGAAAACATTAGCGCTGCTATGATATAAGTAGAGCCTACTGCCAACTTCTTACGAATTAGCTGCCGAACTTTAGTTTTTAATTCGGAAATAGATAACACAGTAATTAGTTAAGGTTGTCTCTCAAAATAATGACAAGTATGTTTGAAACAACATTACTTAGCTTCAAGATGATTACAGTCATTACAAGCTTTTATTTAGTTTCTCCCGTCCCGATGTTTGTTTGTAATCAAATCTTGCTAATTAAATTTGATCCCCTTCGGTTACCGATTGAGCTGAAATTTTGCATGTATGTGTAAATCAGATGACAATATAAATTATGACATGGAGCTGATCTGATGATGGAACCGGAAGGTGGCCATAGGAACTTAGATAACCCTATCGTGTTTGAGCTTTTTGGAATGGTATTGATGAGCATTAATTATACAGGTATCTACCGCGCTACAAAAGTTTGCTATGTAAAATGGTTTTCATTGAAAACTTGTTTTTTCTTTATCTCAATATTATACAAAAAAAGTCATTGAATTATTCCGGTCCGAAACGCTCAGTTTTTATCCTCATGGTAAAAAAGTCATTTATTTTGGCAAGTTTTATTGAGTCGTTTTTATTTTAATTCAATTGTAATTTATTTATTTTATTGACAGACCAACGACTTATGCACTAGTTCAATACATAAAAAAGTATTAAAAATTGTGGTGAATTTACCACTGGTACCAAAATATAAAAAAAATTGTGATCACATAAAAAAAAATTACATTGATATAAATTAAAAATTTCTTTTTCTTTCGTGTCGATCTGACTCAAATCTGATCCGACCAATATTAAGCCAACTGGATAGATATAGTGAAATGTCAGAGAGTTAGATTAAAGTACAATACATTCAGATCAATTACATTTTTAAAGGAACTAGCTGACCTGGCAAACGTTATTCTGCCATATTAATTATCAAAGTAAAAATTTTGGAGTTCGGGGTAGTAGAGTAAAAAATAGCCTACGAACTATTCTTAGACCTACTTAAAAAAATCACAAAAATCTGCCAAGCGATTTGACCCATTTAAGAAAAGAGTTCAATTACAAACACTGTGACATGAGATTTTTATATATCAGATAAAAGTAATACATCTATTTACTAGTAAGTAGCTGTGTGTGAGGCTCTGTTGCTAACTGTTCATTATCATGCGGCTTTTGTTACCTTATCGAATTCTTCTAATCCACCTGGTGACGTATGAATCTGAGAAAGTAGGTTTCTGAAAACAGTAACGACACTATCTTAATATTCCGGATCGTCACCTTAGCTGTTCTGTTTATATATATTTCTAATAAAGTTAACATTCACTAACAGGTACCTACATCACTTGGTATAATTAGTCAGTGTCTGATTTACGATGCACAATAAGTTACCAACATGATAGAAAGCATAGAAATTGATGGTAAATTTAAAAAAACCGTCTGAACTCGCCCACTCGGTTACAAGCGACATCCGTTAAACGCGAAATTAACTTTGTTGATGTTGTAAATGAGAAATTTTCTGAAAATTCTCAAGGTTTCAGAAAAATATTATTTGTTGGTTAAAACTTCAAAGTCCGCACTCGGGGTCAATCAGCGAAAGAGACAATACAGCATGATAAGAGTTAGGAAACTGACTGAATACACGAAGCGAGGATGTGGCCTCTTGGGTATAGTGACACAATATACGAAGCGAGGATGTGGCCTCTTGGGTATAGTGACACAATATACGAAACGAGGATGTGGCCTCTTGGGTATAGTGACACAATACACGAAGCGAGGATGTGGCCTCTTGGGTATAGTGACACAATACACGAAGCGAGGATGTGGCCTCTTGGGTATAGTGACACAATACACGAAGCGAGGATGTGGCCTCTTGGGTATAGTGACACAATATACGAAGCGAGGATGTGGCCTCTTGGGTATAGTGACACAATATACGAAGCGGGGATGTGGCCTCTTGGGTATAGTGACACAATATACGAAGCGAGGATGTGGCCTCTTGGGTATAGTGACACAGTATACGAAGCGAGGATGTGGCCTCTTGGGTATAGTGACACAATATACGAAGCGAGGATGTGGCCTCTTGGGTATAGTGACACAGTATACGAAGCGAGGATGTGGCCTCTTGGGTATAGTGACACAGTATACGAAGCGAGGATGTGGCCTCTTGGGTATAGTGACACAATATACGAAGCGAGGATGTGGCCTCTTGGGTATAGTGACACAGTATACGAAGCGAGGATGTGGCCTCTTGGGTATAGTGACACAGTATACGAAGCGAGGATGTGGCCTCTTGGGTATAGTGACACAATATACGAAGCGAGGATGTGGCCTCTTGGGTATAGTGACACAATATACGAAGCGAGGATGTGGCCTCTTGGGTATAGTGACACAATATACGAAGCGAGGATGTGGCCTCTTGGGTATAGTGACACAATATACGAAGCGAGGATGTGGCCTCTTAGGTATAGTGACACAATATACGAAGCGAGGATGTGGCCTCTTGGGTATAGTGACACAATATACGAAGCGAGGATGTGGCCTCTTGGGTATAGTGACACAATATACGAAGCGAGGATGTGGCCTCTTGGGTATAGTGACACAATATACGAAGCGAGGAGGTGGCCTCTTGGGTATAGTGACACAATATACGAAGCGAGGATGTGGCCTCTTGGGTATAGTGACACAATATACGAAGCGAGGATGTGGCCTCTTGGGTATAGTGACACAATATACGAAGCGAGCACGTGGCCTCTTGGGTATAGTGACACAATAGCCAATGTGATGAATTGTCTTCAGATTCAGCTACTTAACTTTTTTTTGACTAAACATTGGTCATCCATCATCTTTTCTCATCAAATTAAATGAAACCATTGAAAAGGTTTTCCTTGATTCCCCTTATTCTCACTTTGTCCCGCTATTATAGAGGAAACTGTAATCGTAAAATAATTCTGCTATAATAATGACAAGTCCGTTAATCTTTTATCTTTGATCAAGGAACTAACGACACGCTGATTAACTGTAATTACATCGGAAAATTGCTTCTTTCAAGAAAACTGAATGATTTTCCTTATCTAACATATTTTCTTTCCCTTTCACCTAGCTGGCGCAAGCAACGAACCCTAATATTTCATGAAACCATTAGAATATTGAACAACACGAGAAAACAAACTTATCTGATGGCTTCATATCTCATTTATCACAAACTCTTAAGCAAATCTGCGTGTTAGAGCAGGACAGACGTTCCACGTCCATCGACCTTCACGTCGTAACTACTAATTAAAATACGATAGAGATTAAACTTTATGTCTTTGTGCTACAGTTGTGTTTGAGATTGAGTGAGCGGCAGTTATGGTGTTATGGCTGGAGGCTGTAGGTCAGGGTTAAGCGCGGCGGTCGCGCTGCTTCCGAGTGTTCGCGGGGAATTAGTCGCGACAATGGCGAGTGACACGCTATTTTGTGACGATCTGATTGTGGCGTAACTTCACTGGACCAAGCTAGAGGCGAGTGCCCGCAACGGCCGATGTGACAACTAATGAATACTGTTCTTATGAACTGTCGAATGGCAGCAGAATAAGATATTAATTAATTTATTAAGACAGAAAACTGGACAAACCTTCTCTGAATACTCTGAAATAGAAAACATGGAAGTTAAAGGAGCTATTACTGACCTTTCCAATAGAAAACTATCAGTTGCATATAAAACACAAATAATAAAAATTGATAACAGGAACAAATTGATATTTGCTGCATCTCAATACAACATAGTTACACCGTCGGCAGATTCATTAACATAGCAAACACTTCACTAATATGAGCTATACAAAGTTAAGCAACTAATCCTCGTAGAATGTGATGCAACCGCTCTTTGACCAGAAGTATATCACACAGCGATGCACCGAACACGATTCGATACGCGTGCCCGGGGATTACTTTGACGAGGAGCTTGGGGGCGTGAGCTTTGAATAGCGAAGTGTGCACGCTACGTTCTTGTAGATTTGGTTTGTTAAATACATTGATAGCTATAATGTTATTAACGAGATTTTAATTAAATTCGAATATGCTGTTGAACATAAAACGACTTTTCAAAGGCATTACCTATTTCTTTGGGTAGATTTAAATGGAAACACTGGGAGTCGGGGGATGCCCCAGAAGGACATGCACATGTTCTCACAATTGCCGCACCTTGTATGATGACCGGACTTAAATGAAGTAAAAGGAATACGTAAGTGTGCCTACTACCTGCTTTGGGGAAAATGGAGTGTGAGTTTTATGCATATACTAGGTCTTTACCTATGAAATTGCCGTTTTTTAAAATGGGTTGCTTGGAATTATAAATTCAAATAAACTTTATATTAAAGGTACGTTATTCTTTTTTCGAAATTAGGTAGATATTTCTTGGTTTCTTTGTGTTTTGTATTATCTGTAATATCGCAGTACTTATGACTATTAAAGCTAATAAAGAAACGTTTTTTCAAATTAAGAGTTCCAGCGTAGAAACATGCATGCATTTCAAAGGACAAGCAATATCAATGACATACTTCAAAACGTAGGCGTAAGTGTACACCTACGCCTTTCTTCTAAAAAAGAACTCTGTGTTCTTGGTTTAATAGCTTTCGTTTTGGAAAATTTATCTTGTAGCCGCCCTTAGAAAAAAAAGTTATTCGTAAGATAAAATTTCCCACGTCAAACTAATTCAAACAAAAATAGACATTTTATTCATTAGCAGTTTTAAGTCCTTATACATAAACAATATTGCATACCGCTTGAGACACATTGTTTCCACGGTAGAACTCATATTACAAAATAACTTGATTTGAGCTTAGTACTTGGGTCCAGTTCAGTTTGTGAAGATTATACGTACTGACCTAATCTGTTGATCCTGGGAGGTGGAGACTTGGGTAATTAGGTTATAGTATCTATAGCGGAAATAACATATACTTCAAACATACAACATTATGCAAAATTATTAGTCACCGTTGGCGGAGACAGGAGTATAGGTCCTCTTATATCCTCCCATACGTGGCCTGGAAAACGAGCAGTCATCCTATTACATACAAATAAGAAAATAGAATTCGAATATTTGATGAGAAAATACGTTGCTCACGTAATATTTTTGAGGAACTCTCTTCCATCAGGCTTTCATCTGCGTGAGTAGCTGGTGCATGCGGGTTTCGAAATAAATTAGTTTTGGGAAATAGAAAGATATTCAGGTTCGATAGCTTAGTGCGGTTCGTTCTAAGAATTTTTCCCTCTTCCTTGTTGTTGACGGAATGTAATAATAAGACGTTATCCGATTTTCGATATTTTTAAAATTTTAACTTTTAATTTTAGTTTAAATAATAAATAGAGACCCCAAAACTTTCACGGATACATTCTTATTTCATTAAATACATTAAATTATATGTAATACATACATTAAATTAATTAACATGTGGAATGGAATTTTCTTGATCAGAAACAAAAATTAATCAGAGTCGATAACAAAAATCATTTTCGACTTCATATCCTAATTACAGCACAACTAAATTTGGGAATTGCATGTTTCTTGTTGCATTGTGTCTTTGTTATAGAAGTTAAATTAATATTAATATTAATGTAATTTATTTTCTCATACAATTGTTTTGTTGCACTTAACAGTTTAGAATTACTTAAATGAATTAGCATTGTGAGAGCTGGTGCCTGTTGTAGGTTTCAGAGAAACCTATGCTACGGGTCACCAGGCCCCACTTAGCGGCCTCACACTAGTTTCAATGGCAGGTAACATGGCATCCACTAAACAACCACAAAGAAGAAATATAAATGAAAGTTAAAAAAAAAACTGAATTAAACAGTAATAAAGAAACACAAACAAACTAATTAAAATTTAACAAGAAAAAAGAAAGAAAATATAAAAAAGCAGTCAATGGCTGTGTGATGGAGGGAGGTGCATCTGTAGGTGGTGTGTTGGAAACGTGTAGGTGGATGGTGGTGAATGTGAAGGGTGGTTATTAGAGTTATGTGTCTTGTGAACGTTGGAGGTTGGAATTATGAAGCCATACTATGAACATTTAAAGATAATTTAATGAATAGTTTTATTAACTAATGAGTACCACACAAATTTCTTAGAAACACATTCCTAAAATGTAAATCAGCTCGCGCTCAAAGATCCGCAGAGTCCTACGGGACTTGGCTGTGAGCAGACCTGTGTCAACAGTCTCTGCTCCGCTGTATATCTTAGAGACCGGGGGCGTGGGCTCCAGGCTCCTAATCTGGTGTATGTGAAGAAACTCTCGATGTTAATATTTGAATACTTACTTATACTTTTTGGGCAGTTCTGTCACTTCGTCTACCAAGAAATGATCGACTTAGACAATTAAATTCCTATTATCAAACTCAAATCCTATTCTAAAAGCCTCTAATAGCATGTTATTTTAACAACAATTCAACAATGATAAAAGAGATCTTCATCATAACAACAATGATGAAGATCTCTTTTATCATTGTTGTTATGCTAGTCAAGTGCGAGTAGTAGGTATTTATATTGGCCATATCATTCCTGGTCGCTTCACTCTTAGCAGAGTGGTCGTGGTTGCCACGAAGGGCTCTCCGGAAGACCTCAGAGTACGCCGTAGGACTTCCCGCCACTTTTATCTGCTGGCAGTGATCCGGGTGCACTCGTTAGACGGGCCATAGTAGTGGTAACTAAACAAAGAAGTTCAGTAGACATAAGAAGTAGTAGTAGCTATAGAAAGAAGTTTAATACCTAAAATATCTTTTTAATTTATCTTTAATATTTATATGTGTAGGCCTAAAACAATCATTATTATATCTAATCTACTGTTTTCAAGACTGTCTGTGCGGGTGGGCGCTGAATTTTAATCAAAAACCATTTTTTTGTGTGAAATAACTAATTTTTTGGGGTTCCGTACCTCAAAAGAAAAAAAACGGAAACCTTGTAGGGTTACTTAGTTGTCCGTCTGTCTGTCTGTCAAGACCCATTATCTCGAAAAAGTAAGATACGGCCGTTTATGTCATAAAAAACGTGTATTTCGACACTCTTAAGGAAATCAAAATTCATAGGGTACTTCCCGTTGATCTAGAATCCTGAAATTTGACATGACGCAAGGTCTCATAGTACAAGTATAGGAAAAAGTCTGAAAACTGTAAATTTGTAGTTACGTCACAAAATCTTTTTTTTGAGACTCGAAAAAATCTTCGTAACTCATTTTGGGAATTCAACTGTTTTCATAGGTAAGTTTGTACGGAACTCTCAGTGCGCGAGTCTGACTCGCACTTGCCCGGTTCTTTTTTGTCCGTCTTAGTTTGAGCAGGGTCGTGACCTGCATAGATGCTAAGGCCGCTACTACCACAGTACTTATCTCTTGGGCTACGTGCTGATCTTCCAACTAGTAATTTTTTTTTTCCAGAGATTCATCTTACGGAATTATATTTTTCTCGATTTTTTTTCTCTTGTAATAAAAGGATAATTGTCGTGATTCAATAGTTTTACTTTGTTTATATATTACAATTTGCCATTCAGTCACAAATAATTTAGGGGTGAAGCTTGTTTAAAAATACATTTTTGAATATATTCTTTGGACTGAAAAATAGCAATGAGAAGTAAACATTGAAGGCAACTTATTATTAGAAGTTTACAAATTGTTCTTGAGCCATTACCCCGTTTAAATGTTATTTTCCTACATAATATTTTAAGGTTAGGTTAGAGTCTATAACGAAATCCCGGGTGGCGTTTATTAAACTTTAGTTCACTTTGATTGTAGTTTATCTAATATTATCTAATGTATAAAAATCTTATGCCGCAGTGTTTCTTATCGAACTCCTCCGAAGCGGCTTGGTCAATTTTTAGGATTTTTTTATGTTTATCTATTTGGTAGGCCGGGGTAGGTTGTAGGCATTGTTTTCCCACCCCTCATTTCTTCTTTGATAAAGTTTGACAGAACAATATTTATCAGGTCAGCTAGTTTTCATATAATGGTTTTTTCAAGCCCGCTTCGAAAATTCCCCCAGTGTTCCAGATTAATCGTGTGCTGCAATTTAAAAAATTACTTCGTAACAAAAAAGTTTACTCCATTGTGATCCTAACTACAGTACTATTACTTGAGGACCACAAAGGAGTGAACTTTTCGAAGAATTGGTCGACTCTATAGTCGACTAATACTAGCTGCTGTTTATGTCGTATACTGGGCAAACCATAATTATGGCGGTAAGGCCCCTCTTTGAGGAGTGGTTGGAAAGACATAACAGCGTTCTCACCTTCCACATGACAGGTTCTCACCAGGCATGGTAAGTTCGGGAGGTTCCTGCACTGGATTCGTGCGGATTTCTTCCGCCCGGGTGTCAGCTGTATATGGACTGCCCGGAGGAAACGGTGGAGTATACGGTGGAGGTATGTCCCGCTTGAGTGGAGCACCGCTGTGTCCTCGTGGGGGTGATCAGCGGCAACGTCTTCTCGCGCCGGGCCGTGGTACAGGCCCTGAAAGGTCAGAAGCGAGGAGGAATGGTAGTCGGTCACCTCCTTCTGCAAAGCAGTAATGCTAGCGAAAGATGCGGTCGCACGCGTGCGGGAACGGACTTCCTCACGCCCCAGCCGTCGAATCCCGATCCCGATTTCCAGCCACTGTAGGCGTAGGCTTGCGGACGGCGAGATATGGGTAGCTCACCGTCCGGCTGACGGTTACCGAATGTAACCGTCCGGACTGATCGCGAGTCGTCGACGGCGCGTAGCCACGCCACGCGTGCCTCAAGGTGTCAGCAAACCGTAGAGAGCTCCTACGGTTTGCTCACATCTACATCGCTTGCTTCATCATCATCATTTGGCAGCAGGGCCGAAGCCTACTAGGGCCATAGGTTTGCTACCGAAAGGAAAACCCGGGGCCCTGGAACGCAAGGCAAAGAAAGAACATAAGCGTGGGTTTTAGTCAGTAAAATTCATATTATGTAGATGGCAACATCAAAGAAACTTCATGAGCGGGCAAGTACTAAGAGCGGCCAACTCGAGGTACATTTCCATACAAGCACTCTTACATGATTATAATAACATTACTACACATCTTTCTCTAGATATTTTGGATAAAAAGATAGCTGTGTATCTTGTGGATATTATCTAGGCTTTTATAGAAAGCAAAACATAAATTTGTATAAAACTAATCTAGTAAAGATCTCTGAAAATCTGCTATTTTACGTGAACTTTGACCCTTCATAATGTACTCTATAAAAATATAAAAAGTACATCCTTAAAAGCCTTGCAAATTTAATCGACTTTCAGAATGACGACCATTTTTCTGAAAAACTTTTAAGGTTTTAAAAAAACCGCGTTTAGGAGTTTGTTTATAAAAAGTACGTTACCCTACGTTGTTGAAACTTCAACGGTCCGGACTAAGCGTTTCGCTTCGTCGTTTATACCGCGTAAGTACATCGAAGGGCTGGAACACTTTGCCTGCTGCGGTCTTCCCAAACGATTGTAATTTAGGTGTCTTCAAGGCTAGAGTGAATAGGCTCTTAATAAACTAGTGTGCCTCACCATCAATGATTGCATCAAAACTTACCATCAGGTGGGATCGCAATCAAGCACTGGTTTATAGCAATTTAAGAAAAAAAAGTAATCTATGAAACTGAACTGATTTTAAAAATTCTTCCCCCAGTAGAAAGCTACATTATTCCAGAGTGACAAACTATATTATTTGATTGTGATTAATAATATTTTCTACGTCAAAAATGTTTTTTTTTTTGTGATGCATCCAGCGAAATGGGTATGGTATGGATGAGCAAATAAATTCGACGCACTATATGTGAGAGGGCACAGGGGCAGAAGGAGTAACTCTTGTGTCTCCAAGCCGGATAAGAGGGGTCTTAATACTATCGTATTAACCCTGGATATAATTATAGGACTGTACTTTGAGTGCAATAGTAATTTTAGTAAACATAATATTACGTTAGTAATAAGCATAGCATAGCATAGCATAGTCGGTCGTATAATGTTTTCACTGTCGGGACTCAGGCCTCCTTTCTAGGAGAGGGAATGGGCCATAATCCACCACGCGGGCCCAGTGCAGGTTGGTGGATGTCACATATCCTCGAATTTTTGGTTCTAGGACAAGCCGGTTCCCTCACGATGTTTTCCTTCACCGTTTTGAGAGCAGTGGTGATGAGGTAAATTACACAAAGAAATTCACTCGCAAGTCGGGGCCGTTACCACTCGGCCACCACTGCTCTCACTCGTTAGTAATTAGTTCACTATTTTAAAGAAATTAGTTTTCATCACAACGATCTACTGAAGGTTTAAAAAAAAACAACTTAAAAAAAATCGTAACGTGTTCTTTTCTATTACTGTTAGTCAACGAACATAAGATAATGATGTGTCAATTATTTGAATACAAGCGAAGACTATTCATACGAAGAGTAATCATTCTAATTTTATTGTATTACCTATTAATTGTGATCCTCGGCCAATAACAATGTGACATAGATTCCCACGGAGCTGCCGCGCGTGAGGCCACGCAACAGACTCTACGGACGTAGGTCTGATGTAAATCATCAGAAAATTGTGAATATGTATTATGTTCGTCGCAATTAGCTCAAAGGGATGTATCCTCCTGTCAGCTAATACCTAACAACTGCGATCGCCAGTCGGCTTTACAAAGCTTAGTGAACTAGTGCTCTGACAATTGATTATTCCGTTTGACGGTTTATTGTGGCGGTCAACGTCAGCAGTAAGCCTCTGAACTTCAATTATTCCCATAATGAAACCATGTTTTCAGTGGTCACAAAGGGTTTTAAACGTTAACTTGTCAAAATATCAATTAACGTAACTATGAATGAGAAATCGTGTTAGCGGACACAATACCTGTCTCATTCGTTGTGAACCGGAGCTCTGGTAATTACGTTATCCGGTAATTAGTTTGTGTTAGTTTAACCTCAGAAAACAGAGTAATTCTCTCAAGAGCTGGCTGAATAAAATTCTGCTATATTTCTTGTAGCTGTATAATATTCTGAGACTGACTTATAGTAGCGTCTAGGCTGACTTGTGGTAATAGGATTTCAAATTAAATTATTCATTTGTAGAGTTTCGTATCTCAAAAAGAAAAAACGGAACCCTTATAGGATCACTTTGTTGTCTGTCTGTCTGTTAAGACTCTTTATATCGGGTACACGTGGAGGTATCGAGTTGAAATTAAAACCATATACTAACGTCTGCGGTCCCCTGAAGCTGTGAAAAAATCGAGCTTCTAAGTTAACGAAAAAAAGATACGAACATTTACGTCGCAAAAAACGTATATTTAGACACTCTCAAGGGAATAATAATTCATAGGGTACTTCCCTTTAACCTAGAATTCTGAAATTGGGTAAAAAGCAAGGTCTTATAGCACAGGTATAACAATAAATCTGAAACAGTAAATTTGTTGCAATGTCACAAAAAAAGGAGGGTCGAAGAAAAAAAACAAGATTATATTCGGGAGTTGAACTATTTACACAAGGTGACTACGTACAGAACCCTCAAGGCGTGAATCTGACTCGTATTTGCCCAGTTTTTTTTTTTTAAGTTCTTGTCACATAATTTGTAGAGTTTGTGACTACGCATCAATTGAGACGCATAATTTGTGTAGATACTCTTGTAAAAACATTCTATTGTAGGCGAGCCTGCATCGTAATGCCGGCTAGTTGATCCAAGAAAATATTGTTTGAATAAATTTTTTATCACAAGAATAAGGCTTTCATATTATGCGTAGAGTATTTTCGTCTTTCAAAGCAAATTGAGCATTACGAGAACTATGTTTGAATATTTCAGCAGGGCTTTGTTTGTGTGGGTGACCCGCAACATGCTATTATTTCGCTACGCAAACATTTCACTGAAGTTCAGGAGTGTGTTTGTTGGTCGAAGAAAATAGAATTGTAATGTTTTGTGTAAACCACGATAATGGGTAGTTTTAATGGCTCTTGTATATTATCTAGTAACTTTTTCTTCTGTCGTGTCTGCGAGCATACGACAAGGACTAAGTCTCAAATTGGTTTTTCTATGTTAGACTGAGTATCAGCAGTTTTAACGTCATATAAGTTATGATACAGTTCCGTAAACCGCCCATCCATCACCTCTTTCTCTTGTTTTGTATCGTGTATTTGGAAGTAGTAACAATATATAAATACGCCGATGAGCTCCCACACGAGGTTCACATTCTACATCTTTATTCGGTAAATAATTCTATAAACATTATCTAAAAATAACAATTATAACAAAGTATTGTCACTCATTACGTTATTTATCATCTTTATCTTTTGTAAAATGCTAAAACATTGATTTTGTTTCTTAACTCGTCATGAAATCAAAATGTGTTACCATTAGGTACAAGCATTCACAATTTGGTACAGTTGTAGTATCTCATATCTGTTGATAAATTATCAGCGTTTCATTGACAACCATTTTCACTTTATCTTTTAAGTATATTACACTAACTATATAACAACATACTTTGTCTACACTAATATTATAAAGAGATAAGTTTGTTTTTTTGTTTTGTTTGTAGGAGGTAATCTCTGAAAGTACTTGTCACATTGCTAAAATATTTTCACCGATAGAAAGCTGCTTTATTCCTGAGTGACATAGGCATAGAGTGATATTTTATATGTACGCTGGCGAAGCCGCGGGCAAAAGCTAGTTATTAATATTTTCGTAGAGCATGACTTACGGTGTTGAGTCATGGACGCACCTGCAGAAGGCTGTATGCAGCCTAGGCTGAAAGTTGCTCACAGAATTATCAAGCATTCTATGCTTAGTATAATGCCTTAAGACCAAGTTCCAAACGTCTAGATCCAAAGACGTCTCTACGAAGGTCTTCCAAATCGAAAACGAGTCACGGAACTCAAATGGAATTGGGCAGGACACGTGGCTAAGTGTTGAGTAACAAGTTGCGGGACACTCGGCGACGTTGCAGCGAGGCACAGAAACGTGGGGACTGGCATGAGAGAAGAGAGACCTACATCCAGCAGTAGGCGCAGTCGTGCTGTGGATGATCATGATCATGATATTTATAATATTATTGCATTTGCTAGGTTTCCATTCTAAGTTTATAGGTAAATGATAAACTTGTATCTTTTATTTAATTAGGATTATAATCTCTTTCTGTACTACCTACTCGCAAGATACCTACCGGAATGGTTATCAATCGTATCTTACAATGGTATCTACATTGTTTCCATTTTGCTCTTGGTAAAAGGAATTTAAGACCATCCGTCCTGGGAACTACTAATTACTTAAAGAAAATGCTTTAATTAGTAATCGGATACTGTCTGATGCAGTCTTGCTTCACTGGTGTCTTTTGAGAAGCATAAAGCTGTTATAGTTCACAACCAGATATCAAAACAATTATCTTGTTAAGATAGAATTTGTTATCTAAAATAACCTGCCCTTTGTATCCAATAATTTGTATTAGAAGAGTGTCCATGGAGTTTCTTGCACGATAATAATTAGTTACATTTTGGAACGACCAAATACAAGTTTCAACTGTTTGACTGACTGACGACTGTTTGACAATGAGGCTGTACTGACTAGTAAATAGGTTCCGAAATACATGCTTTAAATTTTATTTCGAAAAGAAACTTTGCTATGATCTGCGATACAAAACGGTACTACAATGAAGGCTCGCAAATAATATAATTAACTTCAATTACATTCATCCATTCATTATCCACCCTAAAATCACAATTAAAATATTCGCTCTTAATTAACTTTAATGACATCTGACCTTTGTCGAGTAAAGCTGAAAGTTTAGGTTAACAAAGAAATTAATTACCTTTACCCTGCACTATTTACCTCAAAAAAATAGAAATATCGTTTCTCTGGCTGTGAAATATTAAACAGTGTTGCAAAGCTTTGCAGGTAATTAGAGATTCTCTGAATAAATTATACTCTGAGCAATATTTTTGTGAGTAGAAAGATATTTTTGAGAAAAGTTCGTAGCCATTCTTGATGTTTGTAAATAAATAATTACGTTCTGTTTGTAAGTCTTTGACTCAGAGGTGTCAATGAATTTAACATCTACTTTGTAAAATGATTAAATTCATTAATTCATTTATAGAAAAGGCACAGCTTGAAATAATTTATCTAGATTCTAGAAGTATGTTGCTCAAGAGTTCTGTATACAATCAAAAGTAAAATTCATACCCTAAAGGAGTGAAGTGGTGATGAGAGTTATATAAAAGTTCATCCTGTAGGGCGCAGGCGCTCGGGCACTCGGCTTGTTTTTAGAAAAGATTGTTTATTTTCAGGTCAGTTTAATTGGAAATGTTTTACGTTGGCCAGTCTACGTCGACATGTCAACATCAAATACAGAATCAATCATGGCATGTTCAAACAATTGGTGGAACACATCGATTATGTCGTAAAGTTACAATTTCTTCGCTCAATATTGTAGCTCCTTCGAAACTGTGATTTCCCAAAGCGAGCAGAAAGAAGGGCAGAAATAATCATTACGCGTTCAGTTAAATACAATAGCGGTTGATTAAAAGTGCGGCAGTATTGTTTGTTTCAGAGGTGACTGTTTGGAATAGGAATAATTCATTTTTCATAACCTAGTCAGCCACTGGATGTTTCTGGTTAATTTTACGAATAAAATCGTGTAGCGTGGTCGCTCACTATGGGCCTCATCAGAAGGCTTAAAGTCACCCAAAGGGCAATGCAAAGGGCAATGATCGGAGTTTCCTTGCGACATCAAATCAGGAATGAAGATATCTGCAGGTGGTCGTCATGACACGAAGCAGCGGCATTGCCAGCGTGATAGTGGTTTGCTATTACAGGACATACTACCTGTGTATCCAAATCCATCGAGCCGTTCGAGCGTAAAGAAGAAACAAACATACTCAGAAACTTTTATTAGGTACTTCGAATTGACATAGAACCTTCACGGTTTCAGATTTTTGAGTGAAAATTTTTGACATGGTACCTATGAAGTTCTTCTTTTAAAAAATATACAACATTCGATTATCGACTTCTAATTGTTTTTATTATTCAACTTAGACAATAAAGATGGATACTTCGAAAATTCGAGTGATTTTTGAATACGAGTTCCGATACGAAACTAAAGCGTTAGAAACAGCTCGCAATATTAATGTTGCGTTTGGAGAGGGGACTGCTAATTAATGCACCGTGCGACTTTGGTTTAAACGCTTTCGTGATGGAAACTTTGAT
Organism: Mythimna vitellina; assembly: GCA_949316375.1. Taxonomy (NCBI): domain Eukaryota; kingdom Metazoa; phylum Arthropoda; class Insecta; order Lepidoptera; family Noctuidae; genus Mythimna; species Mythimna vitellina. The sequence continues at coordinate 39,242,449 of OX438684.1, forward strand.
TTGAAGAACGAACCACGTAGAAGACCGCCCACACAGGTGAATAACAATGAATGGTGGAAGCCGATCCGAGCCAAACTACCCAGGAATTTCCGGTATGGTTTAATGTTACCTTACTAACAATATCGACTCATTTGAGTCAAATCAATAAAATAAAAAAATATGAATAATGGGTGCCTCATGATTTGCCTGATCTGCAGAAAGAAACGCGTGTTGAAATTTTTGTTGCCTTGTTGAATCGATACAGAAATGAAGAAATATTGAATCGAATTGTAACTGACCTCAGGTCAAACGCCGCAACAGTGTCCTAAAGCAAAGCTTACCAATAAAAAGGTAATCGTAACTGTACGGTTGTTTCAGCATGGTGTTATTTACTATCGTGCTATACTGCGCCTACTGTGGCTGGAAAGCGGGATTGAGATCCCGGCGACTGGGGCGTGAGAGGTTGTTGCCACCAGAAGACACGGTGGTGCTTGGTGGTACGGTGGTGTGCGCGGTGGTGCCCAAGCGCGGCACACCTCTACTGTATACTCCACCGTGTCCTCCGGGCGGTCCACACAATGGTGACACCCGAGCGTTTCTTCTGCACGAATCCGTTGCAGGAACCTTATGCTTAAGGAAAGTTAGTGACGGTTGACTGTTTGAAATGAAGAACTAGATAGACGTTTTCGAGTGACACCAAGTAAAATATTTTGCAATTATATAAAGAAGATCGAACGATCGACGTCGGAAGCTTGTGTACGGTTTCAGTTGTTCGTTTCCTATGAAGAAGAACCGGCAAGAAGCTCCATGGTTACTTTAAAAAAAAAAAAACTTGTAGAGAATCCTGGGAAACCTGCCACAAAACCATGTTTGTCAATATGTTCCCCGTAACTTGTAAAGAGAGTGCAGTGAGGACGTGCTACAGTGTGTAGCCGCGCCATTTGCGCTCGGTTCCGATTTCCATGCAAAACGCGGCTTGTTCTGTCACAGGGGGAATAGGAATTGCATTCCCTCTGTTCACTGGCTGCAAGCTCGTTTCCTTTACGATTTATTGAATACAGTTTCAAGTTACGGCTCTTATTGTATTACCCACTGTAGTTGATGCCGCACTGAGCGCGTTTTGTTCTCAAGAAAATATGAACGGGTTTGAATACGTTTGCTTCAGGAAAGTTCTCATAAGGTACTTGGGTTTAACAGCTATTGCTTCTCGTAACTGCGGTTAGTCTCATTGTGTAGATATTGTGTTTATTAAAATAACTTGCAATATACCTAGCTTCATTAACTGCATTTTTGCTACATTATTATTATGCCGATTATAATGGGTTTGTATGCCTAATTAAAAGTTTTATTAATTATATTCTGATATCTTCACTGTAGGTACTTTATATCGAATGAAAAATAATTAGTTAAATTTACTAAAACTCACTTAAAATTAATTGGTCCGTAGCTACGATTTTCATTATTAAGTATTAGATATTAAATGTCAAGTCCGTATATACGAATTCTTTTTAAAACTTACGATGTATTAGTTTAGTAAGAAAGGATTGAGGACTCCACCATTTTTGAAGTACTTAGAAGTTGCTAAAGTAGTAAGATGTGCAGTAAGCACAGGGCGGCAGACACTCACGGAGCTTATGTTATTGTGTGAGCCACTCGTCTGTTCTCTGCTCCATCTCATATTTGCGCTTCACTAAACGTGGTGTATTGTTGAGGGACAGGCACCGTTTTCAATGCGATCGTAAAATATTTAAGAATGTGTGCTGTACCAAGACTCTAAGGAGCAGATTGTTAAAGCTCAAATATAACAATGATAAAGCGTTCAAAGTCAGTCCTTTAGTCACATTCGGCAAAAAAAATGTTTAAGCTTGTGTTATGGAATAGAATAAACTTGATTGTACACCAAAATAGTAACAATTTTATAGAAACTAAGCTTAAACTTAACTTGTCTTAACTTAAGTTCAAAGGCGGTCTTATCGCCCACAGCGATATCTACAAGACGACCTTAGAATGGATTATAACAACTTAAACTAAAAAGGAGTAATCTGCGGTGTACTACTAGCAAACATTTATCAAACAAAAATTTTACAATTAAAATATACTACTACAACATTCATATCTAATTCTTAATTCATTCATTTATTCTTCTAGACATTCTACTTACTACATTTAATTTTAGTTTTGTTACTTTTTGGTGTACAATAAAATTTATTTTATTCTATATACGATACATAGATTAAAAAATATAGTCATACAAAAGATAATACAGAAACTCACAAATATAAATAATAATATGTTACACAATTACTGGAAGCGAAAAGAATAAAGTTGGGTTAGTGATGGAAAAAATTAAATTAGATAGAACCAGAATAGTATTAAAAAGAAAGGTAATATTCTTTGTTTAGGTTTTTAAAAGAACCTGGCAACTGGAGTATAATTAATACACATACCTAACAATGTCTACATCTATCAAATATACTCACACACGTAAGTTCTATCAGCCATAGACAACATTGTTCCGTTACTAGTGTGTAGCTGTCTCAGAAATAAGAGGATTACATCTTCAGTGGTCAAACTATAGATATTTGCAGAGCGATTGCCTGTGTTGTACCATCTTATCTCTATTCCTAAGTACGAAATCGTCTAGGTACCGATTCGAATAACAATTTCTATTGTCATTTTGAGCATAGAATATATTTAATGTCTTTTCAAAGTTTCACTCATCTATATCGTCTGTATCCTTGAAATAGTTCAGGTACAGTTGTCAGGCCAAGTTTGTAGTTGCTAGGTTTAAACAAAAGCTATTGATTCCGAATCTCGTCGGGTGGTAATATTACATGAACCTTATAACATTATATGGGAGCTACGTCTTTTTTTTTTGTTAGTTTCAGCTGCTAGTTCCCACAGGTACCTGTCTGTACGTCCGGCTGTCATTCCCTAGGAAACTAGCGATTACGAACACTATGGAAGTAATTGTAGACCTTGGGTTTTGATAGACAAATTGCATAAATGCATAGAAACTATTATATAATTGCAGCCACATGTCACAAGCACAGGTAGGATCTGACGTCCATTGTTTAGATATAGACTCTCAGATGCAGAGGTCCTTTAACAACGGTTGTTAAAAACGCATTAGGGCATAACGAACAAGACTGGACATTTGTTTGTACGATCTAAAGACCGTTTGTAACACAACAGTAGTCCACACTGCTTCGGAACAAAAGCAAAGTCGAAGTCAAGCATGCGATCGATTACCTGCCGCTGATAGAGTTAGTTTCAGTCAAAATAAAATCAATCAAACAAGCGCTCTCTGCTAGTTGTGTTACGAAATTGAAACAGGCAGACAGGCTTTCGCACTCATCGTAGATATTTATAGCCGTCAGATACATTATATTTACGGCACATTACATCACTTCCGCGTCAAACACTCCACAAGAGTTTAAACATTCAGTACACGAATATTATAATAGATAATGTCGAATTGATAGCGAGTTGTGGTCACACTGGATCCAATAAATGGATTAGCTATGAGGATTTGTAAGTCTGTGGCTTCATATTAATAAGATTACGATTGGAATTGACTTTGGTTAATATTACGAGGGGCACTGAATTTGTAAAAAGTTATTATTATTATTAACTGACTGAGATGAATGGGTTTTGAAGTAATTTATTTAAAGTTTATTTTATATAGGACGCATGCCTTACTTACCTATTGTGTTAAAGGAAGACACACGCTGTTAAATAGCTCAACCATAAGTAGGTTCTATGCTTACCTAAACTATAAATAACAACTCCTGACTACATAAATCTTAAAATATGGCGTCAAAAAATCGCCCGCGTCGCTGTCGTCTGGAAGTGTGCCAAAAGACTGGCGGCATTGTCATGTTGTGTGACAATGCTTAATTTCAGGTCGATTCAAAAGCCAGCCGGTCACGTAGTGTCAACTAGGCGTTTGGATAAATCTTTAAACACTATTTCACCCCTCCAACTCAATGGTTACAACCCCAAACGGCTCGAAAATGTAGTTACCGTCGAGGTCGTTACAGTTTTCGCCTGTTGAGGTTCTCCACAATATTTATAGTACATTAACATTCGGAACATCAATAAAGCTATTGATAAGTTGTATTAAAGCTTTATTGACCTTTATTGATGTAAGTTCTATAAAAGATGATAGGGCTAGCAAACTGGAGATCATTGATATGGTGGGAAAATGGAGACATAATAATGAAAATGACAAAGAATTAAGTTAAAAATTCAATCACAATACGATATTATTTTTGATTTTTACTGCATTTTGGGTCGAGTTTAGAGATGATATTTCAAGTTTACAAACTACAATAAATAATTAAATGTAAGTATCCAGAGTTTTATAATATTTTATGATCCAAATTATTGGTCTTGTAGGAAAAACCTCACCTTTTAAATCTTGTAACTGTTCAAGCACCTGATCCATTTTCTTATAAAATCCACAGTTCAGTGTAACATTAAATTCCTGCATATTACCAGTTTCCTTCGGTTTCTTTGCAAGTAAAACTTACAAAATTGCCTCCCAAAGGTAACATATTTCTACATGGAGCTCCGTGAGACGAGCGTGCATTTCTGAATGTATTAGGTTTCTTGAAAGAAAGCCTTACCCTACGTTATATTAATAAATTGTTCTCTACGTGAACTGCTCAGCGAAGATTGTTAAAATCTTTCACAAACTGCTTCTAATTCTATTTCCGCTTCAAGTTATGGAAACTTTTGAGATTTATTTAATATAACGCTAGTTTTTAATGAAGGTGTCATAAAAGTCAACTAAAATAACCTGGATTTAGACTTAAATAGAATTCCCTTCGCATCCGAGTTGGCATTAAGCCTGGCCGTCGTAGCCTGGCTTTATATTAGAAATTAATTCTCGGGCTGAAGGCGGCGCCATATTCTTTTTGCTCGACGCTGACTGGCCTCGTCTCAACGTCTTCTTGTAATTCCTCGCCGAATGGAGTCGACGTTTCTCGATGGGAAATATGACAGAAGATTATAACTTTCACGTCACATTTTTATTTCAGTTGGGAGAACTGGACAATGTGAGCGCTGATAATATTGATAAGAAAAAACTTTTTACAAAAAAATAAAATAACCGACTTCACTAAAAAAGCACATAAAGGATCAAAATTACTTTAATTTCGGAAGTCGGTGTTTCTCGGTATTTTTTGTTTCTTATTTAACACCGACTTCCGAAATTAAAGTTATTTTGATCCTTTTAGTGTTTTTTTTAGTGAATCCGGTTTTTCTTTTGTAAAAAGATTTTTATTTTACACTTTTGAGTTGCGACACACTTATAACCAGAGTGCCTATTTCTCATGAATATCCCAATTAAGCCAAACACTACTAGGTTACATTGTTTTATTATGAAGTTCCTTTGTCTACCTTCTACTTTCCGGCTCCATCATCAGATCAGTTCGATAGTACCTTATAGCCAAAGTGTATCTCATGACGATTCTAATAAGCCCAAACACGGCTAGGATACAATGATTAATTACGGAGTTCCAGTGCCTACATTCCGGCTCCATCATCATCATCATATCACTTCGATGATACCATTTTCTACATGACTATTCAGAACCATTAATTTATTTGTATGTTCGTAGTCACTTAACTATCTTCTCTGTGAGTATGAAGTTCCGTGGGCCAATTCTGGTCTTCTTCATCAGTTCCACTTCATCAAATGTTACTTTTTGACTGTAAATGCTAAAGTTCTCGATGAAAATACCAAAATCACTATATGCTTCCCTATAATATTTGAGGAGTTCCCTTGATTCCTCATTGAGCCCATCTGAACTGAATTTTGAAAAAAAAATAGGACCAAAGTGAAAACAAAAACTTTAAGAAAAAAAAATTGCACATCAGTCTATAAACGACGGAGTTCTGAGGTAACACACATAAAAACAAAATACAACAGAATTGACAAGCTCCTACTTTTTTTTTGAAGTCGGCTAAAAATGAAGATGTTTGTTGTGCATTTCCCATATCTACAATGGTCCTTTTCTAGAAAACACCTTTACCTTTTGACTACTATCTAAGTTAGGTCTACATAACTCGTCCCAAGTGTCCACGTGGAGATTGTCAACTGGCATGTAATTATAGCTCTTATTGCTGACCAAATAACACATATATTGGGATGATTGTTGTTCATTTAACTAGGAAGCACTCAGGCCACGGAAGTGGCTGTTAAACAATTGATTGAAACAATTAGCGTCGGTCTGCTACGAGTATGTACAGCCAAGTGTTGCCAGAGTTTTAAATAAAGAATACTTAATTTACTTTGTGTAAGTAATAATATTGCCATGTGCATTTTTTTGGGTTATTGTAAACTGGCCACATTGTTGATTTGTCTCACTGTTATAATTTCCATACATTAATTGTAAACTCGTCACAAACATAAAAAAATTCGTTATAGGTGGATACAAGTTGTTGTAAATTCGTCACACCTTTTCATTTTATACCATCAAAGTAACATCATATACCAAGAAAGTAACATCAGCAAAACAAGTTCTAAGTCTAAGTTTTGATATCATTGATATCAAACAAAGTATTTGAACTAAAAAGCGCCTGACCACAGGACCTGTTTGGTTACAGTTAGGTATCCATCTGGTCAACAATAATCTGAAAAAACTGGGCAAATGCGAGTCGGACTCGCGCACTGAGGGTTCCGTACAAACTTAAAAGGTAAATTGCGGTTTACGATTTATGACGTATTAAAAAAATACTTACTAGATCTCGTTCAAACCAATTTTCGGTGGAAGTTTGCATTTTTTCTATATTTGTGTGAGAATCTTAATGCGGTTCACAGAATACATCTACTTACCAAGTTTCAATAGTATAGTTCATATAGTTACTGTATTTTATTTTTTATTGTCTTGTATTTTTTCTGCCCTTTGTCTGACTTTCGGTACCTCGGGTCACTCATCCAAGGGAATGGTGAGGTAGACCAGGACGTAACACATCGGATCAACGCAGGATGGATGAAATGGAGACAGGTCACGGGAACAACTTGTGACCCACGGATGCCCCTCAAGTTGAAGGGTAAAATCTACAAGTCCGTGATAAGGCCTGTCATACTGTATGGATCAGAATGTTGGGCTGTGAAAAAGACGGATGAAAAAAGATTGCATGTAGCGGAGATGAGAATGTTAAGATGGATGTGTGGTGTGACGAGAATGGATAAAGTGAGAAATGAATATATTAGGGGAAGTTTGAAAGTGGCGCCAGTGACTGAAAAGTTGAAAGGGAATCGTTTGTCTTGGTATGGTCATGTGAAGAGGAGGGATGAAACACATGTTACTAAAAGAGTTATGAGTTTACATGTGGATGGATGGAGAGGAAGAGGGAGACCAAAGAAAAGATGGATGGATTGTGTGAAGAGTGATATGAAAGAAAAGGAAGTTAGTGATAGCATGACGAGTAACAGGGCAGAGTGGAAGAAAAAAACGTGTTGCGCCGACCCCAAATAATACGGGATAAGGGCAGGAAGATGATGATTTTTTCTGCCCTTTGTCTGTTTGGAAGAGGGATGGATAGTACCATTACAAAATGACAAGACCCAAATATCTCTCCATTTAGTGAAGTTTAAATTCCTAAACCAAATTGGTAGTAGATTACATTATACATATATTTTGCTAGATATTGTATAGTTCACTATATAATACATGTTTGAACGATTTATCCGGTTAGTTCAGTCCGGTTGAACGTTTTTTATTTTTTTCCACTATGAATGAAATTTTACAAATCTGAACTCTGTCGAACACGAATGCCTTCAACGATATCAATAAAACCCCTGAATGAAGTAAGCTGATTGTTTACAATTCCAAAGGCATGTCGATTTACAAAAAAGATATATGTTGCAGTGTTCAAAAAGTTTCATTGAAAAACATTGTGACTATTTGTCACACACAGAACACGGCTAGTATTATTGTGCTAGTCCCTTTACAATCCCGACTTGCTGACTCCTCTACCCACCACCGCCTGACTGTGTCCTGAACTTCACGTTGAGTGTAAAGTACGATTGTTCTCAAGCAAAGTTCTAACAAACTCCGTCGCAGTGATTTTTACTCACTTTTTAATTAACTTTTGTGTTAGGTTTGCTCCTAATGTAATTACGTGCTACGTTTACGACTCATTTATTTATATTACAGGATATCTGTCAGAATGATAAGTTGTCTCAATGTGATTTAGGACTAATTACTGTGAATTTAAAACAATTAGCAGCTTATTTAATTTTGTTTAGGCTTTTGCTTCGGAGCTTTATATAAATAGGTGTATTACTTACAGAAAATAAAAATTTATCGACTTTAATGTTTTATTTGTAAAACCTATAGTAAACTTCGGGGTGATAGATACTTACCAACCAACAGTTGTATTTCTCTAACTATATATAATAATAATTTATTTATTTTCAAAACTATTTTATCACAAAGTAGGTATTAGACGTTTTTTTTTAACGTGTGAAATTATCTAATACGTTCTCCCACTCTAGGGCGGAGCGAGACAGTGAATCAGAATTTTACTGGCTAAAACCATACCTTTGTTCCATCAGTTAGCTTTGCTTTTTAGCACCACATCCCACTATAGACATCATCATCATCATTTCAGCCGAAAGACGTCCACTGTTGGGCATAGGAGTCCCCTAAGCGTCGCCACAATGAACGGTCCTGTGCGTCTCGCATCCATCGGATTCCCGCAACCCTTACCAGGTCATTGGTCCACCTTGTAGGAGGCCTTCCAACGCTACGTCTTCCGGTATGTGGTCGCCATTCCAGAACCTTTCGGCACCTACGGCCATCCGTTCTGCGAGCAATGTGCCTTCAGAGTTGACCTCTTTTAAAGCTCACTGGGCCATGCCAGTAGGCCCGACGACTCAGGCTCGTTCCAGACGGTTACCGGATGAACGCTGAGTTATCCATTGCTCGTCGTCCACGCCTACGGTAGCTGATAGTCAGGGTCAGGATCTTGGCAGTACGTCCGTTCCCTCACGGTTGTTGCCGACTCCTTCGCAAGAATTACTGCTTCGCAGAAGGAGGTGGCCGTCGCCTATTCCCGCTCACCCCGGACTATGGCAGGTTTTACATGATACGACATCGTTTCTATTAAAAATGCATAATGCTCTGGCACCCAAGCTAAGACTAAACTCGTGTTATGGGTGCCAGGGCTCACTTTATCATTAGGTACATTTCCAATTTCTGTAAACAGGTACAAGTAATGAATGGTTCAATCATTAACAACCAAATTCAATTTTTTTTAAGAGTCTATTCATTCCAGTCTTGAAGATGTTAAAATTATAATCGGACGGGAAGATCGCAGCAGCCAAATTCATCAATAAATTAATTATCAAATCATTTAAATAATAAACTACTCAATTAGCTTAGTAACACATCATAGTCGGAGTCTAGGTTACAAATAGAAATGGAACATTCTCTTGTTATTATATTTATATCAATAAATATTGTAGTAAACAATAAATTTTGATGTCGAAGCTCGAAAAAGATCAACAAACAATGATGTAGTTACTGTTTGTCGATCTATTTCAGGCTTCAATCGATAATGAGAGTTTATATTCAGAAAGCTTTGCTTAGTTTTGATTTGGCACAAAGATAACGAAGCTATTATATCTTGTTATGATATGTATCTCCCAACAAAACATATCATGAAACGTTTCCTTTCCGAAATTGAAACTAAACATCATTTTAACATTCCGATAAGTATTCCTTTGTACTTCATGGAGGAATTAGAAAGAACCAGGTAAAGCATCCCACGTTACGTCTCGGTTCAAGAAAAAACCCATTCGTGGGCTGTGGGGCAACGACCTAAGGCAGCACTGTTTTTATTTTTTTAATTACACTTATAATGTAAGTTGTTAGTTCATTAGTAAATTTTCTTGTAAGTGGTACCTTCGTAAAGCTTTGTTAAACTTTTCAGCTTCATCTAGTTCTTATAAACCTAATAATGAGTTTTCATTACAACTGAATGTGTTTTGTCAGTGAAAGGTGGTTTAGCAAAATCATAACTAAAAAGTGTCCCTAAAGTAAAACTTTTCTTCTTTACACTTTTTAGGTTTGATATCCCTTTAGCTAAACCTAGCTACTATACAAGTTGAGGCATCTAGAGAATCTGTCTATTAAAGCCAGATAGCCAGAGTACGTCTATTATGTTATGATAATTTTAATTTCACGGTCAGGTTATTCTGTTTTATCACGGAGTTCTCGTGCCACCAACCAGCTTCGTCATCAGATCAGTTCGATGCTATCTTATAGCTAGAGTGTATCTCATTACAATTCCAATAAACCCAATCACGGTTAGGATACATTGTTATAAATACCAACGATTAAGTGTTGATTGAGACCATGAGAGAATATGTGGTCTATTTAGTTTTGTGCTACACGTAAGATGTAGGTACTTATTGTATCAAAGACTTAGTAAAATGCACTTCCTTTGAAATAAAAACATAATTTTTTGTATCTACTGTTTCTTCACTTTGCATATCTCCTCTGCAACGTTCTTTTGCGTTGCCGCTCTAAGAAAATATACAAAGTAAGAATTATTTCCCGCTGCAGGCTGGTTGCCCTCAGCATCAGATTCACTGACAAGAAAACTGATCTCACAAGGGTTTCCTTTACAACACGTAGCAAAAAGTGGCTGCGATTATAATGAACACAAAGTACAGCGGAAAAGCAAGGAATCTAATAAAAAAGAAAATCTGCTTACTATTACTTACAATTGTTTAGTTATTTATCAATTCATGTACACACATAAAATAGCTACAAAGGTAACGCTTATTTCTACAGAAATCTTTTCCAGCACACTTTTTTTTTTTTTTTTTTAATTGATATAAACCAGTGCTTGACTGCGATCCCACCTGATGGTAAGCGGAGATGCAATCATTAATGGTCAGGCGCACTAGTTTATTAAGAGCCTATTCACTCTAGCCTTGAAGACACCTATACTCCTGAAAGGAGAGACGAAAAAAAGAGATGTAGATATCGTAAGAGTAATAGGAAAAAAAAAAGAAAAGAACAAACAAAACAGTTATTATTGAAATATACAATATTAAAATATACTAACATAAATATATACCTACATAAAGTAGAATAAATCCTGGAAAAATGTTAAAAACAGATTGCCTTCAAAGAAAAATGTTTTTTTTTTTAAACAGAATGAACATATATATACTTTAACCCTGTTTGTACAAAATATATCAAAACACAAAAATAATTAAGTAAATCCGTTTCATGGAATATATTTCAGACAATCACGCCTGCGAGCGGTTACATAACGCGAGTCCTGTAGCGATACACACGCGCGACTATGTCGTGACATTAGCGACCGAGGTAAAGGGTGACAGCGTAGCATAGCATAATAAGCCTTTTAATGCCCCCACTGCTGGGACTCAGGCCTCCTCTTTCTAGGAGAGGGACCCGGCCATAATCCACCACGCGGGCCCAATGTGGATTGGTGAGTGTCACATGTCTTCGAATTTTGTTTCTAGGACATGCCGGTTTCCTCACGATGTTTTTCTTCACCGTTTTGAGAGCAGTGGTGATGAAATAAAATACCCAAAGTAATGCGCCTGGCTGGGTTTGAACCCGCGACCTACAATTCGTAAGTCGGGGCCGTTAGAACTCGGCCACCACTGTTCTCCACAAGGGTGACAGGCTGCTAGCGAATATATCGCAAGTCTGTGTCTCATTCGTGAGTCTACTGAATGTAGCTCGGCAGCATTGATGGCACGGATGGCGCAGTGGTTGAGCAGTTACCTGCTGCTCTGCGTGTCGCGGGATCGACTCCCCCACGGAATGAATATTTTTATGGCCCACAGATATGTCTGTGTATCTGGTGTAATTATGAGAGTTTACATGTTTCACCCATGATACTGGAGTCATTCCTAGTGTAGGGCAATGTATTTTTTTTTTTGAAGTCGCTGTGAAACAACCGTTGAGCAAACTTACTTGTTATATCATATACTAGCTTCTGCCAGCAGCGTTGCTCGCGTGAAAGTTGGTTTCTCCATACAAAATTTGAATCCACGTTTCTTCCCCATGACGGGCGAATTTCGGAAAATCCTTGTGCAAAATTACATTTTGCATTAATTTAGGCTGTGTGTTGTTATGTCATTCAGTCAGTTTGTTGTATATACTTAACATTAGTATTAGTATATGCAAAACCTTAAACACGTGTCTAGTATTTTTATGTAAAGAATCTATGTACAAACTTTCATAACTGTATCATGAAAAATCAAAGTTATAAGCTTGTTATGTTACCTGGTTGACCGCTCAAATACATAGTCACCGGACCATCCATGCGACTGAGGAGTCGTTTTGCTCCCGCATCCAGCTGAGCGCTGACACTTAATGCCCGCAATGGCCTGTCGTGACCTGTATTGTACTTACTGTCGGTGGTATTCAACTATTGACTTTTTTAATATTTTAAGGAAAAAATATACCATGGTGTAAAAATTATTGAAATAGATTCAGTTACTGATTTTGAACAAACTATGTTCCGGTTTTGCATATACTAACAATAATGTTGTATATAAATCTATGATATATCTCTGGTATCCTAACTAATTAAGGTTGAACTAAAATAGAATAATTCTGGTCGCAGCATCGCAACTGACAAACGCATCTCTCTTACCTAAATCATTACAAGCTGAAATGAGTCGAGGGGGAGTATTAGAGGTAATTGGTCCAATCACCCAGTGCCTCCCCCTCCCACCCTCCTCTCCCTGCCGCCTGTTAATATTCTATGTATTAGAACTGACAACTTGTAACCTCTGGGGCCTTGACAGTGTGTAGCTTCAGAGGCAGCAGGTACAGCGCGGTTTGATCATGCCCCTTATTAAGCTCCAATTAACTTAATTAGTTTTTTGATTTTGATACATACTTTTAAGTTGGCTATAAACTGGCAGTTTAGGCTTTCTGTTTCTTAACGCAAAAGTAAGAATCTCTATTCATGTCATGCTCGCTAAGAGGATTACTTATCCTCAAATTTTATCAAAGTTTACGATGTGCTAGGTACAAAGTTCTTCTCTTTTTAGAACGAAGTTTTACAATTTGTGCTAAATAAAGTAAACTTCAAGAAGCAGTGCACACGACTCACGAAGTCGCTCAGGTTTATTAAAGTGAAGCGTAAAGTTATATTACTCAGAGATTAGCTCGTACCTTCACAACTTATATTAAATCACAGAATTAAAAATTTTGTTTAATATAAAACAAAATATTACAAACGACGAGACTAAAACTTACAGAATATTCACTTTGTAAAAAAATCAATAGACCTATCGAGTACTTAAGCGTTGGTTCAATACTCAATACTCAATACTCAATACTTTATTGCATTCCATAGTACATATAGGTTGTATAAACATTGTTAAGATCAGTATGGACCCTGTCGGGCACAGCAAAGTTAGGAGAGAGGACGAAGACTAAGTAACAATTCATGGAATTAATTAATTAATTATTATTATAGGTACATATTTTTTTATTTTGTCATCGTTATTTTTAAATTATGTACATGTATATTTAAATGAAGTTATTTATGCATGTTTTTATGTTATTATATTGTTATGTCTATGTATTGGTAAATTATGTCTAATATTTAATTTATTTTTGTTACATTATTATTAAATTATGTTAATATTGAAATTAATTTATGTTTGTATATTATTATAACGTCTTTGTTTAAGCAAATTATGTAAGTTATTTTTATTTATTTTTATCATTACCTTTATTAAATTATGTATTTATTTAAATTAATTATGTATACATACTATAATTATGTCTGTGTATAGTTTTGATAAATGATGTCAGATATCTTAATTTGTTCCTGTCTTCATTATTATTAAATTATGTCAAATATTTCATTTGTTTTAAAATCATTATTATGAAATTATGTTATTTTTAAATTAACTTATGTATGTAATGTCTTTTTACAGTAAATTGAATGTCAGGTATTTGGTTCGTTACTCGTACCGGCAATCTGTTTAATCCGGCATTCTATACAATACATAGGCAATGTATAGAATACCTAAAACGTGTAGGTAATGTAAGAAACATTATTTATTTTATACTTTGCCTAGTAGGGTGTTTCATGTATTTTTTTTAATTTTCAATTTTTATTTGACTTTGCTCGAATTCTTGATACCACTCATGCACAGTGTTCATATACTAAAATTTATTTATTTATTTATTTTTTTAAAATCACCATAATCGGTTAATATTTAGAAGTTGCACGACGCCGAACTTAGCCTTCATAGCCTTCTAACTTAGAAGGCTAAGGCGTACCCGAGTACTTGTACCTAAGCAAATTACATTATGTTACGTATAGGCAGATTTTTTAAACTTCACGTTTATTTTATTACGTAAAAAAACTCGGGTGCTATTTCTGTCCGCGGGGTTTTTAGTAAGGCTCCCATTTCCAGGCGGTTATAAAAATATATCCTAACCTTACATAAACTTACGTAAATTCCTTCCCGGCTCTCGTCTTTTACATATATTGATTTTAAGTTGCAGAATACGTTTTATTTGCCTGTCATTTTATGGGTAGGTCGGTTAACATTAATAAATAAAGCCCAAAACCTATTTCATTTTACACATTGCCGGTGGACTAGCAGGTACTTTATACAATCCCTAGGAATTGTATACATTACTTAGGTATTGTATGGATACCTGAATATACCTAAATTACACAGATTGCCGGTAACATATATATCTTCTATTTAATAAAAATCCTTTGAAATAATAAAACATAAATCTATGAAAGCAACATTCTTGTGATCCGTCAGTGGTTACCTAAGCGGGAGCCCACATGAATCTGTGTTCCAATTTAAACGTAAAACGAGAAAGAGCAATTTGTTTGAATAAATTGAAGTAATTCCCTCATAATGCGAGTATAGATGCGAGAATAATGCGCTACGAGAGAGTACATCCATGCCAACTAAAGTAATGAATTCATATAAAAATTACAACAATTTATTTCAGCTGAAGGTCGGGATTAATGGAAAAGTTTAATTTTTGTGCCCACACTCATAATTTATTAGACAGAAAACGTTTTGTCTTGAGATCAGCTACATAATATACGTGTGTAAGGTAGGCACATTCGCTTAAACTGTTATAATAAATCACTAAAATGTGGCTGAAAACGGTATCATTCTCGCATGAAATATTATTCCCATTTAAAAACTGGTTCTCCAATGAGTCTGTTTGCAACAAGCAGACCAATCTTGTCAATGCCTCCCTTCTCCGGCAGGGTCAGTAGAGAGGTCGCAATGGACTGAGTGCTCGGTTGGCACCGTGCCACTGCGTACTGCAATTTCAGCTGACTTTTAACCAAGTTTCAAGCAGGGTATTGCAATATTTTAAACTTTAATTATATCACAAAAGAATTGTTTGGGAGTCAGATAATCTGTAGCATATGAGTTGTGCCTGAATGACAGTGAAAACATAGCTTAACACTAGTATGGCATATTGGTTCATAATTCACTCACACTTTCATTGGAGGATCACGTAGTTCAGGTCGCTCTACGCCTACCAGAACAAAAAAGGTGTAGCGGCTGGCCGTCATCGACCTGGTGGCCAAATATAGAGAGGGACCTCAAGAAAGCCTGATTGCCAAAATTGACAATCCAAGATGCGCCATTTGGCGCAGGAGAGTGAGGAGACTCGACCCCAAATAGTGGGACCATGGCAGGAAGAAGAAGAGTTGCAAAAAACTGAAATGTACACAATATGTCGCGATGGTTCGCTAGTGTTCCCCCCTCGCTAGTTAATTCCTCAATCAATAATCAAATCACAATAATTGATGTCCTGTCATTCTATTTGTAGCGCGAAGATCATTTGTCAGCTGAAATCATCAAATAATTAGTTACCTTATACGATTTGTGTAGGTAAACCATTGTTTGGATATCAGGTACAAGCACCCATTAAAATGCCATGAAACCTAAATTCGTAAACACATTGTTTTCTATAGATATATGACGAAAGTAATTGATGCAACGAATTAGCGATAGAGACGCAATAGATATTTTCTTTCTTGTTTTACAGATGTTTTCTATCCAATACTTAACTTTGAGTTTAAGAGAGATTTTCACCATAGATAGATACATGGAAAAGTGCCTAGGGTAAGTTTAGGAACTGTTCAGTTCTGTAGTGAGAGCGCGGCGCGAGGCGAGCCGACGGCGGCGGCCGACCACACTACGTGCGCCAGGTTCCGGCGGGAAATGTGAGTTCTTCGCAAAACTGTTACAGTTTATTGTGCGAAAATGAATTACCTATAACAATAAAAAGGACAAAGTGTGAGCCACGTCTAGACAGAGCCCGTTTGGTAGGGTTCGTAACTTGAATTGGAAGTTTTTTCCATGTTTAGTGTAATAAATAAGTCTTTTGGTAAAAAAACTTAACTGTCTTAAATTTCCGAGCGGTGGAAATCTGCTATTTAGAAAAATCGTTTAAATTTTTCTATAATATTTGTTTTATATTCAATAGTAATTTCTTGATAACAAGTGTTGTATCTGACAAAGAAGACCTACCATCCGTGGTTCAACCGAGCGCCGACGGATAAGGAAAGACGCCAAATTCCGGTTCCCGAATTTTCCGATCCAATGCTGACGTGATCGAGTCAGGGAGTACAAGTTATTGCATTATTTTGAATGTTATTAGATAGGTATGCATTCTTGTATGTGAGTAGTTCTTAAAAAGTACCGTCCCACACGCACAAAGTGCAGCTGCATCTGTGTTACGTACTTGAAGAGGCGAAGGCGCATCGTGAGCAGTTGGTTGTCTCGCCGCTCTTGGGGGCTCGGCATGTTGCTGTTTCACGTCTACCAAATGGGCGGGGTAAACGCACACGGGCGCACGGTGTGTGTGCCTCGCGTCGGGCAGGTGTGCGGCGGCGCACGCGCGAAGCAACAGATAAGTCCGCGCCCCGCCGTCGACTCCACCGTCATCGCGCGCTCGCCGCCGCGACGGACAGACGTGCTCGCTTTGTTCCGCCGCGACTCACCAACTCTGTATCCGCGCGATCATACTCTAGTTCGTAGTTTTCTCTTCGTAAATTTAAGGTACGTATCCCTTTTTTATTTTACCAACTTTTTTATTTTTGTATTTTTTTTTTTACTTTATCCGACGGGTTGGAATAATGTGAGGGTGCCGACGGATGGGTTGTGATTTTAATGTTTGAGGCGTAGGGAACGTCAATTTGAATGTAAGATTCTGCGGTTTAGTTTGCGGCGAAGTTCACAGCTACCTACTTTGTGTTCGGGTCCTTTGAGTTGAAAATAGGCGTATTAACCGATTCAGAGTCAAAGTGAATTTTTAAATGAGTATTTGGTACTTTGGTAAAAGTTATTTGTTGAAATTACGACTTTATTGGATTTTAGTAAGTATTTACATTTTTATTTTATGAGTTATCTTATTTGAAACATCATTTTATTATGTTATAAAATGTATCGTCAAATCTATCGTACATCGGAATATTTTTATGAAAATAAATTATTAATAGGTGCGTATGAGGTATAGTTACTTGCAGCCCTGAAACTGTACTATAACTACTATTATTTAGCTTAAAAAACTAGAACAAAATGCTTTAATCTTCAAGATTATAAGTTCTTCTGCATAAATGAGTCTATTTTATTCTTATAAAACTCATATTATTTGTTTATCCTATTATTTAATAGGAAACAAACAAGAAAAACTTGTTGCGGTAGGAAACACTGCGTTTATGACTTTTGTAACTTTCTATCTCCCGAACAAAAAGAAAACTCACTTTGTGAGTGAAGGATAAAAGATATTTTCAACGTTTCAATGCGAAGGGGCATTTCAGACAACTTGTTGAGTGTTGAGACTATTCAAACATGAAAAATGTCATTGCAACAATCTTCAGCACCACTAAAATGCTAAAGAAAGTCAAAACACAGACAAAAATGAGAATCAGAATGGCGGAGCTATCAATAGCTGACAATTAGCAATCAGTAGGCTTGTCGCTCAAGAAGACCGAACTTAGCTAATGAATAGCAACCAATTACCAGTCAAAGATCACTTAACGAGCTGCCAGCCTGCTTCCCAACTCACCACTCAGATCTATTGACTCAGCTAACAATCACATTCAAGAAAATTGATTAATTTTCGGTAATTTTAGTTTCTAACGCTATTTTGATTGAATAGTTATCTATAAATGGGTTAAAATTATTGATTCATGTATATGACGACTGATATCGTGTTCTGCGGCTTTCTTTGTGGCTGAATCTGAAGTTAAGACTTTAAATTCATGATTTCAAGTTTGTGGAGTTATAAATATAAGGAAAAGATATGTGTTGTTTATAACGGTTTGTCATAGATATTTAGCTATTGCGGGCGATATGAAAAATAAGTACGTATATAGTATATCCACAATGGTCTCTGAAAAAGCCACCATTATTAACTTAACTGCAGAAATTGCGTAAAGAATTAAGTACTTTCTGTAGCGACGGCGCCGTAGATTCTCAAGTTAATTGGTATTATTGCTTATAAAACTAACCATTTTATGGCATAGTTAAAATAGAAGCCTTTTTATCTGCGTTTACCATTTCAGTTATGATTGTCTACACTCCTACAGCTGTGAATAACGTTGATAATTTATCTTTGTTTTTTAAAATTAGTATTTTTTTAATTCTAGTGTCCGTATTATTATTTTTTTAAGTCAGTTCTGCTGTAACAACTTTATAAGAGGATGAAGAAACATTTTATCGCTCCAAAAATTTGTTTCAACCCGCATATACCGATTGAAAGAAGATTTATTAATTTTGGCAATATCTTAGGCGGCATTTACTGAGAGATAAAATCGCTGTTCAATGCCGAAACATTGACAAAAACATTTTAGGAAACCTTATCATTTTCTGATATTTTTGTCCTGTTGCGGTCACAAATTCTAATGGAATATGATTTGCTTGTCAGTTAACTCAATTATATTCACATGGAATTGAGTTACCGGACAAGAGAATCATTCTAAATTGTTTCATGATTTTATTGGCGGGGCTTTGTCAAGCTGAGTTACTTTATCGAAAAGGGGATTGAAGCCTCGTTATGTGTGAAAAAGTATATTAGATGACGACGTGATATTAAGAGAATATAAATCGAATAGAAGTTCTTGAACTTATATTATAACAGAATATACTTTATGAGTTTATAAATATATTCTAAATTATTTTCTTCAATCGACTTATTTTGACAGTTACAGTTATTTATTAAATGTCATTAAACGAGGGTTATAATATCTATTCTTAGTCCTCCATTGAAATAGAGGATCACTGTGTTTGTTTCGGTTTGTAGGGTAGTCAGCTTGGAAAAACCAGCCTCATCTAATTAAGAAAGATGAAAAAAAAAATTGACGTATAAAAGTGTTTTTAACCGCATTCAAAAAAAGGAGGAGGTTATCAATTCGGTTGTATGTTTTTTAAAACCTATATCATTTAAAATAAGAACATCAGTGATCATTTACGAGATGTCAAATATAATAAATTCAGTTAATCATTAATACCTGTGAGAGGAACACGCCTCTGCCCTGTCCGACATTACGACCCATCAATAAAGCGATATCGATAGACAGGACTAATAGCTGCGCTCGTAAAACTCGGCCGCAACGAAGTGACTCGAGATGGCGGGACCACTTGGAAGGTTCTGTATTAACGTGCTAATATTAGGACTAATAATATAATACATATGGACTCGTGGCTACATTTCTTTAGTGCTAATATTAGGACAATGTATTCGTGCTACGTTTTTCAAATAAGCCTCTCTCGTTTATTGCTCATTTTATTCGTAAAAACTGTATCAAAATCCGTTGCTTGGCTTTGGAGGTAGTGGATAAACAGATAGAAGCGGAAAACGAATGTGTTTTACTCATGTAGGTACGAAGGGATGAGAATTTTAATTTGGAGGATAATGTTATGAGGAAAATGTTCAGTGCGTTTGTGGATGGATGTAAGAATGAGGGAAGATCAAAGAGAGGTTGGAAGGACCCTGGGGAGGGCGGCTGAATGAATATCAAAAACGATTTAAGAGAACTACATGAGTTGAACGCGAGTATATGATCCACTGTAGTAAACAGAATCAGAATAATATATGTTATTCTTCAGGATAAATTCAGATAGTTTGTTCAAAACATAATAAAACTAATTTAATACGACATAAAAAAATCACGAAGATGCCTCCGAACATTACTTTTGTCGATTAAAAACCGAACTAATATATACATGCGAAAGTTTTAATTTTGACTTTTAGTCCGATTATTCAACAATCAAATTTTTACCGTTATAGTGTTATAATTTTATAATGAAATTTCTAGATTTTTAGTAAATCAAATCAAGCCACACATCATATCTTTGGCCATTTCTTTTTTTTTGTATGCAGTTCGAGAGTAACCGTGCTTTAGGTCCTGTAGTCCTCTTAAAACAAATGCTGGTTAGAAAAAATGAAATTCGAGTTTTCGTTTCGCGGTTACAATATTTCAGTGGCAGCTATCCCTCGACCAAATATTGAGCAAACGTCAGCCGGCTTAGGATGTGAGAATGTAATCAGTAACATTATGTGTGTTTAGGATAACAGTCTGGCGTGTATTGAATATTATTAGAGTGTTTCACTAAGCTAGTCTAGCTTAGTGAAAATGTTATTTCATAATGATGATATTTATAATTTATGAAATACTCTTTAAAAGCAACGTAAGCATGTGTTTATTGTAGCAATTGTAATATAGGGCGTGACATTTCGGAGAATTTTCAACTTTGGAACTAAATTCGTTAACAATGGACGATCGGAGATAATATAAGGGCTTGTGCGTGTTAAAATGTAGGCTTTATTGCTATCGAATTCAATCTTTTACATTTATGTTTATATTACTCTCAGCTATAGGCCTCACAGTCGGCTTAATATCATTTGTTTTTTTTTCTTTTATTTATAATGTGGCATTTTTATTTATTTATAATTCTTCTAAAGCAGATATGCACAGCCCGCGGTCCGCAGGCCGCATGCGGCCTCCCGGCAATATGTCAGTGGCCCGCAATTTTCCAAATTACAGGAAAATGGGTGAAACATTCAATAAAACTGCGGTTAATCTTAGCTTTTAAAATCTACAATCTTTAGGTGAACGATTTTCGGAGTTTCAAATAGTTAAACCTCTATTGGACATATTTAGCAATCTTTTCACCATTTCAGCTGAAACTGCACCAGAGTCAATGCAGTTAGAATTAGTTGATATTCAAAACGATCAAGATTTTCGCAACAAATTTAATGAAGGGGACTTGCTGAACTTTTACCGCTGCATTGATGAAACTATGTACAAAGAGTAGCGCACCAATGCAATGAAGTGCGCCAGCTTATTTGGTTCTACTTATATATATACGTGAACCAACTTTTTCGGTATTGAACAATAACAAAACAAAAAATCCAAACCGCCTTGCAAATGAAAGTTTGGAAGCAATTCAAAACAAGACTTTTGAATTTTTCATTTAAAAATTTAAGTTTTGAGTTTGGTTCTGAAGACTTGATTTCGTAATAATGGAACTGATTCTAGATATTTTGGTTTCAAGCATAAAAAACACTTTTTTCTGAAAGATATCTTCAAACAGTAATAAACCATTCTTGAAAGATCATTTGTAAAATCGCTTTGTGTTTTTCCACATGACATGCTTTGGGGTTCCGTCGGCTCCGGTTAACACGCCTGTGCACCGTGTCAGGGGCGGCAGCGTGACGGGAATAACACGCACTGTCTGAAGGCCGCCGCGCCTGCATAGCGGTGCGTGCTAACTGCAGTAACGCTTTGTTACGTGAAAACCGCAAGCGGCGTCCTTTGTCATTCGTCCGTCCATCTGACAGGACAGTGGTAAAATACGCGGAGCCGGTACCCGGGTGTGGATGATGGGTTTTTATAAGGTTTAGGAGACCGGCAGTGTCTTTGTTGTGTAGGTTTTTGATTCAATGAGTGCGAGATTTCATTAAGTAAGTACGTATGTTCTGCGCCGACCGCTAATATAATTAGACAAGAGAGGAGGAAGGAAGACTCAAAAATTGCTATTTGTGTGAAAAGAAATAAAT
This sequence comes from Mythimna vitellina, assembly GCA_949316375.1. NCBI lineage: Eukaryota > Metazoa > Arthropoda > Insecta > Lepidoptera > Noctuidae > Mythimna > Mythimna vitellina. Next base: position 39,264,519 of record OX438684.1, read on the forward strand.
GTAGGTATAGTGTAGTTACGAATAAATATTAATGTATCGTTTCCGAGTTTCTTACATAAAATGCGAGTTCTTTTCACCACGGAGTTTCAGAGTAGGCTTCAAATCGTTATTATAGCAAATTCAGAAGTTACGGTATTTTGAGTTAGGTAACTATCATTTACGGAGTTTCACGGATTGTAGAAACGGACTTGTGAACAAATTGAAGCTTCTTTTTTGAAGAGAATAGTTTCTGCGGAGGAATAATGCTAAAGATCATCTAGATAATGAATGATCATGTTTTGTTGTCGTTGAAGTTATGATATATTGATTTTTTCAGGGTCTAACTAATTAACAGATACCTACTTTTTCAAATAATTTACAACTGAAACTTTTTCTGTGTTACTATTCTGAAATCAATGTAAACGGCTATATAAGTTATTAGTAGGTATTGAATTTTTGTTATTCGACATGTATATAGTAATCTAGAAATTGATTGCAAATAGTCCTTGCTATTCTTGACCGCCCTGATTGCATGGTAAGCCCATACGTTTGTAGCTAACATTCACTGATTGTATCCAAACCTAAGCGCAAACACTTCGAAGCTCCTAATCGGGGCCTTATCTAAAGACAATAGATTCCCCTGGGGCCACACGGCCGCGGGGCCGCCGCTAAGTAGTGTCAATTGGGCGAAGGGGCCCTGATATAACCCTAAAAGCTTCCCGTATCGGTGGTCGCCGTAAGTAAGAAGTAGCGGGTTAACTATACTTTAAAGAGTGGGGACCCGTCAGCGATTAAGGTTTAAGTTTAGGGACTTGATTCTTGCACTTTATTTTTAATGGAGAACTAAAAATGTATTGTGTTCAATAAGTTTAAAATAAATAAAGAAATGAATAACGTTGTGTAGTTATAAGCATACACTTTGAAGTCTGACTGCTTTAATGTCCACTTAGTGTATTATTTTGAGTCTGGTCTACTCGGTGATTGTGTTTTGCCTACCTGTAGACACAAGTAAAGGTTGACAGGTATATTATATTTTTTCTACTAAGTGTTCCTTGTCAAAGGACCAGCTATATTCACAATACAGATGAATAAAAATTAAAAGGCTTGCAGAATGTCAACACTTTACAGTTTTTTCATTACAGATCCGTCGACGTTTAACATTTCATAAACGGGCCAAAATTTTCACTTGAAAAAATTCGTTAAACTTGTGAAGAAGCTCTCGACAACCGAAAACGGCAGAGTAATTTGATTAATTCTATTACACAAGTCCGAGCGGTTATCTATAAAAGTCGGCATTTTTAGAAAATCATTAATTATATTATCTTTTTGGGTACTAAAAAGAACTGCTACTTACTGTAATTACAAAAATATCCAAACAGAACCACGGCTGTTCATCGATGGAGGTATCAGCGTTCTTTCCGTGCTTAATTCAACATTCCAGTTCGGAATTTAATCTCTATACACTGGAAAGGAAATATGAAAAACTAGGCAAAAAAAAATATCAAAATAACTTGTAGGCCAGCAATAGTTTTACTTCTTGAGTATATTAGAAACACGCTCAGTCTCGAATAACTTTATTTCACGAGCTAATAATGAAAACTGAATTAACTTAGGCACCGTTAGTCCAGTGGTTGAGTGATCGGCAGCTATACTGCGTGTAGCGGGTTTAATTCCCGTACAAATATTCGTCAGGTCTGGGCCTCTTGTATATTTGAGTTTACATGTTTGTATCGCACCCATGATACAGGAGTTATGCCTAATGTGGGACAACATTAAAAAAACCTGACAAGTGCGAATCGCACTCGCGCACTGAGGGTTTCGTAAACTTATCTATGAAAACAGTTCAATTCCCGAATTGACGAAGATTTTTCCGAGTCGCATAAAAAGTTTTTTTGTGACGTAACTACAAATTTACAGTTTTCAGATTTTTTCCTATACTTGTGCTATGAAACCTTGCTTCATATCAAATTTCAGGATTCTAGGTCAATGAGAAGTATCCTAAGAATTTTGATTCCGTTGAGAGTGTCGAAATATACGTCATTTGCGACATAAACAGCTGTATCTTTTTTTTGTTTACTCATAAGTTTTATTTTTTCACAACTTCAAGAGACCGCAGACCTGAGTATATATTTTTATTTTCTACTCGATACCACTTCGTGTTCCCGAGATAAAGGGTCTTGACAGACAGATAGACAGACAACAAAGTGATCCTAAAAAGGTTCTGTTTTTTCCTTTTGAGGTACGGAACCTTAAAAAATACACAAAACACAGTAAAATTTTGCGTACAAATAAAAATCAAAGGCTATGTGTCACTGGAAGTCATACCAAGTAGGAAGATATCAATATTGCCAGCATCAACTTGAATGCACATCAACACACGCCGACATTTACATATTCATGCTTGGCCTTCAATTTCAATGCGGGATACACCCTTCCTTCAATAACGTATTCTAATAGCGATATTCTAGCTGTGGAAGAAGGGTACATATTAGGACAGGTGATTTTAAGGGCTATATTTCACCGGGACACCATGGTGGCGCAACTGGTCGCGCCGCCATGGTGTCCGTAAGCTACCAAACTAGACACCATACAGACACTAGAGTCGCTACACCACACTGAGACGGTATCAAAATGGACCTTGAGTGCACGCGTCCGAGTTGGTGGCACCGCCAAATTGGTTGCGCTACCAAACGGACACCAGAGTAACTCTCTATAGAGCTGTATGCATTTTGTTGGTAGCGGCAACTGGTCGCGCCGCCATGGTGTCCCGGTGAAATATAACCCTAAAGGTCTTCTCTATCAGTAACACTTTGCTGAGGAAAAATTGTTGAAGGAAAAATGTTTTATAGGATTTAGATTTCAAGTAATTAGGTTCTTTGAAAAGATTTGCTCAGTTTCAAAAATGGCGTCGGTTCATTTAGATGATTTACAATGCTAACAGTAAATTAAAACAAAGCTTGTACCTCTTTACTTAGAACTGTAAACTCTACCTGTGTACACAGGGCTGCGAGCTGCGTCAACATATAGCGTTCACTTCAGCTGTATAGAATGAAACGAATTTGATTAAAAATCTATTGAACCTCTATATCAAACCTAAAAAAACATGGCGCTTTTTTTAATTCCAGCGCCACCGTACACAAAAAGCGTTTGTATGTTATCCTCTATTCTGCATCCCCAGCTTGAATAAACTGCACGTTTTTTCATCTATTGTCCGCTCGTTGGATTTACACGCCGCTTCTACCACTCAAAATTACTTACTTTGTTGTTGAATAAAAAATATCACAATATTCGCGAAAATTAGATAAATTTTCTGGCGTTCCGATTTTCTTTCTACATTAACGTCGACATATTTTTTCTCCCCAGAAAATTGTAATAAATAATTGAATCTCATTCGCGCGACAACCATTTTATCTCAAGCATTCTCTCTGTTTAATCAAAAAGGGAAAATATACAAAAATGTCGTAACACCTCAGTGAAATGTTCACCCTTTCACGACGAATATCTTTTCGGTTCAAGATCCTTTTTTGACAAAAGCGTCTCTTGGAATTCTCATAGACCTTAAGGTCTTCAATATTTTGGTCTGTAAATAATTCAAATTCGCGAGGGCCGTGGGCTCGATATTTGCAAGTGAATAGGCGGAGGCGTCGTTAGGCTTGAACGCGACTCATGTCTCTTATTGCTGTCTTTTTACGGTTCTGCCTACATGAGCCTGCTGCTGCAATACATGCTGATAGTTTTTTTGTAATTTATTTTATTAATAATCATCATCATTTGAGCCGAAAGACGTCCAATGTTGGACCTAGGCCTCCTCCAAATGTCGCCAGCACAACCAGTCCTATGCGTCTCATATCAATCGGATTTCCGTGACCCTCGCCAGGTCATTGGCCCACTTTATGGGAGGACTTCCAATGCTGCGTCTTCCGGTACGTGGTTGACATTCTAGAACCTTTCGTCCCCATCGCCCATTTGTTCTGCGAGCAATGTTGGTACATTGCCCACTGCCACTTAAGTTTGAATATTCTTCAGGCTATACCGGTAACCTTGTCTCTCTTACGGATATCTTTATTTCTGATGTAATCACGCAAGGAAACTCCGAGCATAACCCTTTGCCAATGGAAAAGAATCAATGGAAGGTCATCCCTTCGGGTAATTTTAAACCTGCTAATGAGGAATTGTGTGCGACCAAGTTTCAGGGCCATATGTCATTATTGGCAGCACGCACTGATCATACTTAGACTGTCGTCTTGAGACATTATGGTATGTTGGACGAGAACTTTCTACATTATTTTATCCATCAGCTAAATATTAGTTCAACATATTCATACACTGTCCATTGCAAGTAATCCACATTTACACGGATTTCTGTGTAGATATCAACAAAAAGAGTTACTTAGGTATTATATGCAAGCTTATAAGTGCTAACCATCACGCCGCTCTGTGGCATCCCGTCCAAAGTTCAAGCAAGTTCAATTGTGTTCTTGAGTTGTACTGGAACTGGAGACCACAATGGAACTTACTCCAAGTGCTTCATGTATCTGTTGGTCGGAAGGATAAAACCATTATACCAATTAAAAAACAAAACTGTAATATTAAAAAAAAAAAAAAAAACTAATTTTAGATAATTATATTTTATTGCAATAATGGTTTTTGTTTCGAAGGCAATTTACTAAACTTTAGGCCCGGTTTACCGCACCAGCTTGTGTCAATATTTTATTAGGTCACTTATATTTGAATTTTGTCAAGCAAACCCACTGATGCATGTAATTAGAGTAATTATCTGTTACTGTACGCTGCAGTTCTCACCTCGTTAATGACATCATAATATCATTAAAGTTATATGTCGCTCGCTTATTTTAATAAATACAAAAACAAACGGGCTCTTTGATACAGTTTCAATATTTTAGTTATTATTTATTTACTTTTGTTGTTTAGTGACTAGTTAAAACTGTTCGCCTCATTAGCGCCAAAACTATTTACTTTTTAACGAACACATAATTATCTAACCAGCAGCTCACCGACTTATATAATATTATTGATTTTCAGTGATACATTAGCTATTATTTTATCTATAACAGTCGCAACATCAAACCTCGTCCACTTCAGCACTTATTAGCAGCTTCTGCTGTAAGTCTGAAATGTCAATTGCCATATTTTGATATTACAATAAAATACTTCATCTAACAGAACGTTGACAACTTGAATTTCAACTCTGTCATTGTTTTGTCTATCTTTATTCCAAACTTAAAAATTCTACTTTCTTTCTTGAAAGTTAAAAACTTTCTTGTAACTGTATTTCTGGGGATTCTTGACTTTTCAGATGTTTAGAACTACTATGGCTTAGTCGTGCTTAGAAACTACTTCAGTTAGTTAGCCTATGATGATGAAAATAAGACAAAAATCGAACATAATTAGAGACTACTATATACATGTAGGCAATCATCATCATCATCATTTCAGCCGAAAGACGTCCACTGTTGGACAAAGGCCTCCCCCAAGTGTCACCACAATGAATGGACCTGTGCGTCTTGCATCCATCGGATTCCCGCAACCCTTATCAGGTCATCGGACCACCTTGTAGGAGGCCTTCCAACGCTGCGTCTTCCGGTACATGGTCGCTATTCCCGAACCTTTCGGCCCCAACGGCCATCCATTCTGCGAGCAATGTGCCTTGCCCATTACCACTTAAGTAGGCAGTACATGTAGGCTGTATATTGCCATACGCATATTGTACAAAAATTCAATAATAAAATAAAAATTATAATAAAAATGTCGGTTTTCACCAAAATTATATTATTACAAAATGTTATTATATAAAAAAATACCTACTTAATATCCCTGATGTTTTATTAATGTTAATACATTAGGTACTTAATATTATATATAATATAGGTTATTCAGAAATAAACCAGTTCATATAAGAATAAAAACTCCGTTCATAGAATATTCCGAAAGTTTTATAGTTTCGTAGTGCGCAGAGAATGTGGTTCAAGTTCAGTTCATGTGGAAGTTAGTTCTGTACTCACTGTGAATGGCGGAGATCACAACTAACGGAGTAATCTTCTCCACTTAATTACCGATGTAGGCTTTTCTGCAATCATGTTGAATGTTTTCAACGTATCACAGCAGTTAACATGGTTTTCAACTAGTTGCCAGATTTTTCCGAAGTATGTCAAACGGCTCAGTAGTCCCACTATATTAAGCTATATGTATGTGTATAAAACGAGAAACTGACTGACGGGACAGGAGCGTGTTTTGCAGGTTTCTTTTTATGACGTAGGCGAGCACTAAGAGAGGGTTTACCAAATTTCACCTACGGGGATGAAACGGTGGTCCGAAGTTTGTATGGAGAAACTTACTTTCACGCGGGCGAAGCCGCTGGCAGAAGCTAATAAGTACATGTAGTTACCTTTTTTAGGTGGGAAATCATCTGTTGACGTCTCCCACCTTTGGGCGGAGCGAGAGGGCGGGTCAGACTTTTACTCACTAAAACCCGCTCCTAGTCCTTGCTAACATCTTCTTGAGGCGTGCGTGAAACACTACGCGCCGTCGACGACTTGGTCTCGGTACGGATGGTTACTGGACGGTTGGACGGCGAGCTACCCGTTGCTCACCATACGCAAGCCCGCGTCTACGGTGGCTGGTAATCGGGATCGGGATCCCGGCAACATATAGGTACGTGATGTACCTATAAATTACTTTTTACTGCAAAGTGCCATTACGGCATCAAAAAATAAGTATGCTGCATCCTCATGCAGGTCAGGGTCTTATGGCCTTGACCGAATAACAAATATCAACATATTCAGACACTTAATAATAATATGTTACTAGAATTCTGTGTTATTCCCAACGCAATTCATGAGGGGAGGGGTAACCTTGACTTCCCTGGACCACTTCCAACCCTCGCCCTGGCAGTGTGCCTCCAGCGACTGTACCTACTTCCTCTATTAGTGAATTGATCTATGGCGCGGTGTCCTTGGCATTCACGATTGTATTTTGTATAGGTACTTGGAAATATTTCAGAAAAATTATTTATTACAGCTTGGAGGACTTAGCTTGTAAAAGAATGAGTCGGTAGTATTCAGTGTTTCTTAATTTTGACATAACAGTTCTTTCTTTGATGATGGTTTGTTTTTGGATTCATAATAACTGAGTAATGTGTTAGTTGATGTCTTCTCTGTGAATAGTTGAACCTATCGACTTTTGGGACTTACCTCACAGTATCTGTCTTTGACGAATTACCTTATGTACAAGTAACATATAAAATTGCAGTAGATATGTACCGGAAAGGTTCTCATCAACCGAGTAAATGCGGCTTAATTAAATATTTACGAACTTAATAACAAATGAACTTACACATGAATATATTAATAACTTGGAGGCTTCATTCCGCCACGTTTACTGCAATTTGGTCCACGAATATAAATATGTAAATCGTAGGTATTTAAAAACTTTTGTTAAATTATTATGATTGAGCGATCCCAAAAACAATACGTGTTATTTTATGTTATTAAAATAATAATCGTAGCATAACATTTTAGAAAAATAAAGTTATCTTCGTAGAATTATTCAAATGAAGTAGTGTTAAACCAGAATCCTGATAACGCTGGTTATTCAATTTTATATTTGACGTTGATGGATTTTGAAATAATATTACATCATAACATTTAGCGGTCAGTTTACTACAGTAATATCAGGTTCCACGCCTATTGTAAAAACTATCAAAATATCTTTATATTTTGATAGTTTTTGAACGTTAAATGTTACGAAAACCTTTTCCATTTCAACCACAATAATTTCAAAACCTTTCACGATATAACTTTACACTTTTTAGAACAAAAATAGTTTTCTTATTAGCGGATTCGCTTCCTCTTCAATGTTCTATCTCTAGGTCTCATTTGTCGGTAATTAAGTTGTTAAAAAAACGTATTTCGCGGAAACAGTCCCCAGTTTTGTATAGGAGGTCTCGGCATCAATGCAACGATGTAAAGCATTCGTTAAGACGTGTGAAGCAGCCATAATGCTGTATTCATCTCCGCAAACTGTTGAACAGTTTGTGCTTTTTTGTAAAGGTAATTTTTTACTTGGTCTTTCATTAACGTCCATACGTCCAACTCAAGGTTTGCCAACGTGCTATGTAGCGCAGCATACTATGTGTTGAATTAAAAGACCGCGTTCGAAACATATCTCTGCGCTCCAAAACACAAATTGATGATATGACTTCAAAAGCTGCCCAACTTAAATAGGACTAGGCAGGATATGTTTACCGCATATCTAATGAAATGAACTGACCAGTAACACACAGGATTGGTGCCCAGGCACAGTGACACGGGGCCGCGGCAGACCACAAATTAGATGGCAGAACAACTAGGATGTCTTTGAGAATTGAAAAGAGGAATCGTAATCGTGAGAAGGATTGGAGGGAAGACAATACGGGCTAGTTATAATAATAGTATCATTTTTGACAAACTCTTATTTTGATTGAAATCGAATAGTTCAATTAGTTACACGTGCCATCTATAAAGGTAATATAATAACGAAACAGTTATACAATAAACTAGATCTATTTAATATCCTTTTCTCTATTAAAAGCTCCGCAGCGCGACACGTGCTGAGTTTAGAATGTTAATCGCCGTACATGTGATGTCCAACTGCGTTGCATTACATTCACAGTGGTTCATTATTGTATTATCTGTTTTTGTATCAAACGCTCATTCACATAAATTACTGACAATTAATAAAATTATTTTTCTCGTTCCAACACTCATCAGATTAGAGTCTTTTTGTGGGTGACATCAGGACTGCAGCCACTGGGAATAAAAGTTTAACTACAGTAGGTGAAGCCCAAATATATAATAGATGGTTTGTGTAAAACTTCATACAGCTGGAATGGGGATGACTATTAAGTGGGATATGGGAAAATCTGTTGCGGCGGCTCAAATGACTTGAGATAAGGGCAAGAGATTGATGATAATTTCAACTACATTACTTAAATTATTCTTCTTTTTTTGTGTCGTTTTGACTTAATTTTGGCCCGACAAATACCTAGCCACCTGGATAGCTCTGTTGTTGGGCCTCGCTTAAGTTACTTACATTGAGTTATTTACAGATGAAGACATATATTTTCTTTTTTAAATCACTACAAACATGATCACATATCACAGACATTTAAATCTAAAAGACCATATTCTAGAGCTACTCAAAATGTGATCTCTGTCGGTACATAGGTACGTCGTGTTCGTGAGTCATACTATTTTAATTACGTTTTACATTAGCGGGTAAATCGGGCTTATTTTATTATGTACATAGATAACATGAGTACATAAGACGCATGAAAATGAAAACCATATTCGTGTACATGTTTACATTTTAACGAAAGTGTTCGGAGTTGTAGGCGCTGATTTATGTTTATTATTATTAGAAATTTGTGTTACGACAGAATAATTACGAGTATTATAATTATGCTATAAGCTCTGGAATTTTCCTAACAACATGAATTTATTGAGTAGCGAGTACACAATGCTACTTAATTATGTGAAATGAGTGTAAATGGAATCAGATAGCGAAGAAATACTATATATAGGCAGGTAGATAACTTAAAAATTAGGTTTGTGAATTTATTTTATCTATACTTTATTCGCGATAGCATTGGACAGAAGTTAAAAAAAGGTTGTTTTAGTATACACTGTGTAATAAAAGTACAATATATGTATATTGTGATTTATTACAGTTAATATTGATACTGTATTTATTATAATCACTGTTATACTTAAAAGAATTCATTTAAACTATCCAATAATAATATTAGTTATTTCTATTTGCATGAATGTTAAATATTTATCTTGTTGCCTTGTATTGTGTACCATTGATATGTTTTGTAAGGAGGAAACTTGTTGACATGCTAATTAAAAAAAAAAAAAATTAATAAAGATTTACTGTTTACCTATCTAAGTGTTTAGTACTTACCTTACTTAATTAAATTTATCCAAGTATGTAATGTTAAAATTTTGTATTGAAACCATTATTTATTAAAATTGTCAAAATTTATCTCGAAAAATAAATGTTGTTCACACCTGCTTCTATGATGAACCTCATCATTTGTCTTATACAGTAGTGAATGGAGTATTAATATAGATGAAATAATTTCACGAACTAGTTTTTTCGGTTACTTTTAAAACCACGTTACTAAATATATTAAAAAAAAAACGATTTGTCACTGATTGAATAGGCTTCTCAAGTTTTTACGAAGGCCTAGGTTAAATTAGTACCTGCTTTTAATTGCAATTTCGTCAAACGAAACACTGCCTACGAATCTATTACAGTGTCTTTAAGCATTAGAACTAGGTTCTCCTTCTTGTAATATCTAAAGTTTAGTAGCCTGCAGTGTTTTTAATATATGAGAGACAGGAAGCAAAGCACACGAGCAGCATTCCCCGCCCTCCAGAATTGCCGCTAATTAATCGCAGCCTGCTAACTATCAATTATCTGCTATATAGTCTATTAAAACATTCGTAACGTACAGTTGTAGCTCAATGTTGGCAGTTCAACGAGCACTAAGTGGAACAAACAAACCTCAGCGTCTATAAAATTAGCAGGTTTCATTCCAAGAGAGCTTCATGAGGGCCCCCAGTTACTGCGAGTTCAGGTCCAGGTGCAATTTAAAATATTAAAATTGTAGAATGCTCTGCCAAAATGAACAATTGAGTTTCAACTAACTAGAACATACACGGATTCTGCTAATTGCTTTACGTTAATTATCTAACTTATAACGATAGAATTAACTCGCTTTCAAACGGAACTGTAGAATTTTGAGCAAGCTGTTCAATTATTTAAACGCACCATATGCTTCTTGAAATATTTGTTGATCATTTTTTGAACATCGTTTGAAAGCCTTTTACTATGTACTAGGCGTACATGAATATTCGCGTGTCATTATTTCGACATGGTCTTCTACGTACTTCTAGGGGAGCGCGCGGGACAAATTGTTTTACACAACGTGTGGATTGTTCGCGGTAATTGTTTTAAAACTCGATAAATAACGTCCACATTCCGGCCACAGCCTGAATGGTAAAATAGACAGAATTATTCAGCTTTCACCAACCTGTCATAAAAAGAGTTTTAAAAAATAATAAACTGTAAAATAATATAATTGTCTGATTCGTTTAAACCCTCTTTTCAATTTTTATTGAAGAGTCAGGTTTTAATAATACAAAGTACCTCATCAAATAATATTTTCAACGCCCTTCAATAAAAATGTCTAACAAAAGATAATTGAAAACTCGTATCATCTCGATCTCATAATATAATATTTATTAATGTATTAGCTGCTCGCCGTCGTCAGCCGACAGTCGTCGCCGAATCTCCGATAAATGATAAATACACAGCGGGGATATTACAGAAAGTAATAATAATAGAACACACACAATGAGGACTGGGAACAAGATCTTACTTGTGAATTCATCTTCATTATTTATTACATCCTGGCTGGCTCTTGCTAGGGCTGCTTCTCGCTACGATTGTGGGAACATCCTTTTGTGGAGTCTTTATCGTATCAGTCAGTTTATTTAAACAAACTGCGCAGTTCTTGTACCCATTTTTAAATATTTTCTTAGTTAATGACATATATTATTTTATTCTATACCCATTTGACATATTTCAGCGGAACCACAGAACCAACAAAAAAAAAACAATCTAAGCGACAGCCCTATATGGAAAGCCGAGGCAGGAAGTCGCGCGATATCATACGCTATTGTTTTATACGGTCCTTGGCACGGGTAATGCAATCAGTTGTCCAGCAACCATGCGGTCTGCCCCCAGCACTACACGGCTAACGAAATTACCGACCATGTGGGAGAAAATTTAAAATCAATCCAGAACCTTTGTATCGTAGAAGATTAAAAATAAGATACGAAAAAGGCGTCACAAGCTGTGTATTTGTTAAACAAACCTTTTAATAGTCGGGGTGGAGGCTAATAATAGGGGCCTGGAAATAAATCCTTGTTCACGCTCAAAATAGCCGATGATCACCGCTCAGGCGCTCAGCTGGCTACGCTCGTAGCTCGTAGCGCTGCGCTCGTAGCGGCCGCGTAGCCGGACTACGACGCGCCGGCTCTACGCCTGGAGCTTACAATACCTCCTTAGCTTTATTAAGTGTTATTCTTTTGTTTTCTGAAAGAATATTCTATTAGATCTTAGAAAGGAATCATTGTTGTGTGTTTGACTGTCATCGTTAATAATATTAACATTTCCTTGCGAAGAAGCAAAGTTTTAATAAACTTAAGGCAAAGGTCAAAAATTACTTTCATAATATGGTAATTACCATCATTAACAAAAAGTTATTTCGTAAAGAGACTTTTTCTTGTTAACAGAGTACGAAAAGAATAAATTAAATACGCTTGAAGAAAATGTTCTGATGGCCCGATATTTCCTCAATTACGCTGTATTAACAGTATCATGTCAGGTACACGGGAACCTACTTAGCAAACTAATTAATATTCTTTGTTAGAAAAATATGACTAGACTAGTCTGGTCTTGTGGTTTTGCTCTATTGATGTATCCAGGGTACATTTAAGTCGCAGAAAGGGTCATATTTATAAACTATATATTTTTAAAAATCATCCAATGAGCGAGTCAGACTCTTATTGACTAAAACCCACTCTTGTGTTCCTCCTTTGCCTTCGTTCCAGAGCTTCTGGTTTAACTACTTTTACAATGTACTCCGTTTTCTGGTTCATCTTACTCGACAGTTTTCTAAAGTTACATTTTAATTACGGAACGGCATCATTTCCCAAAATTCTGCTGCCGGGTGATTTCTAACCATGCACGAACCTCCGTTCTCTCAGGCGAAATTCTCGGTTTCGCACATAACCGAATCAGTCGGCCACCGTGCTACCTGCTAGCTACCCAGCCGCCAGCGACGCGACGCTCAGGTGCGGACCACAAGTAAACAGATTACCGACGAACCGTTTACTGCCGATACCGTACCGAGTCAGTTCAAAACTCTCCGCTCCTGCGTGTTCGGTGACCGAAATTATATTGGATCTAGCTCAATTCATAGCTTACTGTGAAACAAGTGTATATTACTTTTTTATTATCAATGGGCTCGCGTTTGACCTGATGATAAGCGAGGATATGGTTAACGATGGTGCGCGATTGCCTAGAAGTAGCCTATTTAGTCTTGACTTAAATGTCTCTAGGTTGTAGCTGTAAGGAAACACTGACACTGCCAGGGAATTACACTCCTGTGCTGTACGCGCAATAAATGTTTAATTTTTTATATACATGTTTCTGAAAAAGAATGCTACTAGGCATTTTACCGTTTATCTAGTTGTGGGCAGTAAACGTTACAAGTCATTTTACAACAGTTCTTCTAGAATAGCAATATCATCAAGTACGTAACTATCTCATTGGCAGTATTACCAAGCGGGGTGAAGCTGTCAGAGTCATGTGTAAAGGAATGTACGTCCTGGCACAAGATTTTCATATTTATTGTTATGCTTGTACTTAACCACTACCTCACCTGAAGGGAAGCGACTATATGGTCAATGATGGTGCGCGCTGCCTTAAAAGTAACCTATTTACTCTTGACCTAAATACCCCAGGTTGTAACTTTCAGGAAACACAGACTATGGCAGGGAATTCTACTCCTTAGCTTTGATGAATAAGTTCCCATTTTGTGCGGTGGGATGACTGTCGTGATCTATAAACCCTGGGTAACAACCATTAAGTGACTGCTGTTCTTTATAAAACATATGAACTATTCTTTTGCACACTAAAACGGAGGAATGAAAATATATGCGTGTTTCGAAAAGCTATCTCCTTCCTACGTACACACATATAACTAAGTACAAGGTGTGGGTGGTCACTGTTACCTATTCACACAAGCTTGTTAATAAGCCCAAGGCTAGTCGTCTCGTTTAAAAACCCGTTACCATGACAACCGGCTGGCATCAAAAGGGCCCCAGGGAAGGTTTCCAACAAACCCTACAATATTCCTATTATTTCCGAACTTCATATTTTATGATTGTTATTTTGAAATTCGGTGAAGTGAACGGAAATTATATCTTTTATATAATATACCCTGTGAAGTTAAAGGCCTCGCGTTTTCTCGTCGAAAATAGAAATTTATTTTGTAGAAAGAAACAAACAATACTGAGCTGAGCATTCGGAACGAAGTGAACAGCGATCGATTTAAATCGGCTTCATTGAAATTAAGATACATACTACTTTATACACATACGTTCTGGCAAATAAATAAAATAATTTTTATTATTTGGTTGTTACGGCAAAAAAAAACGTTAAAAGTGTCGCCATCTATGTAAGGTAACGGCGTAAAATTATTTTAGAAATAAAAAAACGTACACAGTGTAAAACCGTTGCATGGTGTCAGATACGCCTGATCCGATGCTCTCAGAGGTTCACCTTTCAGTATCTTATCTTCAGTTTCATAGCAGACCTGGGTTAGGCTTCTGTCTATACCGACACTCAGTTCGAAATCTCCATCAATTTTAATGAAAACAACAGTAGCTCGAAAACGCCAACTAATTACCGTTGTTTATCAGAAGTGTTATCATGTCAAGAAGCAGTCGCGCACGACGCCTACTTCAGATAGGCCGCCGGCGATAGCACGGAGCGCTATCAGCGCCATCTGACCAGTTACCTCTTGATAAGTGACGTCAGCAGAGTTGGCGCCAACTCCTTGCGCTTGTTGCTGTTTATTTTTATGATCCGAAGATTGGATTGCTAGTAACTCACCTGTAGGGGTGTCTTACGTGCTTAAAACCCTATCAAAAAGTTTAAATTATCTTCCTCCTAGGCCAGTTATTACAAGTGCTGAGTTCAATGCTCACTTCAATACATTGGGAAACAGATACATTTGAGGTGGTGACTGGAATGCAAAACATACTCTCTGAAGCTCTAGACTATTAATCTAACCACGCGGTCTCCATGTAGCCACGAATGATCTTAACCGTCATTGTGCTTTGTATGGTGTTCCCACGTATTGGCCGGCGGACCTAGCAAATTACCAGGTAAGCACACCACGCTTCATCGCCAAACCGAACTGACCGAGTATCTACAAAATTAGCATGACCTCAGGACAGACTGGGACAGATATAGAACCAAAATATCAGAATCCACTTTAGTCTATCGCTAAATCGTTCGGATAACATTAAAACAGCTGTCGAATCACTTAAAAAGCTTAATCAACTGACGGTCAAACAATCTACACCTTTATGAGACTTTTTCAGTCTCCACACAAAATGTTCACTACTCTAAACAGATCAAGAATAAAGTAAATGAGAGAAAACAGCTGAGGAAAAAATGATGATGATGATCGTAGTGACAAGAAAGCTGTCAACAAACACCTCTGCACCAGCACTGAGAGACTTGAGCACATGATCTCCCAAATAGAATACTAGCTCATTCAAAATCAGTTACCTAATATAACTCCTAATAAAAGGCTGGAAAGACTAAAAGAACATATATTACCCATAAAAACCGCTGACGGAAGGTGGGCAAAAGCGGAAGTAAATACGGCAATAATTCTAGTCCCAGCTCCCCTGTTGCCAGGCGGGTTGGTGGCAGGTGGCAGTTGGCCTTGGTTCGCAGTGGTCGATAGCAGACGCATTGCAGACTTCTGCTGCACGCCTGCTTAGATTCTGATCACTTTTAATTATCATTCGCAGCAAGATTTTGAAACGGTCGAAGATTGTTTTTTTTTTTGAGACGTTAGGTTTAGGATTTACATTTACTCAAATTAAAAGTAATGCTCGTTAAAGCGCTGCTTTTCATTTATTCACAAGAAAATCTGCTTTAGATATTTGACTGTTCTTCAATTGACCTCAGGTTTTAATTAATGAAAAAGTAAGCATAAAAAAATAACATGTCTAACGTTAGAACACAACGGGACACAAATTTTTAAATTAAATTACATTAAACTTCTATTTATCTTCGAAGTAAATAACCACGGATAGTTCAAGTTTTCAACACAAACTATTAAACTGAAAAGAATTGAATTTATTTCTATCACACTTTAACTAAAATTATACGACGATGGTAACATAAAAATCAACAGTTTGAAATCGAATTCTTACAACAACATTTGTTCATACCTTTCTCTTCTTTTAAAAATTACAGTAGTGTTTATAAACCCGAATCATCATCATCAACATCATAATTAATTAATTAATGATGATGATGATAATTACAAAACATAATTAGCTTTTTATTATTCCCACTGCTAGGACTCAGGCCTCCTCGGAACCAACTTGTTGGATGTCATATGTCTTCGAATTTTTGGTTCTAGGACATGCCGGTTTCCTCACAATATTTTCCTTCTCCGTTTGAAGAGCAGTGGTGATAAATAAAGTGGTGATAATAAAGTGGTGAGAAATAAATTACATAAAGTAATGCGCCTGACTGGGTCTGAACCCGTGACCTATTTCTCGTAAGTCAGGGCCGTTAGGACGAGGCCACTAGTGCTGTCATCATTACCAATTCATTAAAATATACTAGATTTATATTGATTGGCTACATTAGATAGGTAGCGTTTCAGCACTACTTTCTTCCCTACTTCTCTGAGTCGACTTCACTTGTTCACTACCTTCTCATTACATAGACACCACTGATTTTTAATTAGTACGAATACTTAAAGGGCTATCCGAAGCCCGAAGGGAAGGGGATAGACCGAAGAATTGCCAAACTAAAGTGGCAGTGGGCAGGGCACATGGCTCGTAGAACGGATGGTCAATGGGGCCGAATGGTTCTAGAGTGGCGACCGCGCACCGGAAAACGCAGCGTTGGAAGG
The DNA here is from genome assembly GCA_949316375.1 of Mythimna vitellina. Taxonomy (NCBI): domain Eukaryota; kingdom Metazoa; phylum Arthropoda; class Insecta; order Lepidoptera; family Noctuidae; genus Mythimna; species Mythimna vitellina. Next base: position 39,281,302 of record OX438684.1, read on the forward strand.
CCTCCCACAAGGTGGACCGACGACCTGGTGAGAGTAACGGGCATGCGGTGGATGCGAGACGCACAGGATCGGTCGTTGTGGCGTCGCTTGGGGGGAGGCCTATGTCCAACAGTGGACGTCTTTTGGCTGAAATGATGATGGTGATGACTTAAAGGGCTTAAGAGAAAAGGTCTTATTATTATTTAAGTCTCAATAAATAATATTCATAAACAGCAATGTTTGTTTATATCCCAAAATATCACTCAATTGATGGAAATATTGTACAGACTATTGATTATGAATGAATAAAGGACGATCCAAATGGAAAAACACTGCGCGTAGTATTTTCTAATAGCAGTTGTTATGAATTTTGATTCTAATATGAATACCAATAATGACAAATTTTCGTGGACGATTTTGGGATTTCGCTTTTTTACTTTTGTAATACAAAAATATGATCGTGGTGGTGTACCTATACTGTTCATATAAAAAGCAAACCAACCTCTTTTAAAAATTATTTTTGCAAAAATGGCTCACATGATCACAAAATGCTTGTGCATTTCAATTTAAAGAAATAGTAAAGTAAAAACGCTGATAACCGTCCATTCGCGATCCCCCTCATGTGTTGTTTTTTCAACTCGGAACGGAAATGGGATGAAAAAGAAGTACGACCAAACTGCACACTGTTTTATTGGAGAGAGCACAGTTTATTTTTGCACGTGCTTTTTGTGTAGACATCAGAAGGAAGATAGGAAAGAAAGAAAAGAAAAATAAGAAAGAAAAAACGTTTATTTGCGCCTCACTCTACATAGTATTATAAACTAAAGATAGAAAATAAACTTTATTAACTGTCTATCAAACGTGACTACTTCATTTTATTTTATTTTATTTGGAAAACAAACTATCGTACATTATACATATATTATTTCTAAATACATAATGTGTTATAATTAAATATAAAATGCGCTACGGTTCCGCATGTTGCTAGTTTATATTAGATACAGTTTGACAAAATTATAATATTTTCCCGTGTTCGAGCTGACGTAGAAATTTTTATTATGAAACAGGAAAGGTATTTTCCCTTTGAATTCATTAAACTGTAACACAATTAATTTTTACTGCAGTCAATATATGTTGCAATTTTCATTAAATTACTTACGAATGTACAATGAACTGTAAAGAGAGTTATGTACTTTTTATTTTACGTCCTTTTTGTACGTTATTAACTACTCTTAGCAGATGAAAAACAAATATAAAACATTTTCCATTGATGCTCACAAAGATTCAACTAAAAGAATCGAGGATGAAAAATTAAATGTACTTAGTTTTCTCAGTCTCATTAAATGTATCTCTCGCTAACTGAGCTATGGTTTATCTCAAAGACCTTTGGGAGCTTGCTGTGCAAAGAAATGCATCTTTGAATGCAGTCGTAACTTTCATTCGAGTTATTTTAAGCTCATTACTTATACGAATGTGCAAAGGCATTATGTTTTCAAAGTAATCGTTTGTTTAACTCTGTGGAACCGTTGTGAAAATTTACTAAGCGTAAAATAATATTAATTTATTACTCTATCATTCTATTGTGATAATTCACCTTGTGCGGTAAAAGAAACGCGTTCTGGTAGATATTTATTTGTTACTGTTCAGTAAATTACTTGTTAATACAGTTGAAATTAAATTTCTAAAACATTCATGTTTTGTACTCGCACCGCAGTGCTTGCTTCTGCTTGCGATAAAATAAAATATTAAACTTCCCTAATAAAATGGAAAAAAAATCTTTAAACAATTCCACAATTGCGCTGACCTTGTAAAGAGGGCCTCAGCCAACAGCCAAGCTGCTGGCCGCTACCCGCTGACACAGCGGACAGGACACGGGCGGGTTCGGCGGGCACTGCGGATACTCACGGCCTACGTCGCAGGATGAAAGTGAACCCCGGGGCTATTTGCTAATCCGTGTTTTCGTCTGGGCGGCCCTGTGACGAGGGGCGACAGCGCTACAGGCCCCCAGGAGTTACTGTTAGTGCCCAGGCCGCTCATTACAGGCAGCGGTGACGACTTGTGAAGGATAGCTTTGGCTTAAGATAATTTCATCTTTGTAGTCAGAGCAAAGGGTTATAGTCTGTTGTTATGGTCTGATTATACATTTCCTGCATAGAGATTCCAATAAACGTTTTATGTTATGTTCAATGTGCAGAAAATAGTTATCTTGTCTTAAAATCAAACATAACTCCCATTTGAGTATGGAAAATACAAGTAAGGCAAGCTTTTAATCTTCCGACATAACGAGAAAACTCTCCAGACAGTTCCAGCGAACTATTTACCCAGAACTCGCATACCTTCCAAATCTTCAACCCAAATAAGTGGCTACTTGAACATCCCAAATAACTTAATATTGGTATTGTCTGTCTCCAGTAGGCACCCGCAGGGCTCGTTCTGCTCGGCCGGGCATTGTTGATGCGTGAGTGAGCACCGACACTAGACCTCTCACATAAGTTTGTGGACCGATGCCTTCAATAGCCCATCTATTGAAGACATCGGTATTTGCCTTTGCCTCACTTTTATTTGAGATCGAAAAATACTGTTGCCGACAACTCTAAGGACCAATATATTTTGCTATTCTATTATTCGTTTTTCAGTTCAAATACAATTTACATCGATAAATGAGTGATGAACTATTTTCTCTTAGCAAAATTACTTATCAGTACAAAATATCTGCAGTCCTGTTTGTATTTCCTTTCCGTGTATTCTTGTAATGCCACGCACAGACACGAGATCAAGATTGCCAATTAATTTCCTTGTTCCAGGGACCTGTTGAAAGTCCTTATCCTTCATAATATTATCATAATTTATTCCATTTATGTCTGTCTTTCAATACTTGCCCAGAATACAGAAACATTATTCGGTTGAACAAAACGGTTCATCGTTGCGAGTGTAATAAAAATTCAAAATCTATATATATATTGCCAGCTCCATTCATATCTTTGTTCTTTATTAACACAATGGAATCGTCACAAACCTATCGTTTTCATTTGTATTAAGTTTCACTAGTCTTTGTCGTGATGTCACTGTCACACATTTTATATTAAACCGTCTAGTCTGGGAATCGAAGGGACGTGACAGCTTTCATATCTACAGAGTTTGTCTATAAAAGAAAATACAAATTCACTTGTTCGATTATTTCATCAGAGAGACACCTGGTGTTTTCTAAACTCCAGCGAAAAAATATTGTTAAGAATATTATAACAGAATCTGTATGTGGTGCAATGGCAGTGTAACTACCAAACGGAGAGTTGGACTAATTTCAATGCGGCTATTTTAGAGACTGATAGTAACAATCAAGTAAAAGTACACTAATTATTTTGTAATAATAATATTGTCCATTACCTTCCATGCTTTGTAGCAGCAAGGCAATAGACAAGTGTAACGGACGGAACTATACACTATTACTTAAATTAAAGTGTACCGCAAAGTCGACTTCCTTGTGAAGTATCTGTCCAGGTCGGCAACATCCTCCCACTCATAAAGTAGCTGAAAGCCTCTTGTCAGCTGCAGCGAGTATCTACCAACATCAACCTGCTACCCTTTGTGCACACACTTTAGCCAACCTGACGGGCTGCAGGCCACTTCTGTCTATACTAGTTTCTAGCTTACGATCTGCAATGAACTGTTTTAAGTTATTAACAGGAAAGTAACTATTTACTAAGGCGAGGTGATCACAATCGTACGAACAGCTGTACGTACACCTGCTTACTGTAATCATTTTCTGTAGTCTGAATTTAATATTGCAAGTAAACAAAATTATTATTGCCTCATTTTTGGTTAAGGAAGACCAATTCTTTTGATTGTAATCTCTGGCAGTGATCATTTGATTTCGTGTTTTTTTCACTAATTTAAATCATTTAAACCCCGCGCATTTAAATCATTTAAGCGAACACCGGCGTTCGCTCAGCCATTGTCTTTCTATTGTGTCTCTAATTACACTACTCAAAAGGTTAAACCGGCATGATCGATAACTACTTGAAAAATTTCTAACTTGAGAAATTATACGGTTATTGTGGGGCTGCAAGAGCGACTCCATGGGATAAGCTAATAGCTCTTATTTCGAGAAATCGAGATACATAAGTGCATCGAAGCCAGCGGTGGCAGTTGTTGGCTCGCTCAATAAAAGCCGGGATTACAAGTAAAATGTTTGCAGTATCGAGAGTATTTACTCTGAAGGGTTTAATTTATTTTTGTGTACCTTCTTACTGAAGTTATGACAGGAGTAATATTGTTTATAATTTAAAGAATATTTTGAGGGATTTATATTCAAAACTTAGTTTGAGTGTATTACAGTATCTATTTTATATTGTGATTGATTCACATTCAGTATGTTCAAATACTAACTGGATACAGAAAATTCATTAAACGTATGCAATGTTTACTAGCAAGGTTAAACAATGCCTAACACATTTTGTTATTCTTAAATGTTAATTAGATGAGTCGTTTTGTAGCGCCCCAACTCCCCCCCCCCCACCACTATGGTTCAAAATAGATAAACCATTATGATGTGTTTACGATAATAATTGCAATTTATTAAGATACAATCGCACCGGTATCGATTAGCGGCTCTCGGATAATCGATCGTTATCCGATACTTGTAAAACACCTTGTTATCAAAGCTAATCGGTATTTTTTTTACAAACACATTCATGCTAATGGTTTCTTTATTCTTTCACTGTTAAAGTTCATTTTTTCCTAACGTGGACATCAGATTCTTTAAAACACATTCGAACATGTTGTTGCAGTAATAGGCACTTTATGTATATAGCGGAAAAGTTCAGATTTGTTAAAACTGAGTTTAATTTTTGACGGTTTAGGTGAACAATTTTTTATAGATTTATGATCCAGGGATAGATACGATCTTATATTGAATTACGGTAGGACGGAATTAGGGAACATATGACGATAATGTTTATCACGAATTTTATGTGTCGTGGGATGGGCGGCGTGGTGTTAACTGTGTGGCACAAAGTTGAGCTGGCGCATCAACCCGCCTCATTCCAAGTCGAGCCGGGATTTATGTAAAATAATTATGTAAATGTAATTTTTAAACCGCTCCTGCAATATTGGCTTGTTGGGCACCAATTTACCTTAACTTGAGGGGACGGAAAACATTTTCTGAGCGCGCGTTACAAGTACCAACCTAATATTTCCATCATTTATAATGATTAGCAAAGCTTACTTTCCTGTTAAAAGTATAGAATAGTCTGTTTTAGTCGTGGTAACTGACAGTAACATCGATGTAAATGACTGTAACGCTGTAAAGAGTTCTCCAATACATGTCATGGCTACTTTTCACAATAATTGGTACAATAATATTTCAATCGGGCGGACGTATAATATAATAACGTTCTACAATTTTCACACAACGCCATCTAGTCCCAAACTAAGCAGAGCTTGAGCTATGAGTACAAGACATACTTATATGTTTCTAAATACACACATATTATACTTAGATTATTTACACCCAGACACAGAACAAAATGGTCCTGCTCATTACACAAACATTTTCTTGGGTGAAAATCGAACCCACAGCTTGCGGCACAGCAGTCAGGGCCACTAACCACTAGATCAAGAGGCCAGTCGAAACCGTATTATGATATACAAGACGAATTTTTCAAGTGGAAAGGGGAAACATAAATCCGAAGTAATGGGAAACAGAGAAAATAATCCAAAGAGCTCGGGCCCGACAGGACAAAAACTACATCACAGGATTTTTGAAAATTTTATATTTTTTTTAGCCTGGCATCGAACCCGTTCGATATTTCTTCACATGTCTCGAAGTTACCCATCCACGCCCATGTGAATAATTCAGCCCGTTTATCAGCCGTTAACTCGCATATCTTATCAGCTGCTATTACATCAATTAAGATTACTTAACAATTTGGCCTAGATCTGAGTACTGAAAAAGAGAACTGAAGAAACTCTTATGATGTTAAAAGTGAATTAAAAAGAGACTCAATGTCAGCGTACGCTATTGTATGAATAACTTAGAGATATTAATTATTGACAACACCTCATCATTGAACCACGTTAATACTTACTGAAACACAAGGCCTATTAAATTGTAATTATTTATGTATTTGACATAAAACTATTTCTTACATTATTTACAATCGTTCTTACATCATTTGTATTTGAAGGTTAAGGATTCGTCTTCAACTAGTAACTGCCAGGGGTAGTCCGAGGCCGATCTGTGGAAAATATATGAATCCGTTGATCTTAGCTGTCTTTTGATCATTTTTGAAAAAGTTAGACTTCGCTCATTTTTATAATCTACAACAAATTCCAAGTGACAATTATCTGTACAAGTCAACGTCACTATCTGCCAGTATATCGTAGAAAAATAAAATGTAAACTATTCGGAAACACTATCATTATCAGTTTCTACTCAAGATATCTATCGTTCATTTACCTACTTGTACATTATGTACTACACTCGTTTGAATCACTTGTAAACTAAACTTGTTTATATTTTACGAGGTAAATTCTATTCTTCAAGATGTTAAATCTATTTGAATCAGAATACCAGTAATAATAGGCAGACAATTTCCTGCCAGTACATTGTACACGATGGCGAGTCAATATCGTGACGTAGTGCTCGACGTGACTTGATCGTCGGATGTTTGTCGAGCACTTTTATATTCGCGATCAATGTGATCGTTTCTTCAATGGTTTGCACGACTCAGGGATTTCGCAGACTTGTAGGAAAGGTTAAGCACCGCTTTAATACATCTCTGTACCTCAGTGCGGATTATTCAAAATATAATCTTGGCTTTAGAAGTAAAAAGCCAGTATCTCAGACAAGTTGGCTAACTTCCCCATCCAACACTATCATCTTCTTTCAATTACTTTCAAAGACTTTATAAAAATGTTATAGAAAAAACTTAGCTCTGCGGCTACGTTGATAAATTAAGTTTGCATTTAAATGCTAGTCTTTTAGATTGCTTTTTCATTTAATGAGTAAAGAACGGAAAAGAATGGAAAGGTACATTCATTTTAAATTAAACTGTGTGCGAATCAACATCCTTTTAGATGATTGCATGCTCTCACAAGTAATGAAAGCTCCAATATTGTGAAACAGTTTGTTTGTGCACGTTTTATTTGTGAACGTTATCCATCAACATGAAAGTCAAATGCTAAACTGACAAAAAAACGCTTGCATTCATTCGGTAAATAAACCAGGCAAGTGCAAGTCGGACTCGCCCACTGAGGGTTCCGTGCAAACTTACCTATGAAAACAGTAGGTACAATTCCCGAATTGAGTTAATAAGATTTTTCCGAATTACAGATTTTTTTTTACGTTTCTATATATTTTCAGTTTTCAGATTTTTTCCCATACTTGTGACTTGTGTATTCATGTTGACACCTTGCTTCATGCCAAATTTCAGGATTATAGGTCAACGGGAAGTATCCTATGAATTTTGTTTCCTTTGAGAGTGTCGAAATATACGTTTTTTGCGACATAACTACGCTACTAACTTAGAAGTTTGTTTTTTGCACAGCTTCAAGAGTTTGAAGACCTGAGTAATGGTTTTAATTTCAACTCTATAACCGGATACGATACTCGATAACTCGATACCGCGTTCCGGAGATAAATCTCCGGAACGCTTGGAGGTTGTCGTGGAGGTACCCACCTCCTTTATAGACAGACAGACAGACGGACAACAAAGTGATCCTATAAGGGTTCCGTTTTGTCCTATTGAGGTAATCAGTAGTACTAACTCTAAAATTAAAGAAAACCTGATGTTTCCATAGTTCGTTAGTAAAATGTATGTATCAGCTCGGTAACGTGAACAGTGAACTGTATATGTCAGCTCGGTAACGTGAATTCGAAGCGAAAGCGTTTTTGGCCGTATTTTTCGAGTCAAGTTCAATGGGTGATTATTCGGAAAATAATGAAAAATGTAAAATTCGTATAGTTTTTTATCAGTGTTTACATAACTCGACAATAAGCTGATTCATTGAAACAGGCGCGATCTCGGTAAAATGCCTTGCCGAAAAGGCTGACATGATACATTTTCTGCTAAATACTGTAAAAACATTATAACGCATTATTATGTGAATAGGTTTCTTCTAGGCATGCGTCCTCCATCGTCGGCCACATCATCGCTTGCCGTCAGGTGAGATAGTGGTTAAATGCGAGCCTATCCATAATATAACAAAAAAGAAAATGTACATCCGTTTTCTGATGGAACTCAAAGTGACTGCAAAAATATTTTTTTTTCTAGACTTTTTCTAAACTGTACAAAACCAAACCAAAACATTAAGTACACAGTGGCAGCCAGTATGAAAGCATTACCCATGAATATAATACGAAGATTGTATTGCATTTCGCTCTTGAAAATGTTATTTTTGGTGTCTGAGCAAATTTCGATGGAACATTTGGACCAAAATGCCATTTTTTACATAAAGGGTCTTGATATTGAGTTAGAATAATAAAAATCCTCTACTTACTCCACTTTATCAAAAATTATCTAAAAGCAGTACATTATCGTCAAACACATTATGTCACTACACGTCGGCGCTTCAACAAGGCTCATATATTTGCTTCTAATTTGAGGCTTTTAGGCGTAAGTGCATTATCACCGCAAATCAGCCGATAATACCCTATATTGTTGATAGCCCATATATGAACTATTGACTACTGTTTTGACCCTATGTAAAATATTGGTATTCAGTCGGATCCGGTCAGGCTTAAAGCTGATCTCAACACAAAAGGAAAATGGCTGGGCCTAGGATTTAATATGCTGAAGCAATCACTATAACTTTGATAAAGGGTACATTTTAATCAATTTTTAATTTTAACTGAGTGGCCTGTTGGTCTAGTGGTTAGTGGCCCTGGCTGCTATGCCGAGGGTCGTGGGTTCGATTCCCACCCAGGACAAATGTTTGTGTGATGAGCACGATCATTTTTTCTGTGTTTAGGTGTAATTTATCTATAATATATTTAGAAATATATAAGTATGTTTATCAGTTGTTACGCGAGCGCTCACCTACGCGTTGGGCAGACTTCATCAGAGTTGCAATACAAACCTCCATTGTCCAGCGTTCCCGAGACTCTGTGGACCGTGACTAGTGGAGACGCATCGCGAGAGCCGAAAATGCTATGTTATCAACCACGACCCCTCTGTCAAGAGTGAACGACTAAAGAGGATCAGTTGTCTAGTACAAATAACACAAGCTCTGCTTAGCTTGGAACTAGACGGTGTTGTGTGATAGTTGTGGAATATTATTATTATTATTCTTACCTCTTAAACTAATTGGAAGTTAGCAACAACTTCATAAATGCATGTTTTTGAATAAGTTTCGGCAGTATAACTATGATGCAGTATGATGTAATCTGCTGCATGTAATATGGCTTCTGTCAGCGGCAACGCCTGCGTCTAAGTATGTTTCTAAATATAAACTTTAGGCCCTCGTTTTATCACCTTAGGGGCTAAATTTTGGAACATGTCTCTTAGTGCTCGCCTGCGTCATAAAACGAAACCTTGTGCAAATTTTCATGCTCCTAGTCTTAGTAGTTTCAGCTGTGCATTGATACGCCAGTCAGTCAGTCAGTTTCTCTTCTTTTTTATTATAGATTTAAATAGGTAACAAAAAAACATCATGTCATTTTAGTAAAATAAAAAATTTATCCGACACAATTTCAGCAGCTTATAACACAGCTTAATGCCGTGTTGGATGCCTGACAGACGTCAACACGTGATATTACAGTTCAATGTTTATGCCAGCTCCATATCAACCAGCAAATATTATAATATTGGACATGGCAATTTTAAAAGCAAACAGGAATTTCTGCGCCATGTTCCAGTATTTGTATACAAAATTGAAAACTATTCTCAAGCCTAGGGGAGATCTGTCGGTCCAGATTAATTATCTCAATATTCAAGCTATAAAATGTATACACTTAGCACATAAATCAGTGAGCAGCTTCAACTGATAGACTAAACGACTCGAGCAGTCGACATCAACTCGAACACTCGACTTGAACTCCACACTTTATAGCGTTTTGAATGAAAAATGAACGAGCTCAGAATTCAAAGAAATAATTTAAAGAGTGGTACTGAACTAATGGAGGCAGTTGTGGTATATCTTCGTCTTTAATAGAGGCTGGTATTATTTGCGTTGCTTTCAGACGCCACATAATTCCCTACTCAGACTCCTAGTTAAGTGTGGTTCCAGAAAGTGCTACATTCGTAGATGATGCCTTCAGACAAACACGAGTTGGCTTTCAAAAACGTCTACAACTATATAATATTATATTGATAGTAAAAGCAAACTGAATGGAATATTTGCTGTAATTCATCGACTGGATCACTGTCACTTTTAAACACATTATTCTTTTTCATTTAGGTAAGTCGGTTTCGTAATAGACATCCATTAGGTAATTTAAATCTTCTTAGGCACTAAAGGTTTTTTCGCGTACTTTCAAAGTCTCGAAGGTTCTTCTTCTTCTCGTATTGAGATGTTTCATGTGTTTTATTTTTATTCACGCATGTGCTCCACGAGCGGGACGGAACGTATAGATTCACTATGTCAATATTACTTAGAAATGCCTTAAAATGAGTTACAAATTCATGCAGGCGGCCAATAGGGACTTAAAGACCTCTTGTGTAAATGATTATTCTATAGCATGAGGGTTCAGGTTGAGCTGGTTGAGTAATTGGTATGGATGGATGATAGCAATTAGTTTCAAGTGTCGCATTGCTGGCGCAGATATCGAGTTTTGACATGTTGATGGGAAAAACGTGTTATTGTGACAAATATATGGTTGTTGATATGTATTGTTTTATAAGGTTTTTACTTTTCTGACGATTAAAAGACAAACTGATTAGTTATGTACATCTGTAGAAAAGACGTTGCAGTGAGTTTCACAAGAAACAGAAGATCACTGAACAATTAATCTTTGGAATTAACGGATCAAATTAAAACTGTGTTTAAATTGTAAAAGAGCTCTATTTCTGAAGCCGGCAGACTAAATAATGGTTCAATCGTAAACAGTGGGATTTTGTGCGCCCTTTGTATATCTTTGCGGAGCTTCGTCAACAACGCGGCAGCGGCGCAGTCGTCACGTAAACACGTGATGCTGCACTCACTCGGAATTTTTATTTCTGTTCATTTCAGTCGGCAGTTCCGTTGCGGATACTTTAGCTTTGGCCCCGAAGGTTCTATTTATTACTATTACGTTTTTATTTTACAGGCAGCAATGTTGTTTCAAGGCTGACTTTGTATTGAGACCCACAGCCTCATTTCTGTGGTATAGGTCTAAAAACATTCTCTTTATGTCACCTTCCTCGGATTTATACAAGATTGTTTTCATTTTATACATATGTTTAACGTTGACAACATGTAGGTTAGGTATGTACTGAATTTTTTCTGGCTTCTGCCGCGGTATCGCTGAGCTCGTTTAAAATTCTCTTAAAATGCGGCCGCCTCGTACTCGACACTCCAGGTTCTAAAGTGATGATAAGCATCTGCCAACATTGGCGGAGTCCTCGTTCCTGATCAACGTGACCGATACTCTTCTTAGGATAGATAGATAGAATATGTAGTTTTCAAGATAATATCAGAGCATGTAACGATCTGAAATATTAGTGTCTGAAAAGTTTCTGCTGAGAAGATTATTTATTTAGACAGATAAAGTTAATTTTCTTCACAGTGTTGGTTTAATCGTCGTAAGCAGCTTATTGCTCTAAGGCATTTGGTGAAGCTGCAAGATAGGTTAGTTAGCGACACTACACGTTTACACATTTTAATATTCAAACCCTAAATGTTACCAGCATAATATTGTAGTGTTTAAAAACCCGAATCATTTCATAATTACTATAATAACGTAATATTGTAGTGTTTAAATCCCGAATCATTTAATCACTATCATAATAACAAATCATAATCAGCCTTATATAGTTCCTAGCTAGGACTCAGGCCTCTTTACTTGGAGAGGGCTAGAAATAATCCCCCGCGCGGCCCCAGTGTGGATAGGTGGATGGTCTTCGATTTTTTGGTACTAGGACGTGCCGGTTTCTTCGTGATATTTTCTTTCACCGTTTTGAGAGCAGTAGTGATGAAATAAATTACAAAAAATAATGCACCTGGCTGGGTTAGAACACTGGGTCACCGCTGCTCTTGCATCATTTCAGCCGATAGACGTCCACTGTTGGACATAAGCCTCACGCAATTGTCACCACAATGAACGGTCCTGTGCATCTAGCATCCATCGGATTCTCAAAACCTTTACTAGGAAGTCGGTCCACCTTGTAGGAGGTCTTCCAACGCTGCGTTTTCTGGTATGCGGTCGCCACTCCAGAACCTTTCAGCCCAACGGCCATCCGTTACAGCAATGTGCTCTGCCCACTGCCACTTAAGTTTGGCGATTTTTCGGGCTATGTCGGCAACCTTGGTTCTCCTGCGGATATCTTCATACCTGATTCGATCACGCAAGGAAAATCCGAGTATAGCCCTTTCCATTGCCCTTTGCGTGACTCTAAGCCTTCTGATGAGCGACTATGTTTCATTGTCATAATTAAGTCATCACTGGCAACACGCACTGATCATAGACTTTCGTCTTGAGACACTGTGGTATGTTGGACGAGAAGATACCGTGCAGCTTCCCGAACGCTGCCCAGCTGATTCGAATTCGACGATTGACCTCTTTTTCAAAGTTAGACCTACCCAACTGGATTGCCTGTCCCAGGTAAACGTAATCGTCTACAACTTCGAGTGCAAAGTCCTCTTTCTCGAAATTGCTCTATATAAATGTATATATTCCCTTGTACTAAAATGTAATAAAACAGATGTATGAAGCCTCACGCCTCCGTCGATCCGTCTTGGTGACAAGCTGAGGTTTGAACTGATAGCTACTGGAACTCCATGGATTACCCCCCTAATGGAATAGCCTTGTTTCATCCCTTGACCCCTTAAGGCGGGCAGCGCGAGGAACTCCATAAATATTAGTTAGAAACATTCTTATATGACTTTGCAGGTGCTGGTGTGGGCTTTTTTTTTTTTAGAGAAATTTTATGTCACTTTAAGTATCTATACTATTTTGACCTTACTGAAGATAATACCGACATTGTTTATATAGATTTTTCGCGTATGTTTGTAGTTTGTTTTTATGTTCCACCGTATCGAAACTAACTACTAAACCGACGTTGTCGACTCAGGCATCAATAGATTTGAAATTACGGCTGTCATTGGCTATTTGTGATTTATACATTCTTTTTAATTTTAATGTAGTGGATTTTTCATGGAAACTTATGCACTCGATAAATTGAAATTATTGTGACGTGTTTAGAATAAAAAAATCTTGAAAAGCTTTTACTAGATATGTGTAATATGTGATACTGTCTAAGAAAATAATTAAGTTTAAATTGTTTGCTAACAAGTAACAGTGAGACTGCGCCAAATATTGCGCGGGTTGACCATTAATATTTTGTAATAAAAAATGAAGACATCCTGTACAAAATTGCTGAAAACAAAGCCAGAAGTTCGCATTCCTAAAGTATACCTACCATGTGGATGCCAGGGACACTTACACGACCGCGGCTTTGAGTATTTTTGTACCTATGTATTAATTTCTTAGTGACATTTTTTTTATAGTTTTCTGCCCTCGTCCCGTTTTATTTGGGGTCGGTGCAAAACATTTCTTTCTTCCATTCTGTCCTGTCGCTTTCACTAACTCCTTTTTTTTCATACCAATATAAAAATATTTTTAGTTTCGTTCTTATTAAATCACTTTTATGTTTCCGTAGGCGGATTACAGGTTTTTAAATTTATTTATTTTTGTAATCAAAGTGCACAAAATTAACTATAACGTACGGCGCTGTTATCCGAAGTAATTGCCCATAAACGGCCGGCGACGCGTCAGGCTCGCTCGCTGCTGATCCCCCTTAATTAATAACCGTTGTAACGTAGACATTGTGTCGCAGGACGTATTGATAGCGCTGCTTGGACATATTTTGACCTTTATTATTTACACTAGCTTTTGCCTGCAGCTTCACCCGCGTACATAAAATATAGCCTATGTTACTCAGGAATAAAGCAGCTTTCGGACCTTTACTTTCAGAGATTACTTCCTACAAACAAAAAAACATAGTTTACCTCTTTATAATATTAGGATAGATTACAAAGGAGTTACCATTTTGGTTACAGCAATATCTAGTAACGTCCGTTCATCGAGTAGAGCATTTTCTAGTAACTTTGTGGATAACAATGGTGTATATCACACTAGTGTCATAAAGGAAAATCTTGTTTGTACATATACGTGTGTATGTGTACGTTTGTTACACTTTCACGCTCAAACGGCTGAGTGGATTTTGATGGACTATGTCCTGGAATAGCACATACAAAACTTAACCTGGGAGTATCTTCCCTTAGCATAATTTTCTATTTTCATGTGGTTTTTAGTTAGTGTATTGTAAATCTGGACAGCCTGCAGGAGGCGTTGTTAAGATAAGTTCTACAGCGATTGATAAAAGTTCAATTTATAAAATCAAAAGCACTGTCATCTTGACATTTCGATAATCTCTATTACCAATAGAAAGTTAGATTGGGTGGAGTCTAGTCTTAAATAAACCCTCAGCGGCTTCATATAAGTTTCAGTACAACTATATTTGTTGTTTTAGAAACACTATCTTTTTACATCCCAAAAGCTTATTGCTCAATATTCTTCACTTTGTGATGTTTTGCAACACATCCATGAAGACTTATAACCGAAACTGGCAACACAATACTGTCAAACAAGTAAAAACATTTCACAGAATTAATTAATTTCATCATTCTCCTCACGAGAATTTCATCATTCTCCTCACGAGAATTTTCTTATGTTTTTCACTCTGAATCCTTTTTTTGTTTATTTCCTTTAAAACAAAGTTTTTTTGAAATTTCACATGTTTCGACCGTTACATTGTTGTTTGAAAAATGAATGTTACGAAATAGAATGTTTTAAGAACTCAACATTCAAATGAAATTTGTTAAATAAACAACAACGTGACTTGGTCCGACGTACCTGTGTTGGGTAGAGTGAATCAAATAAACATCATAATAGGCACCTTATAGAAATGTAGCCGCCTCCTTCTGCGAAGCATTAATGCTAGCAAAGGTGGCGGCCGATCGCGTGAGGCAACGGTCCTTACGCCCTGTCCGCCGCCGGGATTCCGATCCCGATTTCCGGCCACCGTAGGCGCGGGCTTGCGGACGGCAAGCAATGGGTAGCCCGCAGTTCGATCGTCCGGTAACCGTCCGGACCGAGCCCAAGTCGTCGACGGCGCGTACTGTTCCACGCGCGCCTCAAGGAGATGTTAGCAAATCGTAGGGGCCCAGCAGGGTCGAAGCCTACTGGGGCCACGGGTAGTGTGAAAGCGAAACCCGGGGCCCTGGGACGAAGGCAACGAAGGAACAGGAGTGGGTTTTTAGTCAGTAAAAGTCTGACACTATCTCCCGTTCCGCCCAAGAGCGGGGATGTCATAAGATGATTTTTCCACCCAATAAAAAAAAAAACACCTGGTGTTAGGAGGTGTTTGACAAATTCAATTAATACCTTCAGGAATTAGAAGATCCTGGAGGGTTGTTCCCTTTCGGGCCACCCAGAGCGGTAGGAGTTATTTGATGATTTTCCATCCTATCATTTATTCATTCCTCTCCTGTAGCAGTAATTTACGGTTGTTATTGACACCTTACTA
Organism: Mythimna vitellina; assembly: GCA_949316375.1. Taxonomy (NCBI): domain Eukaryota; kingdom Metazoa; phylum Arthropoda; class Insecta; order Lepidoptera; family Noctuidae; genus Mythimna; species Mythimna vitellina. Next base: position 39,297,006 of record OX438684.1, read on the forward strand.
ATGTATGAAGTGAATTATGACTAGTTAATATTAAACATGAAATATTAATTTTGATTAGATATGAGCAGTGGTAGCAGCGTCGTAATTTCAACGTGTTCTGTTGTACTTCTGATTAGTGTAATTTTCATAACTTCGATGACGCTGATTACAGGATTTGCAATGTCAGTGAATAGCTGATGCTGTTCTCAACGGTGAATGCACGACCACGTACCTACCTAACCTACACCCAAGTCATATACAGTGTGTATTTTTGTTCGATGTTGAGAAGAATTCTTTCTCTGGTAACAGTATCGTATTGGTATTGTTAATATAACAATTGAAGAGTATCAAAAATGTCTATTCTTCTGCATATTGCGGCAACACGTAATTACCTATACATAGTTCGTTATAATTTTGAGATTTGAGATTCGGCTTCCTGTACAGTTTTAATTCCATTTTTTTTTAATTTTGACATTTTAATTTAATTCTATTGTTATTTGGTTATCTTTATTTATTTTTTCTTTTATTATTTTTAATTGGCTACGATATAAATTGATGTACTATAAAATTTGGTATACTAATTATGAAATGATTTTTAGTTTTTTTTTTCTTAATTATTTACTGTAACTTTTGTTTTATTTTTTTATTCTTTTATAATATATATTTTATGTATTGTAAAATGTGCTATGTCACACAGAACTTGCCATCTGTCGAATCTGTTATTTAGTCTTGGGCCACCAAGGCAAGCACTTAGAAGTAGCCATGGGCACCAAACTAGGCACGTTTGGTGCCCATGGCTACTTCTAATGTGCTCTCGGTTTGTCTTGTTCTCAATTGTAAATCTCTTATTTTCTTTGAACTGGTGTGTTTGTTAATAAATCAATTACTATTAATAATAATTATTAATAGTTATTTATCTTTCCTACGTATAAAAGTAGTTAACAAAAAGTTCTAACAAGAAAACAGAATGAAAATTGTTTGATATTTTTAAAAAATAAGCTCAGGCTGCCTTCATGTTATATTAGTTCTTTACTTATGTGGTCGTGTTGCGTTATGATAACTTTGGGTTGATTCGTTCAAATAAGCTTTATAATGAAGGTATGTTATTCTTTTTACCTAATTTATATACTTATTTAATTGGATGGATGGATTGTGTGAACAGTGATATGAAAGAAAAGGAAGTTAGTGATAGTATGACGGTTGATAGGATAGAATGGAAGAAAAAATCGTGTTGCGCCGACCCCAAATAAGATGGGACAAGGGCAGGAAGATGTTTATATCCTTTTTGTATGAATTTTATGAAAACTTCTGTTATTTTGTGTTTTACGCAGAAACAATGCATCACAAACAATGTTAATGATGGATACGTAATACGGTCGGTTTTGTTAACAAACGAGTTGTGTATTTTGGTTTCTATCATTTTGGTTTCACACAAAAGCGCGTGGATACGGGATATCAGTTCCATCAATTAAATTAATAACACGCAATTCATTTGATACAGGTGGAAATTGATATTGCATGCGTTTTGTAACGAATTGTGTCCACGTTGGAATTCATATTATAAAAGTTCATTTTTTTTTTGATTTCACGAAAATCAAAATACAATGCCTTAACCTTTTGAGTAGCGTAATTAGAGACACAATAGAAAGACAATGACCGAGCGAACGCCGGCGTTCCCTCGGGGTTTCGGGGTCATTGTCTTTCTATTGTGTCTCTAATTACGCTACTCAAAAGGTTAAATTTAAAATATATTTAAACTTTGAAAGAAAAAGAACCTGTTCTATAAGACGGCAACTTCTTAGGTAAAGATCTAATAACGTAATTGGTTAGTGGGTAGTTCTTTCCATTGAATAATTCCAATGAAAAGCTTCCTTTAGATAAGCATCAACAGGGTACACGAGAGCTAGCGTATATGTTTGTCTACAGAAATTGATTTTCTTTGAAGAAATTTCATCTTTATTTATTTTTTATTTCATTTCGGGCGGATTGGATAGGTATTCATAGACATTAAAAATGGCATCAGATCTGTAAGTGTCATTGTTATCATTCATAAAGAGCTCAGCTGGCTTCCAAACCAAGCTCATAACATATATATAATCCTCGTCAAAAAATTCAGTCGTAATATGTGTGTAGGCTTAGAGGGGACGTTCCCGATTCATACAGAACGCGACACATTGATAAATGTTCAAATGTACTTTATTCAATTGATTCCCTTTCAAATTGTTTGTGTTTTTATCCGTGGTGGATGATGGCCGCACGTCAGCACGTCCGCGCCGCGTGACGCTCGGCGCTCGACACAACGGGTTAATGGCTCATTTGCTGCTGTTAAGCGAGCTTTATTGGAATTTAGGGACTCGTCTTTTGAATTACGGGATTTGTACATTTTATTTACTTGCGGCGATATATTTTATTTGCTTTAAAGCAATTACTGTAGGTCTTGTAAATTAAATATATACCTAATGTAACTCCAAATAATAGAGTAAAGGTCATGGTTCCAACTCGCCCGTTTAAAGCGCTTCGCCCGCAGGCAACTGGACCACTCGCTGGTGTCCCATTACTTGCACGCTTGCCTTGCGTTGTCCTCGCGCTGGTCCCGAATGGATCGTGTGCTGTCTGCGAGTGGTTCACGCGTGAGGTCGATGCATTGGCGACACACCGCACCCTTTCCCGTCATTTCTTAAATAGATGAGTAGTTTAACTCATCTATTAGCGGACAACGCAATGTTCACTCGTTAACTACGTGACGTTTACTGGTGAACAACACAGCGTCAACCCGTGGACCACTTGACGTTTGCTGGTTGACACACGACATTTATTTATTTATTTATCAACCAACCATGTACCACCTGTCGACTACAAATGGACACTGGGCGATGAGTTGACGCTGGTCGGGTGTCGGGTGGGTCTAATGAGCTATGACCTTAACGGCGTAGCAGTTATCGACGGCTCTTATGACTTCAATTTCCATACAGTAAAATAATCCCGCAAGTCACATCTCAATAAATGTGCGATAGTATATAAGTTGTGGAAATATTCAATTTCTAGTAATTTTAACCTTTTGGAGTCAATCTAATGTTCATATTGCCACGGCTTCCAACCGGTAATCACTAAAATGCTTATTCAAATTTCCTGCCCTTTTTATTTAGCGGTTGTTCAAAAATGGTAGGATATCGATCCACGTCCTCTGTCAAATTTAGTGAGCGACCGAATCCATTTCCCTACTACATCGACGTGCCGTGTAAGAATAGTCTCTAACACAGATTGCACTTTCCAACTACAGCGTGTGAGCACACGGAGTCGAATTAGGCAACGTCGCGCACGCCACGTAGTTCACACCGTGTCGCTAGGGCATACGGTTTGCAATCACATGGGATAGCTGACAAACGAGGTTTTGCTGTTAGCGTTTGACTTTGAGTGACGTTTGTTTTTCGAAACTACACGAAAGAGTCGAATCTGGCAACGAATTGAACGAGAATATGAACTGGAATATTCGGTTGAATTTTGTCAATATATTGGTCGTTCAATACTTCAGAAGTGAACAAACTCAAAGCATTAATTTCAGTTGAACCACTTACAGGCTTGTGTAAAGGCGATCAAAATAAAATATAAAGTTATTTGCACGTTCGACAGCGCAGATCTCACAGAACAATTAATGAAACAATTATTTTGCTAAGTGGGAAATAAAATGGAGTATTCGCAATGAGATTTTTCAAACGCACTAGTGTACCGCGTCAGTATTTACAAACTCGACTAGTTGAATCATATTTTTATGCACATCATGTTTTTTTTAATAGCATCTCCTGCTCTTTTTGTTTCAGACTTTTACGTTTAAAGTATCTTTACTACCTTTAGGAACATATTAAGTTCAAATGTTCACTTATATAAGATTTAAAAATGTTCCACAAGGGTGGTCCTAGCCGTTTCCACTATCCCTGGTGACCGGGATAGATGATCGTCCTACCTGTCCGTCAGGTAGTCCTCGATTACACGACAGAGGTAGTCAGGCACCTGGTGATACCTGAGTGCCCTCCTATTGCTACTCCAGGGCAGGGAGTTAAAGGCGTTGGCAATTTCCAAAGACACTGCCAAGACACACGTGCCTTGGGACACAGCATCCTCCGTCGTGAGGGCTTGCACGCGCATGATGGCGTCCACGGTGGAGCGCCCCTTGCGAAAGAGGAACTGGCCGTCCATAAGATCCGGCCCTACCCGGACCAAGTGCGCGACGAGGCGATCTGCAATAACTCTTTCAAAGAGCTTACCCACCTCTTCAAGCAGCACGATGGGCTGGTACGCGGATGGTGAGTCTGCAGGGCGCCCCGGCTCCGCGATGAGAACCAGTTTCTCCATCTTCCAGCGAAGTGAGAACTGGTCCCTCTCCATTCATACGCTAAAGAGCCCCCACGGGTCTCCGATCAGAGACCCCAGCCACACGTTGCAGGCCTCTAACTTGTCCCGCTTTATCTCCACTCGGAGGGTGCACCTTGCCACTTTGTATCCTTTGTACTGCTTTGAATCTCTGGCCTCCGCATCCGGCAGTCGCATGCAGCGCCTGCAGTGTTTAGTGTACTGGCGCCGCGTGGCATTGCATGCGCTACGCAGTGCCGCAATCTCCATCGACCACTAGTACACCTAGCGCCAGTCACATGCTGGCCGGACTTGGGGCATTGCCACGTCGCAGTTTTGCGACATGGTCTCCTGGAACCACTCTGCCTCGACGTCGATGTTTACAGGCCTGTCTGGTGCTTGCTCCCAGGCCTAAACCACCGCGGATTCCAGAAAGAGCTCCTGGTCCAGCTGCGCCCACCGTGGATCACACGTGGTTCATTGGACCGGCGCGGTTGAGGTCTGGGCAGAGACGTCAAACCGGATGTACTGGTGGTTTGAATACGTCTCCACCCCCTCCATGACAGAGCGGGGCTGGCGAACGATATGTCCACCACTGACTCACCCCACATCCGCACACACGTGGGAACGGAACCCAGGTTTAGGACGACCAGGCCTGTCTCCGGAGCCCAATCCTTCATCATCGGATCCCGTTGGTCTGTGTACCGAGAACCCCGAGCCAAGTTCTTGGCATTGATATCCCCACAAGCGACCACGGGGATCCAAACCCAGCGACGACGGCATTCAACTCCATAAGGGAGTTCTGTGAGAGTTTTGTTCGGGGAGAGGTGCACCCTAACTACAGCTATTTCTTCGAGCCGTGCTGCCACGCAACCCTGTCCTCTTTTGATACACTCGAGGAACGGGGTCACCGAGCCGCTCAGGTCCTACACCCAGTCGGCCCTGGGCAAGACATAGTACGGCTTTTTACACACATCAATGAACCCCTTGCACTCTTAAATGCCGAGGACGAAGTGTTTGGAATATAAAACCCTCACATAACATACGCTTATGTGCATACACTTTAAACAAAACTAGGTAATACCTGTGATGAGGACGATTGTGCCCAAAATAAAATAGAAACCGATTGTTTTCAAGCAACTTCCCATCCTTAATCTGTTCCTGTAAAGTGGTCCTTTGTTGTACTCATGAGAAATATTTTCCTATTTGTGTGCTAACGTTTTGTTGGTTAATAAAAGCTTATCCCTAAAAAAAGCTACTTATCCGATTACAACAATTTCCGCGCTAAATGCTGTACAATATCTTTGCGTATCATAGAGAAAGAAGGAAAAAACAATTTATTTGCGGAAAGTTATGCAATGAGACTTGCTTACAGATTATAAACATTCTAAAAGGAAAATATGCGCCACAAGTACGAGTATAATGCGACGAGATCACAGCGCTAGTTTTTAGTGGTGGGCCGGTCATGTTATTGACACAAAGACGTCGGAATAAGGAAAAATCTATTATAAATAGTAATAAATTGAAAAAAAAAATTATAACTCATCCTACTTATGTCTGGAAAACTCACGTTCTTGTGGAACAGGACAGGGACTTATCTTAAATCACTGTATACGGCTTGTACGGTCCTTGCCTCTCTCTGCCCGAGGCCGCGGGAGCGAAACGAAAACCAACGCAAAAGCGGCTATTGAAAAAAGACTAAATATTAGATAAATTGTAAAAGCTAAAAGAATTAGGAATGTTCCATGAACGTCACCTATTTCAATAGATACTCGTGTTAGCAACACATTCTATAAATTTTTAGGGTTGCGTACCTCAATAGGAAAAAACGGTACCCTTACAGGATCACTTTGTTGTCCGTCTGCCTGTCTGTCAAGACTCTTTATCTCGGTAACGTGTGTGTTTCATGGTCGTATCTTCTTTTTCCCGTAAACTTAGATGTTTGATTTTTTTTTTATGACAGCTTCACGGGACCGCAGACCTGAGTCTAAGGTTTTAATTTCAACTCGATACCACATCGCATTCCCGAGATAAAGGGTCTTGACAGACCGACAGACATACAGACGGACGAAGAACAGTGATCCTATAAGGGTTCTGTTTTTTCGTTTTGAGGTACGGAACCCTAACAGTACCTTACAGAAACTGTAACAATCTACACAATATGCTAAGTGGGACCGATTCACTGCTTAACAATCAGGGCCTTGAAAAGCATTGAAAATTTATGATATTCAGGAGATATTATTACCTAAGTATTCCATATTATATAACACAATAGACAATCAAATAATTTTATATAATCCCAAAACGGATGTGAGGGAAAAGAAATATGATTAGGTACGTATACATTATGTGGCACTTGCCTACCCTCGTAATTATATGATTTGATTGAGTTTGCTCCAGTATCCTGGATGTTTTACTTTGGCAACATACTTAATTATATTATTTCTGGAGTAGGGAAAGCGGTGGCTCCTCATTCAAAGAGTTATTTTGAGTTTACAGGAAGCTTATCTACTTTGTTTTGAATCAAAATTTTACTAAAATTTTGTTTTCTGTACATTTTAAATGAACAGTTGTTATTAAACACGGAATAAGTGGTTTATGGCTGCGGAATGCGAGCCTTGGGGTTGATTGATTGATTGAAAGACCAGAGTACATCAATCAATTGTTTTGCATCATGCACAGGTTCAACTGTACAATTTGTCTATTATATTCCAAAATATTCACTTTGTTCTCATAGCATAGTTGTTATTAATACAAACCTTTGAAATCACCACAAAAACTAGTTTCAGAAACTTCACCCTGTGTATCTTACCCCAAAGGGATAGAAGCTTAACGGATTAACACATTTCCTGTATGCTCCGCCAGGTGGTGACCAACTGGCTATAGTGCGCGGAGCAAACGGATCCTCTTGGAGGCTCAACGTACTATTTACTAATGTGTGTTCTCTTTGTTTCAGATTGCTGTGTAGTGTCCCGTAGTGTAGATGGTAGGTTTTTTCTCTCTCGGTGTCTATTTAATCAGTGTTAGTGTTATAATGTTAGGTAGCTATAGGTGTAGTTTAGTGACTAAGTAGGTAGTAGTGTCGCGCCTGCGATGTATTTGACGTTGAGTGACGTTGGGGAGTAGTGTGCCGAGTGAGTCTCGCGCAGGACGCGCAGTGAGTGGCAGACTATGCGACAGAGACGCGGGGAGTTCAGTGGCGGGTAGTGTCCGTAGCCGCCGCAAGATGTCGCTGCCCATGAAGCGCTCCTTCAGCTCGGAGGGTGGCGCCACCTCCAAGCGCGACTGGAAGATGCGCCTCAGCCTGCGCAGCCGCAGTGGCCACAGTGTCGTAAGTATACGCATTTTTTGTCCATTTTCTGATTTGAGTGCCCATTTCTTTGTTTTCTTTATTATCATCGGTCATATTTAAATTCGGATTCAATTTAGCTAAATAATAAATATTTATTTTACAAAAGTCTAGATGGACACTTATATAACGTCCACACGTGAACGGTGCAAATTGGTTAGTTCTAAAAACAAGTAAGATACTGTAGTACCTATTTAAAAAAAGATTGTATGTTACAATAGTTAAAATATTAATAGATAAGAGAGATAAGATAAATAAACTAACTAGTTAGGTAAGTTGCACCGTCAGTCATTTGCCCCATCTTTCTTACGGCAGATGCAGCTGATCATAATATGAAGTATGAAAACTAAATCTACCGGAGAGAGTTCTAATGCGTCCTACTGCAAATTTGATCGATAGTTATACGTAAAAATACAATTTCAGCAATAAAATCAAGTTTCTTGGCGTCAAGAATTAGTTTGAAGTCAACTTGAACAGCATTTGGCAATGAAAATTTGAGACCTTTGGTTTTGTAAGCATTAAATAAGAGGTTATTAACTGCGAACCATTTTGAAAGAAAAGCCAGATTTTCATTGACATATAAGACGTCTGTGTATTTTCTATCTAATTTAAAAATTTAACATTTGTAGTAGCAAATAGAATTATATAGAAAAAAACGGGCATCATGTAATACATTAATACCTATAAACTAGAATAAGGAATGGGCCAAGTATTGAACCCTGAGGCACGCCCATCTTGACTAGATACTTCAAAAACGTTGTCCCATTAACGGTTACTGTTAGTAGTTTATAATGTAAATAGGAAAAAAATAAGATCAGCAGCGTATCCATGATTTAATCATCATTTCAGCCGACAAACACCTACGGCTGAAAAGAAATCTCCGCTTAGCGTTGCGTTCTAATCTATTCCTAGAATAAAATCGAAATTTTTAATATATAGAAAATATTCCCTTAAATTCTCTCTAATATTTTAAACCTAATGCTATTTTAAAACTAATTCAATTTGTAAAATGGTAAACGCTACAGTACTCTCCTCGGATAATCATTTACAGTGCAATTTGACACAACACATAAGTTTTGACGACACTATCATTTAGTTGGCGCGCTTCGTCCCGGTAAACATTTCGACTTATTGAACAAGTAGCTCCGAAACTGAACTTACTAAAGCTTTCAGTAAATGAGGGCACCGCGGGCTCGCTCGCCCCTAACATCCCAATTACAATGTTGTCTAACATTTCTATTAGAATTTATAATTCTGTTAGCGGAGCAATGTTTTCTTTTATTAAGGATCGCTAACGTTGTGCTGAACATTTTAGTATCTACGGGATTAAACGAAATGTTTGTCCAAGGGTTTGGTACATTTGTACTATATGGCGCTGCGTGGCTTATGATTCCAACGCTAGTACGTATTTGCTTAGGCTCCAGTATTTCTCGAGCATCAGAGTTTTTACTAATCGGAATATTTTTAAAAGTATCATTTCTTGGTTTAGTGTTCTAAAACGTAGTGATTTTTGATATTTGTTCTAAGTATGAAGACCATCGCAATTATTATCCTGTGGCAAGCACAAATATTGCCAAAAAACAGTCCATGCTTTGATTTGAAATCAAAACGCGTTCAAAACCGCTAGCAAAATTAACATCTAGAATAAAATTATAGTCAAAAGATTTGAGGTAATGTAATGTTCTAATAATTAAGAAAAGCCACGGGCAGATGCTGCCCGGGCTGCCTTCAGCTAAAACAAATTATTTCGGATCAACTACCTTTGTTCGCATTATCATAAAAATATAAACGACTAATTATTTGTTATTTTTTAATTATATGTCTTGGTACTCGTAAATTTCTCGCCAGACTAATTCTGACCTTGGTGACAGTGTTGATTTCTTGGATTTATTGACTATATACTCTATTTGAGCACCATGAAGCTAATGGATGTGTCTTTATATTAGTCTCTTTAAATTCCCTTTTCCATAACTTGCAGTATAAACGGTTTCACGTGAGATGCCTGATCGGGGTACGGCTTACCTTCTACTAGATATTAATTCTCTCAACAAAGTACCATCGTACGACCCCCGATAGTACCATTACGTACTGCAGCAAAATTTAGTGAACCCTTAATGAATTCTTATGGGCAATAGAAGTAAGACGGCAACAGCAGGTATACCAGGCTGTGTCTATGACGTCACAAGTAAGTAAGTATGTAGATACCGACGAGAGATCGTTAACATCATTAAATAATTACACGAGTTTATTATTTGCCCGCGACTTCGCTCGCAACGGTGAGTTTTACCTAGATTTTTTTAAAATGATATATTCTAGTTCTTGAGTGCGATCCCAACTCATTGTAAACAGTGATGGAATCGTTGATGGTGAATCGCACAAGTTTATTAAGGCCTTTTCACTTTAGCCTTCAAGACACCTAAATTATCGTACTCGAACGGGAAGACCGCGGCAGGCATTTTGTTTTAGTCCTTCGATTCATACACTCGGTATAAATGACGAAGCGAAACGCTTAGTCGGACCGTACAGATGTCAACAACGTAAGGGTGGACACTCGCCTTAGGTTGGGTTGGGTATCTTTCATCCAGGTGAATCGTACCGCCCTTTTCTGTAGCTACTCTTTTTTACTACTCTTTTTTAACTAACTTCAAAAAAAGGAGGAAGCTATCAATTCGGTTGTATTTTTTTATGTTTATTACCTCAGAACTCCGTCGTTTATGGACCGATATGCAAAAATTTTTTTCCCCTAAAGGATATGCTTCCAGATTGGTCCCTTTTTTTCAAAATCCTGTTCTGTTGATGAGTTCTGTTGATCAGATGCAGTTTTACTATAAGGTACTATCGAAATGATTAGATGATGGAGCCAGGAGATGAAAGGGTAAGGTATAAGGGTAGACACGGAGACTACATAATAAAACAATGTATCCTAGTAGTGTTTGGGTTAATTGGAATTGTCATGAGAAATAGGCACTCTGGTTATAAGTGTATCGCAAGTAAAAAATGTGCAATAAAAACTAAAAAAAACCGACTTCACTAAAAAAAACACTACAATGATCAAAACATTCGGTGTTTCTCGGTATTGTTTGTTTCAAATTTAACACCGACTTCTGAATTTAAAGTTATTTTGATCCTTTTGGTGTTATTTTAGGGTTCCGTACCTTAAACGGTAAGACGGAACCTTTGTAGGATCACTTTGTTGTCCGTCTGTCTGTCTGTCAAGACCCTTTATCTCGGGATCGCGTGGAAGTATCGAGTAGAAATTAATACCATATACTCAGGTCTGCGGTCCCTTGAAGCTGTGTAAAAATCAAACATCTGAGTAAAAAATACGGCCATTTATGTCGCAAAAAACGTATATTGCGACACTGTCAAGGGAATCAAAATTCACAGGGCACTTCGGTACTTCCCGTTGTCCTAGAATCCTGAAATTTGGCATAAATGGTCATATAGTATAGATATAGGAATAAATCTGAAAATAGAAAATAAAAAACTTTTTACTAGCTTACGATTCGAAAAAATCATCGAGATTTCATTCGGGAATTCAACTGTTCACATATTCGTATGTAGGTAAGTTTGTACGGAACTCTCATTGCGCGAGTCCGACTCGCACTTGCCCAGTTTTTTTTTAGTGATGTCGTTTAGTTTTTTTTTTCTAAAAATTATTTTTTATTTACTTATCTTCATCATTTCAGAATTTTACTAACTAAAACCCACCAGTGTTCCTTTAGTTGCTCTTTTCGGTCGTGGACCACGCTCGTTCCTTTTTTTGAATTGGGAAATCGTGAAATGTCTTCAGCCCTAGCAGGCATCGTCCCTGCTGGGTTAAGTTTAACTGACATCTTTTAGAGGCGCACGTGAAACGCTACGTGCAGAAAACATTACGTGTGAAATCTGATTACCGGGCCTGGTCCTTACCTGACTGCCGGACGGCCGCACAGTAGTACACCAGGGTGTTTCTTCTTCCTGAATCCGAAAAGGGAACGTCCCGATCCCGGTCACGGCAGTGGTAGCAAATATTTTATCATAATAATAATTATAAAATCGGCTCAGTCAGTTCAGTTCAGTACTATGAAGTTAGTTTGCTTCCGACCTGACGCCAGATACTGTCACGGTTAACAGAATATGATAACAGATATCATGCGACGGCATCTAATTCCAACTTCCAAGCCATTCTACCTCGCTCATACTTTAGCAAGCTTAGTTTTCAAGTTCTGATGTTCAACTTCTGTGCTTTGAACTACAAACTGTACCTACAATGTACCTTTTGAGGTTCTGTATAAGATTCTTAAATTCATGAAGACATTGAAAAACAATGAACTACTTCCCTTCAAGGACAGGGTTTGCACGATTACAATTGAAGAAGTAACGAAAATGGTTCATATATCTATATGTATATATTTAGAAAAGGCAAAGTTGATGCAGTGGCTGAGCGACCGGCTGCTGCAGTGCGTGACTGGCTGACGCGGGTTCGATTCCTGCGATATAAAACATTTTATGGCCTACAGATAGTTGTTCTGGGTCTGGGTTTCTTGTATATGTGAGGTTACATGCTTGTGAACACAGCCACGATACAGGAGTACTTCCTAGTGTGGGGCGACGAATTTTTTTTCTAAGTCCTGTCTTTTTCACTCGCACATCAACGCCCAACACCAACCCTTGGATGGGACTCTGAATGGGGACCCATGGGGACGCCCGTACAAATTGGTACGGGACAAACTCCGCCCATGGGCTCCCCCGCTGACGCAGAGTCTCCGGCCCCAGCTCGTGGAGGGTGTGGTGAGCACTCTGTTCCCCACGCGAGGGGAACACTCTCCCCCGCCCATGGCTCCGCCACCAGCGGTGTCCGACGCGGACCACGATGGCGACGACGACGATAACGCTCCAGAGGTGACCGAGGTAGAGATGAGAGTGGCGGTACGAAGGCTGAGTGCCAAAAATACCGCCCCAGGACCCGACGGCTTGCCTGGGAAGGCATGGGTCCTGGCCATGGAGGCTCTCGGGCCTCGACTAAGAGGGCTCTTCAGCGCATGTATGGAGAGGGGCCAGTTCCCACTTCGCTGGAAGACGGGGAAACTGGTCCTTATCGCGAAGCCGGGGCGCCCCGCGGACTCTCCGTCCGCGTACCGGCCCATTGTGCTGCTCGACGAGGTGGGCAAGCTCTTTGAAAGAGTAATTGCAGACCGCCTCGTCGCACACCTAACACGGGTGGGGCCGGATCTGGCGGACGGCCAGTTCGGCTTTCGCAGGAGGCGCTCCACGGTGGACGCCATCATGTGCGTGCGAGCTCTCACGACGGGGGATGCAGTGGCCCAGGGCAGGTGTGTCGTGGCGGTGTCTTTGGACATCGCCAACGCCTTCAACTCCCTGCCTTGGAGTAGCATTGGGAGGGCACTCCGGTATCACCGGATGCCCGACTACCTCTGTCGTGTGGTCGAGGCGTACCTGTCAGACAGGTACATAACCTACCCCGGTCACCAGGGGGTGTGGGAACGTCGAGAGATGTCGTGCGGTGTTCCGCAGGGATCGGTACTAGGGCCGCCCTTGTGGAACATCGGATACGATTACGTGCTGCGCGGCGACCTCCCTGACGGGGTCAGCGTGGTCTGCTACGCAGACGACACGCTGGTCCTGGCGCAGGGAGAGTCGTACCAGGCGGCGGTCGAACTAGCGACACGCGGGGTCGCGACGGTCGTTGGCAGGATCCAGGAGCTGGGACTCGAGGTGGCATTGCACAAGTCCGAGGCCATGTGCTTTCACGGCCCTCGGAACGCGCCACCACCGGGTTCCCAGCTAACGGTGGGAGGAGTCCACATCGGCGTCGGGTTAACGATGAAGTACCTGGGACTCGTTCTCGACAGCCGATGGGATTTCGACGAGCATTTCCGACGTCTGGCTCCCAAACTAAATCGGACTGGGGCTGCTCTCTCGCGGCTCCTGCCCAACCTTGGGGGTCCAGACGCCTCCTGCCGGAGGCTCTACGCGGGGATCGTTCGGTCCATGGCCCTTTATGGCGCGCCGGTGTGGGCGCCGGGGCTGCGGAAGCAGCCGGCGGCCCGGCTGAATGCGTGCCAGAGGGTCATGGCCATACGGATGGTGCGAGGATACCGGACGATTTCCCGCGAAGCGGCGTGCCTTCTTGCTTGCCAGCGACCATGGGAACTGGAGGCAACAGTCCTTGCACTCATGCACGAACGGCGCATGGAGATGCAACGCCGGGGCGAAACTCCGCTGCCGCAACAAGTCGCGGCATGGCGGACAGAGTTCCGGCGAGTTCTCATGGTGAAATGGCGACAGCGACTGTCGCGACCCCGTGCTGGGCACGCCACAATTATGGCGGTAAGTCCCCTCTTTGAGGCGTGGTTGGAAAGACCTCACGGCGTCCTCACATTCCGCATGACGCAGGTCCTCACCGGACACGGTAAGTTCGGGAGGTTCCTGCACCGGATTCGTGCGGAAACGACGCCCGGGTGTCGCCACTGTGTGGCCCACCCGGAGGACACGGTGGAGCACACGGTGGAGGTGTGCCCCGCTTGGGCAGAGCAACGCCGTGACCTCGTGAGGGCAATCGGCGGCGGTGATCTCTCGCGCCGGGCCTTGGTTCAGGCCATGCTCCGGAGCGAGGAGGAGTGGCAGGCGGTCGCCTCCTTCTGCGAAGCAGTAATGCTAGCTAAGGAGGCGGCCGATCGCGTGAGGCAACGGTCCTTACGCTCCAACCGCCGCCGGGATTCCGATCCCGATTTCCGGCCACCGTAGGCGCGGGCTTGTAGACGGCGAGCAATGGGTGGCTCGCCGTCTGACCGTCCGGTAACCGTCCGGACCGAGCCCAAGTCGTCGACGGCGCGTTTTGTTCCACGCGCGCCTCAAGGAGATGTCAGCAAATCGTAGGGGCCCAGCAGGGTCGAAGCCTACTGGGGCCACGGGTAGTGTGAAAGCGGAACCCGGGGCCCTGGGACGAAGGCAACGAAGGAACAGGAGTGGGTTTTTAGTCAGTAAGAGTCTGACACTATCTCCCGCTCCGCCCAAGAGCGGGGATGTCATTAGGATGATTTTCCCACCCAATAAAAAAAAAAAAAAAAAACCCTTGGATCTGGAATCTTGAAATTTCACAAAGAGCTTTCTTTTATGATGTATACAAAAAACAAGTTTTTTCAAAATTCACCCCCTAAGGGAATGAAACGAGGTTTCAAAGTTTGTATAAAGAAACATATTTTCACGCGGGTGAGGCCGGGGGCAGAAAGTAGTGTTCCATAAAAAGAATAATTATTACATTATCACCGAATAATTTATTTTAAGTGGTCCATAAAAACATTACGTGTGTATCACAAGCCGCCATCTTGCCTGACAATCGTAAGGTGCAGTATCAAAGGACTCACGCTCTGATTCAGCTCAGGGTGTCACCCTCGGCACGCAGCACACGCTTCGTTCACGTAATAAAAAGCACAGGAACGTTACGCTGTATACTTCAAAAGATTTATCGTCCGGAGAGGACGGCGGCGAGATTTAAAGGAAATGTAGAAAACCTCCGCAGATATTAAATGTTTAACGAAATAGGAGTAAGAGTTTTGAAGCTTTATGTCCAGAACAGAAAAATTATGATCATTTAGAGGATCATAAAATACCATAGCATGCATGGCATTAAGTCCACCTTTGTATCTTTTAATTTTAATAAATAAATACACAATCAGAGCTCATTATAGACCTCAGCATAACCATTGCTGAAAAATACTCAAATGTTTTGCGAATAAGTACAAAAATACTCACAGGTTTGCATATTTCGCGAAAATAAAGAAATACGTATTACATCAACAGTCCATTATTAGTTATCAGAACGATTCATTTGGTTTGAAATCAGCAAAAATAAATGAAACACTAAAAGGACATCATACATAAACTGTCGCGAGTCGCGGGAATCCGATGGATGCGAGATGCAGTCACGTCCAACAGTGGTGGTGATGATGATGACATCGTACATTACGTGTAAGTGCACCAAAGGGCAACAGTTAGAAGTTCATAAATATAAGTTAGGAGTATTTATTACGAATAACCTTTTACTACAATTACTGTGGACACTCACGTCTCTCACCCCATATACTCGCTTCAATGATCTGTTGTCCTAGTACCTGAGCCGAGGCAACGGTTCGTTTCGCCGCCGCTCACATAACATGGTGACCTATTCATGGATTTTATGGCTGTTTAGACGTTTGCAATAGGGCGAAACGTGTACTGTTGCTGCCAAGGCAAACAGTACCAACGAATTTTGTTAGAATACTGGTCGTCTATTTCACAGACTGCTCAGATATTACTGTTAGAACAATTTTACATGTCTTTGCATAAAATCACCTACTACGTAAGTTTAACTTCCTCTAAGGTTGCCATCAAAATAGTTTTCTCATAAAATAATGTTTCGTCATTCTCTACCGCTCAATTTTCAGGAAATTCAAAATAAGACGAGATTTTCCTTGAAAGCGTATCTCAAAAATTCCATTTCCGCTGCATTAGCTGGCGCTACGAGCCTCTCGTGGCACTCCTCTAGCTGAGGCACTCGTACGTTATGAAACTGCCAGTTACTTCCATTGAGCAGGCGCTTTCGCCGCGCAATATGAGAATACAATAAAGGTCAGGTCTTGGAATTGTCGTGATTGTAGTTAATGTTGAAGATCACTTGTAGACGTGACAATTCTGAAAAATTTGCATCAACTCCACCGCTGCGCTGTCCCACTGAAATCTTGTAAGCTAAATACCAAAACCTAATTTTCCGAAGTCTGATCGCTGTAATTGGAATCAATCAGGAGCTAGGCACGTGTTGTGACTGCGACCAATTATTTGACAATAGCGTGCAAACAAACAAAGAATTAATTAAAATAAAAAACTTTCCGGAAAATTTTAATTGATAAACCGATTGTTTTCAATTTGATCGGCGCGTCGTGCGAACGAACAATACGCATGTCGGATTATTCCAGGCGACACTTTCCCTCCGCTCCGCTTCGTGTGCACAACGCGACGCGCTCAGCGTCGGCCCCAATCATTGTTATTTCGAAGCGACAGTTACAATTTTTAAATAAAAGTAATTGAATTGTAAGTACTTTTAAAACGGCGCCTTTGAAGAACATGGCCAGAAAAAATAGAATTCCTTTAAATTTATACAAATTTTACTTTTGCAATCGAATTATTAATTCAATTTATTCGATCTGTCGAGACTTTTTCTACAGATAAATTATTCAATATTTGTGCAAAAAAAAAAGAACGAGGCTGGCAGTTGTTTACAGTGAGAAGACGATGTTTCAAAATTAATCGATGTTTTCTTGAATTGTTTGTCAGTTTTATTCAAATTTGACTTCCAAACGTTCCATAATGCAAGAGTGATCATCAGTGACGATTGTTTATGCAACCTGGAGCCATATTGACTTGCAATGAGTGTCCTTACTGCTGTGATAGGTCAAGGATAAAAGGAACAAGCTCCTGATTCGGGTTCTGTCGCAGCTCGGGTCCGAACACTTTATTTTAACCAACTCACCGAGGGTTTGATTTAAAACTTAAGTGCGTCCTTTTCGAGGTATACTTTCATACAACCGCTCTTACGTGATTATGATGTTATTACACAATTTTCTCTAGATATTTTGGATTAACAGCTACTTTGTGGATATTATCTATGCTTCTATAGAAATGAAAACATAATTTTGTGTAAACTAATCAAGTAAGACGCTGTGGAAATCGACTTTTTTACGTGAACTTTGGCTCTTTATAATACACTCATATACCTACCTATTAAAAATATAAAAAACTATATCAATAGAAGCCTTGCATATTTAATCGAGATACTGAATGACGACAATTTTCTGAAAAACTTTTAAGGGTTTAAAAAAAACTTTGGAAGGAATTACCGAATGGTAACAAGGTTTTCAGACGTTATCTCACTTTTTTTTTGTATTGCCTCTTCATCAAACATCGCGTTGGATTGCGTTAGATAAAGCAACAAGCTTTGAAACCATACTCGATGTTGACGATGAGCGAGTGGGAACAGACCCTCTTAACTAAAACAATTCACGGTTTTAGAATATATTTTATGTTTTAAAATGACGGCTTTCAACAAACAGTTATCAGGTGTCAAGCATGAGCTAGACTATCATGTCATACATTAGGAGCACGATTTAGAATTCTTATTGAGCAGGACCTTCAAATAACACGTAGATTACACCTGCCTGAAGAGGTCTGAACTGGTTTCAATCAATATTAAATGGTCTGTTACGAGAATATCAGACAAATTGACCAGAGGCCGTCACTGGCCGCAAACAACCGTGATTGAAACCATTTAAATTTGTTTTTAAAGAAATTGTAATATTTAATCTAAAACAAACTTAGAAAGAAAGAAAGAAATCACGTTTATTTAACTTAATGTTTATCAAACTCAATATCTTTTGATTGTTTGATATAATTGTATTTATAATATAGCATTCTGTCTATTTTTTAAGATATTTGTAATATCTAAGTATGACATGATTTAAAATAGTGACTATGGAGTTTTTTGCACATTCTTCCCATACGCTTTGGAATTTACAATAACCATCATTTTTCTGACTCACTTATTGACAATTTAAAAGTGCCTTTCAATGCCTTATTTTAAATAAAATGCTTTAACTGATTCAATGTGCGGTTTATGTTTAAAAAGTTTCATTCTATGTGTCCGTTGTCCAGTTCAGTCTTTAGATACTAAACCAACTTGTTTCAGGATTGGCATCAACCAAGCAAACTAAATCTTAAATAAAAAATCCATTTCCTTTGAATTTGTGGTGTAGTTACACCGGTGTATCTACGAAGTTCAAGATCCAATGCAAATGAGATATAAGTAATGAAACTAATACGGAGGTATAACTAAAGTCGACACAAAATAATCATTAAGTTTGATCCATAAACAAAAACTTATGCCAGAATAGATAACTAAAATAACGTGAAATTGGTGAAACTAAAGTGTACCAAGGTGAACTTTGCAGATCTACACACCTATTGAAAAAGTACAGCCGAAAGACGTTCACTGTTAGACATAGGCCTCCCTCAAGTGTTGCCATAACGACTGGTTCTGTGCGTCTCACATCGTCCTACGTCTTACCAGGTCAACGGTCCACCTTGTGGTAGACCTCCCAACGCTGCGTCTTCCAATACGTGGTCGCCACTCCAGAACCTTTCGTCCCTATTGACCTGACATTGAAAATACGTTGCCATGAAATTTTATTCATTTTATTTGGAAAACTTAAAGCTAATAAATGCATGTAAAACCATAAACAATATGCAATTGCAGCAAACATATTTGGTATCATGTATTGAGGAGTTACATCGTCTGTCTACGAAATTCTTCGTCAGATCTTCACGAAATTTAAATGGGACCACTTCGGGAAAATACTGCATTAAATCAATAAAGAATCATCAAAATCAATTAGCAATTGGCGATCTTACAAAGATAATATTCAGTCGAATTGCTAACTCTTTTCCTGTTTTTTTTTTTTTAAATTTGTTAGGAATATTGGCAATTAGAATACTTTTTTTATTACAATTGGTATTGGTTCAAAAAAATCTCAATTCGACTACAATAATCTTAGACTACATATTGATGAATCATTTTGATACTCACCCACACATACTACCCTTACGTAAACATGCACATGAAGTACCTTCTTATTTATATTTCTTTTTTCGCTTTTTCTTATATTTTTAATAAAAAAATGACTCCTTTTGCTAATTTTCTAATCCTGTAAAAGCGCTTTGACCTTGTCTGTTGTACTTCCCTGTATATATCTTGTATATTGAGAGGTCTGGCTCTTGTAATACAATAAATCCTACTACAAGAGTCAAAGTTACACTAATAACTGTGTCTTGAAGTGTCAATAAAAATATTATTATTATTATCTGAAGTGATAATGATAATTTATCGAAATATTTATATACTTTTTCTTTTGGTAGGAGATATCAAAAGTTTATTGTTTATTAATATCAAATCTTTTGTGGGTTTTTAGAATAATGTGTAATCTATACAGCTCTCCGATCTTGTACATAAACACTGTTTCTATTCTATGCAAATTTGACCATAAATAAAAAATAAATGTAATAGATACAGGACTCTAATTGTTTGACGTTTTTATCACTTTAGAAATCACTGTTCTTTTTGCGCCCATAACTGTCTGATCACAAAGGTGACAACTTACACATTTGATATTTCCGTTTCCCCCGCAGTATTGGTAGAAGTATACCAACAGACTCGAAGTGATTCGGTCAGTTCATATTGGAGGGCGGTCTATTTACGTCCAGTCGCTGTTGTGCCGATATGATTCGAAAGGAAACTAGGATATGTCACATTTTATAATTTTCTATTATTTAGACTTCATTTTTCAATTTTTATTTTTTTAAATTATTATTGTACACAAAAACTTAATTTCACAGTGATTTGACAATTCATGTATAAAGGCGAGCTTAACTGAAAAAATCTTTTTCTCCCTGATCCTGTGAGTGACAGAGAGATCACATACGAGGCTAGGAACTAGTATACAATATAAACCTACATATAAGTGTAATATATAAAAAAAAAAACTAGCTTCGGCCAGCGGCTTTTCACAAGATAGCAGGTTTCTCCGTACAAATTTTGGATCCCCTTTTCATCCCTTTAGGGGGTGGATTTTGGAAAATCCTCTCTTAGTACTCGCTTACGTCATAAAAGCAAACTTTGTGCAAAATTCCACACTTTTGGTCCCAGTAGTTTCGGCTATGCGTTGATATGTCAGTCAGTCAGTTTCTCCTTTTATATATCCCAAAATACCAGATTATAAGCTTAATCTGGTTTTTTGTAAAACAAGTGAAACATTACCGAGATTTTTATTTAGCAATCATGAATGTTGTGAACAAGTTAACATCGTTCATTCGACATACTTCACAAAGTATTTAAATTATAAATTTTAAAAGCAGCTTTTGAAACTGTGAACTGCAGCTGCCGATTGACTTTCAGCCACAACCACGGCAAAATAATGAACTTCAATAATGAGAACCACCTCATTTTGTTCGTGTTTTCGACATTAACATCACAAAGAATTCAGCGGCGCGTCATTGTATGGACTTACGGCGCAGTTCCGGAAAATGTGAACATATTGTTAAACGATTATTATTAATTTATCAAAAAACTTATTTGGATACATGAAAATGTACGTGACTTTTAAAAAAATAGTTAGAGACATGCATCAGAAAAGAAGTGTTTTTTTCTTTCACATTGCTGTAGGTACCCTAATACTAAAATTAAGTGATTATTTTCTCTGATGCCTATAGAAATGACTCAATCTACTCATTACCTTGGGATTGGCATGAACTTATCAATAAGTATATATAGTATATATTTAAAATGTATAAAATATACAATAAGTATAGTATACATTTCCTATTAAGTTGTTAAGTTAAACGAGTACACCAGTATACCTTTGTAGTTCAGGATCCAATGCAAATGAAATAGAATATAAGTAACCGCGCGACGACTGAGTTAAAACTTAACACAAAGTAATCATCAAGGTTGGTCTGTAATCAAAAAAGTTTACCCGAATTGATGACCCTAATAAAAAAGAATTTTAGCAAAATTTATGAAATGAGAGTACGAGAGTGAACTTCTTTTTTGGAGGTGTGTTATCGGAGCTTCCGGGAGAGATTGAGGCATTCTATGAACAGCTGTACACGTCTATCACAAAACCTACAAAGAATCTAGCAAACGACCCAAGAGCTTGATTAACTCGGTACTATAACGAAGATATCCAGGACGTCAGCCTGTACGAGATTAGAATGGCTCTGAAGCAGCTTAAAACCAACAAGGCGTCGTGTGTGGACGGAATTACAGCCGAACTCCTGGAGGTGGTTGGAAAACCGGTCATAAAAGCCCTTCAGAGGTTGTTTGATTCCGTCATACTTGAGGGAAAGGCGCCACAGGCTTAGAGCAGAGGTGTGGTAGTACTTTTCTGTAAGAAGGGCGACAATGCACTGTTTAAGAATTACAGGCCCATCTCACTTCTGAGCCATGTCTACGTGCTGTTTTACAGAGGCCCGAAGAATCGCCAAACTAAAGTGGCAGTGGGCAGGGCACATTGCTCGTAGAATGGATGGCCGGTAGGGCCGAAAGGATCTAGAGTGGCGACCGCGCACCGGAAAACGCAGCGTTGGAAGGCTTCCCACAAGTTGGACGTCTTTCGGCTAAAATGATGAGGATGAGTATTAAAATTAGATAGTATTAAAACCAACATCGAAGAGTGTTTTGCTAAGATTTGTTTACTAAGATTTTCGTTTTGAGCTAATTAATACAGCAATTAAAAGATAAATAATATGGTATTGAGTACTATGAAGACAAATAAACTTTACTCCTCCTTTATAATGAAGCTTAAATTAGAACTGCAAAGAAAAGGAGAGTAATTACGAACACAAACAACTCATTAATTTGTTTACAGAATTATTGTTTTATAATATTTATTTCAATTTGAACTCATTATTGTTGAAAAACCAGCTGTTATTGTTATTAAAGCTCGTTGAATATAAAATATAGTAATTTGAAAATAACAGAATCTAGAGTACTTATATTTTAACATGAAATAAAGGAGCTCCATTTAAAAACGGAAACCTTACATATTGGTTTAAACTTAAAAATATCAAAATCTAAGTTCGCCATGTTGGCCACCGGCAGCATTGATGCAACGCTTTCATTCCGTTATCGCATGATTTACATTTACGAGGCAATCGTCCGCTTTACTGTTACCGTAACCCCACAGGCCGGTAATTACTCCTTCCCGCCGCGAAAACAAGATGCCACCGTGCCAGCCAGGTGCCGAGCGGGTGCCAAGGTGCCAAGCGTTGCCAAGCCGCCAACCAATTGTTTGGTAAACTGGCGGTGTTGACAATCTACCGGACGGTTTGTTAACTTGCTAATTATTACCTGCTTGCTTTTGGCAGAGGCACAGGCGTCACCCGGTGAATGTCGATATTGATCTCACAGGTATGTAGTGAAACCGTGGTCTACCTGTGTGTAAATTTATACTCAAATCTGTTAAGCCGTCGAAGTATATTTTCTCATATAATATCTTACTTATCGAGATCTTGCTTGTTACGCATTAAGTAAGGTTTAGGTAAAGTTTGGTGTCCATTAACTGAATGGACACATAATAATCTGCTTGGGCAGCAATAAATTCCAAAGATTCTCTGAATCGCCCTCTCGCTCTACTTTAGAGCGTGAGAAGTCTGACTGATTATAGACAAAGAAGAGGTTATTGGGGGCCACGTAAGAACTTTAAAATCGACAACGAGTACGGACTCGGAAAATCGGCAAAAAACCTGCCTTCAAAAAACTTGCAATTATTCCGCACGTTACACAAAATTGTTGACTGAATTAAGTTTGTAACACTAAATAAGAACTAAACCCTGGGCGGGTTTAGTTCTTATTTAGTGTAACTGTAAGTTAAGGATTCGTTATTCATTGAATCCTCAGTAATGATCTCACAGACAAGCGCCGTATGTTACGTTGTGTTCATTTCGGGGCGAACACAAAAGGTGCGCTGAAATTGTTTGCTTTTCTTTCGTAAAAAGATAAACTTTGAACAACATTGCAATGATGCGGGCGGGCTCCTAGTCTTGGGTAAATAGGAGAGTTGAAAAAGAGCTTTTTAGGCACATGTGAATTGCGTAAGTTTACATTTAATTAGATGATCGTTTACGAGTAAGGCGTATGGATAGAATTTTGACGGTTTCGTGCTCGAAAACTACATTATCAGCAGGTTTTCGGTAGTAAGTAGGTACTTAAATTATTTATTTTTTTATGAAATCAATGGTTGTCCGAAAGGGAACTTTGGGGACGAAAGGCAAAGAAGGCAAACATAGGATTGGGTTTTAGTCAGTATAAGTCTGACTCCGCCCTAGAGCGACGGAATCTTTGTATGATTTCGCAAATAAAAAAAGGAGTTCAATCGATTTATTACACAGTGATCAAAACAAAGGAATACCAAAACATCAGTAGACTCTGAATAAAACACGATTGACGCCATCTTAAAAAAAAAAATTGGTAAAAATAAGTCACTCATGACTTTGTAATGTAGTAAACGCTTTACAAGTCAATGTTGATGGATGTCCATCGGTACCGGCGGGACGGCGTATGTGGCTCAAGGGAGGATGGAGGTCACTCTTTGCATATACGATATGATGGTTATATTATATTAACTTATCTTTTAAACTTATCTTAGTGACAATTTTTTTTTCATTGATATAAACAAGTGCTAAAAATAATAATAATAAATTTCTTTTAACTTATTTTATGGCTATAATAACCAGGTAGATACTGTCACTGATGCTGACTCATCACCGAAGAGTAGAAAGTGAAAATGGGCAGTCTTAAATTATGAAATTGTATAAATATTCACATTAATGCCAGTCTGTGACGTCATAGGCTCACTGGCTCCTGTGTTGACCTGACATTTGATATTTAAATATAATAGCAAGTGAGCAGAAAGGCGCTCGGCTCCGGCGGCCATTATCACTACATAGGTACAGGTAGGCTTCAGCGTAAAGCTCACAGAGGCAGCCAGGGGACGCTTCCTGCAAGAGGAAATGAATATGTCGAGTAGTCGCTACTAGGATTTAAATAGGTATTTATCCAGAGGTGTATTACTCTGCAGTTAATGAAACCGGATTGGAATACTGAACGAAACTGGAACTTAATTAAACAATATTCAGTTTGTATGGAAATGAAAATAAGTTTCTCGATCGAAACACATTGCCTAGTGGAGCGCACGAGTCGTGATTGCGGGCGTTATTACCTAAGACGCGCAAGCAGTTTTTAGTGTATGGTGTAATAATGCTGTCCAGAAGAAATTAAAACAAACGACATACGTTTAGTGATATGTATTAATGATATGCAACAATGGCACAGAATCCAATTTCTTCTTACCAAATCACGTTGTATTCTCGATCCCGCAGTAACTAGGTACATTAGAAGTTCTTCCACATTGCGCCGGAACTGCCTGCGCTTTTCTACTTGTTTAGGAAACTCTGAATTAGTTCGGACACAATTGAACGGTTTATTCCAGAAATTCCCACCGACAAATCCCCACCAGTGAGGATCGTTATTTTTTTCCACTAGTTAAACAATATCAGCCAAGTGGGGATTTTTAGAAAAATAAATAAAAATCCTCGCTATATGTTGTAGTTTCTAAATTATTAAATCAATATGTTTAATTAGATAAGTAATGACGTCAACACTAGCTTCTGCCAGCGGCTTCGTCCAGAAATAGACAAAGAAAGTTCTCAAACTCGACTCTTGAAACGGTCCGCTTGTGAAACGGCAGTTCATAATTACGGAATTATTGTGCCCGGATTAGACGTGGCTAACTGCACAAGCCGGGGCACTAATATACTAATACAGCCAAATGGCTTTAGGAATACAGAACTATTCTCATTTCTACATGTGCCGTGTTATTATAATAATAAGACAGGTAATTAGGGTCTTGTTTGCTATCCTAACTTTAAAGTAAAGCCTCATGTAATTCAGGCATTACTGAAGAAATGTAACATTAAGATAAATTAAAGCCTAAAATTCGCAATATATCTTACACAGGTGTCGACAAATTCACAACTTGAATACTTTCCTTATTGGAGCCCAGGCCAATATGAACTTCCACTAAGTCGTCTCGGGTCTCCCGATAAAAAGCTAAGTTTACGTAAGGTACCTTACATAAACTCATTCGTATACCCTAAATCTAGATTTAGGGACGAGAATTCCTACCATTCCAAGTTGTCATGTGAAAAAGCCAGTTGTTTCGTGAGCCTACTTTGTGAAAGTCGGTCAAGTTCAATATGTTGAATGTCAAGCCGAGCGCTGACACGGCGGTGCTTCCGGCCCGGGCCGTATTGTCTACTAGCGCTATACTTAGCTAGTTAGATGGCTTAGTGCCCTAAAATGTACGCGCAGGTAGAAATAAATGTAGACAGAGGCTCTGATACCCGGGACGACGACGTCAGGGGCTGAAGAACTAATGGAAAAATTTACGAAGGAGTATTGATGGAATAGGAGGTAACGTAGGCGGATATTGTAAGTCCTGTTGAAGGAGTTGAAAGTACCTCTAGTCCTTAATCTACTTATTCGCCGTGACTACGGCAATAAGCTTTCAATGAATAACAAGCTATTACTGATAAATTAATTGAGTCAAGTGAAGGAAAATACTAAGAATATAGATAGATACAATAATAATAATTACATCGCCTCATCTAGCCAACGGAGACTATTTGTACAAACAGAAACTTGTAGCCAGGGTTATAATCTAGCAATTTGCTCTTTTATACAATCTCGGGGAATTGGAAGTACCGTGCTATAGGTATATGCCCGATCCAGTTCTCCAAAGGGCAATATCACGTTATATTGGGATCAATCTATCATTACTAACAAACGATTGTTGCCATTAAATCTGATATAGTGGTAATAGATCGATTAGGGTGACGTATAGTGATTGTTGATAAAGCAGTCTAACTCATATTAAGTAAACCTGAGAAAGATAAGCAAATATCTTGACTAACAAAGTTCTCGTTATGTGAGAGGTGGATACAGTATTCGTTTTGTCAATAGTCATAACGGCAAATAGTTAAGAGCCTCGATGAACATCTAAGGAAGCTCTTGTTTGGTAGTTAGTCTACACCCAGAGAACAGAATTTCTGGACACGCTGCGTATTGTTTAGAGATTAGATCCTCTCGGAGCCTTGCCCACCAGTAACTTAGACCCTGTTCCTGGTAGGCTGCTATTTATTTTAAAAGGTCCAAGTGGTACTACATTACAAGGAGCTACCAATATTTTTAGTTTGGCTGAGGGCTACTTTAAGGCCCTAGCGCCCTAGGAGCGCTATAAAACGCTGACTTTCTGAAGCCTACTGCTCGGTAACGGCTAATTCAATTATTTAAAAAAAAAAATGTTTATTATACACTCATGTACAATATTATAAACATATGATTTTTTCGTATGAATAATAAATTTGCAAAAAAAAAAAAATCACGATGTATGATATTTTTTTGCTTTTTTTCCCTACTCCTTTCAAGCTTTCGAACAGCGAGCCATACAGCTAGCACCTACGGCTATAAAGGGTATCCTGACCACCAGCATGCCTACCTGGTCATACCTGGTCATCACCCTCAGCCTCACCAGTGACCTTGGTTAAATACACAGCACCTTTGGCCAGTCACATGAAGAGCCATGAAGAACCTTTACTGGTCAAGTCAAGTCCTACGTCGCACAGCACCGCTCCGACTCAATGGAGCCAGCAGCACTACTCTGTCTCACGGGAGCCTGCAGCATCATCCCGACTCACTGGTACATCATCACCCCGACTCACTGGGGCATCAACCCGACTTACTGGGACAGCAGCACCCCGAATCACTGGGGCATCACTGCAGATAGTTCCGACTCACCGAGAACTATGCGGCATTTCGTTCCTACCCTCTAGAACCAACCTACCACTGGCCTGGCACGCATCAAGAAGCGTCAAGAACCATCGATCTTCGATCTCCAGAGAGGAGTGCTGTAGCGACATCTATGGCGTCACATAAGAACTAATCCTGCATCGCGCAATAAAAGTTCTCCGCGCGATTGGAACATATAGAACAGCCTGAAATCATCTATCGGGCAGTTGCCCACTAGACATAACACCCGCCTGGTCGGAGGATCCTCCCTTTTCAACGGAGGTTTGCGGGACTTAACTCTCTGTTCCGCATACCTCCAAATTGGTTTTGATCTTTAGAAACATGTTTACACCACAAAATTGCTGATTAAGTGTTCTTCAGAATGTACATAGCATATCAATCAATCAACCAATATTTTGAAAAGAAAATGGATTTAAAGGTCAGCGGGGCTGTATCCGGGCTCAACCATCAATCAAAATATAAACAAATTGTTTTTCGGTAAAATGCATTATTTAATAAATTTGTAGCTTGTGCAATGGATAAATAAATGAGATTGTTTAACAACAACTTTTAACAAGGAATGTGCTGTTACTCTCATAAACTGCGGATTTATATTGTTACGTTATTATCAGTTTTATAGTCTTTAGGTTCATTATCAGGTTTTTTAGGTTTTTAATTAAACAACTTTAATTAACATTATTTTACCTTGTTTCATTCCGGGTATTTGTTTTCAATAAAGTAACTATGTTTTAAGTTTGCAGAGTTAAGCGATTCTCAAGTAATATTGAATATAAGTTAAATTGATCCTTACACACTTTGGGTACATTTGTGGAAAAATGGTTACTAAATCTAAAAACAAGGAAAATGTAACGCACCTACTTTATTTTGACCTTTTCGAATCTGTAAATTAAGTATCGTGACATGCTGATTGCCACGAAACCAATCCTCCTCAATGACAGTTTGCCGACTAGAACCACCTGAAAACTTCAGTGTTTACCCCAAAGTTCCTATCCAAAATCTTATCACAATAAAACAGTTCGTACCTAAATAATTCTAATTTCAATTTCATGATACTAATCTTCAAATCTCGATCTTAGCATAATCAGTTAGATTTTTTCTTGTTGCACACGATAAGTGTTTTTTTTATGTACCTGTAGTCAAAAATAAGGAATAAATACATAGACATTTTAGAGTGTTTTAACAATTAGTTACTATTTTTAATTATTAGTTGTGACAACTACGGATTAAAATACTGTTTAAAAGTAATTTAATTAAATTAAAGTTTACAATAACAAAAAAAAAAACCCTTCATAACTTGTTTTCTTTCCTTATCATAAAGAAATTAGGTGTTACAGCAATCGTAAAGGCCTGTATTCTTTTTTTTTACCTTGTCTTTGTTGACACCTCTTAGGTCCGAACTAAGCCTTCCACGTCGTCGTTTATACCGTATATATCGAAGAACTGGAACAATTTGCCTGCTGCGGTCTTCCCGTCCGATTATAATTTAGATGTCTTCAAGCCTTGAGTGCATAAGCTCTTAATAAACAAGCGTGATTCGCCATGGACGATTGCTTAGAAAATGATTGTGGTCTACCCATGAAGGTCAGCTCCTAGACTGCACGTAGGATACTTTTTAACCCGGGTGTTTTGTCGCTTGTAATAAATTTATACTCACACGCGGGTGGCGCCGTTAAACCGAATTTATAATTATTGCTTAGCGAGGACTGCTTAGGAGAAGTGCTTTTCTATGATATGCTATTTTATGCTACTTTTCTTTTTCATTTACTTGTGATATAGCTTCATGTGTTTCTGTATCATAAGTGCACGTGTTCCAACTGAATAACCTTTCATTTCGTTACAGGCTACAAATATAACTACACAAATAAACCGTCCCTACAACAGTCTCATCCTAAACGCTTTCTATAGTCCACTCCTTATCTGCTCTCGTTCTGAGCACATTACGCTCATTTCCGAAACTCCACGGTCCTTGTGTGTCGTCGACCGAAAGCACCTCACCAACAACTCGACATTAGCACTTCTTCTCCATCTTATGTCAACAACAATACGGTTTGAAATACCTTGCCTCACATATCAACTAAACAAACATAATTTGCACCTATAAAAGTTTTTATTGAAGTAGCAATAAGGATAAGTATTGCGTGTTTTAAGTGAAGTGAGGTCTGTCGCTGAAGAAGGGATCTCGACATTTGGTCGCATGAAGGTAATAACTACCTTAGTGTTAGAAAGTATGTTTTATGTATGTATTGCTCACTTATTTATTGGGTCAGCAAATTTTCTCGTAGTTATTTATATAAGAAAGGGTTATACCGCAGAATTTTTAAGTGGCAGAATGATTATGCATCGTCTATTGAGTTCATCTTGAGGGCTCTCCCAGCTGTAGTAAGAGAGCTCAGTACTCGACTTCATCCGTCACAAGTAGGTCAGCATCTTGGCTGATGGATGCTAGCTCTGCACTCATTAATCGGTGCGCTTTTTCTGTTTACTATTTAAACGAGTCTTCGGACTGCAATCTTGTTTGCGCTCGTGTACCTCAATAGACATTATTTAATGTAATGCGATCTATTTGTTCCTGTTGTTACTTGTCTAACCCGGGCCGCTACTCATATACTATCAATCTTCCCGATTAGAATCAGTTCCAACGTTTTCATTTTTCTTTTCTATCAATGTTCGATTGCAAACATACATCAATATAAAAAGTATATTATAATGGAAGGCTATAGTTCGTAGTTGGCAAAGGATTGGCTCCGAAGTTCCGGTGATATGGATTGAAAAGTGGTCGCCGTTGATCCCTCCGAGCTTGTTTAGTTATTGGCAAAGTTGTGAGTAGGCCTCGGTCTGGTTCCATTTGTTTGGTGTATCATAGTTTCTTAGTTTGTTACGAGGTGTTGGATGTCCTTGATAGGATTTATCCTTTTAATAATATCGAAATTGATGTTGTAAGGAAGATTCGTATCGGATATAATGTTTTTAAATCGATCTGGTGTGAGTAATAATTTAATAGTCAATTAACATTTTGGTTCATCAATATTTAGGTATAACAGTCACAGTCTCCCGCTTACAATAACAAATATAACAAGTAAATACCAAGTGGCACGTAGGTAAGCACACATACGGGCTTTGAAATATAAGCAACACAAGCCTCTGCTGTATATTGGCAATATCTATTGGCTTCGGTAAAATCAAAACTGCGTATTGTTGGGTAACAATACGTGGGCGATCATTGTTATCTCACAAAGACCGCTGCGCAAGTTCCACAAACTTCAGCCATGTGATGTTCCTGTACGTTCAGCGCAGCTTATAACAAGGTGGGTAGGGGGGACAGGGTATATAAAATGTGGTTTTGATATAGGAAGTCCAGGATTAAACAGGTTTTAGTTTCAAAAGTTTTAATGTATGGGACACTTACCGCAACATGGCTACGAAAGTAGACGTCCTCCTCTTCAAACAAGTCTAGTTTCTTTGGTCTATTTTTTTGTACCTTAGCATTTTCTTTTGTTATATGCGGTTTTAACTTGTGTCTGTAAAATAAACAGCACATAGAAAGTATCCTAGTGAAGAAGGCAGCTGCACGTGTGAGGGAACGGACCTCCTCACACCCTAGTAGGGTTCTGTAAGGTTCTGTCTTTGTTCCCGGGAAATAAGGCTCGAGAAAAGTCGAGAACTCGAGAAATCATTTTGTCTAAAATATTGTTAAAGAAGACTATTTTACCTTTGCCGTTTCGTTTACAAACGCCTGTCGCGGTGTGGTGGATCTTTGCGTTGCGTTGGATTGCGTTGGTTGAAAAACCATGCTCACGTTGTCGATTGGGGAAGTTCCCTCTTAAAAGAGAAACCAATTTTGGATCATAATGTTTATAATAAAATAAATTTTGTTATTTGGTCTAACCACATAACAAATTTTTTTAGAAAGAGTTCTTAAGAAAAGATTTACATAAAAAATACTACTAAATGTAATTACAGTATATCCAAAAATCACCAATATAAAAACAAACTAAAATATGACGTCAAAAAACTCTTCCACAACGCTGTTGACTGTAATGTGCCGAAAAGCATTACCAGTCTGTATGGCAATGCTAACCTGCCCTCGACAAGATCATTTTAGCTCCTGATGTTCCTAAGAAACTGATATTGTTATTTTTATTTGGATTTGTTTTCGAGAGAAGATATTAAGTTCCTTTTTCCTGCGAAAATCAAAACTGTGATTAAAGATTTTGTAATTATTTTGATTCTTTTATTTGAGAGAGAAAACCACTTTATTTGTTAGTTTATAAGAAAATATTTTTTATGATATAAATTTATAATTTAGGTAACGATATTTTTCATTATTAGAACAGTAAAGATTTACAAAAAATACGTCATTTAAAAGTTCTCGACGATCCGAGAAGACCCGAGAAATTACCGTACAAAACTCTTGTGACCCTAGAGATTGAAAATCTCGAGAAATCATGAACCCTACACCCCAGTCGCCGGGACCTCGACCCCGACTTCCAGCTATCGTAGGCGTGGGCTTGCGGATGACGAGCAATAGGTAGCTCGCCGTCCGGCCGTTCGGTAACCGTCTAGACCGAGCCCAAGTCGTGGACGCGTGAGTGGGTAGTGTTCCACGCACGCCTCAAGGCGTTTGCGGCAGCAAACCGTAGGGGCCCAGCAAGGCCGGTCGGCTTCTGAAAGAAAATATTTTCCACCTTAAAAAAAAGCACAAAAAGTGTAACAAATTAGTGTTAAAATTATACGTGCTTAGACGAAAAATATTCACGTATAGTCGTATAGTAGTATTACAAATGTCAGTTGACCCGAAGTATGAAACCCTAGATAGTTGATGAAACGAACCCAAGCTTAGATGCTACAGAAAGTATGTAAATCATCAGATTACCCCCGACGTGCTGAGGGGAGACCTCGACCAAAAATAAGATTTATTTAGCTCACACAATCGTAGAGTTTTGTTTCATTGGTCATACATAATGTCGGCTTTGTCACCCCTAAAGAAAGTTGGGCCTAAACCGAACTTTATGTAAATCTTTATACAGATCCTTCAGATTGACAAAAATACGTCTCAGTATGGTACTAACGTCGTGTTGCAGAATAAGGCTAGATTGTTCACGTTTCTAGTTCTTTGAATTGTTCTATGACGCTTTTAGCATAATGATGCGTTTTTGTTCTCGCCGATGCTAAACAAAATCTTCCGCGTCGATGGCTAGTCTTTATTTCTATAAATCTATACCTCAACATCAAGGAAAATGAACATCACCTTTCAGTAAGAACACTTGGAGATCTGAGCGATCCTCAAATAACTTCCTTATAATATAAATTTGACGAAAACCTTTCAATTCGTTAATTAATTAATTCTCGGAGTGCGGAAGTGATTTTCTTGGAGCAAGTCAAACATTTGGCGTGGTGTCGAAATGTAAGGGTTGTAATATTGTAAAAGTTTCAACCATGGATCGTAATAACTTGAAAACAGAGGTAATGTCGTAAATTTTCATTTCAACTTTGTAAGTTCGCCAGTTCATAAGTATTCACCTAAAATTAAGTGTAAAAGTTAATTAGAAACTTTTTACCTGCAGATTTATGTAGCAAAAGGTTTTTAATTTTAGTTAGAAGCCATCGTAAACCGTAATCCTGCTTTGACTAACTCTGAATCCCTCGCTCCCATGTACTAACAATAAATAAGAAACATTACAGTATCTAATGATTTAAGAAACAATGTTATTGTAGTTAGCGCTACGTACGCTTCAACTGCCATATGCATTAGTCATGTAGGTAATTATTAAGATATTTCTTAACATGTGTAGGTGCTATTATTTGAGATGGTTTTTCATATATATGTATAAAAGGAGAAACTGACTGACATATCAACGCACAACCGAATTAAATTTTTCACAAGGCTTCCTTTTATGACCTCAATAGAACAAGTTCGGGGGTTTTAAAGATTGCATGATTGTATTCTTATTTTTTGAGTGAATAAACGTGAAACTTGGCACAAATTCTAATCAAAATGAATTATAAACCTTGTTATTATTCGTTTTTAAAACTACCCTCAAAATATCTATATGGTATAAGGTAAGTTAAAGTGTTTATGAAAATTGTCTCGTGAACGAAGTAGCTGGTAAAGTGCTGGTTTCAATATAAATAAACACAAACAGTACACATACTTAAAACTAATTCGATGAACTAAGAAAAATCAATGTCTATGAGCTTTCCATTAGTTATCAATAGCCGTCGTCTGTCGTCCGTCTGCCACTGATACTGTCGAGACCCAGCGCGGCGCCGCCATGCGCCACCGGCCGTCACTCAAAAGAAAATCTTACGTAATGTACAGCCTACTAATGCGTCACTCACTTATTTATAGTTATCGGACAACTACCTACATAAGTTTATGTAACTCAATAACACTGTAACTTACACTTATCCACTTGAATCAAATAAAGTTTAGTATATTGTCCATAGATAATAAAACAGAGCTTAGGAGGACTACAGCACCTAGAGCACGGTCACACTCGGACTACAGATACATCTGCTGGAACGAAAGAGATACGCAAAGATACAATAATTGCAAATATAAAACATTTTTATAAAATTAAAACACAATAATATGTTGCTTGTACAACAATAATCTGACAAAACATCAGAATTATTGCATTTGTGTATTACTCTGGTTTTTAATCGATAAAAGTAATTTTTAACCGACTTCAAAAAGAAGGAGGTTCACCGATATCTCGGTCAATTGTAAACCAATTTTGAAAAATATTTTTTGGATTGAAAGGTTATGCTTCCAAATTGATCTCTTAGAAATATTGTTATGATCTGATCATGAACTTCGAAGATATGGAACAGAACTCCTCATAGGATAACAAGTAAAATTGCTTTGTTTATTCGTGTAGTCGATGACTGATCCGTGTTTATACGTAAAGTCGATGACTGACTGATCTGATGATGAAGCCGGAAGGTAAATTAATGTAATCTAACTGTGCTTGAGATTATTAGAATTATTATAAGATGCACTCTGGCTATAAGGTATTTTAGTTTGCTGAGGGGTACTTTTTCGTAGTAGTACCATAACTAAAAAGTGTAAAATAAAAATAAAATTACAAAAAAATACAACCGACTCCAACATAAAAAATAACACAAAAAGTGCAAAATACCTTTAATTTCAGAAGTCGGTGTTAAATAATAAAGACACAAAACTATTACAGAAACACCAACTTCTCAAATTGAAATTATTTTCACGTTTTTTTTAATCTTTTTTTTAAGAGAAAAAATGTCACGGAGATGCCGTGACATTTTTTTGGATCGTACTAAATTGGATATATGGTGTTTTGTACACACTATCTATCTTGCATTTATCATGGAGAATAACGTATATTACTCTGATTCCGCTTACTGCAACGAATCATATATGTTTGTACATTATAAACATTGCGATTAGCTCCTGTAGTCCTCTTAAAAGATCAATATGACTAAATGTAATATTCAATTAACTATAACTGACTTAACCTCAGCAAAATGTTTCCCTCGTACCTAGACCAGGTACGAACTTCAATAACAAACTCCAGCATTCCGGAACGAGCTACAAATCTAAGCTAAACAGAAATCTTTTCCATCCCAACTAGTTAAGTTAATCTGTTCAAGTCGATCCAGTGGAATTTAATTCGTGGGCCACTTCGGGCGACTGCGAGCCAACCGAGGCCAATATCTTCCCGAGTAATAATGCCGGAGACCGCTTCCTTCAAATTGTAATGAAATTGGTAGTATTCAATTAGGTAACGTAAGCAGCTCCGTCTATTAGGAGGAATCTAATGGTGTTGATGCTACAGACACTTAGCAATCCTAACAAAACAGGTAGCTAGGGTATACGAAAAATTTGTGAGCTGACACTACTTTTTAACCGATTTCAAAAAAAGAGTTGTATTTTTTTTTTAATGTTTGTTACCTCAGAAATCTAATTTTTTTTTTTTCCTTTTAAAGGATATGCTTTCCAATCGGTCCAATTTAAAAAAGAAAATACCAGTTCTGATGATGGGATCCATGAGGAATCGAGGGAACTTCTCAAATATTATAAGCAAGTATATAGTGATTTTGGTATTTTCATTGCGGATTTAAGCATTTACAGTCAAAAAGTAACTGATGAAAACACACAAAATGGTCAACGGAACTTCATACGCACATATATATCACAATGAAGATAGTTAAGCAACTATGAAAATACAAATAATAAAATGTTATCATCAAAGTGTCCTGATGATGTTGATGGAGCCGGCAGATAGGCACTGGAACTCTGTAATTAATCAATGTATCCTAGTCGTGTTCGGGCTTATTGGAA
The DNA here is from genome assembly GCA_949316375.1 of Mythimna vitellina. Classification (NCBI taxonomy): domain Eukaryota; kingdom Metazoa; phylum Arthropoda; class Insecta; order Lepidoptera; family Noctuidae; genus Mythimna; species Mythimna vitellina. The sequence continues at coordinate 39,332,457 of OX438684.1, forward strand.
TTGTCATGCAATGCACTTTGGCTATAAAGTACTATCGAACTGATCTGATGGAGCGGGAAGGTAGAAAGTAGACACGGGAACTTCACATTAAACTCACTATGATTATAAGTGTATCGCAACTAAAAAGTGGAAAATAAAAAATTTCTTACAAGAAAAAAGTAACAGTCTTCTACTTCAAACATTAAAAGGATCAAAATAACTTTAATTTCACAAGTCGGTGTTAAATAAGAAAAAAAAAAACAGAGAAACACCAACTTCCGAAAAAGTTATATTGATCCTTTTAGTGGTTTTTTTTTATGAAGTTAGTTTTTTTTGTTCAAAGGTTTTTTATTAAAATGTGTTCTTGACAACAAACAAAAAAACCGACGTAGACTCGATGTAATTTTTAAAATTATTTAACTCATTTGTAAACTAATTCTAGTAACAAAAATTTAAATAATTAAAAAATCAAAAAACACGACTGCCATATCAAAAAAAAAAACTACGAGCAAAAAGCAAAAAACAAGATGTTAGTTAAACTGTATAAATAAAAATGAAAGTAGTCACTCATTCACTCACTGACTAAACACGATGTCTCGATAACTACTTGATCTACAAAACAAAATTTTTCATCACCGTCGCGTCGGGGGACCAGTTTGTTGAATACTTTCTTATGAGCTCGAAATTAGGTAGAGTTAAACATGTACTTACACCGATTTCATACAGTGAAAGAATAAAGTGGATGTGCTTCAATTCCTGAGATTCATTTTAATAAAAATCAATTTTTGTTTTATGACACTATCAGTAACATAACAGAAACAATTTCTTCCTGCATTAATGACGAGGAGGAAATGTATTTAATCTTACCTCAATTGACGTAGAGAGATCTTTTGCAATGAAAAATACTAATAAAATTCTATGTTAATTATCTTTTTTTTATTTGTCTCTGAGGTTTTTATTATTATTTATTTGTAATATTGTTGGCCACACGGGATTTTTCATTAGTAGTCCCGGGAAGATCCATATAATTCATTAAACCCCAAGCGTTCGCTCTCTCATTGTCTTTCAATTGTGTCTCTAATGACGGTATTCGAAATGTTAATATCAACATTTCGATGCAAGTTTTTTACTCGACATTTATGATTAACAATGTAACCTATTTATATTTTTGGAATCCACTCGTCAAATCCTAGACGATAATTACATGCAAAAAGATTTGAAAAATTTAAAAAAATATTTCGTGGGTGTTAATTTATTTAGAAGTTATGGTGGAATAAAGAAACTCACATACATATATACATACATGAACCCTGAAAACATAATACTCTTTTTTTCGGACAGTCAAATAAAACTTTATTATCGTTATGAGTAAATAAATTCATATATATAATATAATATAATATTTCCGAAAACTTAAAATTTTGCATGCCATGCAGGATTATATTCCTACTTGTACACTACTACACTAGTGCAAACAACAGATTTCTAAATAAATAAAATATTTCAAAAGAAGTGGGTAGTGGGAGATCTGTAGGACAGTGGATCTAAATGCGTTTCTAGTAAACAACGATACATTCAAGTACCTTATTATAAATGCTCCTGAAATATCTCTACTAAATATACAAACAAACACACAAACACTAAAAATATATCGAAGCTCAATCAGATTACGAGGCAGCAACGGCACTGCATGTTTGTGGACAGATAACAGAAATCACCCGAAACACAATTATAGCTTCTCCAAAATCGCATGACGCCGCAATGCACCGAAGTTCTCGCCGCCAACTAGATTAAGTTCCAGAGGCGCGAGCTCGCGGCCTCCTATCATCGTGAACTGTAGAAACGCTACGAAGCAAGTTATTTAGCCGAGAATTAATTAACCGTTCATTTGATTCAGATTCAGTATTTGATATTGCTGACTGCGGCTAAATTGGTTTGAACATAGCTGTCCACCTGGATTTGCTTAGGTAGCTTTTCAAGTTATACTGCTTATTAGTGAAATTGCCTGAATCATAATTCGTGATACACAATTCTTCAGCTAAACTTTATTAGAAACTATCATCTGCCAAAGTTTTTGCCCGCATGAAAGTTATCTCTAATTAAGTGAAATGGTCACGGTGAAAAATATCATCATCATCATTTCAGCCGAAAGAAGTCCACTGTTGGACTTACGCCGCTCCCAAGTGTCGCCACAATTAACGGTCCTGTGCGTCTCGCAGACATCGGATTCCCGCTACCCTCACCAGGTTTTCGGACCACTTTAAAAATATACTTTGTCCTAATCCAGGATATGGTTTACCCATGCGCCAATTTTTATCAAAACCCGTGAATGATAAAATACAAACAGACAGAAGGAGTTACTTATGCTATTATAATATTAGTTTGGAATAGAATTATCTACAGTAGATATTGAAATATCTTGTGAGCGTTAATTTTGGCCACAGACGCCTACACCTAACGATGACAAACCCACAATCGAGTAAACAATAATGGAAGCACGAGCCCCTGTTTACCTACGTCGATAATGTTCAATACAGCTAATACAATACCACATTGTATCAACATGTGCCGCCGTATCTCTAAACCGTGACATCTCTTTAATGTCGCGGTGAATATCTCCGGCACGCACTTCCTCGCCCGGGCTGGTGAAGGCGCTATCACTTCCGAAATTATCTTAAGCGCCTTAACTTAGTTTTAATAAAATGCTCGGAAACTTTCCAGTTCCAGTCCGCTGAGCGGAAGCTGTAACTGAATTAGAAAAAAGAAATCGCATTAAATAATAAAAAAGCATGAAATTAAATTGTGATCTTGAAGTGTAGAACACGCTTTCTTACCCACGTAGCATTACGACCTGGGTTGAATTCGGAAAGAGAAACCCGTGGTCTTGGAATGCAAAGGCGAACATGAAACATAGGTTTGGTTTTAGTCAGTAAAAGTCACACCCCACCCTAGAGCGGCAGAATTCATTAGATGATTTCTCAACTTTAAAAAAAGCGTAGCATTGTTTATACAGGACAATTTCTATTCTACTCTTTGACAGCAAATCTGGTTAATTTTTGTGTTGATCATCAATCTTACATACACCGGGACTGTACCTATGTCATTATTCATTTATTATATTCTTTATTGTAGGTCATTCAAAATCAGGTAAAATTGTTTGCTTTTGTAAACGGGATGACTCAAATTAAATTTAGTTTATTTATTTCATTATTTATTATAAATTCAATCACCGTAGACGCGGAGAAAAAATGTTTTCAATTGTTTCTCATTCGTATTCTCTTCGGAAGTCTTCGTCCGCGCGAAGATCGTTGATGGCTCGCGATTGGTCCACCAGCGCGAGCACCTGTCACGCCGCACTGAAGCGTTCCATTTTCAGCTGTATGTATGTTATTTAATAGATTTTATATTATGTTTGTAAAAGGAATCTGCTCTATGGCAAGTAGGCACTTTAAAAAAACGAAATGATGCACGGGCTGCTGTGGTCGGAAGTGAAGGAGCGGTAGAAAGCTAGCCCAGTTGATTAGGTATAATTAAATAGAGACAGTATTAGTCGTCATCATCTCCCAACTAGCTAGGGGTCAGCTTCCAGTCTAACCGGATGAATACCTGTGTTTTATATGGAGCGACTGCCTATCAGACCTTCACAACCTAGTTACACGATACTCCTTGAATAGATCGACAGTCTGATCTGGTGTCCGGCTAACTGTAAAGACTGTCAAAGATCTACAAATGATATACAATCAGGACCAATAGCTTTACGTGCTTTCCGAGACATGTGGTGTTTTTTTTTATGTGGGAACAACTTCTAATGACAAATTCCGCACTTGGGTGGAGCGGGAGATAGTGTCAGACTTTTACTGACTAAAAACCCACTCCTGTTCCTTCTTTGCCTTTGTCCCAGGGCCCCGGGTTTCACTTTCACACTACCCGTGGCCCCAGTAGGCTTCGAACCTGCTGGGCCCCGGCGATTTGCTGACAACTAGGGCACGGTGGCCGGAAATCGGAATCTGAATCTCGGCGGTGGTTGGGCGTGAGGACCATTGCCTCACGCGATCGGTCACCTCCTTTGCTAGCGTTACTGCTTCGCAGAAGGAGGCGACTGCCTGCCACTCCTCCTCGCTCCGGACTATGGCCTGTACCAAGGCCCAGCGCGCGGCCCTCCGGGCGGTCCAGACAGTGGCAAAACCCGGGCATACCTGGTGCAGGAACTTCCCGAACTAACCGTGTTCGGTGAGAACCTGTGTCAGGCGGAAGGTGAGAACGTCGTGAGGTCTTTCCACGCCTCAAAGAGGAGACTTATCGCCATAATTGTGGCGTGCCCAAGGCACGTGGTGTCAGTAATGTCCTAGATAAACTTAAAACAAGAACATAATGAATTGAAAAAATCACATTGGTATGCGCCAAGTTTCGAACGCACCACCACACGACGCCATATTACAGTATTAGTACAGCATGTTATTTTTAGTTTCTCTTCTTCGCGATGGAAGTAGTGTAGGATGAATACAACCCGTGGCTTTTGAAATAACAGCTTTATTCCAAGTCGCGCGGGATGTGCCCAGCTGACATACTACAATATACTATTTTTCTTTCATCCAACTTCATTCATTTCTCTCGTCCCTCTGCATGAACATGTTCCAAGCAAGGGGAATATGTACGCTTATTTTATTTTTGTTGGCAGAAGATATTTTTCTATGGAATGGGAAGTGAGTAATATTTCTTATGAATTTTATATTATACCTACTAGCTTCTGCCAGCGGCTTCGCCCGAGTGATAGTAGCAATTATCTCAAAACATAACATAACCCATGTTATTCAGTGAAGATGTAGCTTTATATTGGTAAAAGAATTTTTAAAACAAGTTGAGTAGTTTTAGAGTTAAATCGTAACAAACAAACCAAGAAAATATCAAATCCTTCCACTTCATAATATTACTTTAAAAAAGTTTCTGCCGCTAATTCACCTGCGCGACACTAGGTTTCTCCATACCAACTTTAGAATCCCGTTTTATCCCCTTAATGGGTATTTTTAAGAAAATCCTTTCTTATTCTTAGCTTACATCATAATTGGACTCTCTGTACAAAATTTCGACGTTCTATGTCCAAAGGTTTGGGCTGGGGGTTGCCGTCGGTGAGTCAGTGGGACTGGGTAGGACTTTGCCTTTTATATATACAGATTGGAGTTTGTTCCCTCCTAGCCAAATTACAACCGTTTCGTTTCAATTCTCTTTTCGTCGATCGCCTCGAGTCGGCCATGCCTCCGATTTTTTGTTCTGACGTCATCTCAACGCTTAGTCACGTGGTCAGACCAAGGGAATAGGAGGCGTGGCAGACTCGAGGCGATCAACGATAAGAGAATAGAAACGAAACGGTTGTAACTTGGCTAGGGGGGCTGAATTCTGATATATAAGCTTTAAAGACTGTAGTAGAGTTACTCGTGGGCAAATTAACATTTTATTTAAAAGTACATAACGATATTGCAGAGTGCCAGCAATGTATGTAGTACCTCTGAAAAAAGAAATAATTAGGTATCCAAGTTTTGTGATCAGATATTTTACGTTTCAAGAACTTCGAAAGTTAATATGAAATTCGTGAAGGCTATCAGATCCAATAATATAAATTGACGAATTTCATTTATTATATATATTACTGATATTCAATATATATATAATTGCATTCACATATTTTATTTCATAAGTGAAAGGTTTCCCGAGTCTCTAATCTACTCAGGACGATTGACTAATCTCATTTGTTCCCTTCACAGTTTATTAACAAAAGCGATTCAGTAAATGTAAACATGAATCTATATTTTATTTATTGTTAACTAGTGATTCGCCTTCGCTTCGCAAGAGTGCAGTTCACACGTGGCGTCGTTTTTGTTTAAAAATCAATATCTGATCGATTTACAGTTTTTTTCCCTTTATTTGTTTTAGAGGCTTTCGGTTTATCACTTTAGTATTGCCGTCAATAAATAGGGCTTAGCAAGAAACTGTTCTATCTGTTTATTTTATATCGATTAACAGTACTGGTGTGGAAGGGCGACTTTACACGGTTCGAACAATTGTCGATGTCAAATATTCACTTTAAAATATCACGGTACCTACTATATTTATTGTTCCGATTTCCTGAGTTTTTGAAATATATTGATTTTATAAATTTCCTGTCTTGAGAGACCAATATTTGTCTGTGAGTGAAGGAATTTTACCTTGAATCAAGTCCTATTAATTTATATGTTAGGCCTTTTTTTTAGGTGGTAAAATCATCTAATGACAAGTCTCGCTCTTGAGCGGAGCGGGAGATAGTGTTAGACTTTTACTGACTAAAAACCCACTCCTTTTTCTTCTTTGCCTTCGTTCCAGGGCTCCGGGTTTCACTTTCACACTACCCGTGGCCCCAGTAGGCTTCAACCCTACTGGGCCCCTATGGTTTGCTGACATGATGACTCCTTGAGGCACGCATGGAACAGTACGCGCTGTCGATAACTTGGGCTCGGTCCGGACGGTTACCGGACGTTCAGACGGCGAGCCACCCATTCCTCGCCGTCCGCCCGTGCCTACGGTGGCCGGAAATCGGGATCGGAATCCCGGCGGCGGTTGGGGCGTGAGGACCGTTGCCTCACGCGATCGGCCGCCTCCTTTGCTAGCATTACTGCTTCGCAGAAGGAGGCGGCCGCCTGCCCGCCATAATAGTGGCATGTCCAATATGTTTGGCCTTGAGAGTTTTTGATGGTGATGATGATAGAAAGATTTGTTGGTAACTGTTTTTGCTTGAATTGGAAAGATAAATCGTGTGATAATGGGAATGCGGGAGACATAAGTCAACTGAGCTGTCGCTGATCCTGAAAGAATAATACACTCGACAGCATTATTTTGAAGTAATTTTACTTGTAGTCTTTTACAATTACATAGATTAGCCGGATTCACAGAAGAGATAATCGGATTAATAAAATTATTGAAATATCATTGCAAGTACCCTCTCCCACGCTGTAGCAGCCGTGCCGTCAGCTCGAGTGGAGCTCGGTGCTGACAGCCGCGCCAGTTTGTCTTAGCTAGTCCGTGTGTCGCAACTCACGACTCGGCTTAAGCCGTGCTCTGTGAGCTTATGGCGGTAATTCTGCTAGTTATTGACGTAATTTTCCGTGTTTCGACACTCTCCTGCTTTTGTTATCGCTTTTATATCACGTTTATTGTACGGGGACACAAAAATGTGACATTTACTTTACTTTCCTTTCCTTTTTTTTACTGTAGTTATTGTAAAATATGTTTATAAATACATGGGTAAAAATCATTTTCATTTTACTATTAAACAAAAGCGGTACGGTCATTATAAAATGAAAATACAAATGAATATCAGTGTGTTTACATTTATTAAATACGCGACAGCGAGTTTTTATTTTTTAAACAGAACAAGCCTGTCGAAAAAATGAGCAATCCTGGTGAATTTTTATTTGGCACAGAAAATTTACGCATTTTTTCTAACAAACGCAAAACGTTGTTTAATTGTGTTGACGTTGAGTGATCACGTCATCTATCACGAGTACCGGCGGATCTTGGCGAGTGAGCGAGCCGCCAGGTGTAGGGCACGCCAGCCGCGGATATTATACATTGACAGACACAGACACATAACTAGCCGTGGTAAGTCAGAATCATAGCTATTAAGAGGGTCTTTTTAACTCGCCTATCGTCAATATCGAGCATGGTTTAAAAGCTTGGTACTTCATCTATCGCAAATCAACGCGATATTTGACGAAAAGGTAACGCGAAAAAAGGGAGATAACGCCGAAAACTCTGTTAGCTTTCGGTAATTCCGTGATTTACTGGAATATTTTACAAAACTTGTTTCAGGAAATACGTGTTTTTTTAAACCATTAAAAGTTTTTTTTTTTCATTGTCGTCATTTATAATTTTGTTTAAATTTGCAAGGCTTTTAATGTTATACTTTTTTGATTGTTTTTAATTTTTGAGTAAATTATGAAATGTCAAAGTTTATGAATAATAGCAGATTTTCAGAGGTCTTTACTGGATTAGTTTTACACAAATTATAAATTGATTTCAATAGAAACTGAGTCACACAAGAAATCTGTGTTTCCAAATTGTCCCGAGAAAGATGTGTAATAAACCTTCGAAAATTTACTATTTTGCGTGAACTTTGGCCCTTCATAAGGTACTCATAATTTTTACTTTGTACTCACCGATTGAGTGTATGATGCTTGAAATAAGATTATTATACATTAAAAATGTTAACAAAATGTTACTATAGAAACGATGCACATTTAATTGAGATTATTGTTTTCGTATTTCCTGGGACAAGTTTAATGAGTGACGGAATTACCGAATGCCAACACACCGTTCAAGCGTTATCTTCCTTATTTGCATTGCCTAATTTAATGCCTATGAAACAATGCGCTTTAAAACCATGCTCAGGTTGACGACAGACGGTTCGGGAAGGGCGCTCTTAATTACTTAGTTAACTAGGTGCCTACTCAAACACGACAGATCATACAGTGAACGTACCGGTTCACAAACGCAACCTATCATGCAAACAAACCCCGCAAGCCATACCATAAAATGGAACGGCGCAGTATCCGCAGCCGTCGGATATATCCGCTTTCCCGTTAACGTGAAGCCCGCCTTACAGCCAGGACACAAGTCCAGTAATGGATTTACGAAATACATACAGTTTTTGAGTCAACAGCTTGTTAGTGAAGCAGTTGCATCGTAAACTGTCGTAGAAATACTTTTATGTCATCAATTCAACCTCGAGTGCCTTACAGAGATCAGATTTGTGATTTTAACCAAGAAACATGGTCTCACTTGGATGAGGGACGCACGGAAACGGGAAATATGGAAGGGGAGGCTTTAATTTACTTTCAATAACAAAGACAGTATTTATCGTCATAAATACATAGAAAGAAAATGACTTGAGAAAACTTGAACACAAAGAAAGTCTGAAGTCGAAGGACCAGTGTGCAAACTCAACGTAGTGGATGGAAAAGCAAACAGTTTTGCATCGCAAGTATTGTGGAGCCTGCTCCAAGTTGAAGTGCACTCTAAGCTATAACTCCGTTATGTTGCTATTATTGCTAACTGATGCACTTCCGACTTGTTTCGTCGTTGCTGCAATTTCTGCGAATTCAAAAAGATATTCATTACTCACACTATTCAGCGTCGGCACCTATTTCTTTCAAGCTACTTGTCTTTTGTCTTATTTTAATTTAAAGCTCTTTGAATGGAACATTTTCAGCCAAGTAAATTTCGTAGTTGTGAAAATAAGTTGACGAAATACTTGATTAGTTCTTATTTTTGCTTTATTTACCTCTTTAGTTATTCTGTACTGATCATTAAGATATGACGTTACGTTACGATAAGAAATAAATACCAATTTTGGAATTTATAATATGGAATGAAATATTATGACGCTTTTGTAAGGTGGAGCGGGTCAGTAGGAAGGTACATTTTCTTTTTAATACCGACCTAACTTCAAGTGAAACTTAGCTTCAATCTACTTACCTAGCTATACCCAAACGACATATCTTCAACTCGAAACCGGTCTTGTAATTTATTTATCATCCTTCTGCACTATCTGTCTCAGTCTACTTGGGTTTAGTTAGGATCGCGGTGTCCTTTCCATTAATTTTTAACCGACTTCAAAAAAAGGAGGAGGTGATTAATTCAATTATATTTTTATTTTTAATGTGTGCGATACATTCAAAGTCAAAGTCAACGTTTTTTTCAAAATTCAGTTCTGATGATGGGATCCACGAGGAATCGAGGGAACTCCTTAAATATTATAAGCGACCATATGGTGTTTTTTTTTTTATTTTCATCGATAACTTAAGCATTTACAGTCAAAAAATAAAATTTGATGAAGTGAAACTGATGAGGAAGATCAGAAATGGCCAATGGAACTTCATACTATCATAGATATCACAATGAAGATAGTTAAGCGACTATGACAATACAAATAAATAAATGGTTCTGAATAGTTATGTTAGAAAAGGTTTCATCGAAGTGATTATGATAATGGAGCCGGAAGATAGTCACCGGAACCCTGTAATTAATTAATGTATCGCCGTGTTTGGCCTTATTAGAATTGTCATGAGATGCACTCTGGCTATAAGGTACTATCGATCTGATGATGAAGCCGGAAGGTGGAAGATAGACACGGAAACTTCATAATAACAGTGTTTGGCTTAATTGTAATCGTCATGAGAAATAAACCTTCTGAATATAAGTGTATCGCAACTGAAAAGTGTGAAAAAAAACCTTTTTACAAAAAACAAATAAGTCTAAAAAAAAAAACTAAAAGGATCAAACTAACTTTAATTTCGGAAGTCGGTGTTAAATATATGAAACAAACAATACCGAGAAATACCGACTTCCGAAATTAAATTTATTTTGATTCTTTAGTGTTTTTTAGTGAAGTCAGTTATTTTTTTTTAAGTTTTTGTTGGACATTGTCTCAATATCCCAAATATCCACGAATATCAAGGATGTTTCTAATTTACATTATGTTTGTTTGTCAGGAGGCACTGCGCGGGCGCCGATGCGCGTCGCTGCGCTCGGCGGCGACGCCGGCGCGCGGAGCCGATGAGTCGGGGCGCAGCACCCCGTCCGCCGCGCACCGCGCTCCCCCCTCGCCCGCCGACACGCCCGCGCCTAAGAAGTCCAACTGGGAAGTTATCGAACACTTCTCCTCAAGCAAGAGCAAAAGAAGTCCTACCGCTGTAAGTATTTTGATTTTTAAGCTCCCACAGAAAGCCGCGACATGACAAACGCGCATTTGCATAATCAATTTTCATAAATCATTGTCGCGTCGCTGCTGGAAAGCTGTTTTCAGGTAAGTAAAGGTAAACAAAGACTTAGACTTACCGCACGGTATGGCAACATTGTAAGAATTCAAATTCATATCAAGTTATTTACGTCAGTCATTTTCAAGTGACCATCCTAAGCTTAGTACAACGAGCTCCGTAGGTTATGTAGTAAAAAGTAAAAAGATGAACTGCTTCGTTTGCTGTACGTGTGAAGCAGCAACATAATATGACGCGAAATATGGAACACAACTAAAATGCTTCTGAGAAAATAATTTTTCACGTAATAATAAACATGCAAACCTTTTGAGAAAATTTGTTTGCATATAAAATATGACTTTACAAGCAATTTTGTGCGAAAGGCCGTTATAAACTATGTAATTGCCAAGAAAACTATTTCTGTCCTGAAACTTTGCAGGATCTATGTAACGTTAAAAATTACACAAAAGTAAGAATGTTTAAGTAAAACAAATCAGTTCTGGTATGCGTGGGAGTCCCTGTTGATGTACTAACTGTACTCGTAGCTCATGTCTTGCTCATAGCGCTTCGTTACGTCATGTCCGCAGGCCACTCCACAGATCGCTTGTTAAAGAAAATATCTCGGCGGAATCATAGCGCCATGAGCCTCGAAATGGAAACAATTACAATAACCGTTTCTGAAACGAGACCTACCGTTTCATTCTTAGATTCTTTAAAAATATTTAATATCATTCTGAGCTCCTTTCAGAATCAGGTATAAATACGTCAGAAAATCGGCCTCTTTGTCCCCTGTTAATTGAAAAGCGTCCGTTTGTTCCCGGTCTCCCCGTCCGGGTCTCGTCAGGGCCGGTCGCCGCTGAACGTTCGCAAATTTCGTCGACGGTCCGTGTTCCGTCCACCCGATTGAGTTAGTGCGCGGGATGTGCGTAAAATCTCGGATATGCGTTCAATGGGACCCCAGAGTTTTAGGGATGACAGTCTCTGCCATTATTGTCTTCTTTATAGTCGTGAAATCCAATTTTAAGTATATTCTGTATTTAATGGAGTGTCAGCTTTGGTAGACTGCACAAGTACGGAAGTTTTCTTTTAGTGCAGTTTCTATTAATATGAAGTGGCCGTTTCGCGGTCGACGGTCTGTTAATTGGATTCTATTAGGAGCTCTTGTCACCGATATGAGATTGGTTTTCTTCATCGATTGGCTCGTTTTTGTAGATTATCACATACTCCAACATTTTTAAAAAGTAAAGTAATAACATGACCTTTTTGCGTGGCATTGTTGACGAGATTAATATTCTGGGAGTTGATCCTTTTCGGGACGGACAGACACAATCAAAGGAAATCGAGAAAGATTATTATAATAATATTTGAAGCATATAGGAAAGTGTATCTGAAAGTATCTTTCCGCATCCACCTTTTCTCTCAAAAACGAGGTAAGTTTTTTCATACGTAACGCGGGACCTAAGTAAACAGTAACATTGTTATCGTGGAAATGTGGATCGACGGTTTGCTATTCTTTGCTAATAAAAACAACGTGGAAGACATGAAGACACATCCTCCGACGTGCGGCGTCGTGCGGCGTCGTGCGGCGTCGTGCGGCGTCGTGCGGCGTCGTGCGGCATCGTGCGGCGTCGTACGGACAGCTGCAGACCAATGTGGATATTTCAATGCCGAATTTATTCCGTGTTGTCTTTAGAAAAAATAGTCATTAATTCGTATTAGAAACATCTACATGAATTAGAAAATAATTTAAAAAAAAATCTTATACCTACCTATATTGATAAACTTAGGTACTACCAATTTAAAACAAGGTTGTTGTTTATTTACATAATTCTATGATCAACATCACCTTAGAGAGGAGAATCGTACCTCCCCGCTATGATCTTCAGATTGGTGTAGGAGCCAGCCCACACTCTGCTGAGTAAAGAGGCAGATAAAAGTCTTGAACGATCTTAGGTAATTTTATGTTAGGATTATTTGTTGTTTATTAAATCCTGAATCTTGAAATTAAATTGTTTTGTCGCTAGAAAGTAGATCGTCAATCGAATAGTATGGATTAAGTTTTATATTTTTTATACAACACAATAAAAATGGTTCATTTAGAGGACATATGACGGGATTACGTTAGAGATACATGGCAATAAAAGCGTACAGATATCATCGAAAATATCGGTTACATGCATACGTGATACTTCACACAAATATAAAAGTGATAAAAATACTATTAAGCATACTAGGTAGGTGCTCGACTTACGATAAGAGCAACAATAACTAATATGCAAGGAATTGTTACTTTATTTTTAACTTTTACTTGGCCCCATATTAGAAATAATAAATATTGAGGTAGGGACTTGCAAGTAAATTGTTCAAACATTTATCATGTATTCTATCTAATCAGCAGAAATCAACAGTTGTGTTGTACACTGCCCTCACAAATGTTTCCATATTGTGTGGTAGTTAGTTATTCTCGAGTAACCTTCACACAACGTTGTATCTGATGGACGCCACAACACATCATGAAGATTGACTGTGTATTTTTTACAAAAGAAGCTTTTAAAAGATAGTTGTTGCTAAGCGAAAGTCTTCTAGAATTTTCCTACAGTATTGTACTCGACAGCTTCAGGAAAAATATATTGCTTCCGAAATTGAGGCAAAACTTTACTCACCTCCGGTACAACAATAACAAGAATTATCATCCTCCTCAACTCCTCCCCTCGCGCCTCAAGCCCTCACAAACGAAACGATATCGATAGAACTCTGCCGGCGAACGACGCCACGAGCTTATTAAAAGAAAACTTGTTCCAAACTTTATACAAATATGTAGATTTTGTTGAAAAGTTTCCCCATTCAGTAGTATTGACGTGAGTCGTACATATCCGACACGTTAGTGTCGTGTGACGTCATGCGCCGGCAGCGGCTCGCCGCTGACAAGGGTCTGCTCACCGCCGCCGTACCCGCTGCGGCTTCACTCGTAAGTGGGGTGATGTTTTGATGTAGTGTTTAGAAGGAAGGTAGTGTGTCGTTTCTGTTGTTACCTGGGGTTGTTTTTGATCTGGACACGGTGGAGACAGGTTTATCAGTAGTGACATAGCGTCTGGATAGTTTTAGTGATGAGTTTATTCTGGGCGTGGACGTCAAATACATCTAGATTGTACAAGCCCTAGCGGCTAGCGTAGAACAAGAGGCTAGCGTAGGTAATTATAAATATTATGGAGCATTATACGTGGTTATCATCCCATCCTGAAACACTCTTCCTCATAATATGATAAACAAAAACACGTTAACAATAATGTCTTGTCTTCAGAGCAAAAACAACATTGATCGAACAGGACATGACACGATCATGGAATATTTACGCACTATATTAAAAGAAATAACACAAGCGGACACGGAGTGTGTTATAATTAAACTATTAATCCATCTTAGTAAATGTGCTTGTCAGAAATTTATTCTTCGTAGAGAAATGTATAATATTTTACGTGGCATATTACTAAGAATATAATTAGTGATTAAACGAACTTACCCGTAAGCGAAGTTCTATCATAATTATAATTAAATAAAAAATCATAACGATTTTAAAAAGAAATACACAATCATACAAATAATCCTAGTTTTGTGCGTGAGTACAATTTATTCTTATTTATTAAGATGCAACAGCGACAATTATGAGAAAAGATGACTATTTTCATTCTTAATGTTTATAATAATTAACCTAGCTAGAGAACGTTCATTATAATCAGTGATTGTGCGATTATAAAATCTAGCAAAAGTTTCAGAGCTACCGCTCCAGCTGGTGGTCCTGTTAATTTCATCATTATAAACCCCCAGGACATGCGCACATGACGTGGCCGCGTGACGCGTGCTGGTCGCCGTGAAAATAGACCCGTCTAGTCCACAATCGCATAGTGTGAACTTAATCCAGCTGCTAAGTGTTTGCGTACTTAGTGAGTTGTGCGGCTTTTTTGGGTTTATAAAAAGGATGTCCGATTTGCGTAACGTTTAAAACTGTGAGTCGTGGTAAAGCCGGTATTGTTACACATTTTTTTTAAAATAACATCTCATGATTATAAGGTTATTTAAACCGTAAGAAATTAAACACAGATAGTATCCCACGTTGCATTATATTTTGGCCTAGGTGGCCGAAGCAAACATGGCTCACAACTTTAAAAATATAACATTATAACAAATCTATAAATCTATTTAAAGTCCCATATTGGCTTAGTCCATTATTAAAAACTTGCGTTAGAAAATATAGTACTGATAGAACTGAGGCCTCGTAAATGTTAATACCCGGTTCCTCGCAAAACGTCTACCACGTTTTTAAACATACGTCATATAGTTTTAGCGAGCTGTCTGATAGGGAGACCGTCATGATATCTATCGATGAAGGCGGCAGGCATCTTAGTGAGAACGCCTCCCAGATTGCTATCTGCCTGCAGATTGTTGTCTACCCTGGCTGCCAGGGTGTTCCCCGGCAACTAGGGTAAGCGTTGGGTGCACCTGACGGTTGCTGGAATGAGACATCAAAAAGTTTTCGTTAAGGGTAAATATAATCGGATCCGATATAAGCAGAGATCTAAATAGAGGGTACCACGGCTGCGAGGTATCCTCTATTTAGATCTCGTAAAACATTCCCTGCGCATATGCTCAGGGAATTTTTCGTTCATAATCTTCCTAAGACTTTTTAAAATTACTGAAAAGGGGGAAAATGCGTAGAAATAAGATGAGCCCCAATTGATTGTGAAGAGTTTATGACAAAGGCATCCGGGTCTTTATGCCAGGAAACATATTTTGCACATTTTTTGTTGATACGACTGGCGAATAAATCTATATCAGGTTGCCGAAACTTACACTTGACAGTGTTAAAGATCCCCTCTGATAGCTTCCATTCTATGTTTAGGTGATTACGACGTGACTCGGCGTTTGTGATGGTGTTATCACAAGATTGTGTAGGTATATGAAACAAAAATTGTACATTTTTATTAGCGTTTTTCACACCAATTCCTAATCTCCCTCGACAAATCGCTTAAGTCGGGGAAATGAAATCCCCCCCATACGGTTAATGTATGCTATAGCAGTGGAATTGTCAACCCGAACTAATACTTGAAAGTCATATAAATCTTTAGCAAAAAATTTTAGGGTGATGAACGTAGCTAATAGCTCTAAATCTATTTATAAGTATATATAAAAGCGAAATACCACTCACAGATTTATCACGAAATTTCAGAAACTATAAACACCTAACAACTTAAAATTTTGCAGGTAGGTTCCTTATAGGGTGTAAAGTTGTAAACATCCGTGGATATTACGAAATTCCACCACTAAGGGGGTAAACGGGGGATGGAAGTTTGTATGGAGAAACCTACTTTTACGTGGGCAAAGCCGCTGGCAGATGCTAGTGCATAATATGTTTGTCTCGTTACACCGCTGACCACTTGCATTTTACTATCACAGGAGGCGCCCTATCTCGTTGTTGAGGCGTCACTAAATATATCGATGCCGTAGTTGTCATCCCTAATAGGGTGCTTTGAACTAGCGATGACCTTTAACCATCATCTGAAGTCTAAAAAGAAAATAAAAAAATCTTATATTTACAAAGGCCATAGTTGGTTAGGTTAGGTTATAATGAATCAGGGAAAATCATTTGTTTATTATAATCTTCGTCACCTCGGAGATCCAAGACTTTGCATCGTTCGAATAGTTTAGTGTGTACCCAGCCGTATTCAACAGCTGGGCAGGCTGACACTAAAATACCTACTAGTTGTGCGAAGGATCTAATTTTGCAACTTCTCATGTTGATGAATTTACGGATTTCGCTTTTTTTGCTGAGTTTATTAGCACTTCTAAGAATTAACACATAGAGGCAGGATACAGACTGCTTTTATCATAATTGATAATAAAGCCCAAAGAGCAAAGTAGTTTCTTTGTTATTGCTACATTTGTTTTGCAATTTTCGTATGTAACAACAAACAACAATAACAGCCAATCATCTAAGTAGAGGGTAGATAGAAAAACCCGCTGACCGCAAAAAAATTACAACAGGTTTCATTATTTTTGTAAACAAGCAAGCAGCCTTATTCAAACCAAATGGCAAAGTATTGAATTCGTATAATTGGCTGTTCAAAAGGAATCGCAGATATTACGAGAATTTTAATAGAAAAATAAGCGTCTTAAATCTAAATTCGCTATATAGCAAGGCTTAGCAACAAGTTTTATGGCCGTTTTAAGGTCCCCTAATTTAAAATGGTGTTTAATATGAACCTCATTTTGCCATTTGGTTTAGGAGTAAGAAATACGCTCAATATGAATTGACCTGAGCACGGGTCACATTTCGAAATGGCCCCTATAACTAAAAGACTGTCAATAGAATCAGAAAAATGGGTAACTTCTGAAGGAGACTTTGCTCAGCAGGTACCTTTTGGATTACCTGAGAGAAAAAAGTAAGTTTGTATTCGTTAACGTTCCGTATAACGAGTGACCAATCCATACGGTCATGGAGACCGTATGGATTGGTCACTCGTTATTAGCGACTGTTGTTTAAGAATTTATGACATGCGACCACCGTACTTAGCTGGGTCTAGTAGCGGCGCGGCGGCTGGAGCTGTGGTGGCAACCTCTTCGATGAGCCGCGGGCGGCGGCGGCGGTGGCGGCGGGCGCGGCGCTGCACGCTCGCGGCTCCTCGTCGCGGCTCCCAGCGGCCTCCGCGCTGGAGCAGAAGTTCTTCGGTTTAAATGCCTCTGAGGCATTGAGTTGTTTGGTCGTTTCAGATGGTTTTTATTAGCAGTATCAGGTTTCAGTTCTGTGCCGAAAATTTGTTACGGCCTTAGCCGATTTGATTGTATCTATTAGATTGTCGCCGAATAAGAATTCATCAATTTTCGTGCTACATAGAGCTTCCTTCATAACCTTTTTTAGAGCAAAATAAAGTTTCTGCGGGGAACTGAATCGTAGTGTCGCAAAGTATTCATGCCGCGTCCATTACTTTAGGGAGTAACTCGTTGTTTTTTGAAATGAATTTACTGGTAATAACCTACCCCGAGCATGAGATAGAGCACGCCATCTGGTTCTGTTTGAAAACTATGGCCTTGTCGCGCTTTGCTACGGTTTCGGGTATTGCTACCTTCAACTCCGGATTCCACGCCGGGGCAGCGATATAATGACAATTTGCTGGCTCCAAATATTTAGTGACTATTGTCTTCCTGCAATCTTTGTCAAGACTCTCTGTGGCAATGTACTGGAAGCGTTTGCTCAGTTCTTTGTGTAAATCTGGTTCATAATTGACTGATGTAGACGTGTCTTCCCCTAGAATTACCATCGTGTCCTGGTCTAGGTCCGCGTCGGTGATGTTATCCGATGTTACCTGCGAGGCACTAGTGTTATCCTTGGTATAGCCGGCTCCAGCGCTGGTACGATATTGTCGACCAAAATAACAGGATCGGGTGGGTCAACAGGGGACACGGTTACAATGTTGTCAGGTGGATTACTAACCATGGGATAATCTTGTAACCAGTCTTCAGGTTCAATACCATTGTATTCTAAATATTAATACAGTAAGTTGAAGTAAGGTGGGAGCATAAATTGTTATGTTTAACTTTTGAGGGTAGGCAAATATCAACTTTTGTAGTTTACCAATTGTTAAAATTAGAATATTATACTTATTTTTAATATTTTGCTAATGAACGTGGGTAATTAACATTTAATGAGTATGTAACGAAGTACCTCTAACATTATTTAGTGTTATGTAATTAGTCTTTGCGTCGGGACAGCCCACAGACAGTCCGGAGTTCAAGACTTTTTAAACGTAAACGTAAATACGTTTGACCATAAGCCCACGAAATAACACTGTTGGATCAAGTATCAGTAGTAAAGTTAGTGCGTCGGAAAACCCTTAGTTAACCCGGAGTGCAACACTTAGATTTTGAGGTTAATACGTTATTTTAATACTCAAATAGGGACACTCACTCATATTGACTAGCTTACCTGGTTGTTCATGCGATGTATGCGCGATCGGAGAAGACGAGTCTTGCGAATATAAACGCCGTAATTTGCGTTTATATTTCTGTATTTTCTTCATTAGATGCTCATTATCTACATTGCTCTTTCTTTACGACATTATATTAACGGTAATTATAATGGAATGTTTGAACGTGATGAGCGGTTGAAAACTAAAATGAGACGCACCAAGTCGATTAATAAGGAGAGAGTTATGTACTCATTGAAAAGAAAAAAACTCTCAACTACAGTGTATGAGTGGTATCACTTGTGTTACTACATGTGTAATTAGTGCTAATCTCGAGGACGAAGCTTTAGTATAATAAGGTAATCTCTGGGATTCTACCAGCGAACTACAGCCCTGTGTTAAAAAATAACCAGAGTATAGTAGAGTCGCTACTCCAACCATTCAAAAATGCTTCGAGTTGCAACCCAGGATCGCTCTTTTATAATTCGAGTAAGCTACCCTAGGTTTAACTCAACTAATTTTAACTCCGAGCACGGTAGGTTGGTGTAAGCGACCACAAATGACACTTGCTTTGACATTGACAGTTGAACTCTACGTTCGCGTTCAAAAATGCAAGCGTAGAGTATTTGATGATGACGATCCTGATGACGTCATTAGAGTTTACTCTTACCTCATTTTTGAACGCAGGGCAGATGTTATGTGTACTCTTGTTTATATATATAATTTTTTTTTATGCGCCAGTCATGTTGTCTCTTGACCACCTTTGGTTGATTAGAAAAGAATATCTAAGGCATTATGGCCGCTTATGTTACATACAGTTTTAATAAATAAGTGAATTCCCCATCCACAGAAGACTAGTAGGTATCTCACAAAGCAAGTCAGTACGCGTGTTGCATCTCTCACCCTTATCGGAATATTTTGCTCGGTGGCGTGAGTAGCGTCTCTGCTTCTCATAATATCTGCTTATCTTTATAATGTTTCTTGTGATTTATTAGGGGCATATATTTCTGAAGAATTATGTCGGTGGTTTTTGTTTTCATGAATTTATTCAAGCATGGCATTGGCTGGAACCAATGTACCTAAGTATTATAAAGATGGAAAAGTCTCATAAAACAAAAATGTTTTTGATTTTGTTAAAATCTGCGAGGTTACATGCTTATCTAGTATCTTTGGCCTTACTTTAGCGCTGATGAGTCTTTTCAGCAGGAGTCCAGGACGGTCATACCGCTTTTCGCTTTGATATTCCGCGATAATATACCTGTTTTGAGGAGTTGCACCTTTATATTTGATAATGAAATAATGTTAAACCAGTACATTCCGGCTGTAGCTCATAAAGGAGCGAATGAGTGCGCCCTCAGGCTCGTGTACCCTTTGACCTTGCTACCCGCTACGTATGTTCGCATGAAATGTAGAACTATTACATTCTCCTGGACAAAGGGCGTCGCCGCCCGGCCGCGTACCTTCCGCTGCGGCTACCTGGGGCGCAGATAATAGAAGGTCCACTTCTAAACAGCAAGTCTGAGCCTACCCTTCTCAGATTACCTGACATAGACCTGTGATAATGTTTGGACTAAAAAATCTTCTTAATTTTGTTCTTTTTTTTCAAATTTAGCTATGTCTAACAGGGTCCAGACTTGTTTTTATTTGTTAAAATAACAACACATGGGTCCAGGTATACACTGTATACCTGCACCCATGTGTTACAATAAATGATGGGTTACAATTAAGATTTGAGAATTACAAAAAAAAAAAAATGAAATCTTGATGTGTAAGAATTTAATAACACAAAGATGAATCATTCATTTTGAAGGTGATCAAGTAAAGCACTTGACATTTTCGTTTGTTTACTACTGAGGTCCTTGTATGTGTAGAATGATAGTTTTAGAAATTTTAAACCTGTCCTTCGGTAGTTCTCTAGCACGAGGGCCCCCACCTCTCATTAGAACCGGAATGTAGTAGACCTTTTGTTTGAGCCCAAGGCACATGTAACTCTAGCTAATAACCCAACATGGCGCCTTCATCGAACGGGAAGAGCCGAGGGACCGAGCTGGTCAATACGCAAAGACATTGTTCTCCGGAATAGCCCAGGAGTGTTTGCTCAACTATTGTAGCACTTCAATGTGTTTAGGGTGGAAATAACAAATGTCGGCTGCTATGAATATTTGAATAAAGCACTAAATACACATGCTTGTGTTTGCATTACCTCAATATCTAAATTCGAGTAAACATTCATGACTGTGTCAACATTGACCTTAACTTTATTGACTACTTAGTGATCCTATTGTAGTACTCAATAGTTACGTCAGTACACATCAGCCTCGGAAATCATTCAAGTATATTTGGCTCCATTTTCTTCGAAATATACTTGTCGAATTCGTACGAAAGGAGTTTTTTGTCCGTCGCTGCCACGGGTCGTGAGTTCGGGACTACTGAAATATCGGGAAATAAATATACAACATTATTTCTCACTCGCTCACTGTAGGCCGGGTTTGACAAGTTCACAGCGAGGCACAAATCTCTCGAGAGCAAAGAGTGATCACATTTGAAGTTTGAGCATTACATACAAAGCTTTTAGAATAACCTTCAAATTACAACGCACGCAATTTATGATAGTCACAATGCCTGAATTGCCCACCCCGTCTGATACGTAAAATACGTCAATTGTTTCGAAGCGGGCCTTAAAATTTTATCTCTATTCAGTTAAGAATTCAATTAAAAGCTGCTTTATTAATTAGCGTCAATTTGCTTCAACATAATTAATTCCTCTGTTACGGCTGTACTTTATGCTCTCATAAATACATAAGTATCTATATTGCTTGTAATCCCTTGCGCCCAACGACTCCTGAGCAACGCGATCAAAGAGAATCCTAACAAAACAGTACAGCTTGCCGGTTGCTATTAATTATACAAGTTAATGGTCATTTAGATAATTATTAGCATTTGCATCGCGATTCCTTCTCAAATCAGCTTCATTCAGATTCATTTTAATTTATAGAGCGGTTCTTATGAATGCCGGAGCTGGACCTTTTTGCAATGGATATTTGATGGAGCAATTGTTCATCCGTGTGTTACTATTATTCTCGAAGCTATTCATTTATTTGAACTTTATGCGCGAGTAAAAATAAATAAGCAAAGGCAGACTTAATGCTTTGTGATTATTTGCACCTGTAAACATTGTTATTCCTTTAATTTATCATCTCCCGTTAAATGTCGCGGTCACTTTGTAGTGGTATATAAATAATTTAGCTTATAAAGTGCACAAAGAGATAATTGTTCGCGGTGCTGGTTTCTGGTCCAGCTTTCGACGATTTCTCGGAAGTTCCCTCTCGGCAGAGCATAGCTTCTGCTTGTGAACATTTCCTCCAGGCACTCGAGAAATTAATTAATTAATTTTTTAGCTACGATAAAAGCCCGTAAGGGATTTTTAAGGAGAACTTATTAGATTATTCTGTGTTTTAGACGGAATCCCTCTTTCGAAATTCGTATTTGTAGAGAGACCATGAAGATTCTGTAGTAATTTATCATCACTGTACAATTTTTTTTCTATTACGTTTTACAGGAGTTGACTTTAATAAGTGTGCATGGCTTATGTGAAATACTTTAAATTGAATTGAACAGTGGTCATCCGAGATAAGCCAGCCTTTTGCTCAGCTGGATACGAGGCTGGCTCAGGCCAGTCGCCCGCGGTTGTGATCCATCACAACACGTGACACTGGTGTCTAAATGTAACCTCTGGCACCATTTAATCTGGATTATCTTTCTGACATCTCCTTGAGGCGCGCGTGGAACAGTACGCGTCGTCGACGACTTGGGCTCGGTCCAGATGTTTACCGGACGATCGGACGGCGCGCTACCCATTGCTCGCCGTCCGCACACTCGCGCCTACGGTGACCGAAAATCGGAATCGCGATACTGGCGGCCGGCGATAGTAGCGTATCATGTGCTTTGAATACCTGTGTGTTTGTGGAGCTCCTCCTTGGAGCCCCTGGTACCTACCGTACCAGGTGAGAAAGGGAACTAAAAATAAGAGTAACTTAACTTAAATTTTTATGGCTGATGTTTATATATGTTTTGTAGAATGTTATTCTAAAGTAGGATTATAAGTGTAGTAGTCACCAAACTTTCCCTAAACACAAAAATTATTCAGCCGAGAGTATGAGCGCGAGAGCACGCATGCGTTTCAGAGCGAGTGAGACGATTTCATGCACTGACTGGATGTTTGGCCACTAAATTTGTCTGAATAATGAAATATAACTTTGTAATAGTTACCTTAATAACATATTTAAAAATCAGACATGTAAAAATAAGTAAAGTTTATTTACTTTTTGTGGAGCTTTAAAGCGTCTGACAGAAGTTTTGGTCCATGGAAAGTGTTCGACACTTATGATCCTACTTTAGAATAATATTCTACAAAACATATATAAAAATCAACCACAAAAAACTAAGTAACTCGTTATTTTTAGTTCCCTTTCTCACCTGGTACCTGCTCAGGGGCCCCAAGGGGGAGCACCACAAGTACACAGGTATTCAAAGACGCTACTGAGAACCTAATGTTTCATCCATGTGAAAATAAGTTATGTCTGACAGCTCTGGGATCTTAGTATATTAAGTGTTAGACATACAAACATTTGTTTTGTAGCTACTTATATTTGTAGAGGACCTTTGTAGAAGTAGATCACATAATATTGTGTTGCGAGATTTTGATATTCACAAAATATCAAAATCTCGTAAACTACACGCAAATACAGTTTATGACTTTACGCTAATCTCCTATAACATTGGCGTTATGTTCGTTTGTTCGTTCGTACACTAGTCCAGGATTTAATGAAGTGTCATTAGCAGGGCAATCATTTTAGTCCGGATTTGAGATAGTGTAGTGTATAAACGCGGGATGATTAAAATGGAGTGGTATCGTCCGGATTTTATTCATTTCCGAAAATCAATGACCAGTTTTAGTGTATTCTACTGTAACGTATGCTTGTAACAAATGTGATCGTACATTTTTCATTGGGGTTTGGGGTTTAGGTTTCTGTTGACGACCCCTCCTAGTATTTACTGAGCCTAAACCTTTCAAAATAAGTACTTGCCGGCTTGGCATAATACTTGTGTAATATTTGGAATAGCATTTATTTAACGTATAAACATTTAAAACATTAGCTATCTTTTCGAACACCGCCTTGAACTTCATTAGATCAGATGGAATTATGTTAATGAATACGTAACGTAACTAGTCCACAAACTAAAGCAGATATGACTTCGATAGGAGATCGGGGCCACTGTTAATTTTTTGTTACCTATATTCAGGCCCTGATTAACCCTTAGGCTAATTAGGCTGCAGCCTAGAGCGCGAGGTTCGGGGGGGCGCGCTAAATTCGTGTCTTCGCATGCACTAATCTAGCATCTCACACTCACTCTACTCACTTACTACTTTTTTTTTTCCGTAACACACCTAGCGGGGGCGCGTTCTCATAATTAGCCTAGGGCGGTCCGAACTCTTGATCAGTCTCTGCCTATATTTTCGAAATATTTGAACATTTTGACTTTTTGTAATATAGGTATACACCCCCAGTTCTCATTAGTATATAAAAATGGCGTTCTATCCGTACCCGTTACTGATCATATTAGTGTAGTCAAGAGTAAAAAAAAAAACAAAATACCAAAATTTTCCACGAAAATTTGTCATAATTGGCAAATTCATAACTGAATCAATCATTCATAACAATTACTACTAGAAAAT
This sequence comes from Mythimna vitellina, assembly GCA_949316375.1. NCBI lineage: Eukaryota > Metazoa > Arthropoda > Insecta > Lepidoptera > Noctuidae > Mythimna > Mythimna vitellina. The sequence continues at coordinate 39,356,915 of OX438684.1, forward strand.
ACTACGCGCGATGTTTATCCATTTTTATCGCCATTCATTCATTCATAATCAGTGGCCTGTACAATAATTCCATAAATTGAATGACATTTTGGGAAACAAACGCTAATAACTTTGCTGTTTATCAATATTATTTATCTAGACTTTACTTAAATAATAACAAAATATTTTCTAATCTATATGCCCTTTAAGTATTTGTACTAATTAAAAAATATTGGTGTATACAACGGTTTCCTTTAAAGTTGTATTCATTAATGTGAACAACCTTGAGAAGAAATGAGAAAAATTCTATTTATTGCTTTGGGATTGTCATGAACCTAACAATTATGCCAGCCATTTTCTATAAAAATTTGTTGATATAAGGAGTACACTAATGTATCTTCGAAGATCCCTTGGTCTATCTAGTAGGTATAGCTAGGTTAATAAAGAGTTCTAACTAAACTTATCATAAAAAATTACCAAGATTAAACTATAACAAAAATATGCCAAAAACGTACTAACCCTTGGAGTTTAAAAATAATATAATTGGTCAAATTAGAGTGTACCAGTGTGAACAAGTGGTGTGATGCCATGGTATGAAAATTAACAAACATGGGTATCCAGCCGTTCTGAAAGATTTGTTACTATTTATTTGAAAAATTCCATTGTCTGAGTCCAAAGATCTTCACCGCAATTCCAAAGAATCATCAAAATCGATTAACCTACGTTTGTCAATAATATCGCTTTACAAGTACAAATAAAAAAAGAGAAGATTAGGTATACAATACTTAACACGGGTTTTTTTATGTGGGAAATTACTTCTCTCGCTCTGGGGTGGAGAGGGAGGGCGTGTCAGACCTTTATTGACTAAAACCACACCTACGATCTTTCAGTTGCCCTTTGCGTTCCAGGATCATGGGTTTTCCTTTCAGAAGTCAACCCATGGCCCAGAGTAGGCTTCGGTCTTGCTGGGCCCCTACGGCTTTGCTGACATCATCATCACCACGGCCTCGGTCCGGTCGGTTGTCAGTGCCCCCTAACCTGTCCTGCGTGATAGATGTTATCTATATCGAGTAGCGTATATACGTGCATATACTCATATATTCAGTTAAGTAATAAAACGACATCATACCCTTTTTTATTATTAAGTTTGAAAGTCGTCACATGTAGTCAGGAGATCTAACCGGGACCAACGGCTGTCAATAATATCCTAGATAAACTTACAAAAGTACACATGCTTTTTTTATTACAGTATCATTTTAAATTCACTTCAGTAAAGTTAAAAAAAAAAAATAAAACAAAAAAAGTGTTTGCCGGCAAAACTAATCCGATAGATAAACCCCAAAACTGAAATTGTAAAATAAAATATTCATTGTCGTTTGAGTTGGACCGATTTTTATTATCTTTTTATGCTTTTCAATGCAACCGTTTTCAGAATTCCATATGCCGTGAAATTCTGCTGTAAAAACAGGCAAAATCGTTATAAAAATAAAAGAAGTTGAATTCGAAATGACGAACCTTTTATAGCGATTTGTGGGAATGTTATTTTTGTTACGTTTATTGTTTTATTCTGACATATTTTTCAAAGGATTGCGTGTGTATGTAGCTGAATATTGAGGATACCTAGAAATGGTTTGAATAAACATCCAATGGAAAATAAAACGTGTGGTAATTAAATCAGTGTGGTATAGAATAATTAGATCTAACTTGAACTAAAGGATAAACTAATAATTTTGTCATTTAAATAAATAGTTCTTGACTTAGTCCAAAGCTAGTACGTAAGGAAATTAAATGAAGAAAGAACATTGAAAAATAAATTAAAGGTGGTTCTCGCAGATATAAATCATCTTCCTGCCCTTGTCCCATCTTATTTGGGGTCGGCTCAACACGTTTTTTTCTTCCATTCTGTCCTGTCAAAAGTCATACTATCACTAACTTCCTTTTCTTTCATATCACTGTTCACACAATCCACCCATCTTTTCTTTGGCCTTCCTCTCCCTCTCCACCCATCCACATGTTCTCGCAGATATAAAAATACCTACTAATTGACTTTTTTAGTTTTATTAGATTACATTTGAACCAATTGTGACAAACAAGCGCTAAACCTGCAACAACAACAAACAACATTTTTGGCCTAAAATAAACATATATATATTTTCCGTTCTTACATTCTGAGTCGGTACTTTAGCTTTAAAAATTCTTCTAGCAACCATGTTCCTGACAACCGATGGGGTCGACGATTACGATCGATATCCGCATCATTATTCATGTTCGATGTCACTATGCGACCAAGGTACTTGAATCTCTCCATAATCTTCACTGCATGTGCTTCCCAATGCATACAGGAGCAACATATTGAGGCTCCCACTTTAATATTATTATTTCGGTTTTCTTAGCATTATAAATTAAGGAGTTTAATTTTTTTGTTGGTTTTTCTGCAGAACTATTTTAGCTGAACATGCAATACACAGTTGTTTATGATAATGTAAAATTATATTTTGGTTTGTATTTGACCATCATGGAAAGTTATAGTGACTATTCCAACATAGCTAAATTTATTCGCATTAACTACTTTTTATTTCCTTGATAGATGTAATAACTCAATTCTGACTACTATCTCTATTAGTCCAGTCCAATTAGACTAAAAAAAGGGTTAAGGTTACAATAAACGCACTCAGCTGAAAATTGGTAGGATTGTATTAAACAACAACATAAATGAAATCTAAAAAGTCCTCATCAATCCGACACTATGCAAAAAAAAAATACTCGGTGTCAAAGAACACAAAAACGAATTTTTCGCGATTTTCAACAAAACGGTAAGTTTTATCATAAAATTAGCTCAGACAAAAATTGTAGATCAGATAATTATCTACAAAAATGTCTTAATACTTTTTTCCTTAGAGCCTCCGTTTTTGAGATATAATAATTCAAAAAGTTGAAAGAGGTCATCGTCATAATGTGCATCCGTTTTCACGCCACCTTTGAGGTAGTGTACTTAGCGCGTTTTTAGGGTTCCGTACCTCATAAGAATAAAACGAAACCCTTATAGCATCACTTTGTTGTCCGTCTGTTTGTCTGTCTGTGTCTGTTTGTCTGTCTGCCTGTATATCTGTCTGTCAAGAGTCTTTATCTCGGGAACGCGTATAAGAATACAGATTTGAATTTAATAGAAAGCTAAGTAACTGGTTGATTTTATTTTATCAATAAATATTTTAAATATAAAATGAAAAACTGTTATAATTATTATGACATTTAGGTATAGACATCCATTACTCACTTTAATATTTAAACATTTCATTATATATCTTATTTTTATTGACATGATTTTTTTTATTATAAATTATTTAAGTATTTTCAATTGGTAAGCATAAATACATAATTTTAATTTATTGGTTGAATTGTTATTTAAATTTAAATGGCTATAACCAAGATGTAAAATCTAAACATACTGTCCGACAGGTCAAACTTAAAAACTTGTTAGCTACCTATATTTTTGCAAATAAATATATAATTGATCCTTTCATCCGATAGCCCGTTATAATAATGAATTATATGTTGTTACGTTGTAAGGGTTTGCAACACCCACAGCTCTTATGCAAATTAAACTATTCTAATTCCTCCTAAGGGAAACCTAAAAACGACAACTTTCAATACAATATGAATTTAATTATTTGTTCAAAAATTGTGAAATTATAAGCATCACTTTGCGGTATCGTTGATAGTTATTTGACCGGTACATCTGAAATATTGAAATCCGCTTCGAGGGCGGATCACGTAGTCATCTTCCATCCTCCACGTGTCGCAGAGAGTCTCGCTATCATGAGGTTATCGGCTCAATAAACAATTCGTAAGCATGACGTGTCTCGTCACCGTTGTACCTAAGTCCTACACCTCTAATCAACGATCTACAGAACATACTTCTTCTTCCAGTTTCCTCTCCCATTCAAAGGTAGTGAAGAGCAATCTCCGCAGCCCGTATTTTTGTATTTTAATGTAAATAACGCCAAGCAAGGGTTCCCTCCAATATTTGTTGGCAACTTTTTCCATTCCGGTATAATTCGGTTGATGAGCTTAGCTCAACTTGTTAGAAATCCTTTTATGTTTGGTACAAGAACTTGTCGGCAAGCGTTTTTTAAATATGTTTTTCATGATCATAGACTTGTGCTTTGAAAGCTGTTGTAAATCATTTTGTAATTGAACACTATAAGTCACCCAGTATTTTTTCTAATAGGTATTTTTTATTGATATAAACTAGTGCTTCACTGCGATCTCACCTGATGGTAAGCAGTGATGCAGTCAATGAATTGATTGATGGTTAGGCGTACAAGTTTATTAAGAGCCTATTCCCTCTAGCCTGGAAGACACTCAAATTATAATCGTGTGGAAAGACCTCAGCAGGCAAACTGTTGCAGTCCTTCGATGTACGCGGTATAAACGACGTGACGAAACGCTTAGTCCGGACCGTGCTCAAGGCTTTGAAGACTGGACTTAACCAAATCTGGATCACCAATTTATTAGCCTCTTCGCACGCTTTTCTACCGAGTCCAAAGCTGCTAGGTGCAGCCGCTCAGGTGGAGCTGGTGGTCTGCTTTTATTAGTTACCTAATGAATGTCTCCCCAACCATCTTTTCGACCATTACTTGACAACGCCCGCTCCACTCTTGCTCCTCACGCCGCCCGCTGGCCCGCTCCAATCAATGGAGAGAGTGAAACAAACGAGATCCGTCATTGCTCCACTCACAGCAGTAATTTTATTGAAATGTCATGTCGTATGCTGGTTCGTTTTATTTTCTTCTGCTACAAGCCTTCTTTGTCAATCATTCTATATTTTCAGTAAAACATAACGTTCTTTAATGTCTGGTATACTTTTATGTTGTGTTTGTTCGGACTTTGTATCTCAGGTCAATACTATTCTCAAATGTTTTCTTTGAGTGTTGATCTAAACTGCCAAATCTTCTTGATTTTTTCCCTTCAATAATACTGCTACCCAACATTTTACAGATAACCTTTGTACCAACGTTGAACGTAGAACAACAAACAGTCAACAGTGGGTTGAACAAAACAGTAACAACAACAGACAGGAAGAAAGCACTTGTTTTGCGGCATCAGTCCGATAGCGTTCAAAGAGAATAATATATTTGAGATACATAAAACTATGAGAGAAGCCTTCTTAGAATTTCTCCACAAGTGATGACATGAATTCCACTGAGATCACTGAGAAAAGATTACGAATCAATCAATTTATTTGACTTTGATTTGGTTATATTTCTTCCGTATCCTACTTTTTAGGTATCTTGCAATCTTTGAAGTGGCTGTCTTAATATTCGCTGCATTAATGATTAAAAAGTTAATCATATTTGACAATTAAGATTAATTAATTCATTTTTTTTTGTGACTATGATTATCGGTAGTCCCAATTTAAAGAATAGTAGCGGTTTACCCAATCGAAAGAAAACGATTTTGAAAAATTACAGGAAGACTGACTGAATTAAAGATTAGTAAATAAATGAGTTAAATTAGATTTCATTATTACTTTTCTGTTAAATAAATAGTCCAACATTTTATGCAACCTAGGTAAAAAACCCAATTGTAAAGGAAAACATTATTTCAGCCGAGCCGGCAAAAGCATGTGTTAATTTATTTAATCAAATTAATGATTAACAATGAATGTTTATTGTTTTAATTTCGTTTACGATTAACGCATGAATCGTGATATTTAATTATTATTAAAGTTAATCAGAATAAAATTAATGAAAATGATTGAAAAAATAATCGATATGTACGATACGTTAAGTTCGTAAATGTTCTTATGTCAGAGTATTGTCAGTATTTCTATTTATAACCAGTGAGTAGGTATAGTACCAACTCGGTGATACCAGTTACCGCTCTGTTCTCGGTCGTCAAAGCCTCCGTCTTGTGGTGACAACCTTTGTGCAGTCGTTTGATGAGAAGGCATCCACCCACTTATGAGTTGAATCGTATCGAACGTTAGGTACATTGTACTGGAACGTGACTTGTATCTGATAAATTGTGGTTCATTATGTACCTAAATGTTCGCAGTGACGTAAAATAAACTTCGATCCTTTTTCATTACACTTTGTTTAAAAAGAAGTCAAGTCTAGCTATTGAAAAGCGTAGGACATGTTGACGCCCCGTTTGTCTAGTACGGAATCTATTACTTTGTAAACAGAATTTTGACTCAATTTTATTAAATCTTAGGACGTTTATTTAAAAAAAAAATAAGGAACACTAAACCAAATAAATTATGAGTACTTACATGGATTAACCATAAAACAAAATTAAACCCTGATAAAAAATGGATCTGATTCAAAAAAATTATCGAACCATTTTGACAATTATTTATTTGACTATTGGTTCGGCAAAATGTTTTGTGACTAATATATGGAGACTATACCTACTGGTTAATATAAACGCTAATTCCTTCCGTTTCCATTATCAGTCTCTCAATGGAAGAGTCGCTCCAGTTAGGTATGAAGTTCTTATTAAGATTCAAGACATAAGCACACACACGAGGAGGAGTCTTCTTGATTGTCTTCCGTCTTCATTATCATATCAACTACTGGTCTCCATCATGTTGCAGCTTCAAAAGAACTATACAAAGGTGGCAACTTTCAAAGGAATCTGTTCACGGGTGAAAATGTAGTTTACCTGTAGATGTTTTCTACCCTTTGGCTTTTTTTCAAATTAATTATGACATGTATGTTGCCATCTTCAAGCTTCTTTCATCTTTCACCTTGAAAGTGGTCTGTTTAATAAACAAAAAACTATTTGAAATCGGAGTTCCTTGTAATTAGTTATCCGTGGCGGGATCGGTGAACAAGTCGGTGAAAAATTAATCGTCTGTTATTATCCCTCTTGGTTAGAATTTCATTTTTTTTTAATCAAAAATGTGATTACCAGGTACAACTATTTAAAAAAGAATTGTCAAACACGGACCACCCTGCAAACAGTAATTCTTTGTTTTACATTAAAACTATTTCTCTATAAAATCACCTCCTTTCTAACCGTCGATCAAAATGACATTCAGTTAAAATTTGATCACGTAGTCCTCCCCGCTACACACGCGCCCACAATGCGGGCAGGTCAAACCGCTTGTTTTAAAATTGAACGAGGATTTCTATTTTATTTTAAATAACGCTGAAATGGAATTGAACGGAAAACCAACAGAAAGCAAATGGTAACTAATTTTTGTGCAAAGTTTTTCTATTATTTACACTCTTCGTTCATTACAATTTTATAATTCAATCTTAACCGATGCCAATTAACAATAGTCAAACGCTGGATTTTTTTTTTTGGTTTAGAGATGAAGGTCTTTAAGAACATTTTAAAAATAAAATTTTGTTCTATAGTTTATCACACATCAAATATTTAGTAGGTATATTTTGATACAGGTTTGAAGTTATTGAGTAGTTATATAGTAGAAAGTTTGTTATTGTGACCGAGGTGGAATTCGCCCGAGCCATAGGCGAGGGTATTATGGAGCCGAGTGCTGTAGTGACCAATTTTCACGTGTATCAAACGACATGTTACATACACTTACGAAGTAATAAATAAACAGGTGTTGACCGGCGATTCACGGGGGTCGGTTAGCGCACTACTTGATGCGATTAATGTCATAAATTGCGGCGGGGGTGAGGTGGTGCACTTTTCCGCACTAGTGCGGAAAGTAGTAAATGGCGTTTTTGTATTGTTTTTTTTTTTATCTGTGATACTGCTTTGTTTAACCCAAAAACTACTTTGCATGCTGTTCATCAATCTTCAAATATGCTGAAAATCCCATCTGACATAAAGATACTCATCTAATTTGAATCAGTTAACCACGGAGCACGTAATGCCAACATAATATAATTACAAAGCACGTTAGCAATCTGTTGTACACGTTAGGAACTAAATAATAAATACAGCTAGTTCGTGATTCGATATAATTAGCGTGGTTCTGTAAACACGCTGGCCATTGTGGGTGTAGTGTCCAGCTGTCAATCAGGCTCATCAGCGGCTCACGCGAGCTGCCACCGCCTGCTACACCCTGCCGCGTCACGACCGCCTGCCATCGCCTGCTACACCCTGCTACGTCACGACCGCCTGCCACCACTGCCGTACAATCTTTTATTTATTGCCGAACTTGTCATATTTTACTTTGTAAAGTGGCATCGATTTTGACAACTTTATTGAAGTTTTATATTTTATATTTAAGTGTATTTAAGCAACAAAATTTCTGACTTAGCAATGGCACATTTCTGGACTTAGCAACAACACAACTTTGGACTTAGCAACAATATACTCGTAATTTATGACATAGCAACAACACAATAATAATTTTGCTTAGTGTGATGGTTTAGACCAGACCCAGTTCATTTTTTTGTACTTTAAATATATTTGGCTAAAGCTCAGCAGTCTATATGAACTCTCGTTTAACAAAAAGTTTCCAGTCTCTGTAAAATTACCCCCATTCTTCACCGAAGTTCAGCGCTTCGAGTCAACAGATTTCTATAAGGTTGCGGCAAATTGTTTACATTCATCACGTCCAATCATAATATTTGGCTCGCAGTTAATTACAACCCTTTGTATTTAAATTAAGCCATTATTATTTGTACTCTACCAACGTGATTCACTTTTTAATATCCGGGACCGAGATACCCTTTGTTCTTTTCCTAGTTTTCAAATTACTTCTTTGTAACATTCCACAAAATTATATTCCAGGCTTATATTCCAGGCAGCTCGCCCCTCACGCCGGAACCATTGACAGTTCGACTTACTGAATGGTATTATGTAGACACTTTTATCTGAGCATAATTACAGCGAAACGTTACCCGTAAAATTCCTTGTTGGTATGTGTATAACTTGAAAAATTTCCGAAACTATGTATATGGCACGAAGTATTAAATCTGACTCTTACACAGTTCTCTTGATTACAAACGACGACAGTGCTACAAAAGTTAGCCCTAGGGAGAAGTTGCCTCAGGTACAGCCGCGGCAAGTCACGCCAAGTTTTAAGTTCCATGACTAAGAGATACCTTCTCATTAAGAGATGTAACTTGACGCGCTAACGATCTGGTCGCACGCGTACTGTCGAAGTTTACAACTTCTGTCGTCAAATGTACAAGCAATTATAAAGTGTAAAAATGAAAAATGCTAGCGATAAAATGCTGAGAGCAAAATGATGTTTGAAAGTAAATTTTTGACGAAGGATAGTATATTTTACTGTGACAATATAACTCGAATTCCACGAAAAGTCTCGCGTACATGGTATCTAAAGGGGACTTATGAAAGCTTTTAAACTTTTCTGAGAAAATGTCATGACAATCAGCCGGTAAGGTCACATGAGGCTGCTTACCTGAATCAGTAAAAATACTAAATTCATTCCTATAACTAAATTGAAGCCCTTTTCTTGAAATAAAAAGACTTGAATAAAATATTATCTTGCGACAAACATAAGATAGATCATATTTTATTCATTCGTAGTCACCCTCTTTTTTTGAGGTGGGAAATCATTTAGTAAATTCCCCCGCTCTGGGTTGAGCGAGAAGGCGTGTCCGACTTACTGTTCAAGTTTTAATCGAACACTAAGCGAAAATGCATAATTGCATCGAATGCAAGTATGCACATTCGCTCGATCACCAAGATGTGGACCAGTTCGCGTTCGGATCTCGTTAGAGCTACACGCACTCAAAACCATTACCATTTTACCATTACCGTTACCATTTTACCTGTCTAGTAACTAAGTGTTGTAGTGATTCAGTGTAATACAGTTATTTTCCCGGAAATAAAACCCACCTTCAGTTACCCTTAGCGTTCCAGAACCGGAATGACTGCGATCAGCTATGTTATTCTACGAGTTAGTTCTTGATGTGTAAATCCTCACGGGTAGAGTGAAAGCGAAACCCGGAGCCCTGGGACCAAGGCAACGAAGGAACAGGAGTGGGTTTTTAGTCAGTAAAAGTCTGATACTATCTCCCGCTCCGCCCAAGAGCGGGATTTATCATAAGATGATTTTCCCACCCAATAAAAAAAAAATCCTCATTTGATGAATTTTAATTAAAAATGGCTCATGAGCCGTCTATGACCTATATGACGACATAGAATTAACTATGTAGCCCGTTTTTTTAGGGTTCCGTAGTCAACTAGGAACCCTTATAGTTTCGTCAAGTCTCTCTGTCTGTCCGCCCGTTGGCAAATAATCTCAGTGACCGTTAGCACTAGAAAGCTGAAATTTGGTAGCAATATGTAAATTAATCACGCCGACAAGTGGTAAAATAAAAAGTGGAAAAAAATGTTTTATTATGGTATTTATTTAAAACTTTATGCACTGATGAAATGATTCTACAAAGGTGGACTTAATGCCTTAGGCATTTTCTACCAGTCGACCTTAGGGTGGTGCAGAGATATAACATGGCAGGTGCAGCTTAAAAGAAGACTGACAGAGAAATAAGAACAATAATAAATATATACTTAGATAAATACATACAATAAAGAATGATATTGAGAGAAAAACGAATACAACAAATTAAGAGTGTGACGAATCTACCAACTTCTTGCGAAAGTGTTCTCGTGCTTTCACTTTAAAGAACAACCGACTGGTTGCCGTCCTAATTTTCAGAGGGAGCGCATTCCAAAGGGAGATCGCCTGGACAAACAAAGAGGAATGGACAAACCCAAAGCGGTGCGTCAGACATCGTAGAAGACGATTATTTGTAGATCGAAGATTTTTATTGTGCGCAGAGTAAAGGAATTGAATTTCTGAAGTCAGATAAGAAGGAGAAGAAGGGTTATCTAGAAAAGAAAACAGGGTTGTCAAGGCCCTTAACGCTCTACGCTGGCGAATGGGTAACCATTTTAAAAGTGATCGATGCGTTGATACATGACCATACTTACGAAGGTTGAAGACGAATTGAATGCAGTTCAGAAGGCGGTCCAGTTTATTGAGAAGATCTGCATTCAGGTCATAGTAGGACTTATCAGCATAGTCAATTATAGGAAAGATTAGGGACGGTACAAGCATTGCATTTATGTGAGCTGGGAGAAGATTCTTCAGTCGATAGAGTGACCGTAACGTTCCGGTGACTTTCCGACTGACACTTGAGACCTGTTTTCGCCAATCAAGACCAGTGTCGACATGCAAACCAAGATCCTTAACCTCGGAGCTAAAAGGAATCACTATACTGTCAAAAATAATGGGTGATACGGTGAGGCCATCCAGCTTCCTCAGATTACAGGGGCTACCAACTATAATCGCCTGACACTTTGTGGGGTTAACCGCCACCTCAAATCTATCTGCCTACTCTTTAATCACCATTTTTGAACTTGATGGGTTGAACAGTTTTTTAAAAGATGTACAAAATAATTTCTGGAGTAAGTTTGTAATTTAACTTAAATGCAAGCATTTTTTTAACGTAGTTTACTTATTTTATCATTCTGAACGTATCTTCGTTCAAATAAATAAAGAATTATTAAAATCGGTTCACGCAATCCAAAATTACCAAAGAAAACCCAACAAACATAACTCGTCTAGTATATATAAATTAGTAACCCAATTTCCCGAGAGATGGCGCTGTATTTTGGACTACTTTGCAGTGTTAAGATTTATCCTGAGGTGATGGGATCGGGACGGGTATGAGCTATTATATTGTTGAATTGTTCCGTTGGTTTCTCGTTGGCATTGGTGGTATTTGTTATCGTTGATTAATTCTAAAGTGAGAACACTTATTGTGACGGATAAGAAACTATGGAACCCTGCACTGAGCGTGGCCCGACACGCTCTTGGCCGGTTTTTTATCTATAGGTAATGGTGCCCGTGATGTTAATTTTAAAACTACTTAGTTATTTAATAGAGATACAACCACATTCACAAATCTATGTTCATTTAAAAAACGTGCAATGTTATCTTATTTTGTAGGTAATAGTCATTCATGAATCAAGTAATACCAATTTTTCTATATTATTTAAAATATTTCTAATTAGTACTTATTATAGTGAGTATTCATTAATATTGTGCGTACTTACTCATCATAATACCTATTTTATTAATATTGGTATGCCACATACTGTGGCAGAACACTGAGACACTATATAAAATATTTGTAACAACTCCACCTAAATTGTACCTGTGTCCACAAATAAACTCTTTGTGTTAGTATGTAGGATTCAATGCGACTAGTCACGTACACAATCAAAAAGAACACCTTTAGAGTCGCCGCACACGGGCCACTGGCCACAACTACAAAACGCCGCCACCGGCATATTTCCTGTAGGTTTCATACATTTTATATTGATTCGCCGCATACAGTTGATGCCGGTGGCCGCCATACGCTACAACTCGCCGCTGCTCGCTTATTGTAGCCCGCATCGGCCACTAAACGCCGATACAAAACGCCGCCAAACGCCATTCTCGCATTTAAACCTTCTTCGACAGAGTCCATTATGATATGGCGCGCATGGGTTAAAAAAAGTAGTAGCCACCGGCAACAAGCGGCTTGTGAACAGTTCTAGCTTGTCATGGCGGCGTTTGTGGCTGTGGCATGAAGACCATGTGCGACGACATTTAACGAGAAAAAGCTTCTGCATAGTCACAAGTGTTTAACAAATCAAATTGTTATTTTATAAACTTTAACATTTCTCACCAATAATTTGGCCTAGAAAAATTCTTTGAATTTAATCTAATATTGTTAGACGACATGTCTTAATTTAAAATTTTAATTTGTACTAACATAATATCTAGTGGTTAAAAAAAAAGCTTTATGTACAAAATATTTGAACTCCCCACGTAGCAGAATGTGACTTACCATATTCTGACAAAATAAATGAATTTATATAGAGCCACAGTTCCACAAAGCTACGTAGAGTATCAAGCTACAGACAACAGTCGGGCAAAAAGTGAGCCAGCTCAATCAAATGAAACCCCGCACGGGTCGCTCCACGCTAACTTTATTGCAATCATCGCAAACTCACCAATTAGACAGGGCAGAAAAACTAGATGCAATCGCAGGCAGGTTCTGTTTTTTTTTTGTAAAAAAAGAAACCACATGCATAGATGCCGTTGGTAATTTATTTAAAAAAATACTTTTTCTGGATCAATTTCCTTCTTATTGTTTTTTCCGGTCTCCCAAAGTAGATACCTACTTTAGGTTTTTACTAAATTTTATGTAAAACAAATATTTTTATTTATGATTTGTTAAAAAAAAAAACCCGTATTATAAGAACGCAAATTGCAACTGAAGGCCACAGGTGCGGTTTTAGTCAGTAAAGTTCTGACACGACCTCCCGCTCTACCCTAAGCAAGAGAAGTCAATGTAGGTACTCGTATGATTTACTAACACACAAAAATTGCTAAATAAGTACTTTTTACATATTTCACTAGCTATGACTCTTTTAGACGAAAACAAATTATATTACCTAATCAACATCATCATCATCGTCATTTCAGCTGAAAGATTTCCACGGCTGGACATAAGCCTCCTCCAAATGTCGCCACAGCGAACGGTCCTGTGCGTCTCGCATCCACCGGATTCCCTTCACCAGGTCATCAGTCTACCTTGTAGGAACGCCGCGTCTTCCGGTACGCCTCTGTCTCAACTGCCATCTACTCTGCGAGCAATATGCTCTGCCCACTGCAACTATAATATTAATAATTTTAAATAATTAAAAACAATCTAAAATTATGGTGTCGAAACCTTCCTCTGGATGATCGTACCGCTGCTGACTGGTGATGTCTCACAAGATGGCAGCATTGCCACGCTGTATGTATGACAATATTAATTTAACCTCGGTCCAAAGTATCTCGTACTTTTAATATCAATCAAAAGTTTGCCCTAACTAGTCCAGGTTCGAACCCCAACAATGTTCATCGCAGGAACTAAATATATATTAATAACTGGCTTATGCCAGTTGCTTCGCCCGCACCTTTATGTCACACAGTGATGAAGTAGGATTCTATTGGTGTAATTTTTAAACCTAGTTTTTAAGTTTATCAATTACAAACCAAATATAAAAATACAAATCTTTCCTGATTATAATATTGGTATACCTAAAAGTATATTAAATAACTAAACTAATGTATTTAACGGTAAGAGGCGATATTAAAACCCTTGAGAAAATGAAAGGTCATCATTTCAGCTGAAATTATTTCACGGCTGGACATATACCTTCCCCAAGTGAGACCTTCTTGCGACCTTCACCGGGTCACTGGTTCACCTTGCGGGAAGGCTTTCCAACGTCGACCTTCCATTCTGCTAGCAATGTGCCATAGCCCACAGCCACGTAGGTAGCAAGTGTGTCCATTTGACCTTTAAGCCAGACGACACTTAATAATTCGGCTGGTGACCTCTATATGTAGATAAGCGAGGGGACGGAAGATGACGTCATTTGCCACCGGCACCTATGACAGCAGCTGTCGCGTCTCATACAAGTTTCTTAGTTTCACTCAAACTGATACAAGCGCCACTATGTAATCACGACAACTACCCGCGCCTACTTCAAAGTTATTCAACTATTCACGAACTATTCTTTTCTCAGCTCATCTATTATTACTTCGTTCCCTAAAACGTAGGTAATGTTCTTAGTCTGCGTAGTAACGTACACCTTTCCTGTAGTCTTATCTTCTTTTCTTCCCATCCAGCTTTCTATACCATTTTGACAACACATATAATACAGAAGCCTTATATACTCGTAGGAGTGAAAATAATTATGTCAAGACTATTTACGTCAGTACACAGCAAAAGGGTCGCAGACAAAGCCCTAATGAATCGATCACTAATAGTGTTATAGTACAACCGACGAGATCAGACAACCTTTAGGCCTCCGACGCCGTTTGAGAGCCGTTATGTATCAGTTACAAATTGTTATCAGCACTAGCTTCTGCCATCGGTTTTGCCTGCGTAAAAATTGGTTTCTCCATACAAACTTTGGATCCCTATTTCATTCTCTTAAAGGAATTTTAGCAATCCATTTAGCGCTCGCTTACATCACAAAAGGAAGCCTTGTACAAAATTTCACGCTCCTAGGCCCTGTATTTTCGGCTGTGCATTGATATGTCAGTCAGACAGTTTTTCCTTTTATATATATAGACTCGCTTTTTCCCGCGGCTTCGCTCCCATCAACTGAATACTCTACCCTACCCTACTCCACCCTATTCCACACTATCTAGTTACCTACGCTACCTATATTACTCTCATTATTCTCCTCCTACATTATTTGTACGGAACCCTCAGTGCTTGAGTCCAACTCGCACTTGTCCAGTTTTCTTAGTATGGAATGCTTCGTTTATTTTATATCCAAAATGTTCAAGTCCTTACCATTTTCGAACTTTCAAGACATTCTACTTTTTAAAGAGTTTTTGCATTGCACTAAGCTTTGATGTATGTTCAACTTTTTTTGAATAAAATCATATTCAATTTTCAAACATGTGTCAAAATAAAATGTAATTTAAATCAAAAGTATCTACGAAGGAGTATTGATATCAAATTTGAAGCAAATAACCCCAAAATAACTTTCTACCCCTTTTCAACCCCGTTAGGAGATGAATTTCAATAAAATACGTAACTCTTCTTTCATTTATTCTATTAAAAATGTTCATGCAAAATTTGAAGTAGATTGGACCAAGGAATCACATTTTCCCATACAAACTTTGCCCGCCCCTTTCACGCTTTTAGGGGTTTAATTTCAAAAAATCCTTTCTTATCAGATGCCTACGTTATACAAAGAATATACCCTCCAAGATTCAGGTCTTTATGATCAGCGGTTTAAGCTGTGCGTTGATCTGTTAGTCATTCAGGACAAAACATTATATATATATAGATAGATAATAATACACTACAAGCAAACACACCGCTGCGGTTTCCATGGATTAATTTCACAACGTGAAGCTAAATTAACAGAAAACCTAGCAACTGTGCCTAGACCTGCTCTCTCTGTTCACCCAACCCACACCATGGTCCATCTTACATCGGCGTTCCCAAGCGAACCCTGCGAAGCTTGCGCCCATACGTTTCAGATACAATTTCTCAATATTACTCTGACCTTACCTTTCCTAGCAATTAGAGGCTTCGGAATGAATTCCGAAATAAAAAACATTCAGACAAAGACCGCTCCGCAGTGATTTAGGGCAGCCCTGGCTTTCACTGGTCTTAGGGCTGGCAATAAATTAATGTTTCGTAAACAATTTGAGGAGAATATGGTAACCTTCCGCTCAGAATAATAACTGACTTGTTAGCTTAATAATAAGCTTATTGGCCTTCCATCTAAATTGTAGATTATTACTGGTACCAGTAATAAATTGGAATTACGAGTTGTGTGTTAACTAGGAATAATCAGCACGTTCTTGTAGACGTAAATCTATTGTTTGTACTCGATGATCGCGCTGAAAAACTGTTGTTTCGAACTGACACCTGCGAAGTTCCCCTGGCAACAGGCGACACCAGCCGCGCTCGCAAACTGACTGCTAGTTGACGACAACTTAAACTATGAATATTTCATGATCGTCGCCTGCCGTCTCCACAGTATGCTAATTGTTGCTTTGATACAAAGGTGTTTTCACACCTTTTCTTTGGAAGAAAATGGCTGATGTTTCAGAAGCAGTTGGGCTTGTTTGTTATTCCTAAGTTTGGGCTTACAGTTGCTCATGATGATTAGCAATAACTTCCTTATCTAAATAAATAACAAAGGCCTTACCTTGGTTTTTTTTATTTTTCTGCATGCATTTAGTATTTGTTTGTAGATAAATATCATTCTATAAATAATGTGAATTGCGACATTTTGCATAAATTTTAGATTCTCTTAATTTACTTCTTTACCCTTTAATAAGCTCTTTCGCATCGATCACTGTTATTTACATATATGTTATAGGTAAGCCATAGGTAATTAATACGTTATTAGAGAAACTCCTATAAACCTAGCCATGTTTGTCCTCAGAACATATTAATATTACATGTTTACTGAGAGATCTACAACAACATCGATATATGGAGTACATCTGAAAGCAGGAGCTTACATATTGCCTACGTGTAGTGCAAGAGCAATAATACCGAAACTTTGAGCGCGGCGATGTTTGCATTAGTCGATTTCTGATATGACTTGGTACCTTAAATACATATGCTTTATGATTTCGTGGCCTTTATGTAGCTCCGAAAGAACTACACCGAATAATATTGTGGTAGTTTTTTGTTTTACGTTTAATTTAAATACTTATTGAGTTATGCAGAATGATGGCTTGACAATAACTTACGTAGAATTGAGAATTACCTCCAATCATCTTTTATGACGCTTACGCAAATAGTTTAACAATTTTATTAATCTAATGTCCCCGCGGTCACACGACTACATCTACAAGGTTAAGCAATGCTTGCTAAGGTCGGACAGTAGATGAGTTACCATTCATTACGTGCCGGGACTGCTCCGCGCCTCGGAAAACTCGTTAAGCTGTTTGCTAGCCATTTGAAAATCCATGGCAGTCGTAACGGTAGTCAAAAGTTAAAAACAAATCTGACGCTAGTCTCGCCGAGTGGTAACGTGTTACGCAGAAAGAGCGCTGTGGAACTCAGATAGGCAGTCATTCTACAGAAAATACTGGTACTCAATAGTTTGGAGCAGGCTCAGCAGATTGATTGTTGTAACTCAGGTTGACCCGAAAAAAAGGGTATGAGGCTTATTATTGAGATTATTGCCAGACACCATACTACATCGAATGGAGCGTAAGTTTCTTGATTGTCCTCTTTAGCAACGCTTACGTTTACTTGAAACTATCTTAAATCAATATCCTGACTTCATGAAACTGTTTTCTAGTAGAAACTACTCACGTGACTTAATCTATACAAGCTGATATGATAAAGGCCTGGATAATTGCTGGTGATCTGGGTATAATGTGTCGGAAAGCCTGTTGAATAAGCGACCCTGCAGCGCTACTAACCGCTAATTACCACACACCGTCTTTTAAGTGCGCTTCATTACTTACGACAGCGTTATTTTAAAAGACCTATTATTAAGTGGGTGTTGGTTTGAAATTTATGTAACAGGCCAAATAATAAAACCAAACTTGGAAACAGTGTGTTTTCAAGGTATACAGGGAAAGTACATACGAATACTTCAGAACATAATACATATTAAAAAACCGATGACTAAATCAGGCCAGAATCAACAGGAGAGGAGTTTTCTACATAAAGAGGCGTTATGATATTCAAAAACGTAGGTTGGGGCAAAAACGGATTCGACATAAATGGCGAAAACCTGAGTCACTTACATTTCACGAATGGCTAATTCGTTTTATATTCTATTAAACAAAATACTAGACCGAATGCTACGAGAACTATCAGATCAATGGTTTTCAAAATGGGCATTAAGTAACAAAATAAGTGTTTGTCAAAACAACTGAAGTGTATATAATCAGCGAAAAAGCAAAACATAAAATTATACAAAATTGAACTACGTTTAAAGGTGTGAATGCATGTACACATGCTGAAGATGAAAAATAAGAAATGGACTAGAATAATAATTATCAGAGTAGTAGGTCAGGGATGGCAAAAGAAGCAAAGGTCGACTAATAAAATGTTGGGAAAAAGACCTCAAAAGAGTTACCGGCCCAGAATGCATCAGAATTGCAAGAGACAGAGATTGATAAGAGTCATTGGTTTGTCAAAGTCAAAGTCAAAGTGGCTAAAAAAAATTGTCGAAAGACAAACTGTTGTTAGAAAAAGTGATTACTTATATATATAGACTATGGTATATTGATAATGGAACAATATAATATAGAACTATAGACAGAATCTTAGAAAACATTAAATAATTATTCTTTAGCATAAGTTTGGCCTTAAAGTGCAATGAAATTTAGAAGTTATTTTTATTAACAATTCGCTAATTAAATGACCATTTAGTTCTAAAGTTATAGAGCTATAATGATAGCGGTTGGTCTGTGTTTCTTTGCGTTTGTGCGGCAGCTGAGACAATCTCCTGTGATTAACGAGATTGGACTTCAAGATTCGATGCGGAATAGGATGCAGCTCCTAGCTCACTGAAGTCAAGGCTACCGTCTATTTTATGCCCCATTTACACGTGGGCCCAGCCTCGGTCAATCGACATACTTAGCAATTGTGTAAACGGGGAAGCACCGTTGAAACAATGGCGATTGGCCGAAGCTGGGCCTACATGTAAACGAGGCATAATATTTCCAAGCCAGTTTAAAATATGTGCGTATTTTATTGAGTATACCTACTTAAAACGAGACAATTTTGGTTACAGAAAACAAAGTGTGGGGTTAACAGCAGATATATTTTGGAGACAGTTACTTAGGTGGATACCACGGACGTCTAAAGATAATATCTTTGAGATTGAGACATTATTATCATGCACCCTAATCAGTATTATATCAGTCACACTTATCTTATTACAATCACAATAGCTTGTGTAGACATAAACCGATTTAAGATTTTCTGTACACCTTTGAACGAATGAAATGTGTCAGTATGAAGGTTTCTCAATCAGACGTGTGAATCATCACGTCTTATCAAATTGTAGAATATAATTGGAGACACAATATACCATATCGAACTTGGCAGAGTTACCAATTAAAAAACAATCCAGGCAATCGCATTTTAATTCGCCGCTACAGGCTACGTGACGTCTTGGAAATGTTACATAGCACCTGGTTTGAGCTTTTGACGTAAGTACTTTTACTAATTTTTATGATTTTTGTAAATATTTTACTATTTTTCTGGAAAATAATGCGAAGAGACTGCGCAACACTGCGGCATTATCTGCAACCTGTGGCACTCTCTGCAACTATTCGGAACTGAATCACACTTATATAAAGGCGACAGTTTCAATGCATGTATGTGTTGTTGATACTCCTTCACGCTCAAAAAGCCAAACAAATTTGGATAAAATTTAGCAAACGGGTAAACCACGTTCTGAAATAGCACATAGGATACTTTTGTCCCGGGACTATGTTTCCTTGGTATAACTTTTTACTTTAATACAGACGAAACCGCTGACCGAAACTAATCTAATATATAAAAATCTTGTGTCAGTTTTCGTCATCAAACTCTTCCGAAATGGCTGGACCGATTTTTATGATATTTTTTGTATATATTTGGTAGGTTATGAGAGAGTACCGAGAATAAGTCGTAGGCTATTTTTACCCTCCTACCCCCACTCCCCACTTTTTTCTTTAATAATTTATATGACGGAATAATGTTTGCCGAGTGGACTAGTAATATAATAATAACAACTTTTAAAAGCTTTGCTTAAAAGCCTCACTCTCCAGTAGCGCCAAATGGTTAGTACAAAATCGGTAGCCTTCATCTATTGAGACCTATTATATCAATACTCCTTAGTGGTCACTTGTCTCGCTAGCGACGTTGTCATCGACAATATAAACGCATCTTTTGAGTTTTTGACGTTGTGCCTGAAAGTTTTTTTTGGGTGTGTATAACTACTATATAATTTTCTTATTAAATATTTTCTTTCGGTTTACTGTTCTTAAAATACATTATCTGATCAATCTCCAGCGTTTGATGGTCAACCATAGTACCTGAAATCTTGATATTGGAAAATAGTGCGTCTCATCCACAAAAGAGATCTGATGAAGAATTGAAGGGGTATCCCAGTGATTCAGTGGCAAATCATGTCGTATTCTATTTTCGTAGAGAAATACTTTAGATCTATTTGCTAAAGAAAGCAAAGTGAGTTGAAAGAATTGATTAAAGAACATTTTAGTCGTGTGCTCAGATAGTGCGAAACAAGGTTTCAGTGATGTTACATGCTGTGTTCACGTCGATCTGTGCGTACCACGTGTGCGATGTGATGCTGGGCTTCCCGTGGGCCGGGCGCTGCCTGTCGTACCTGTGCTGCGCGCTGGTGGCGATGAACCTGGTATGCAACACGCTGCCCGTCGCCCTGTGCTACCGATTCCTCCGTGGAGCGGCCCGAACCAATGGGACCCTTTAAACGTAAAGGTAACCGATGGTTTTTGGAGATTAGTTATAGTCCTTCTAACCGGCTTTGCCGCGGCAATAGCCAATTTCAGTAATTGAGACGACAGTTGTTATAATGTACAAGTGTGAGCGCAAAAACAGGTGCAGACTCTCTTTCTTTACTGTCAAGATTACGTAGATACTAACTACATAGTTCATAACCTGGCAAAGATATCGGCAGTCCACTTTATGCGACAGTACAAGTGTAAAAGCGTCGGCCGAGGCCGCAACGTTTGCTGGATCAGGAGTGGACGTATTTCATCTGACTGATGATGATGGACACAGAAATCTATGTCGTGTTTATACTCCATTGAACACCAGACTTTTTTTTTAAATCCGTTCGTTAATTGTGTGAGGCCGCGTTCCCACTGTGTTGTGACGACAAGTTATCTGGCTTGTATATTTAAAAGGTGCTGTTCACGTATAGGGCGACACAATTAACTGTCGTTCAAAGATTTTTTTGTGGTTACAACTGATTGTTATGATAGTGAGAACGACTAGCACGACAGTCGCAAAACGGTAAAGATTTGTCAAGACTAAACCGTGACTGTAAATCGCGTGTCGTTGTAGTGACTATCTGTCGTGGACACGACAAACAGTTGTTATAACAGGAACAGCTAGAGACGACAGTCGTCCCGACTGTAAATTAACCGTTACCGACATAGAGAGAATGCGGCCAAGTACAATTTCCACAACAATAAATAATTATATTGTAAGAGGTTTCTAATGTATCAAGTTGTTATTCTAAGACCCGAATACGATAGTCAATAATATTTGTTAATTATAGATAATAATTATTTAGAAAATATTTAATATCCCGTAGATAGTAAACAATTATACTAGGTCTATAAAATTGCCGTTTTTTAAAACGGGTTGTTTTGAAGTTTTATATCTTTGGATTGACTTTGAATTATAAGTTCAAATATACGTTCAAAGGTACGATATTCTTTTTTCGAAATCAGGTATTTATTGGTGTCTTTGTCTTTTGTATTTTCTATAATATTGCAGCACTTATAACCAAAAAAAAAAAACCACTAAAAGTGATCTTGGACAAATCTTGGATTATTCCTTAGTTTTATAATTGATAGTGTTCCGATTTCTCACAATGCGCAATGAAGTCACGACGACAGGTCAAGTGGCACCTGAGCAGCCACGTGTAAGATAATTGACACCATTCGTTACCTACTATCTAATTCGTCTAGGAAAGACTCATCATTCAAAGTAAATTTCATAGTCCATACTTTAATTTGATCAAAATATAAATGGAAAAAATACAGTCAGCGTAATATTATGAGAAGCCGAGCGTCTGAAGGGCCGTCTGTCAACGGTAAGAGCAAGTAACTTAACTGGTACAGTACCGAGGACTTGTGGACAGAGGAGAGAAAATAATCCTGGTATGTTAAAAAAATACAAAGCTTCTGTCCTTTCTACCCTTTCTAAACCGTTCTGGTTATTGTGGTATTTGGAGTTCCTCAGTTTAAAGAAGATCGAAAAGGAAAAGTAAAGATATAAGAAAGGAGGAGATATAATATGTAGGTAGTAAAAATGTAACATGATGTTTCCAGTTTGGCCCCACCACCACCGACACTACTACCACCACCGACACATGCTAATTTGTTAATAACATACTAATAATTTGTTAGTTCTAGCGCCTTGTTCCGCCAAATAAAATGTTTTCTTTCTTTCTTTAATTCATGCAGCAATAGTTACGCAGTCGCGTACACATCCGCAATTCATAAATCAGACTATATTACACTGTCAATCATAAACCATATGTTTCTAAATGCAACGTGTGTTTTCCATGCATCGTACAACTTACGCACACATAAACGTCGATGTGCTATGCAAAAGCAAATTATTTTACATTAACGCTAGTGATTGAATAAATAGAAAAGTTATTGATTTTTCCATTTTTTTGTTTTGCTATTTCTTTAGGGTTCCAAAAAAAAAAAATTAAATAAAAATCAATAAGTACAGAAAATAATATATTATTAATAGAATAATAAAAATTGTTTTTATAAAACTCAAAAACTTTAATTATTTACCCTTAACAAGCCGTTATACGACTAAACTTAAAAAAACATAACATAAAAAAGCTTTCAGCTACAAAAAAAATAATAACTCCTACAAAAATAATAATTATAGATATAAAAATAAGCCACCGGCAGCTAAGAGATGGCTAGTATCAACCGACAAGACCCGTTCATGGACATGACGCGTATAACAGTACCACTCAGCTCAACCATTTTGAAGGGAACCGAATAATCCAACAAAAAAAATAGTGAAATCCTTAAATAAGCTTTTTGGCATTGGGAAAAGCTAAACTCTTTTAAAAATGTTAGCTACCCAACATAGCTGAGTCTCCACTCCCTCAAAACA
The DNA here is from genome assembly GCA_949316375.1 of Mythimna vitellina. Lineage (NCBI taxonomy): Eukaryota > Metazoa > Arthropoda > Insecta > Lepidoptera > Noctuidae > Mythimna > Mythimna vitellina. The sequence goes on from OX438684.1 coordinate 39,380,245, forward strand.
ACGTAATTTCCTACTGATTCCTACTGATATTTTCAGGATTATTCATAACCAATTTTCGAAATGACACACCAAATAACACCCAAGTAGCATCGTCACACGACAGCTCCGGCGGCGCCAGTGGTAGTGCGTGACAAGTCGGCTGTCGTCGCAAAATTGCATCATTACGGAATCACCGGAGCCATACCCAGCGTGACCAATGTATGTCTACAGCACGACTGTTTAGTTTGAGACTTTAGTTGATAGGACATGGAAGACCTTTTAGGATAGATCTGGTTATTATGACATGCTATATCCTATTCAGGGAGCCGTGAGACAAAAGGTAAACCAACCATATATAATACTACTAAATTATAGACCACAGATACTGCAAAAATTTTACATTAAAATGTGACGTTTTTTAATCGGGCAGGTTATTATCCGCCATATTTTTCACTATAGATACGAGAGTGCCGTTTTCAGATATTTTCGTTGAATTCTTGTTATTTCGTTGTTACTTTTGTTGTTTTCATTAAGTTTCTTGTTTTGTTAAGTTTAAAATTACTGGTCCGTTGTTTTGTATATATTGTCTTGTTTATGGTCAAAAAATCCCGTCGAATAAACCTAGCCGAAGGTACCTATATTGTTTTCTTTATTTTGATTTTGTCTCAAGCCCAGATGAATATGGTATAGCACTTAGCCAGCGACTCCGTCCGCGAGCATGTTTTCATTAAAACTTTAACACCCCATATTTTGAAAGTAGTATTGCAAAACTAATAATAATAGTCTTTATTATTTATTTTTATTAGAATTTGTGCCAAGTTTCAAGTTTATTCATCCAAGGAATAATATTCTTCTATAAAACCTTCAACACCTCCCAATATATTTTATAGGGGTAGGTAATATTGAAAAACGAATAATGAAAACATTTTTTATTTACTTAGTTACTGTTTATGCTAAGTTTCTAGTATATTGGCCCACGGAATAAAATTATACATTCAAACCAATTTTCCTCTTTTCACCCCATTCAAAACATAGCAAGCACCTCCAAAAAAATTCTTAGTGCTCGCCTACATCAAAAAAGGAAGACTTATGCAAAATTGCTGTAACGTGGACAGCTTTAATTTAAGTCCAAAACTTTGCAAGTAAATTAAAAAAAAAAAAACTAGATAGCTAATGTCACTAATTTTAAATTTAAAAGTACTATAATACAATACACATGTAAATAAAATTAAAATCCAGAGTCTACGCCTTATATATTTTTTTAGATTTGTATTTGAATGAAAAATTCGGTCTTATAAAACAATAAAAAGTTGTGAAATAAAATCCATAGAGTATGAGAAGTATTTAGAGGTATAAAAAGATAGCAGATGACCACTCCCGTCGACCATTTCAATTTGGCACACGAATCACCAAACACCCTGAATATATAGATCAGAAGGCTACCTTTTGATATGTCAACTCATTGCTCTGAAACACACCTAGATACTTATTTCTTAGAATTGTATAATTATCACATTTATTATTGTAAAGGTGAAAGGTTTCTATATGTGTCAGTGTATGTTTGTTACTCCTACTTTAAATTGGAGTTGGATAAAGTTTGACACACGACTAGATCATATTGTGAGTGGTCTGTTGGTCTAGTGGTTAGTAGCCCTGGCTGCTGTGCCGGCGGTCGTCGGTTCGATTCCCACCTTGGACAAATGTTTGTGTGATGAGCACGGTCATTTGTTTTGGGTCTGGGTGTATTTTATTTATAATATAAATATATTTAGAAATATTTATGTATGTTTATCAGTTTTTCTCGTAATAAAAACTCTATTTAGCTTGACACTAGATGGCGTTGTGTGATAGTTGTGGAATATTATTATTATTCTATCCTGGAATAGCACATAAGATACTTTTAATCTCGAGAATATTTCTCTGAAACTCTACATTAACCCGATACCACTGCCAGTTCACAAATTTCACCGTAACCAAGTAGGTATAATTTTATACAATTACTTCCATAACTTTCTTTAACATATAATATTGGTTTTTTCTGATAAGATACAACTTCTTTTCTCTGAGGCACGCTACGTATTTGGCGGGTCGGCACTCGATGCGACATTTTTTTTTGAACAAGAAAAATGACCAGACATAATTTACCAACCTTCCCTCATGAGATGACAATATGTAACTATAGTGTAAGTGAACCGTAGCTCACGTGTTTTCTTTGTTACCACAGGTCGAGGCCGAGGGCGGTGCGGCGCAGTCATCGCCTGCGTTGCCGCTGTGCCCCGCCGGCAGGCCCGACGCCGACGTACAACCGCTGCTTACTGACGGTAAGTCACTTAAAACCAATTAAACAGCTGCCGCCTTAGAGGACATTCATGTAGAAAGTAAAACCCAAATTGGTAAGAACCAGCGCAAACAAGAGCTTAGGGTGTGCCCACATCTGGCAAATGCGGCACTTTTTTTTTTCTTTTTTTAGGTAGAATCATGTAAAGACATCTCACGCCCTTCGTGTCAGATTTTTATTGACTAAAACCCACTCGTTTGTTCCTTCTTTGCCTTGCGTTTCAGGGCCCCCGTGTTCATTTTCACCTGACCCATGGTCCCAGTAGACTGCGACTCTGCTGGGCCTCGGCCCCTACGATTTGCTGACATCTCCTTGAGGCGCACGAGGAACACTACGCGCCATCGACGATTTGGGTTCGGTCCAGACGGTTACTGGGCGACCAGATGGCGTACTACCCATTGCTCGCCGTCCGTAAGCCTGCGCCTACGGTGGCTGGAAATCGGGATCGGGATCCCCGGCGGCTGGGGCCTGAGGACCTTTCCCTCGCACGTGCGGCCGCCTCCTTTTTTAGCATTACTGCTAGGCAGAAGAAGGCGACTGTCTGCCACTTTTCCTCGCAAGAGGTCGTTGTCACCGATCACTCCCACAAGGACATAACCCAAGCGGGGCACACCTCTACCGTATTCCCCACCGTGTTCTCCAGGTAGCCCACATAATGGTGACACCTGGGCGGAATGCGCCACTTGCGAACCGCTTGCAAACTGTGTGCGTGAATTCAAGCTCGCACGCTGTTCCCATGCCACCCAAGGTGCACGCCTTCTTCACACTAGGCGCAAATAGAACAAGAGCTGCTTGCAAGCGCTCCGCGCGCTGCACATATTTCCTCCCGCCTGCAAATAGGCAGTATGAAAGCAAACAGAATGGCAAGCGTGCGAGCTGCGCATGCGCAAATTGTGCGCTCGTATCCATTGTGCAAACCTTGCCTGAGTTGCACTAAAGAGGCGCACCAAACTATTGCAGTAATTGCACGTGTTTTCCGTAAATGCAATCTTTCGGCCTGGGATACATCATGTCGAGATGACAGCCCCTTACTATTCCTAATGTAAATGCGGCAGCTTTTAAAGGAGAATGATGGTTCACGAAAATATTTCACCAGTCTCAAGACACCACTATCTAGTACAGTCAAATATTTAATCTACGATAGTAATAATAATCTTTATTGACATAAATAAGACAGGTATGATATAATACCGTAATCGATAACACTGTTTCGCTGATTTATCGATATGAATTATTACACAATAATCTTGTTAACACGTTCTTAATAATTCAAGTTTATGTAAAAAATGTATTCTTATACAGAACGCGATGGCATGTAAAGTATTAGATCTTATATAATATGTTTTTCATACTTTACATCATTTATTTGTTTTGAGAGGCTTTAGAGACAAAAAAGGTAATCCTGCTAATTTATTTGTAAACCGGATTAGGTACTAATAAAAAAGAAAAAAGAAACAATAAACGGATGGCTCAAGGAATATTGTGATGAGAAAAAATCCATTCATAAAAACTGAAACAATAATTGTCAAACACAAATCTCCAACATTCTCGTCCGTTGTGAAGGCTTGGGAGCGGCGGAGTACCCTGTTACAATTATTTTCCTCGCTGAGGCTTTTTCTGGAAGCACTTAGTTTAATAGCAACTAAAACTTTCAAGGCTCAGATTTTAGCTCTATCAATTCACCTGAAGGACCAGTAACTTCTAATTCGTTTACATTTACAAGGCTACTTTTATTATTTTTATTTTAAGTTATAGACAATTTGTTGCTCAGATCATTTTTTAGTTGAAAATATTCCTTGAGACGAGCTTTTTTTATAGCATTTTCTAAGCATCAGATTCAATGTTACGTTTTATACGCTTCTAAATCTGTTATTTGTCAGATTTCTAAACACCTCTATTATTTTTCCTGTCAACGTGTTTGATATCGCTTTAATATTCGCTCTGGGCCCTCGAAGCCGTGCTCATTAATCAGCCAGAGCTGCGAGGATTTCGAAGACAAATAAGTCGTCCGGCGCGCGGCAAGCCGGGCCTTTCATGTGAACTGAGTGACCCAGGTGTAGCGGTGCTTTGTTTGTACGTTAGTTATGAGCTGAGTGACCCAGGTGTAGCGGTGCTTTGTTTGTACGTTAGTTATGAGTGACCCAGGTGTAGCGGTGCTTTGTTTGTACGTTAGTTATGAGCTGAGTGACCCAGGTGTAGTGGTGCTTTGTTTGTACGTTAGTTATGAGCTGAGTGACCCAGGTGTAGTAGTGCTTTGTTTGTACGTTAGTTATGAGTGACCCAGGTGTAGCGGTGCTTTGTTTGTACGTTAGTTATGAGCTGAGTGACCCAGGTGTAGCGGTGCTTTGTTTGTACGTTAGTTATGAGTGACCCAGGTGTAGCGGTGCTTTGTTTGTACGTTAGTTATGAGCTGAGTGACCCAGGTGTAGCGGTGCTTTGTTTGTACGTTAGTTATGAGTGACCCAGGTGTAGCGGTGCTTTGTTTGTACGTTAGTTATGAGCTGAGTGACCCAGGTGTAGTGGTGCTTTGTTTGTACGTTAGTTATGAGTGACCCAGGTGTAGCGGTGCTTTGTTTGTACGTTAGTTATGAGCTGAGTGACCCAGGTGTAGTGGTGCTTTGTTTGTACGTTAGTTATGAGCTGAGTGACCCAGGTGTAGCGGTGCTTTGTTTGTACGTTAGTTATGAGTGACCCAGGTGTAGCGGTGCTTTGTTTGTACGTTAGTTATGAGCTGAGTGACCCAGGTGTAGTGGTGCTTTGTTTGTACGTTAGTTATGAGCTGAGTGACCCAGGTGTAGCGGTGCTTTGTTTGTACGTTAGTTATGAGTGACCCAGGTGTAGCGGTGCTTTGTTTGTACGTTAGTTATGAGTGACCCAGGCGTAGCCGAGCTTTTTTTGTACGTTGATTAAGAGCTGAGTGACCCAGGTGTAGCGGTGCTTTGCTTGTACGGTAGTTATGAGCTGAGTATTAAAAATATCAGTAATATGAAATTAAAAAACTTAAAGTATAATAATATTTTTCAAGAAGTAACCCATCTAGCGAAATGGGAATAAACATTCAGCCAGTTCTGCAAACTATTTTTCTAAAATAAACAATCCTCATCGAACCATTTCAAACAAGGCAGTTCCTATAACGCAATAAAAGGCAAAGTTGTTAGATATGTTTGAGTTTTAATCGAACAATTTATGTGTACAGAGTGAGGCATCTGTTCAACACTTGACTGCTGCATTAACCTTTAATTCCGAACAATTGAATTTCCCCAAAAACCTAACAAGTTAAAACTCAATGTTCGCGTCGGATTCCAAGCGGACTGTGTTATGTGTATGATACACATGACAGCCGACATTTTAGTGCAAAAGGTTTTTCATGTTAAAAAGTTGTGCATGAGCGATTTTTTTAATTGTCAGTTGCTTTCTGGAGCAAGCTGTTGTTTTGAAATGAGAGTCGCAGAAAAATATAGCTTTCTGCTCTCATTTACACATACTCACAGATATGGAGAGGCTTTTCACCAAGTGAGAGTTATACGAGATGAGATAGTTTTTATTTTTACTTGTTTTCTATTCGTGTAAAGTGGTAGCTTCACAGTTACCTATTGTGCCGGTGCTTTGTTGTGATATAACGTTTCATACACGTGGCTGATAAGAAGGAATGACCGCAGCCCGTAAGCCGAGCCTGAGTCACGATCACAGCAGACAGCCACAGTGACTGGCGCTATTTAATTACATAAACACAGTAGTGAGATGTGGAGTTACACCGCCTATTTTATTATGCCTTGTCATTCAAAGCCTTAACGAATTATAGAGCTGATCTTCATCGTCATCATCATTTTAGCCGAAAGACGTCCACTATTGGACATAAGCGTCTACCGAGTATCGCTACGAACGGTCCTGTGCGACTCGCATCGCATCGTGAGGGTCGTGGGAATCCGTCATTCCTACGAGCCTCACCAGATCATCGGTTCACCTTGTGCGAGGCCTTTTAACGCTGCGTCTTCCAGTACGCGGTTGCTACTCCAGAAACTTTCAGCCCCAACGACCATCTGTTCTGATAGTAATGTGCCCTGCCCACTGCTACTTAAGTTTAGCGATTCTTCAAGCTACGTCGGTAGTCTTGGTTCACCTGCGGATATCTACATTCCTTATGCGGTCAATAGAAGCGCTATTCTATTCGTTGCCCTTTGGGTAATTTTAAGCTTTCTGATGAGGCCCATTGTAAGCGACTACGTTTCAGAACTATAATTAGGTCTTGCTGATCTTAGTCTCATATTATTTCATACAGTGACGATTTGGTATCAAATTGTATCCTCATAAAGTAATACCCTGAAATCATCAAATGCAATCACATTCAGGAAAACGGTTTACTCGTCGATTGTTCAGAGATGAAAATTTTCTGCGTATAGAGAGTGCCTGATTGGCTCAATATTCGACATAGCCGAGTTTCGTGTAGCACTTTCAAGAGGGACTGTTTTCCCTCTCTCCGTAAGGTTAAGTGTCGGAAAGCGTCGACTCAATAGCGTCTAGCAGCCCGCTGCGATGTCTGTCCAAAGTTTCAGTTCAAACATTGAAATGTCACGGAAAATTAAACTTGTATTTTAAAAGGCGTTCAAAAGTTTGCACCGGTTTTAGAAGGTTATTCGGTGGGTACGGAACCACTGAGCTGGATTTTGTACCGAGGTGATGTTTGTTTTATCAGTAAACTAGCACTTGCTCACGACTTCGTTAGAGAGAAAGATTTCAAAAAATCTTTAACTCCCCTTAAAACGTATTTCGAGGGTAGTTTTGAAAACTAGTAGGTAATAACAGTCTTTATTATTCATTTTAATTAGAATTTGTGCCAAGTTTCAAGTTTATTAACCCAGGAAATAAGCTTCTCCCATATAACTGGTTGACTCTATTTCTATTTCTTAATCGCGGACATCAGGTCGATGTCCTCTACTAGGACTTTCAAAAGCCGTTTGATAGAGTCAACAATAATGTTTTGCTATCATAGCTTCGTGCGATAGGTGTTGCTTCAGGACTTCTCCGGCTTCTTGAAAACTATTTAGGAGATCGATAGCAATTTGTGAGACTAGGACTAGGTATATGAGTTACTTCCGTATCACACTCGGAAGGGTCGGTAACCTCTCCTCTTCATTTTGATGGTCAATGACCAACCTGGCGTTATTAAAAATGCCAAATGCCTCTTATATGCTGATGACTTAAAACTTTTATACAAAATAAAATCTGAGTTTGATTGCCTAGCCCTGCAAGCTGATATAGACGCAGTGTGTAAGTGGAGTTTGAATAACCAAACGGGCTTAAATACCCCAAAGTGTTATGTAGTTACTTTTGGTCGAATGCGGCGCCCACTATACTTCAGATACTTAACGATCTTATTGCACGAACTGATGCTTTGAAAGACCTGGGAGTTACATTTGACCAAAAACTCACTTTTCACAACCATATAACATCTACCGCCAAGAAGTCCTTTAGACGTCTTGGTTTTGTTTTAAGAAACTGTCGCAATTTCCCCAAAATTAATCATAGTCCCCGTGTCATCAAACTACGTACGAAAAACAATATCCGTTAACTTTAGTAAAAGAGCAAAAAGCATTCCTAATGAATCTTTATTAAGTTCTTTATGGCTATTATTCTTTTTTATATCCCACGAAATTCCTGCTGGGTTGCTTGGGTTTCAATTCCTTAGAAGCTAGACGGTCACGCGAGCAGGTGATTGTGGCATTCAAAATACTCAGAAGAATTATAGATGCTCCTGACCTCCAAAACATTATATTTATCTTGTATGTGTCAAACAATTACAACCGTGGCAGGGAACAACGGCTCTTGGCAGTTCCGACGTATCTTACAGTTGCGCACTCCAAACCACCCATACCGCGGACACTCTCTGCGCTTAATACTCTCCTAGACAAGAAATCAGATTTAGATATATTTGGGAAGAATGGAAGACGGTATTGTCAGAATGTATGAAAGTTTGTGAGGAGAATTTATGATTTTTTATAGTGTTTATTAAATAGAATTATTAATAATTCAGGGCCAACCTTTCCAATTAAAAAAGGAGTCAAGCAAGGAGACCCATTATCCCCAAAACTCTTTACTGCCACCTTGGAGGAAATATTTAAATCCCTAGCACAGAACTGGTCAGACAAAGGATTAGTCATCGGAAACAAGAGGTTATCAAACCTACGGTTCGCTGATGACATCGTGCTTTTCTCTTCTTCGGCAGCGGACTTGGGTAACATGCTCGCAGATCTGAACAAGGCAAGCCTCAAGATTGGGCTTCGGATGAACATGTCAAAGACCAAACTCATGACCAACAGCATTAAAAGGAGACTGTACATTGAGGGTGAGGAGATTGCATATGTCCAGGATTATGTATATCTTGGCCAAATAGTTTCCTTTCAGGCGCGACAAGATAAAGAAGTAGTTCGGCGTACTGAGAGTGCCTGGAGGAGCTTTTGGTCAATGAAAGATCTTCTCAAAGGAGATCTCCCGCTATGCCTGAAACGGAAAATTATGGACATGTGCATTCTCCCCATACTTACGTACGGAGCACAAACCTGGTCTTTGACGCTTCAGCAGAGGTCCAGGCTCGAGGTTTGTCAGCGAGCTATGGAGCGCAGTATCTTGGGTGTTCGAATTTCCGACCGTGTAAGGAACAAAATGCTGCGCGCCAAAACTAAGATACAAGATGTTGCCCGAAAAGCTGCCACTCTGAAGTGGGATTGGGCCGGACATGTCTGCCGCATGTCAGATGACCGGTGGGCTAAAAGAGCCACTTATTGGGTCCCACTAAACGCAAGGCGACACCGCGGCAGACCAAGGCGAAGGTGGAGAGATGAACTGGATAAATACCAGAAGAACTGGCCCGCAATGGCCGAAGACAGACTTGTGTGGAAAAGGGAAAGGGAGGCCTTTGCTCAGCAGTGGGACATAAATGGGCTATAAATAAATATAAATAATTATTAAATAGGTTGTGCGCGTGCCCCTAAAAGTTGTGAGCGACTTGTGACTTGTCCGTTTTTTATTTTAATCATTGGTTTTATTATTTTATTGTTTTCTTTTCTTTTTAATTCTGTTTGGGTTTAAATGGTGTAATTAGCTTCGGTCATTCTGTTTAAATAAATTAATTAAATAACCTTTAACACCCCCTAAATTGTTTTATAAGGGTAGTTTTGAAAAACGAATAATGCCAACGTTATTTACTTGGGTTTACTATTATGCTAAGCATACACTATTATGCTAACACATACCAATGAATTTCACCCTTTTCATCCCCTTCCAAGTTGAATTTTCAAAAACCTCTTCTTAGTGCTCGCCTACATCATAAAAGAAAATTTGTGCAAAATTTCACGTTTCAAGGTACATTAGTTTCGGCTGTGTGATGATATCAAGCTCAGGCAGTTTCTCCTTTTTTAAATATACAGGGTGTTTGGTGCATCGTTTGCCAAATTGAAGTGGTCGACGGGAGGGGTCATCTCCTATCCAACAGCATTTAGGAGTCTGAAAACTCCTAAATGCTTCTCATGCCCTGTGGAATTATTTCCATCGACTTTTTATTGTTTTATGAAAATAAGATCCAAATTTTTCCAGATTTATATTGTAGAGTACTTTTGAATTTAAAATTAGTGACATTAGCTATCTAGTTTAATTCCATGTTTTAGCTATTTACATGGCAATAAAAAAAACAAAAGCGAATCTTCCAACTGCCTCAAAAATTCTTTAGTTTATCTTTTTCCTAGTGATGTGCCACATGCCATAAAAATCTTTTTATAACTTTGTGCATTCGCTAGAATTGTGAATCGAGTCACATAAGAATAATATTCAAAATTGTGATTCAAAAAGTATTTTTGTTATACGATAGGATAGCAGATGACCCTCCCGTCGATCATTTCAATTTGGCACACGATGCACCAAACACCCTGTATAAATTCTTCAGTAGATAATCATTACAGAGTTTGATCAGAGCAGACCGATAAGCGACTGTTGTGATAATTGCGATTATATATCGCTTAAACAACACTACAATACGCCAGTGAGAATAATTTCATAACATAAGAACGTTTACGAAACGTTGTGAAATAGCACACTTGACCCTAAAAAAGAAATGAACTCATAAGTGTAACAACCGCAGTGAGCTCGTAAAAGCCACATTCCCGCTCCTTTGATTCGGAATAGAATAGTTTCCGTGAACCAGCACGTCCACTCTCGACTTCAACAAACCATAAACTGTAAATCTCGCGCGACACTGCTCGCGGTGTGTGGCGGGAGATTTACAGTTTATAACAACGCGCAACGTTCATACGTGGCAGTTATCGAGATGTGCTCCGATTTTAACGGAAAATTAAAAGTTGAATCAAGCAACGTTTTCCAAAATTGAAAGCCAAAACAAATATGCCTTTGAGTTGCTTTTGGAGCATTTTTCGATATTTACAAGGATTTAGTTCAGAGTTCTCAACTTACAGTCTCAGCTTCGTGTTCATAGAGTTGATATAATCGTACAATGAAAGTATTCAGACTTTAAGATTTTAGAACACTTTTCTCGGTTGTGGATGCCATTATAATCATAAATCCCATAAATACTTGAAAAATCAACATTATTTTGCCGAAAATGCCGAAAATAAATAAAAGCTCCGAAGCCCATTTTTCAATGCCAATAAAATATAGGTCTAATAGGGCACTGGAGTAACTGTTCAACAAAAATAGCTCCGTCGAGAAATAGCTCGAACTCACAGCACCGATCAAATATCTGCAACAAACATGACTCACCGTCACAATAAGTACCGTCTCTTTGAGAATTCTCTACCCTCGAAGTGCACAAAGGATGAAGAGATAACTTTCAGAAAAATCATATTTATATTTGGTTATTTGACCAGTATTTTTTTGAGTGAACTTCAGTGACTGATTTGATTATTCCTAGAGGGTATTGTTTTGTAAAATTGGTGTAGTTTTTATACAAATGTTTGCACAACTGGACAATATGTGGAATTATTGAAACAGGCGCGATCTTGGTAAAAATAAGCTGAGAATTTAATGTAGTAAGTGTGTGTGTAGTCTACCTCAGGGAAGCTTGCCGAGAAAGTTGACTTGATAAATTTGCTGCTAAATGCTCCAAAAATGTTAGAATGAGTACATCCATATTCTAATGGTAAACAAGTTAACTATTCATACGAAGAAATAAATGGCGTAACTTTTTTATAGGCTAATGCTTTCGTAAAGCCAAAGTAAAAAATTATATGTTTTTGTAAGTACTTCGCTAAGTTCGTCACTTGTCCCTCCTGCGTAAACTTTGAACTGGCTGGCTTTCAGTATTTATAACAGCATAATAGAATAAACTTTCCATCAAAGAAACAATTTCTATTAACGTTTGCCAGTTATTCTTAATATCTTTCTTTTGTGGCAGATAAAAGTGCTTTTGAATAAACGTCTGTGCGTTAAGCTGCTATAACATATGAATAGTTTTTAAATAATTGTGAGTGTTACCTTTGTTGCTGTCATCTATTATACACAGTTTTGATATTGTGAGTTTACACATAAACAATACGATGCAACCGAGATATACAACCATCTGTTACATGGTTCCAGTTCAATAGATCAGTCGATTGCAGTGATTGATGTCCTAAGGATCTAAACTCTTACAAAAATTACCCAGGAACCCTTCGACTTGTGAAGACAAAAATAACTATTTAAATTAATTGCTACTAGCATCTTTACCAGTGACTTCGACCAAACAGCGGAACATTTCCTGATTTAATGAAACATCAATCCAGGAGTATAAATAAAAACTTATTCTGAAAATATAGAGCGTGAAATATATATTTTTGATAGTAATCGTTGATGGTGAAGCGCACTAGTTTATTATAAGCTTGGTCACTCTAGCTTTAAAGACACCAAAATTATAATCAGATGGAAAAACATTCACTCAGGAAATTAAAACTTTTATCCACGTAACAACTTATCAGAAACACATCATAACACAATATTGTACCAGGCCCTCAGAAAGTTTTGCGAAAAAAGTTTTTATGTATAAGGCACTGGCCACTTGTGATTATTTTGAAAACTTTAGTTATTTAAAAGTAAAAAAAAACATTGTTCGAATTTTGAATTTCCTTCTTCATTTTTTTTGTCTCATTTAAAAATGGATCTGCATAGAGAATATTTTCGTGCGATGATTTTCTACCATTATAAATGTGGCCTAAAACCTGATGAGTCATTTGATCGACTGCAAATTGCTTTTATGGATAAAGGACAGGAGGATGGTTTGCCGCTGGGTGCCGCACAACCTCACCGAGGCTCAGAAGAAGGCTCGTGTGGAGTGGTGCCGTGATATAGCAGGTGACGAATCCTGGATTTATCAATACGATCTAGGAACAAAGCGTCAGTTGACAGCTTGGCTGTTTCAAAACAAACCAACGCCTACGAAAGTGAAGCAATCGAGAAGCGCAGGGAAAATTTTGATCACTAGTTTCTTCACTTTGACGGGGTATCTGATTTAAATTCTATTACAAGACCAAAGCAGCATTGACGCTGAATAGTATACCACAAAATGCCTGCTAGAAGTTTTGTGTGCAGTGAGCAATGAGCGTCAGAACACCGGGCTCCTCGGGGTACTGATTCACCATGACAATGCGCCTGTGCCCTCAGCGCACAAAACGAGGGACTTTCTGGACACTACACCAAAACTTTGTATAGAGGCTGGTGGAGAGTATTATGAAAAGATTTTAATAAATATATTTCATCCATAAAATTTTAGATTTTTAGTTTCTCAAAATTTTCTGAATGTCTTAATTCCCCAAATGGTTATACAGAAGTGTACCTATAAGAGGCAAAGGGATATCACGTTTAATGGTTATGTTGAAAGGCACTTGCCGTATTTATTAAAAATACAAACAACTGTGTTATTAACATCAATATCAATTGTAAATACACGATAAGAGCCATTACCTTACAGTTCACAGACGTCAATTTAGGGCAGTCTTGACGAGAGCCAGATGCAAAAGAAAAGGATGTATTACGTCACGATGTGTAGATTGAGAACCTTGCTGTTCGCGGCGGCCTTAATAAAATTTTAGCCAGGAATTACAAAATCTAAAACTAAATTAAAAACTAAGCGGCTACACGCTAAGGGCACCCCCTTTGGGTTACGGGCCTCGGCTTAAAGTGTCGCTGGGGGGAAGACAGTAAGGGACGGGGTGTATTGAATATTGATTAATTATTATTTAAGGGTGAATTAAGACCACAGGGTCTTACGACACGAATTTACTCGAACTAGAAGGGCGGACATTAACGAAAACGTCGCGACGGGCCCCAGCAGCGAAGTCGGAAAGAAACCGGCCTGTAGTTGAGGATGCTGCTAGTTTCCTTTCGGCTCTCTTGGAGTATGAAGAATCCTGATTCCTCAACAAATCCGGATATGCTTTAGTTCCATGTCGCACGTAGTGTTGGGGGTAGACTTGCCAGCATTCATCAATGCGAATTCGATACCGCGTAAGACGACGTATAAGACGCAAGGTGGATCCGTGACCACGTGAGAGCCGCAGGAATCATATGGATGCGAGAGGCACAGTCCCGGTCCCGGACACTTGCGCGAGGCATGTGTCCAGCAGTGGACGACCTAAATAATGTTCATAAACTAAAAATGTTACTCAGTAGATCTTACTGTCTATTATCACCTTTACCTAGTGCAAGTACTTTTTTAACTTTCAGCCAGTTATGTAAGTAATTTGACCAGTGTAATATAAGAGGAGTCTTTCTAGCTTTATATCTATATCTCCCTATCTTGGAAATTGAACTCAAGACCTCACAAGTATTGTCTAAAAAATATTGTAAATTTCCGCACTTCACTATAACAAATGTAAAATAATTCCTGCTAACAATTTTCCGATATCCGCCGAGAGAATCCTTTCCTTAATTGGAACGTAAATATACTAGTCTATGGAATTCTATGGCTGACCTCTTCCGATCGCAGCCGTGATTTGAAATATACCTGTAAGCCTCTTAGAGTGGTTCGTGCATCGTTCTAGCGTTTCTATCTTGGCAGGTTACACGACGTTCTTATGTTTTTATCTAAAAGCAGCTTTCCTTTGTCAATGACAGTGATCCTTTCTGGTCATTCGAGCCGGATTCTAAAATGTTAAAGGAAGTTTGATTGATTGCCTTCTTAGTGCTTATAGATACTGCTTGCTTATTGTACATCTTGTGGCATTAGGACATACCCTCGTGTATCGCTTAAATACATATGTTCATTTAAATAAATATACTACTTCAATAAACTTCGCTTACTTTCCCGATACATTTATTCTGGTTGATCCTATTCACTCATGAACTCCCGACATATTGCATCCTTAAAAATGTACGAAGAGCTAGTACGGATGAACAATTTTCTGGACGATTAAACTTATACATCTTATTCCGGATATTAGGTTTGCTCCGTTGCATGCAATATGTTCTCATAAAATGCAATCACTCACACCGATTGTGCATAGTATCTGGTTTACACTAGTAACCACACGTCTTTAAGTATGTAGATATAAAGTATCATTTAGATCAATTAGCACGTAGATATATTATATAGGTATAGGTAGGAAAGTAACCTAATTGCCTACAGTGGTTTGTATTCCAGACACGGGCTGTATAGCCCAGAACTCGGGGCTGATGAGAATATTAAATTATGCCTAATGATTCAATATGTTTGCTCAGCCAATGTCATACGTTTCATTTGGTAATGTGTTCAGAGATTATTAGTTTTTTTTTTTCTCAGAATTTTTGTAGCATTGTAGATATAATATCTTGGATTAGGAAAGTATGCCATGCGTAGACTCTCTAATGACCGCTCTTATTCATTAGAAGTTAATGATATCCACTTAATCAAGGTAAGACCTGAAGCTTCCTTCTATACAGAAAACACAATCCGACCGTTGAAGTACACAAAACCTAGGGAACATTTAGTTCGCAAGCAAACACAACAGTCTGTAATATCGTTAGACGAGCTATAGTTTCTTGCTTTAGCTGCTCCGGTTCCAGCTCTGACACAACCGAATCTAGACCAGCTTACGTCGAGACGAGGGGAAATAAGACTGAGAGTAAGACTTTAAGGCTCAGCTTGAACGTAGTCGGAAAATGAAAGAAAACGGATTGACACTCGAGGGCGGCCGGCAATCCGGTTCAAACCGCTTATACAAAACTAGCTTCTGCGAGCGGTTTCACCCGCGTAAAAGTAGTGTGTGGACCCCCGTTTCATTCCCTTATTGAATGAATTTTGGAAAATCCTCTCTTAGTGCTCCCTACCTCATAAAAGGAAACTTTGTGCAAAATTTCACGGTCCTAGTCCCAGTAGGTTTGGCTTTGCGTTGATATGTCAGTCAGTCAGTTTTGCCGTTAATATAGTATATAGGTAGACAGTAAAATTTTGAACAATTATTTTAAGCGAATTAAGTAGATCTCTTTTTTATGTTTATTAGTGAATGTTTCCGTCCCACAACGATGACCCAGTTGTCAAATTCAATCCTTGAAAAAATACTCTCCATAAATCTTTCTTCACTCAAGATTCATTATACATACTAATAAAATGTAGCAGTGTCACGCGCTGGTTCCTCGCAAAAAATGTTCCAAAAACAAAACCGTTCCTTCAAACGGGAGGAAAATAATCGTGACAGAGGAAAAATGAGTGAACTTTGAACACATTAAGGCACTCAGCCAGAGGGACTCGAGAGGAGGAAGTATTTGAATTGCTAATTGAAGTAGCATTGCGCACGGCTGATGGAAAGATTCGGGGATCGAATAGCATGGGGACGTTGCTTTGGAGGTATCATAAGACATTACTGATATGCTGATTTGTATTATGGCCCCTGCTGAATACATAATTATGTGCTATCAAAAACCTGTCAATCGCGAACTTAGGGCACAATAGCCCTGATTAGAATCGTTTTTACCCGACTGCGACGAAGTCAAAAGAAAGTGTTATTATTTTAACAATTTATGTCTGTTTGTAGGTAAGTATGTATTAATTAACTTATTTTGATGAATAAGGTTTCATTTAATTCATTATTATGACCTGGGTGATATAATTATATAATATTAAAATCAATATGGCGGCTGTTACATTCAGAACAGTAGGAGTGCCAAAAGCATTTTTTGTAGTCGTATTGAGTAGGATATATAAATAAACATAGAAAACTAGTTTCTGTGAGCGGCTTCAAAGTAGGTTTCTCCACACAAATTTTGGGCCCCCGTTCGCATATGTCATAAAAGCAAAGTTATACAAAATTTCACTCTCCTAGTTCTAATAGTTTCGGCTGTGCGTTGATATGTCAGTTAGTCAGTTTCTCCTTTTATATATACAGATAAGTCTAGAGATAAAAATCTATTTATATAATACTGTTATAATTTTATCTGTAACGAGCCTTTAGTCTTAACTCTGTGTCACGCCAGCTTGTTCATTACACACTAGACTACAAACCGTTTGATTGATCGTAGGTAATTGACATTCATCTCATTAAGGGACAAACCTAAGCAAAAACAGTGGAGAACAAAAAGCCGTATGACTAAGTAAACAAACAGGGACTCCTGCATATGTATGACACGCGACTGATCAATTTACTTCCATTGTGACACGCAACGCTGATGACATGAGCTAATCAGCTGAGGTTATGAGAGCAGCGGCTTAGGTAATTAGATTATCATTACATCACTGGTTAAGCCCTGCGGATGTTGAGAATTACAAGTAAGAAGAACTTATCTATCTATATGACGAGTGATAGAATAACAGAGCACTGAAGCATATTTCAGGACACCACACACGACAAGCTAAGTGTAGACAAGCAACTTAGTTTCTAAAAGATGATACTACTAGTACAGCAAATATGAATAATTAATGTAAAGATTAAGTGCCAGTCACTCAGGTAATTCATTATTGTAAATTACTTCCAAATAACTCTCAACAAGATTTATAAGTATCTGTGAAGCTCTGGAGTGACAATAAAGATTTAAAAGAGGATAAATGGTGCCGGGCCAAGAGTCAATTTGTGATGAGGGCCCAAAATGATGAGCGAGGACCCTCGAGATGCTTCATACAAATTTTAATTTTAACTAATTGAACCACGCCGAGAGTTGGCACTTCTTAATTTAGAAATAGATCCAGGGCTTTTGGAATTAGGAGTTCCAGTCAATATTTTGCTTGTAGATTTTTGGAGCTTTTGATTCCGTAAAAGGTTTAGTCCTTGACAAATATTTCAGCAAAATGGAGTCAAGCTTTGATCGCAGGTCTTCATAATATATATTAGTCTATTCATTTAATAGACTATTGAATTGATTCAAAAGCGCTATTGCTATTTGTACTAACAAAAACTTATGTTTAAATCGCAATATCGCTTTTACAAATTCAATTTCATACACCAGTACATTTAAAATCTAAACACGGTCGTTAATACTAAACATACGCCTATTAGAATGCTAATTAACTTCGTCACGCAACGACGCGACACTTTGCTTATAATAATTCCAATTAGTTTCGTTCACAAAGTGTTTTAATTTCATTCACGAGTATTGACGGATTGTTTGAAAACATAGCAACAATGTTTATTTTTGAAACCATTGAATAAATAACAATTATTCAACTAGCGTTTTGTTTTTCAAATTTACACGAAAGTTTGTGGTATAAAATCTCAGTGCTTAAAAATAGCTGTTATGGCATTCTCCAAGGAAGTATTTTGGGACCAACATTACTTTTAATTTACATAAATGAACTGTGCAACCTGAAATTACCAGATGCTATGATAATGTGATACGCAGATGACACTGACCTATTGTTCTTAGCTAAATCCCGAGAGGTCTATAAATATGAACAGAGTGGCTTTAATATTGTATCTAATTGGCTTCGTATGAATTCACTAACATTAAATACAGATAAAACCATGTATATTTTATTTGGAATAAGAAACACTAATATACCTCTTACTAACCCTAACATTTACGCTAACAACTGTACGACAGACGCAGACGTGTTCGTGTCCTACTCTAGCTAAAGTCGATCATTTGAAATATTTAGGAATCACGATTGACACAAATCTGAATATCTGTAAACATATTGATTAGCTATGTACACGAGTTCGTAAATTAATATATCCTTAAGAATTTACGCCACATTGCCAACTTTAAATTAATTAAACAGGTATGGTTTTGTGCCAATCTGTTCTTACCTACTGCATAACTGCATGGGGTGGGCTGCAAAGACAATTCAGCTACCTCTAGAACGCGCTCAAAAAGCAATCCTAAAAGTAACCTTTAGACCTTTTAGATTCCCTACTCATCAGCTTTACATTGCATGTGAGGTACTAACAGTACGCCAATTATTTATACTGCACATCGTATTGCATCAGCATGTTAAAGTCTCTTAAAGGCCACTACCTTCGGACAAGAAAAGAAAAGATTTGGTTTTCATAAAACCTCATACTAGACATGCTTTTGTAAGCCGTTTCTTTGTCTATTTAGGACCCGTTTTATATAATAAGCTCAATAGGATACTTAATATTTATAGTGTTGGTAATAAACATTGCAGTCTTAAGTTATATGAATATTTTGGAAAACTTAAAAACTTAAATAGCGGCCAAGCGCGCGCCTATCAAGAATAAAAAATAAACTTGACTACACAGAAAACTTCTTGAATCACTCCAATAATTTTAAAGATATTAAATTTATAATGTGTACTATATTTGTTAATTATTATAGTATTCTTTAAATTATTTAAATGTGGACCAAAAATAAACTGATCGCTTGGTCTGGTGATGGCCTGAAACACAGGTTTTTAGGCAAGTGGCTACAAGTTGTAATGGCGGTACTAACACACCATTAATAGGTCATTATAAACATGTGTATATTAAAGTAGTTTTTATGTAATTAGGTTAGTAAACCAATCTTTTTAGAATTTAGTACTACTAAGTATTCATAAGTTGTTTTATGTATTAATTTGTAAAAGTTCTTAAATGAATTATAAAATTATTATTATTAATCACATCGATATTCAAATATGCACGTTCAGGTTTTCAACAATTTAATGTAGGTTACAATAAAAACAATACATACGCGTTTTTCTATTGCCACTCATTGTTATGCCAACATTTTTTGTTACTTTAATGTGCCGTGGTGATACTTCATACATACACATGCGCGCCTTCAATTTATGCGCTTATTGACGGTCGGTTGCGGTACCGTAGCAATGTGTTAGACGTGCTGCGCATGGACGACCGTTTTTCTTTTTCATACAAAGCGCGCGGTGCAGCAACAACGCGGCGCAGGTACCGCGAACGCTCGACAACTTGATGATTTTCAACAAGAGCAGTACTTTACAGTAATGTTTTTACGTCTGAATCCATGGCTTGACTGATGTCGCGTCACTGGTATACAAACGCACAGCAGTCAGATATCCTTTTATTTTTGGTGTTGGACTGCTACCATACGGCAGCGGGCTGGTTGCGGGTATAGCCAGCGGCACGGTAAAAGTGCGGCATCGGTCCGACATGAAACGTCTGAATTGAAAGCGCTTTAAGTCTCAATCTCTTTTTTTTGATGTAGCTGTGTGCTTTCCAAATATTTGTCTTATCAATGCTGTCAATGTAGTAAATAAAACTCACAAATCGCTTAGCTTAGCAAATGGTTTGGCTTCAATTACCTTAAGGATTCCAGCAGAGCTGTGCTAAGCTGGGAAGCTGTGTTTAATTTCCACCGATGGGATTGCTGAAATAGCTTTAGTGGTATGGAATTTAGAATGTTACGCTTTTGGTATAGTATTTAAAGCGACGGCTGTATGCTAAGGATTCGGTCTATGGATGCATGCTCAGGATTCGGTCTATGGATGCATGCTCAGGATGCGTTCTAAGAATTTGAGCTAAGAGCTAGGAACTGGCGATATAACACTCGCGAGTTTTGTAAAGCACCGATCAGACCTGTTAGATTATGCTATTACAGACAATACTAAAGCCAAATAAACTGCATGCATGATACATTTTTTAGCAAGATGTGTTATGGAACACATCTTATTCGCAGTTATACAGCTTAGCTCTAGTGAAACAAGACATATAGTTTCGTAGCTTAGTTTCACCGCTTGGTAGCTTAGACTACGCTAATTAATAAAATAAGTTACCATTTATTGTTATGTACATAAGAGATTCCACTATTACATAACAATCATCGTACAACTCTCCATAATAGACTGAGTGCGAAGATGTAAAAAATCACAGACAAAGAATCTCATGCTAAACAACGAACGCAAATTGTAACCCAAGAAACAGTTTACATTTAGAGTCAATAGCTTTTAGTAATGTAGTGTTGCTCTTCAGCAACAGACGACAGATCTGAGGAAGTAACGAGGCTCAAGTACTGGGGCAAGGAAACGTTCAAATTGAACTCACGATGTTTTGGGA
The DNA here is from genome assembly GCA_949316375.1 of Mythimna vitellina. Lineage (NCBI taxonomy): Eukaryota > Metazoa > Arthropoda > Insecta > Lepidoptera > Noctuidae > Mythimna > Mythimna vitellina. Next base: position 39,400,975 of record OX438684.1, read on the forward strand.
CATTGTTTCATAGCTGATTATTTGGTAGATGAACAAATAATTCAGTTTCCTTTCTTGAATGAACACAATTTAATATATAACGTACTATAAAACTAATTTTCCCTTGCTAACACGATAGCTCCATAGCTTGCAATCTAATTGTCATAAGCAACCACTTGTCGATCTTTCTCCCTCATGAGGCACATAAAACTTACTACCGCAAGCAACAGGTTACAGCATGCATAACACAACAGCCAAGCATCTTTTACACCCATCTTTTTCTTACAGCAACCTCGTGTATACCTCCGTCTCGCTTCAGTAACGTCACGGGCTCACCAGTGTCGGTTAGAACTTTCAAAGTATCTTTGCTTTACGAGTTTGGATGGTAAAAGGTGATCCAATTCCAAGTTTCTATGTTGAAACCACTGAAATGCGAACGCATGACTTATACCTACGTCAAATGTAAGCTTTAAACAATTTATTAACCTCAAAAAATTACTTCTTAAAGTATTGTAATTTTTCTGTATGTAGATGTTACTAAGGTAATTATAGCCAATTCAATCATCTTTCTGCCATTATCATGCTTATTTAACGCCTATTTTTTATTGGCCTGGGTTTTACATAAACAAACCTGCAATGCTGGAGTCATCATCATCAGAATCATTTCAGCCGAAACACGTCCATAACACTACAACGTTGAACATAGGCCTCCCCCAAGTGTCGCCATAATGACCGGTCTTGTGAGTCTCGCATCCATTCAATTCGCGATCCAACGCTGGAGTTCTACGAAGTAATTGCTGAAATGTCTCCCTAAGAGGCCCTAATTGGACTGACATCATGTTTCATAATAATTTCAGAGATGGGAATAGTTGAATACATTTACCTAAACTTCGAGGCAGTAAGTAACATAGAGTTGGTCATATCTCCTCTAAAGTCCCGGAATATAAACATGACGATTAAATAATGTACACTAATATTATAAAGAGGTAAAGTTTGTTTTTTTTTTTTTTGTTTGTAGGAGGTAATCTCTGGAAGTACTGATCTGATTGGTAAAATTTTTCACCGATAGAAAGCTACTTTATTCGTGAGTGACATAGGATATATTTTATATACGCGAGTGAAACTGGAGGCAAAAGATAGCAATAAATTATTATTTATTTTTTTTACCGGAGGCAAAACCTAGTAATAAATAAACATTTTTTTTTCAAATAAAAATATCACTTGATTAATTTTGCCTTTAATATGTAATGTTTTTAGAAAACTGGATCACCCTTTATTACTCAAAAACATAAAAGTCCTTCCAAGTCTCGTTCTATTGATAAAAGTTTGTTGAGGATGAAAAGTTGCGGCTTTATTAGATTCAAGTTGAAGCTCAGAAACGTGATTTTTAGTTAAAAATTCATGACATTTAGGTTAGATCTTGAAGTATTCTTTGGCTGATCTGCTGGTCTCAAATATATTTGCAATAATATATTTAGTTCCTGTCAATAGGATTTATTCATTTTTTATAAGTTTATGACTTGATGCAATACAAAGGCACAAAGTTGAACATAATGAAAGCATTCCTTGGGCTGAGGATTCACATATCCTGCTGGAGGCAATCGGCAGGAGCGATGTCTTGCGTCTGGCCCCGGTCCAGGCCATGGTTCGGAGCGAGAGGAAATGGAAAGTAGTCGCCTCCTTTTGTGAAGCAGTGTTGCGACCAGAGCAAGTGGTAGAAAGCGTGATGAAGCGACGTAACCAACGCTCCCGGCTTCCACAGGCGACATTCCGGGCTTTGCCGAGATTTGCAGGACGAGTCCCGAGCACCTTGGCGCGAGCTTGCGGATAGTGAAATGGTTGCGGTGGCTCTGGAACAAAAGGGGCAACTAAATTATTACCGCGGCTTTGGAACACAAAGGGCAAATAAAGGAACATGATGGGGTTTAGTCAGTCCTATTAGGTACTAGCTGACCAGGCGAACTTTGTACCACCTTATAGTAAATGAATTTTATGATACCTTTGAGCTGAACTATCAAAGGATAACGCCCTCTACTGGCATTAACAGAACTAGCATAATTATTTTTAAAATGACATTTTAGTTAGATATGGCGTTGTATTCGGGTCCTTTTTTCGCGATTTTTTTCTATATTTTCTCATGGCTTAAACCTTCCCTGGACTATCAAGAATATTTCAAGTCTTTGAGATTGACGAACAGCTATTCATTTTTATTTTTATAGATTTATTTATAAACAGTAATTCCTTCCGAGTATAAGATTGGGAGGTAGTCGCAGTGTTTGTTTATGAAGTCAACGTAAATTGATTTTGACTCATTCAGCTAGATTTTCAATTTTTGTATCTAGTCGTAAACTTAGTTCACGGCTAGTTGATCGATGTGGTGATTGAGTCGGTCCGGTAGTCATAATAGCAGTGTCATCGGTAAAGGTCACAATGGTTATGTTTTCCGGCTCTGGGATATCAAATGTGGCTAACAAACACAAGATTGGACCTGGCACTATACCTTGAGATAGCCCCAGCTTTTATCATTTTTAACTCGAAATATGCATCCTCTTACCTGAGAAGAAGTTTTTTTTCAATAAGTTTGACGTTGGGGCTCATCATCATCTTCCTGCCTTTGTCCCGTATTATTTGGAGTCGAAACAAACCCTTTTTTTTTGCACACTGCCCTGTCACTCGTCATGCTATCACTAACTTCCTTTTCTTTCATATCACTCTTCACACAAGCCATCCATCTTTTCTTTGGTCTCCCTCTCCCTCTCTATCCATCCACATGTAAACTCATAACTCTTTTAGTAACATGCGTTTCATCCGTCTTCTTCACATGACCATACCAAGACAAACGATTCCCTTTCAACTTTTCAGTCACTGGCGCCACTTTCAAACTTCCCCTAATATATTCATTTCTCACTTTTTTCATTCTCGTTTGACTTCGGAGCTATTAAAAATAAAAATAATTCACAGTTCGAATGGTTAAACCAAGTCTTATGGAAAAGAGTAGATTAAAAAGAAATAGACGATCTAAAACCGTATCTACATCGCCTAATAGAGTTCCATCATCCAGATGAATATCGAATGTGAACTTTAGCCGTCAATACTTTTAATAGCTTTACAATCTGAAAAAGGTTCTAGAAATAAATAACTAGAAACAGTTAGTAATGAGTAAAGCGAACAAGTGGAACGACGCCGTTCAGAGAAGAACAACTGAAATTAAAGTTATGGAAGGCGACGTAGTTGCGCTGGAATTTTATCGCTCGGATGGTAATGAGTCCACGGCTCAGTCAGCGGGATCAGTGAACGTGAGGCGGCGTTGTTACCAACTTGTAGTTATTTCGATAATATTCCTGTAGGAATGCTTTTGTACGAAGTTGTGTTTATTGGAAATACCTTTTTGATTTTTGTTCAACTCTATGTACTGAAATTAACAATGGACATGCAAAATTGTTTATTTAATAAACTTAATTGTTTTCATAGTCTTTGCCACTTGCTCCCTCAAGATTTAACTTCATAGAGTTACTTAGAAACTACTAAGTTCGCAAAATTTCGAATTCGAAGTCACTCAAGCAAATTTTAGTCTTGAATTTACTTGTAACAAACTTATTAAAGTTGAAGTAAGTAGTGATACAGTGTCTGCCCTTGGAGCCTCACTCTATTTACACTCCAGAGACACAGGACACGACTTCAGACCACACGGCCATCATTCATTAAGACTTGCCACTAAGAAAATAGTTGGGACTTCCTGAACTTTCAAAGGTAAACTCGAGAGCAAACAAAATCAAGTACTTAACTAAATTTACTAAACTCGTATATAAACAAGTATAGAGATATGATCCAGCTACAGGCTAAATTATAATTTAGGCTGATTGGGATAGACAGAATTGCCGTAGTTGCTGCCAAAATATCAACTGCACCTTAAAAAAGAATTTCAGACAAATCATTAATTTTGCAGCAGTAGGTACTAAGATTCGATTCGATAATGCGCTCAATCCATTCTAATGTTAACGTTATGGTTGTGGTCCGGAGCTAGCGATATCTCACGCGCCACCGCTCTCGGCCCGACAACCGCCCAACCGCACAGCAATCAAGTCTCCGGCAAGTCGGCAACTTTGATTATTGAAATTGCTCACGTGTATATTATTTGTACAGGCTCTTAAAAATTGATAAAGAGATTGAATTGATTTATTACTTATTACGTTGTCTCTGAGAATTAATATTTGATTAGCAAAGCCCAGGTTTGCTTAGTAATTGAAATTGTTGTTATAAATATACGTTAGCAATATACCTATCTTATTTTTATTATGTAGTCGAATAAACACCTTAGTATTTTCAATTTCATCCCGATAAACGATAGTTGTCAGTAGGAGTTCGTGGGTGAGTCGGCTGAAATGTCATATTCTAAAAGAACCACCACCACCACGGTATACCACCGTTGTATAACGTCAACTTTTAGCAACCAAGCTTAAATATCAGTGAACCTCCAGTTTGCTAATATGCACACATATCGAAACAGGTACATAAATATGCTCTATGCATATTTGCATACATCTCTGCATCGAATAAATACTATTCTATTCTATTCTATGACATCAAGAAGTGCATCAGATCATTGCTTTGATATTTTAATCCTGATTTCATATGTTTCATTCTATTAAATTATGTACATTTTAGCCATATTCTGCATCTCTAGTGATTTATAATTAATTTTTGTTGGGTTTTGGTGAGTTTTCAACGTTCTGACCGTTCGCCCGCATGATAGTAAAACATTGTCCCAAACGAACATACTCTGGGGATAAAAAGTATTATATGTTCTATTCCAGAACATGGTCTCCCCGTGTACCAAACCTCATCCAAATCCGTTCCGCCCTTCAAGGATGAAGAAGTAACAAACATAGACACATACACACGCACGTACACACTTACACTAATATTTTGACCTACGCTTGCTCATTTTCACCACGTCCTACTATTTCTGGACGAACCCACAGAGGTACGAGGCGTCGATGTACAAAGTCCTCAAATACGCCAACCTATAGGTAGGCAAATCCCATTTCATCTTAACTTCCAATATAGTGACGTAATAGAAACCAGATGTCGTCATGAGGGACTGATGACGTTTTGATTGACACGGGTAATTATTGCGAATATTGGCTACACAGGTTGCGGTCACTCCCGCCCCTCCCCCTACCTGGCTCGAAGGGATGGGGATATCGTAGTCAAAGGAGTAATTAAACCGGGAATAGAATCATATTGAAAGCTATAACTTATCTCATGGAGGTTTACTGCATATCAACGGTTCTAGGAAACAGGGTAGGTAGTAATCGGCATTTGTGCTTGCATATTGTTCTATATTCATCAATATCTGAGTGAATATTGTTAATTAATCCGTATTCCAGCTGGATACTCGTATTATCGTTTATCATCCGCTTTATGCTAAATTTATAATAAATAAGTACTAAATTTCTAGAAGGTGTAGGCAGCAATGTAGTCTTCTTTGTCCTGACACTCTCCAAGCAGTAGTGATAACCATATAGTGACTTCTTCACGGACCAATGTGATTCTTCTGGCGACCATTTGTTACTTAATTATTAATTGCAAACGTATTGTAATAACCATAGAAATATAATGCAATTTTATCTGTGATAGCAACACGACTTTTTCGCCAGTTACTTTTATGCCCCTCGTATGAGCATGAACTATTGCCAGTAACCGGTACAAATCTATGTTTATACCAGAACTAGATTTTTTTAGAAAAAAAACCCTAAACAGGAAATAATAGGAAATAGGGATAAAGCTATTTTTAATTTAAAAGTATTTTCCGCCATTATTTGGTATTTTAGTAAAGATCCAGTCCGAGATTGATCAATATACTAAGAAAGAACTTCCGAAAATAAATTGTCAAATTCCTTACAAATTTTAGTAATTAAAGAAATCTCTTCTTTAGAGTACTTAGTTAATTGCGTTTTATATATCTGTAAATACTTATTATATTTCAATAACAATATATTCGCTTCGTTACTTTTTTTTATAAGTGTAAAATAAAAACTTTTTACAAAAAAATTACAATCGACTTCAATGTAAAAAAACACTGAAAAAAATAACGAAGAGACCGAACAATTATAGAAACACCGACTTCCGAAATTGAAGTTATTTTGCACTTTTCAGTTTATTTTTAGGGTTCCGTACCTCGAAATGAAAAAACAGATGTTTTCCGTCCGTCTGTCTGTCAAGACCCTTTATCTCGGGAACGCGTGAAGGCATCGAGTTGAAATTAAAACCATATACTAAAATTTGCGGTTGCTGCTGCTGTGTAAAAATCAAACTTCTAAGTTAATAAGAAAAAAAGATATGGCCGTTTATGTCTCAAAAAACGTGTATTTCGACAGTCTCAAAGGAATCAAAATTCCTATGATACTTCCCATTGACCTAGAATCCTGAAATTTGGCATGAAGCAAAATCTCATAGAAAATTGTAGTTACAAAAAAAAAAAGATTGGGGAAAAAAAATTTGTAACTCGTTTCAGGAATTAAATTGTTTTGATAGGTAACTATGTACGGAACCTTCAGTGTGCGAGTCCGACTCGCACTTGCTCGGTACAACACATACATAACTACACTTTGAAATGAGGTTTCATCTATGTGAAAATAAGTTATGTCTTATCGCTCTGGGATCTTATTCTATTAGTTATCATTATAACTATGCATGTTTTTTTTTACGAATATAATTATTAAGTATTAATTTAAATTTAAATATAAAACAATAGTATATACATGAGTGTATGAGTATGTGAGTTTGCTACGAGTATGAAGCAATAATAAGTAATTAGTTGAAATCAATTAAACAATATAATAAATATACAGATAAGAAAATTAAATAGGCACTTATATTAGCGCTCTTCCTCTCCTACAATTTATATTGTTGCTGTACCCGACAGAGTCCATAGTTGTTTCAGTTTTTTAGATTTATCATCTGACATGTACATTATGGATTGCAATAAAGATTTAAGATTTGACTAGACTTGTAAGAGTATATATTATCAGCACAAAATGTGTAATTGTAACGTATCTAAAAGAAAAGTGTAAATATATATTATTCGTGTATGTGTAGTAATATCAAGCATAACTAAATAAACACTAAGGTATTGATTGCTGAACTTTTCTTTTACATACGATTACATTGCGAACTTACAATTTACGCACTGTATACTCGCACCTTGTTACGCACTGGAATATAGGGAGGTACTCTTTGAACTCCGCACTAATCACGTCACCAACACTAACACAGACTACACTGTCCGGTTTGATATGATATCTACGCAAGGTACTCGCGTATCGCATCAGCCTCATCTCGTTCAATCTCTTTCATATTTGTTTGTCATTGCATCTTTTTGGCAATTTGTATAATTATATGATTATTAAAATTCCAACCGTCAGTGTGCTACTTATGATAATGAGTAAAATATTTGTGGTTTCGTGCTGCAGAATTTGTTGCGTACTAGCTGTATTTTGGCTTCTGTTCTAAGCTATCACAACTTCCTCTTTTGTGTTGGTGCGTCCCGTTTTTGAAAATCGATTTTACTTTCAGGAACGGGTTTTTGATAAACTTGATGCGTCAGTTGCATACTATGCCTATATTCTGAGTAATGACACATCTTGATAAAGTTAATTATGAACTTATTTCATTGAAAAATAACAATTCTTAATAGATGTTTACGTTGCTTAGTCCTTATTGGTACGCGCGAGCGCACTCGAGCAGAGTTCGGGTATTACGGTCGCCATTTAAGGATTGGCGTTAGGATAGAAATGAATCGAATGAATGCAGCTGTAAGACTGTCTGTTTATTGGGATGACATAGCATTATAATGTGCGATTTAAAAATCAAATTAGACATATGTCACGAGCATCAAATGTTGAAACGTTACGTAGAAATTACTTTCAAGACACCACAGCTAGCACGTACCTACCCGAAAAAGGACGACTAACAACTACGCAAAAAACAAGAGACAAAATCCGAAAAGTCGTGATAATCTCAACACAATAATTACAAAAGGTTCACCATTCCTCGCTGGCTCATCCCGACGGTTTAACAAAGTGTTAAATAAGGCGCAAAGTCCTGATTCAATTAAGCGGCTCTCGGTTTTGAAGGCCCAGGTTCGACTCCCGGCGTCCCGGCGGGCCGCCTATTGCGCCAGTATCAATTAGACCCATCGGGAGCTCGATGTGCTTTTCGCCACCCCATTCCGAGGGTCCGGGCTGTTCTTAATCTAAGATTACGGTGGAAGGGCATTTGTGTGTCTTAGCACTCCGTTAACGTTTGGTTTATTGTGTGAGGGAAGAGTAGTTCGCTCTAGAGGTATTTGGATATAAAATACATGCCTACATACTAGAGTGGTAACTGTCACAGCAAAGAGAACTCTAAGCTAAGTTGACGGTGGTCAGCGCAGCATATCTTCTCAATAGTCAGCTTCTGTTCAGCCGTGACGTCTTCCACAATGTGTTTTTACATAGTGGCCACATCGGGGCCACATCGCATTCCATCAAGTCAAGCGCGAGCTTATAACAATAAAATAAGAATCTATTGTTTTTGGTTCTTTCTCGAATTGGATAACCAGATATTTGAATATAGAATATATAATAATAATAATAATAATACTCATATTTACCCTATTCGAAACAGAACTATGAAAACATTCTTAAAATTTCAGTTTCCGTTTACAAATTCACATATCTATATTTAAAAAAGAAAGTAGTGTTAGTTACGCTATTTATAACTCAAGAACGGCTGAACCGATATCGCTGAAAATTGGTGAACAGGTAGTTTGTTAGTCCGTACATAGGATACTTTTTATCCTGTTCCCGGTAGAATAGGGTAAAGTAGGGTAGAGTGGGCAGAGTAGAGGAGGGTAGACTAGGGTAGGGTAGGGTAAAGTTGGTTAGAGTAGAATATAGTAGTCAGTCGACTGGAGCGAAGCCGCGGGCAAAAGCTACTAAAATAAATATTAATTATACTAAAGTAAATAAAACTGCAATCATCGTCTGCATCAAAGGATGAAAATTTCGAAATCCTCTCATATTAACCCAGACAACAAGTGCAGTACCAATTAAGAATAATTTTAACATTTTTAATGCTATGCGTGATTTTATGCCGTAGTTAGTATACAATACAGTCATCGTGATTATTGTTGTCAATGGACTGGTTAATTCTTAATTAAATTCTTTTGATTGTTCTCAAATATGCAAAATGTAACGAATTTTGAGGGAGGTACGTTGTGTCTGCGGCTGAGGAGTGAGTTTTCTTTTTCATTTAGTACTTCCAGCATGAGATGCTCACATGAGCGATGTAGTGTCATAGCAATCAGCACCAGGTATTTAAGGAAATATTAGAATCAGTAACATCGACTTTTATTTATATTTCACATAAATAATCTTCTAATATATAAAAATCTCGTGTCACAAAGTTTATTATAGAATTCCTCCGAAACGGCTTGACCAACGTTTATGAAATTTTTTGTGTGTTTTTCTAAGAATAGATCATTGGATATTTTACCCTTCTACCCTCACCCTCCATTTTTTCTTTGATCATTTATATCACAAAATAGCGTTTGCTGAGTCAGCTAGTAATATTATGTAATGATGTGACTTACATTTTGAGTAAGTAAGCACTTTAAACATAACCTTGTTAACATAATTCAAACTCGAACTCGTTTTAAACTCGTCTTATCATAAAACCTTGTTTTAGTTCTAAGCCTTCTCTAAAGCTAGATGCTAAGTAGCATATCTCTGTAATTGAAGCGGGGTTGCTCCGGCGCGCGGCCTCGGCCGCGGCTCTCCCGGGTGACGCTAATCCCGCTTTAATGAGCCGGCCGTCCGCACCGGCCTCACAGCTCACCTTACCACTACCTACAATATGTACGAGAATTTTCCTAAAAACTCCCCGGTCACCAACACCTTTTTGTTGTTTCTACGCGTAATTAATATGAATATACACTAAAAGATAATTAAATTGTATCTTTTTTTAGTATCTCACTGATAAAAACCCTAGGAGACACGGTTTTGATGATCTATTTTTTTTTAAATCTACTACAGTACAGTATACATTACACAGTTTTCGGTCTCAACTTTTCGAAGTGCAAGTACTGACAGACAACGGACTATTCCAAAATCAACGCACTACCTTTTTATTCGTATTATATTAATGCGATTCTTACCCAATTTATTATAGTTGCAGAAACAATACAAATTTTCAATGACATTCCGAAATGCCGGTATTTCTGGATACAAGGATGTACGGTCATCACCTTAATTCATTTCTGCTGTTTCGGCCCTAAATTAACATATTTCATTTGTGCATTTGTGGAAACACCGTCATCTTTTGAATAATATGAGCCAAATTATTCGGCTCTTAATCAATTTTAAATGGGGCCATGGACGATTGAGATTAGGGTACCCTATCCATCCGCATGGAAGGCCTCGGCATCCAAGGCCGAGAAATTAATCAGGAATATCCTAGTTTCTCACTGATTGATTTTGATGTGCCCTGCTTCACCAAGGCTATGAGAAGGCCTAGAGGCTTGCTTGCTAGAACATCATTTCTAAATAGGTCAGAAAGACATAGTTGCTACATGTGCTACCCTCGTCGAACATAGCCACGTTCCACCTCGCTGCTTCCCTAGGTCTTGGCGCTTCGTGTCGTTGGTGTTTTGGCTGTTTTGAAATCACGGCCTGCCAAGTGACGATGGCAAGAGACCGGACGGCGTGTCTGTATTTCAATGGAAAATGAGTAGACCTTTTGTGTAGGAAGCTCCTTGTGTCAATGGTCCTGCGCCATCTCATCTTCCTAGCTTACTGTTCTGAGTTGGTGCTATCGTGCAACTACAGTACCAGTTTTATTTTCGAGCAGTTTAAGGTTAAAAGTCTCAGATCGTAAAATCTGAATGTTCACAAATGGTACCTCTCTAAACGCTTTGTTGAAACTTTGCGTGACAGCTAGTCAACCTATATCCAGATAGAAAATTCAGAATAAGCTATACGGCGTGGCAGCGCCGGTTACTGGGTAATACGATCCCTAAGTAAGACGGACTTTAAAAGACGATTCTTAAACATAACTATGCACAAAAGCACATGATTCTACCAAAAAAATAAAGAGTACGGCACCATTAATTACGGTGAACAACCCTTATCTAAAACGATATTTGCGTCTTGAGAGTATGTGCCATAGGCAATATCTCGGCAGAGCACACAAGGCGCGGCGATATGATTCGCGTAACGCTGCGGGACGTGCGCTAGCTGGGCCGTGTTTGTGTCGATACGCAGGCGTGAGGACGCATAACTTTGTGTCCCCGACGCGTAAGGCTGAGGGCAGACAATGCGGTTGAGGCGCGTTTTTGACACGTCTATTTGTGACGGTGGAGGCTCTTACAATATTGGTACTTTTATTCAATTTCAGTTCATTGGTAAATATTGGAGCAACATAGCCTTTTACCGACGAAAAATATAAAGCTACCAATTTTTAAACCAAATATCTACTTTTCAGCCTACGAAAACCAAGTTTCATACGGGACTACCGGGTAGTGACATTACAAGCCAAATAAAGTGTTCCTTTCAACATAGCTAGCCTATTGTATCCACTAGAACGTATCGTACAAAACTTTATTGTGCATCCCCCGCGGCCCCGGTCGGCCCCGGCCGGCGCGGCGTTACGAAAACGTATCGTGTGCAACCGCGTCACGACCCGTGTGAGCGCGGCCCTAGCGCGACTTACCGTAGGTGTTTCTTTTGAACATCCTGTGATTGGCTTCGTGGCTTGTTTTCCTTATAATATCGCACCTTCAAAGTGTAGGTGCTGCTATATGCTTTAATCGTATTAAAATCGCGAAAGCGAAATCGAATCGCGGTTTGTTTATTTCTGGTGTTAATAGAATACCAGATTCATTTTCGGACAGTTTAAGTTTAAAAAGTCTCGAATCGTAAAATCTGATTGTTCACAATTGGTACCTCACTAAACGCCTTTTTGACACTTTGCGTGACCCACACACTGCTGGCACAGCTGGCTGGTATATGTACAGTATTTACTTTTACAAGAACAATATGACTTCTCAAATAATTGTTTATTATATTGCTAATGTTTTTAATATAAATCTTTAACAATAGTTAATTTGTCATGAAGCAATAATATTACAAAGGTAAATACATCTCTGCGAGTCATATTGTACTATAGAAATAATTTATTCAGCTGGTTTTCATTAGTAAACACTAATTAGTTTGACAGCAAAACAAACTATTGTTCCGAAAATAAATCCTTATATAATAGAGATTTGTTTTTCGTTGAATATTAATTAATTCTGATTTTAAGCCCCAGCTGCTTGTACCAATGGTGAAAAGCCAAATTTAAACTACAAAAGTTTTAGGAATTGTCATTGGGTTATTTTGTCTCAGTAATTATAATATTGCTTTGTCAAACAGTGCCCGTGCCAGTCAGATAAGGGACCGAATGAAGTAGAGCCATTCATGAAACTTACACACAAAACTAATTATCAAAATTGTCAGCCTCGCTCTATTGCACGCGCCATCTTCCATCATTAGAATGTAGTCAACCTGGCTCGCCTGTGTCAACACATCCAAGACCCCGGCACTCCATAAATATCCCTCACTCTTTCGGTGTACTTGAGACTTCCAATTTCACCTCTCGCTCAAGCTCCAGCTATTTAGGGACAAATAACACTTTGCGAAATAAAATACATGAAAAAAAAATTTACGATGACTTCCCCACGTGTATCGAAATTCTGAACTAAAACACGCTGCTGACATCAAATTCAGCTGTGATGAACTATCTGATACATAAGATTGAACGTTGCATCAAAATTTTCTAGTTAATAAAAAAGTTGTCATGCACTTTGAGCCCTATCGTCGATCTCCGAAGCTTGGAGCGTGGTTATGCGTGACAATATCGTACAATAACGTAACCCTCGCCGCCGCTCGCATTTGCGATGACTTGAAAGAACTTAATATTATTAGAAACGAAGCGTGACATGTGCTGAAAAACCTTTGCTTCTGTAATTAACACTTTACCAATTTTATAAGGACAATGACTCAAGATATATTTTACATTCAATCAATTATTTTTATACGGATTAAAATTTTAAGGTACCTACTCAGCACGGGATTACATCAAAACTGTTTATTTCCCGAACAAGAATTCATTCTGCTCTCAACTTATACATTGATTCTGGAAATAAGATTAATTTTATTGCTTGATAGCATAATGTTTTGAAGATAATTCGCCATTTAAGCCATTATAATATTGATTGCCACCATCAATTATATGCGTCCGCCGACAGCGCATGTTTCAAGCAGACACCGAAGTAGCCAAGTGATTGTCACGTCAGTGACACAATCAAACATTAATTAACAAGTTGATATGTGTCACGCTAGTGGCTCCAGCTGATGCACTAGTGTTACGTGATGACCCGTCACCGCCGTGGCTATATTCAGTGGCAAGGCCGGAACTGTCCGCACCTGTCCCGCTCATTGACATGCGGAAAGTTATGTTCAGTACATATGAAGGGTTAGTGGTTAGGTTATGTCGCGAGCGTGTTTGGGAAACTTGTCGAATTAATATCTTGTTTGCTGCTTGTGTGTGATGGAGGTTATTAAGTTGTTTGGGATAATCATTCGCCCGTGTTCCGGGCTCGGTTCCGTAGCTATGAAAACATTACAGTTTTCATTATGCTGAAAGGGGTTATTAATAAGGGTAATTTTCTACCACTATCTAAGCATCTTTGATTTTGGGGTTGTTTCATTAATTAACCACGATCCTTCCGTAATTTCTACATACTTTTTTGCGTTTCTCAGCGTCGCTGACTTCAAATTAATCACTTTTAGATTGTACCTACCTTAATATTGCAAACTTATTACCCTTAGTACTTAAATGCTTATACTTTCCTGAAGAAAAGCCTTTTCAGATAACAACAGTGCAATCCTAGTGTACACTTTACTAATCCAAGAGCGTGAAAGACGTAGGACGGAGGGGAGGGGGGAGGGAGGGAGGGATGCTCCTAAGACGCCTAACAACATTAGGCTGCAATTCATAGTAGTATTAGCAGTGAATGCGTTCTTTGAGTGTCACAGTGTCGACGCGGCACGTGCTGCGGCATGGCGGGCTTTTCATAAAACTTCAAGCTATCTGAACAGTGCTTTACAAGTTGATTCCTTCACGTCGCTGTCGCGCAGAGTATCCGTCTAATGATGATGGTTTAGTTGTGTATTAAAAATATTAGTTATGTTACTAACTAAAATCTTTGTATTTATTGTTAGCCTAGTTATATAAGTCGCAACGCTACTAACAAATGTGTTTCTAGTATTTATTGTTAAATAAAAAGATTATTATTATTACTTGTATTATGTCGGTGATTATAATCATATTAACTGACCCGTGCCTACTTCGCAGGGCGTCATTTTTGAAAAAAATATTATTAATCATAGAGAAATATAGCTTTTGTTACTCAGGAATAATATAGCTTACCAACTTACCAACACACCCACAATCTTTACTTCTTAGTAATATTAGTGTCTTGTGCCCGTTTCGAGTCAGAAGTGGAATAGAATTCAATTCTATTCTAATTAATGGAACTGCACAGTGATGTCACGTTACTGTCACAATTTATTGCATTTCTAAGATATACTGTAGTCCGATCAATTTTCAGAGAGATTTTTTTTTTTCAGACTTCCGAGGTTACAATAAGTTGCACTCAGTTCAAAATTGATACGATTGTTCAAAACACCATCACAAATGAAATCTACCAGATCCTCATCTATTCGACATCTGAAAAAAAAACAATACTCCGGGTCAAAGGTCACATAAACGAGTTTTTCGCGATTTTCAGCAAAACGGTATGTTTTATTATAAAAACATCATTATCAGATAATTGTCTATTTTTTTCCTAATCGAGTCTCAAGGATTTTTAAGAATCGCAAAAAAGTTTTTTTTTGTTTCTGGACTTGTGCGTTCCACGAATGAAATATGTACCAAAAAAATCGTCTACTATGTTTAATGAACCCATTTAAATCTTAGCATCACTAGCATTCTCGGATATCTGATCTACAAATTTTGTCTGAGCTAATTTTATCATAAAACTTACCGTTTTGCTGAAAATCGCAAAAAACTCATTTTTGTGACCTTTGACCCCGAGTATTTTTTTCCAGGTGTCGGATCGATGACGAGTTTTTAGATTTCATTTATGATGGTGTTTTGAACAATCCTACCAATTTTCAGCTAGGTGCGAATTATTGTAACCGGTAAGATTATTTTTTGGTCTAATTTGACTGAACTACTGGGTCAGGTGAAATTTTTATTGAAACATTCAAATATTCAAATCAGAGTTGATTTAAATCAATGTTTAAACTGTGATGGCCATACAGCTTGTAACCGAGCCGGACGACTTCCAACCATGAGCTCGCGTGTTGCTACATTATTTCCATGCATAAATGTCACGTTAAATTTTATCCTTATGTTTGTGGATAAGAAGCTCGTGTTTAAGTCATAACAGCCTCGGGTCGATCTCCCATAGTAAGCAACGGTTGCCGACGTCGACCTGTAGATACCCGGTGAGCATCGGTTACGTAGCCAAATGTGCCTCGAAAATCACGTTCAGTCTTTGGTCTCAGCTGTCACTAGAAGTTCTTTCGCAGTCGTTACAGAGAAGTCAATAAGCTGGCATATTTGCAGTCTTACCAAAAACCCTTGGCTAAGGAACTTTAAAATAACGTGACGGTCGTTTAAAGTTTTAGTAGAATAGTTTTTGAACTAAAAGCTTGTCACGCTAGTGTGTAAACCGTGGCGGGGCGAGCCAGCGTTATGCTAGACGGTGAGCATTATGCAGCAATGTTCGAGCTCACCTCTGGCGTCAAAAGCCATTCAACGCATTAGTGTTACGTCACGTGGTGCAGCTGGAAATTGCCTGCTGTATGCACAACTTGTATGGTATGCTGGCCAAAGGAATAACTTAAGCTTTAAAGCTGCCCTAAATGTAGTTTACTAAATTGGTTCCGGTTTTACAAAATTAGTTTAGTAACCGGGTGTTGATGTGACCAGATGAGACACATTGGTATTTTGAAAGATCAAGACAAGAACAAAACGTGGGTTTCAGAATATGGTTGAGGCACTCGCATCTCGTGCATGGGAGTGCAAGTACTAATGTGAAGTTTTTAAATTTATAAGTACTTTTCTAAGTTTATCCGGAACATCACTGACACCCCGTGCATCAGAAAACACTTATTGTCATTGTCATTCGTAGATCTTTAACGGTCGTTACAGGTAGTCAGGCGCCAGAAAGTCTGACCAAGTCTATCTGAGAAGTAACTGACTTGTGGAGATCTAGAAGGTAGTCGCTCCATATAAAACACGGATATTCAGCCGTATCAGGTTAGATTGAAGCCGACCCCAAGCTAGTTGGGAAAAGGTTAAGGAGATGATACTACAAACTAGTTTAAGAAGTCGCAAAAATACTGACTAAAAGATACTGACACAAAAATACTGACACAAAGGTGCTGATACAAAGATGCTGACCCAAAGATACTGACACAAAGGTACTGACACAAAGATACTGGCACAAAGATACTGACACAAAAATACTGACACAAAGGTGCTGATACAAAGATGCTGACCCAAAGATACTGACACAAAGGTACTGACACAAAGATACTGACACAAAGATACTGACACAAAGATACTGGCACAAAGATACTGACACAAAAATACTGACACAAAGGTGCTGATACAAAGATGCTGACCCAAAGATACTGACACAAAGGTACTGACACAAAGGTACTGACACAAAGATACTGACACAATAATACTGACACAAAGGTGCTGATACAAAGATGCTGACCCAAAGATACTGACACAAAGGTACTGACACAAAGATACTGGCACAAAGATACTGACACAAAAATACTGACACAAAGGTGCTGATACAAAGATGCTGACCCAAAGATACTGACACAAAGGTACTGACACAAAGGTACTGACACAAAGATACTGACACAAAAATACTGACACAAAGGTGCTGATACAAAGATGCTGACCCAAAGATACTGACACAAAGGTGCTGATACAAAGATGCTGACCCAAAGATACTGACACAAAGGTACTGACACAAAGATACTGACACAAAAATACTGACACAAAGGTGCTGATACAAAGGTACTGACACAACGATACTGGCACAAAGATACTGACACAAAGATACTGGCACAAAAATACTGACACAAAGGTGCTGATACAAAGATGCTGACCCAAAGATACTGACACAAAGGTACTGACACAAAGATACTGGCACAAAGATACTGACACAAAGGTGCTGATACAAAGATGCTGACACAAAGGTGCTGATACAAAGATACTGACGCAAAGATACTGACGCAAAGATACTGACGCAAAGATACTGACGCAAAGATACTGACGCAAAGATACTGGCACAAAGATACTGACACAAAGGTGCTGATACAAAGATGCTGACACAAAGGTGCTGATACAAAGATACTGACGCAAAGATACTGACGCAAAGATACTGACGCAAAGATACTGACGCAAAGATACTGACGCAAAGATACTGACGCAAAGATACTGGCACAAAGATACTGACACAAAGGTGCTGATACAAAGATGCTGACACAAAGGTGCTGATACAAAGATGCTGACACAAAGGTGCTGATACAAAGATACTGACGCAAAGATACTGACGCAAAGATACTGACACAAAGATACTGACGCAAAGATACTGACGCAAAGATACTGACGCAAAGATACTGACGCAAAGATACTGGCACAAAGATACTGACGCAAAGATACTGACGCAAAGATACTGACGCAAAGATACTGACACAAAGGTGCTGATACAAAGATGCTGACACAAAGGTGCTGATACAAAGATGCTGACACAAAGGTGCTGATACAAAGATACTGACGCAAAGATACTGACGCAAAGATACTGACACAAAGATACTGACACAAAGATACTGACACAAAGGTGCTGACACAAAAAAACTAGTAGAGGTAGAGAAATTTTTCAGTGGACATAAAACCCAAGTCGCGCGGTGCGACCATCGCGCGGGTGTGTTATCACAGATTTACGACATCGCGCTTTCACGAGCGTCAGATGTGTTTAACGAGGTCGCGACTCGCGAGTCGGATCGTGTGCGCCCGTCTTTATCACCAAACTTGGATTATGAGTCGTAAGTGAATTTAACTAGAGTATTAGAGAGATAACTGTCGTGAAAAGGTATCACATGTCTTCTTACGATGGGTGACATGATGTAGATAAACAGCCGCGAACGTAAGTTTTTTGGTAAAATATCATTACTTTTGACATTGGTTTGAAATTTTGGTTATGGATGAAACTCATTGACCATATATTTATTTGCCTATTTCACTCATGTCTAATCTACACTGTTGCCCAGCCGAATTCCATTTAAACCTATTATTTTGCTTTACATTTGTTAATTTCGTTTTCATCCTTTATAATTCGCGTTTTACTTTGACCAATGTGTTTATGCATAACATACTTCTTTTCATTTATCCTATGATAATTTTCTCCTCGTCTTCTTTCCTTAACGACCATATTAGACATCCGGATATAACACAAGTAGTATGGCTGCTTCATACAGTTTCTTTTTATGAGTATCTAAGCATTTTTTTTTACTTTCAGTGTTTCTTTTAGCCCCCAGTACTTTCTCCAAGCTAAACCTAAAGCTATTCTTCTTTGTACTTTGTCAGAACACTTTTATTCCAATTGCCCTAGATAGAGATATCATAATTTCAGCCAAAAGTCGTACGCAGACATGGACCGATCTTATGCGTCCCTCATCTAAACAACTACACATGAAAAGTCCACTAAAGAAAGTTTAAACATCAAATTAAACACTGTATTAATATTGTAGGTAGCCTCTCATCCCCCTAGGACTGCGCAACAGTTCGTTGACCGTTCTCCTCCACCTCGTAACTGTCACATAATGCAGAGTGTACTTGACTTATTACCCGAATATTCTTGCTCCATCGTTTAGCATATTATTCATCTTCTTAGCATGACGTCTGCTTTTCTCGGCTGCATTAAGAAAGAGCTGAGATAAAGAGTAATAGCGCTGCGCGCTGCGGCATCGTCCATCAACTCTTATTGTTGTAGCTATAGTAGAGCGTAACAAGTTGGCCTTCTCGAGTGGTCGGCAGGAGTCGCACAGTGATATGTAAGATTATTTAAATTATTATCGATGGCCTTTGCCCCTGATGGTGATTGATGACGTGTTCATCGATGGAGTACCTAAATTTGCCTTGTAGTTAACTTTATAATTTATTTTAAGTACCTATAACCATATATAGCTTTAAAACGACTGTTGTAGTTAAAGAAAAATATACATATATTAAGAAAGAAAAACATTTCCCAAAAGTCTTAAAGAATATCCAAACCTGCAACTTAGTGTTGCAGGTTTGCGTGGAATTGATTCAGGCACTTAATACCTAGCTTTTTATTTTATTTAAGAGGTTTGAAGAGTCAGATACTATGCTTAGCACAGAGATACTCGTAACTAGTTAACTGTCTTTGTCAGACAGGGTTTTACTTTATAGTAACATTTCTTCAAGACTACGCATTTCTGGACCTGACAACTGACGCACAAGGTCCACATTATTAAAGAACATTTAATAATGTTTCGTGCTCAAATCATCAGAGTAAGACAAGACCCTTCTTTTTATAGTCAAGTAAAACTTGGAGGTGCTCGTTTACCTAATTTTATTTCGAGGCTCGCAGTAAAAGTGGTGGATAGATTGACACGTTACGACCTGTCCCCTGGCCCCGCCAGCGCTGTTGATACGTTACGACCTGTCCCCTGGCCCTGCCAGTGATATTGATACGTTACAACCTGTCTCCTGGCCCCGCCAGAGCTGTTGACACGTTACGACCTGTCCCCTGGCCCCGCCAGAGCTGTCACCACCGCGTGTGGCAACCCTGTTGCCACCTCCGTGCGCGAGGCTTGAGGAAATCATTGCCCTTTTATTTTATAACGGAGGAAATGGGTGCTTTACGGCGAGATGTTAGCTGTGAGAAATGTGATGGCATAAACGATTTTCTCTTCACCCCGGATCCATGCTCATGAGTACCTGTCCTGCCTACCTAAACCTGTGAAAGTTGGTTAAAAAAACTGTAGTCATACAGCCTGGTGGGGTAACACCTACGCATAGGTATGGTGCTGAAGTGCTTTTATAAAGTTATTTAAAATATTTTTAATTACAAAAGCTGTTGTAAATCACGTAACGCTCAGTTAGTACCGCGCCGTGTACCGCAACACAATTTACACATTGTTTCTAACGGATATTACACGGCACGCGCGGCTGCTGATCGCGCCACATACGGAACACACACTTTTTATTAAAACTTTACGCGCTTTGTTGTTAGAATGTTTTTATGACGTATCGAGAGGAACTTGTATTTTTTTTTTTGTTAAATTTATAATCCTACGTTATTGCAGGTATATCTCCGCCCACAAGGTTATTCTGAATATTATGGGCGGCTTGTTTTTAATACTCGTACCTAATTACTTGGCAGAATATTTTAAAAATTCTCGTAGGCGATGAATTTTTTTTTCTTATTCTCTTTTGATAAAGAATTTAAGATTGAAACAAATTAAAGTTATCATAAGGTATCAAGTATACAAAATCTGTGACAGTATAACATTTTTGGATGAATTGCTATATATTTTTCAACCTGATATCGCATTTTCCAAGTCAAACGGGAAAGAGAAATGCAAGAATATTTTTCGGTATTGTGCTTCATCTTACAAATCTTCGTGGATATTAAAATGCTAACATTACATTGATCATCTAAAATATTAAGCCTTTTTTCATCTTGTCAGGAATAGAGAAAACTTAAAGCGATCAAGAAAATAAGTGTAAGTGAATGAGACGGCCCTGCTGTATCTGTAGCGCAAATAAACCGGAGGGAAGCTTACTTTTATGATGTTTGTGTAAATAAACCTCTCGCCTCGACTGTTAGCGAGCGAAATAAAACGATTTATTATCGACCTTAGTGCATTACTTATTACTTTTCAGTTTTTTTTGTTTGTTTTCTTAAAAAGTCATCTATCATCATTTCAGCCGGAAGGACGTCCACTGTTGGACATAGGCCTCCCCCAAGTGTCGCCACAATGAATGGTCGCGTGCGTCTCGCGTCTTTCGCATTCCCGCGCCTCTCACCAAGTCATCGGTCCATCTCACAAAAAGTCTCATTGAATGTGAAATTATAACATTTGAAGCAATAACGAAAACCCCGTTTCTTTTAATACTAATTTATAGGAATAGCTAGATAAATCACTGGAAATTATCATTTTCGCAAGATCATAGAAAGACATAATTTTAATCTTGTATATTTCCAGTTGTGACATTTTTATGTTCTTAACAAGCGAGCTACAGACCAAAGCGCCGCCCCGCGCCGGCCTCTTCATACTAGTTTTGTTGCCCGTTACGAACCATGAGACAGCCCAGACGTTATCTCTGTCTCGAGCCATTGTCGCCTAATGTTCCTTTTTCACTCCACACACAGATTCATACATTCTGTAACTGAAGCCAATTGTGATCTAAGTTGACGGCTCCAACAATACTCGTTTTTCACACACTGGCAGTGATGCTGGAACAATGAACTCACAAGTAGCGCAACATAAATGGCCGATTACATATCTATGAGCCGGCTGCCGCATGCCGACCGGGGTCGCCTCCACTCACAATATGCTACATTCGACCTGTTCGAGACACGTTCAGACTATTGCTTTTTGTTTGGAATGATTGTTGTCCGAATAATCAATAATAATAATAATAAGGTAGGTGTCATATAAAATCAGAAACCATACAACCTGACCATTCACCACCCTTACACAAACGGACTATACTCACCGACACAATCAAGTTAATTTATTGTCGAGCCAAAACTAGAAACCAATAAAAAAATGTTCTTTCGAAATATTATCTGTCTATGTGTCCATAGTTGCTGCGGTATGTTGGTCTCACTTGGTTAGTGTTGTGGTGCTGCATTTGTTCATCACAACGAGTAGGTACCTACCTGCAAACTTGGGGGTGATCAGATGTGGTCTTAGTTATAAGCGAAATTCACGAGAATGTATTGCCGACAAACTGCTATGCAGTTTGGCAGATGTTATAAATGATTCATGATGTAACAAATTTGTAAAAATAAATATATAAATAAAAAAGTTACTTACATCATCCATCAAAAGCTAATAATCAAGCATAGTCTTTTACAAAACCCCGGCGGCAACTCTTACAACAAATGTAAACCTGAAACTATCGTAGAGATTAACGCACACAAACCTTACTACAACCGCGCCATACTTACAGATAGGACCATCCACAATAATAGACCAGACATAACACTTCAGGATAAAATTAAAAAAGTCACTTACCTCATAGACGTTGCAGTTCCTAATACACACAACTTACAAAAAACTATATCCGAGAAAAACAGCAAAAACGCTGAAAAGTCGAAATTACAAGATTGTGGAAACAAGAAAAAGTTTACATTATACGTATAGTCCTCTCCATGACAGGTGTAATTCCCAAACATCTACTCAGTAGTAAAATTAATAGATTTAGACGAATCTGCTCACATAACCGATAAAGCTGCCATATTAAACACATGCAGAATAGTTAGAAAACTAATGCAGTTGAAAGATGAAAATACACCCCCATTATGAAAAAACTATACACGCTGCATTTACTTGGATTTGGCCTGTAAATGTAATTGATACCAGCAATGAGCTGAGAAAGAGAACATTCCCGATAATAATAATAGTTTATTTCAGGAAAATACAAATAGAAAATTCAATTGATAAAAACAATTTATCCAAATAATATTTTGTAAATACAGAAAAGAAGTTTCGTACCTGTACTAATGAAAAACGTTGTATCACAGGCACCAGCAACTTAACTTTTGCTTTAAAACAGTCCAAAAACGTATTTGCGTTTACTAAAACGACGTGGCAAAATTCTTTATTGTCTTTATTATATAAAAGTAGAAACTGACTGACTGGCATCATTTCTTTTTTTCACATGGGCCTGCGACCGAAGCTGGAGTTCTAGCTTCTGACGTTTTACAAGTACTCATCACTTATAAAACGTCAGAAGCTAGTGCACGGTTCCAAATTGGTCGTTTCCTATGGAGAAGAACCGGCAAGAAACACCATGATTAATCTTTAAAAAAAAAAATTGTTCTTACAATATTTCCATAGTACAGTATTAGTAGTTATTATGTAAAGACAGTGTAGACCAGTCAATATTGTACTCAAAAGTACAATAAAAATAACTATAATAAAAAGTGAGTCGTAATAGAAAGTAACCTAAGAATTCGCGGAGTCTACAGTATTCTCACATTCACATTATAAAAAAAGAGATTATATAAAAAAAAGAAAAATAAATAATAACATTCATAAATGATAATCATCAATAAATGAAACGTAAACAAAATAAATTACTAAAGAATTTATGGTGGTTGGGGTCTCATAATATAAAAGGTATTGCAAAAGCAATGGGTTAGAAAGAAAAAAAGTATATATTATATCAAATGTGGAGCAGTTATTAGATACATTTACACAATATTAAGAGCTACCAGTGGGCCACATGTGCAGAAGCAGTCATTGCCAAACAAGCGTGTCTTCGACATAGTCTATAACTTTATAATACACTTTTTTAGTTAGAACACGCTTAATATGGGTTTCCCTCGCTAAGTTCAGTCACCACCTTTGGCAGCTTGTTACAAAAGCGTATGCTGTTTACTAAACATGACTTGCTGGTCTTAGCTAATCTTCATTTGGGTATTAGAATTTCGTGATTACTACGCGTATTTATGTTATGAAAATCGCTTCTAATTTTGAAGAGTGTTATGAAAATCGCTGCTAATTTTAACTTTCTAAGATATAAAGAGAAGGCAGAGTCAGTATATCGATTTCTTCGAATTTATTTCTGAGGGACTCGCGTGGACCCATTTTATAAATAGCCTGGATTGCTCTCTTTTGCAATATGAAAATTGAGTCTACATCAGCTGCAGATCCCCACAGTAAAATGCCATAAGACATAATACTGTGGAAATAAGCATAGTAAACTAACCTAGCTGTGGCTACATCTGTCAATTGCCTTATTTTTCTTACTACATATGCGGCTGAGCTTAATCTACCTGAAAGAATTCTAATATGAGCGCCCCACTGCAGTTTAGAATCGATAGTTATACCTAAGAACACAGTTTCCGTTATCAAATCAAGTTTGTTGCCGTCAAGAATTAGATTAACGCCAACTTGAGGGACATTCGGTTATGAGAACTTTATACATTTAGTTTTATTCGAATGTAATATGAGATTATTAGCTGCGAACCATTTCAAAAGAACATCCAGACTTTCGTTGAAATGCAAGACTTCTGTATTTTCTTGTCTACTTTAAAAATAAGGGAAGGTCATTAATATAAAATAGAAAAAGGAAAGGGCCAAGAATTGAACCCTGAGGCACGCCCATCTTTGCTAAAGACCTCAAGGACGTCGCCCCATTAATGGTTACTTTTTGCTGCCTGTAAGATAAATAGGAAAAAAACAAGATCAGCAGCTAGTCCACGAATTTCGTAGTGATGTAATTTATAGATTAGAGTTATGGTCAACGCGGTGAAAAGCTTTTGAGAGGTCACAGAATATGCCAATAGCATTCTGGGACTATTCCCAAGATTCCAAAATGTGACTGATGAGTTTTCATGCATCCGTCATTGCCCGTCCTTTCGTGAAGCCAAACTGATGACTATGCAAAATCCTATTTGAATTAAAATGAGACAATATCTGGTCGAGCAAGATTTTTTCATATATTTTACTCTTTTTTTTAATTTATATAAACCAGTGCTTGACTGCGATCCCACCTGATAGCAAGCAGAGATGCAATCATTGATGGTGAGGTTATTCATAAAGAGAGCCTATTCACTCTAGCCTTGAAGACACCTAAATTATAGTTGGACGGGAAAACCGCAGCAGACAAATTATTTCAGTCCTTCAATGTACGCGGTATAAACGACGAAGCGAAACGCTTAGTCCGGACCGTTGAAGTTTCAACAACGTAATGGTGGATACTCGCTGTACGTCGGGTTGTCCGATGGTAGAAAGAAAAATGGTAGAAAAAACTCAATACTGGAAGCACAGATGTAGGTCTGTAATTAGAGGATCACTCTTACTACCTGATTTGAAAATTGGTACTACTTTACTTTACTATGTTTCATTTAATCAGGGAACGTACCGCTGATAAGCATTGATTAAATATGCTTGTTAGGACAAGAGTAATTGTATCAATAATATATCCAAGAACCTTGACGGATATACCCCATAAGTCCTCAGTGCTTTTTGTGTTAAGACTATTGAATGTTTTCAATCAACAGAGATACTCTTTAATTCAAAGGTTGGTACATCCTTATTGAAATTTTCTTCAGTTAACAAAGATGAAGAAGGGAAAAATTTCGTAACTTCTATTGGGATGTTGGCGAAGAAGTTTTCTAACGTCTTAGCCTCTTCAGACCAGACTTGAGATGATTTTTTTGCACAACCAAAACTACTAGCACTAGAAGAATGAACACAAATTACACAAATTTTTATTTTATGGCGTAGGTGAACACTAGACGTGGATTTTCCAAAATTCACCCCCTCGGGAATGAAACGGGGGTCCAAAGTTTGCATGGAGAAACTCACTTTCATGCGGGCGAATGTCGCAGTGACGATGCTCAATTTTAATTAAACGACTTTTTTATATTATCTTTAGTCATGTAGATACATACACATTAGAAGCTTCATATACAAAAGTAAACAGTCAAAGAGAACAAACGCTCGAGTACGTAAAGATAAACGATAGAAGTCTCTTAACAAATCGATACAGATAAGGAAAGGATTACTGTCTATGAAACAATGAACAACTAAAATATTTGCTTTGATTTAATATGCGCAAACAGTCGGGGGTGTCCTCGATCGGTCGCTGTGTCCCGGAGTGAACGGAGTCAGCGAGCGGAATCTGAAAGCTTAGCCAGGAACTATTGTGGCTCTGTCCGAGTTGCAAATGAATGTGTCGGCTCATGAAAAAGATCTGTCGTTTCTCTCACAATGGACTTCATATTCGAATGTTCCTGCGAGCGCCGCGCGCCGCTCCGCTCACCGCCACGCCGCTCATTAGTAAATCATTCGCTTTTTATTCTATGTTTGACAAGTTGACAGTATTTTTGTTAATGCTTATGCTTATTATACGCTAGTTATGTAAAAATGGTGTTTATTTTGACAGTTTCAAAGGCTTTTGATTTAAAGTAAGCTAGACAAATACAAGACATATAATACATATACCTATCTAATAGTACAGTTCCAAACCCATGCGTTAAAAATAGGAAATATTTCTCCAATATTGCCTATTATTGATACCTAATACCATCTTAGAAAAACCGCTAAAACGATTACTTTGGAAAAGATTTATGGTAAAAAATAACAGCGTATTTTGTGACAGCAAGTGTGTCGAGGTGAGGTCCCTACTCCACTCCCAGCGAAGAGATAATGATAACAAGCGCCAGCGAACGTTTGTTTAACTTGTATTCAAATATAACAAACAAAGAAATTCGCTTCCTACTCGTATTATATTAATACCGTACAAACGCTGTACTACTATAGTCAGGTACTTGGTTTGCATAAGTTCTCTCTCCGAATAATCTGACGATATTTTTCGACGAACGTAAAATGATATGAAACCATTAAATTTAACTTTGAACTTAAATTTAATGGTTTCATATCATTTTACTACGATATTTTAATACAGAATGTTGTGAAATTAAATGAGATTTTAAAGAATTAAAAACAAAGATCTAAATCGTTTGATTTATCCTTACCGTAGGTACTAATTTCGGCTGGCAATGGTAATTTAAATATTTGGTTCAGCAACATATTAATATTCTCGTGTAACTGTGTTCTCTTGTTCATTGAATGTTGTTGTAATAGTGTTGTTATCTGTTTTTGCAGAGGGGCAGCCGGATGGCGGCGGCGGACCGGGCGGCGCCGACCCCGGCGAGGACGAGCCGCCGGGCTGGTGGGGCGACTGCGTCAGCACTTGCCCCCCGCCCGTGCAGGAGCTCTGCACATCCAACCGATTTGACAACCTACATGTAAGTCATAGATATTATGATATAAATGTTAGGTAGATATAAGTACCTACTATTTCTAGGTCCCAAGAAATTCAGCCAGCTGTTCTATGACAAATCCATGGTCTTTATAAACCATCAGCATCATCAATTTGATACAGGATCGGGATGTATTATGTTTTTTTTTTATTACATTTTCATTAACTCTGTCTTAATAAGTTATAAATGACATCTGACAGACTGGCTGGTCAGTCGCAGTCAGTCAGTCAATTGACAGTAATCAATTATGTCATGCAGCGTCTAGAGGCTGATTAGTCGACAGCCACCAGATATCTCTGCCACCACTGATTACGGCTATTTGAATGTAACAGAGCCGATAGAACATCGGCAAATAAAATTCGCAACCTTCACACGTTAAAACTGAGGCTACACTAGACCGCGATGCGATTAAAACAAATAATTGAAATTCACGTTAAGGCTACACTGTACGCCAAATATTACTAGCGATATTTGATTTTTTTAAGTGATTGGAACAACAGTACTGTAATCATAGCATTGGCTACATCAAATTATCAGCGAAAGCGAAACTTTTTATTAGATATTTTCTCACGTGACAAGTTCAACAGTGCTACTTAATATGTCTGTGACTACATTACGCGTATCGTCAAGGGCGACAGACATTGATCACTGATGGTAAGACTCGCAAGTAAATTATTATGTGGCTACACAATTGATTGAATTTAAATCAAGGAGCGATTTTTTTGCGTAAAGTTCAAAATAACAATTTCACCTAGAGGATTTGCTGTCTAGTAGCTACATTATAGCACTAAAGATGGCGATCGCTCACGTCGTGGCGACGCGTTCAAATCAGTTTGTTTTGATCGCTCGTCGAAAGAACATTTTTGTCTACAATAGACATTGAATTGTTTGCGTCCGAAGTACAAGCGCGTTATTCAAAGAATGTTTCTGGAAATTGATGCAGGTCTTTATTTATATCATGAATCCAACACAGTCTCTTTTTTCAAAAATAGTTCGTACTTAAGTTAAGAATTTTCTAGCAAAAACACAAGGTTAGATTTTGTCAAAGCACATCTTCGCAAAGCCGACAACGACTGGGCGATTGCCAAACCAAACGAGCTCCCCCGCGCGTCATGTACTTCGCCTCTGTACCGCTTCTACGTAGCCGCCTTGTCGCGATTAGTAATAATGTGAATTCGCATCGAAGTCACTGCCTTTCTCCTTTAACAGTGTAGCCGCATAAATTGCTCATCTAATTCGTTGTAAAGCATATGTGCAATGTAACTCAGATGTATATTTTTTTTAGAGCTACTTGGCGGTTCCACCTTTTTCTTTAATTGACATAAACTATTGTTTAACTGCAATCCCACCTGATAGCAAGCAGTGATTCTACCGTTGATGGTGAGGCGCACTAGTTTTTAAGAGCCCATTTTAGTTTAAAATTGAAGTCAGAGGCTCTGTAAGCTCATCAAATCATGAATCGTTTAGCTACATGCCAGTGTCGAAAACTAGTGAAATCAAGTTCCCATAGTGGCGCCTCAGTGTTTTCTGGTTTTATTCCGCTAAAAACGTGGTAGCGTCAGCCATCCCAGTGGCCACGGTCCTTCACCCGAAGTTGCTGCCCATCGCAAACCGTTTCCGGTTTGCGATCAAATATTAAGTTCTATACCTTGTAATACAGGATAACTACGGATATAGGTTGACTGGTAGAAAATGCCTAAGGCATTGAGTCCGCCGCTGTACTTTTGAGCGTAAAGTGTTTAATAAATAAATAAATATCAAATGTCCATCATATATCACATTGAAGGCATAATTACTAAGTAATTAATTATCCGCTTGCCGAATTTAACTAGATGCATCCGAACTGGAATGCCCACCCGTGTTCCATCATTAATGTTCTAGCTCCAACACACATTCCTGCCATATTGACTCACGTAGGTAGCTACTACATACATCATTTCAAATTCTCGCACAATTTCAAATTGTATTAATAACAATGAACTATAAAATATTTAATACCATGTGTATAATATGATGCTGTTTACGACGCATATTTTCATCACCGTATTACTTACAATCCATCAACGTGTCTCGATGAACAGAGTTAGTATAAATATGTACACGCTACGCAGCTTTTAAACCTACCTATATACAGAATAATTGAGTCTTAACTTCAAAAGCGCAGAGGTCCTCATTTAAACACATGTTTGAACTATTTTTTGTAACCAAACCACATAATATAACGTCCAGTCAAAATATCTCCGGAAACAAACTAGTGAATAGATGTATTTAACTATTACCACAGATCACAGTGGACCACACCACAGTGGTCCACACCACTGTGTACCACACTACCGTTCAATATTGACAGCACCCTCATGTTCGAAGGTAAGGGCAATTTTCGTATTGAAGTGTTCCCACTGATGTGCTGACTGTACCCAGTAAGCCCATCATAGGATTTCAATAAAATTAATTGAAATGCGGGTGTTGCGTGTACATTACTGGCCAAATATGGAGATTTTATCAAAGGTGCATTGTAAATATAGTAATGTAATGCGGGTTAATGGATGCCTATGTATTGCGGGTACCTATACATCAAGTTTATTTTGTACCGCAGACTGTTGCATCTTTCTCACTTCATCATAAATATCCATAATTTAAATATCTACTCTATATAGAGTAAAAAATTAATTGTGTGTAAATTAACGGCTTATCTTTAGATTGTGTCATACCTGGCGCACTCCACACTCTAGGTATAGAAATGTACCTAGGCCACGCGGCGTTTGTTGTAAGGCTAATTCAGTAGTGTCACATGCGTGTTCGAATTACCGCTTGACCCGCATTAATAAAAAAATATTTTTGAATTCTTTATTGAATTATTAAGTATTTGTGACATTTTTCACGTAAAAGATTTAATGACCTAAGATCATTCAATATAAGCAGACCTCCAAGTACTAGTGACTACCTTACTAATACATGGTCAACATATTCTGGTATTACAACTTACAAAATGTTAATTATTATGTATAATAACGTCTTAAATGACCTAATACCCTTTAAAAATGACATACACTTCTCATCAGAAAAATCGGAAACACTTCCTTTTTTATAATTTCTGTCCTAATTTAACACAAACGAGTTTTCATTCCATGAAAAAAATCACATGATTCTTTAGCTGGCAGTTTGGCCATTACAGTGATATGCGAAAATTAAAAATTAAAATTTCATTTGTTTATCCTATAAATGAAATGATTCACTGTTTTGAGACAAATGTGTGTTTAGAGTTGGAGTTTATTTCACCTTTGAAAACTAAAAATTAGCGCTTATCTTAAAACTTTTTGTTCTTTATTTGTTTACCATGACTTCGGGACGTCTGAAAAAGTTTTTTTTTTTCTAAAAAATATGGATACTTCGCCCGCAGGAGCCGCCCAAGTGGTGGCATTGCTGGATTCTGGAGTTAGCCTGTAGTGGCTGAAATATTGCATCTAAGCCTGTCTGTCTTAGAGTCTACAAACGCTATCGGGAGACAATTTTTTTAGGAAATCGACGCCTTAACCGTTGTATCACATATTGAACGCAGATCTACGCGGGATACAATGACTTTTTAATTCTGTCTCTAATTACGGCATACAAAAGGTTAATGCTTTTCAACTGCAGCAGCAGCTTCATGTTGTACGTAGGGTGGCTGTAAGTGACTCTACAATTAGAATGAGGTTGAAGGAACGTGGACTGGTCCCGCACAAGCCAGCAAATCGGTCGAAATTAACTGCAGACCATCGAAGAGCGCGCCTTAACTTTGCACGTGAGCACTTTAATTGGTCATACCTCTGGAAGGGGAACTAAGTCCTCTTTTCTGATGAAGGTATAATTATGCTGTTTGGTAACGACGGAAGGAACAAGGTCTACAGAAGAGATGGAGAATGCTTTGCACAATGCTGCATTGAAGAAATGTCAGCTATGGCAGCGGTTCGTGGACGGTTTGGGGAGGAATCAGCGCCGACGGTAAGACAGAGCTTGTCTTGGTGTCTGGGCCACGCCTATCTGCACTAAACAGTCATCGGTACATCGAACAGTGTGTTGAGCCTCACGTGATGCCCTATACACGTTTTATTGGCAACGGTTTCATATTCAATGCTAGGGCTCACACTGCGAGCATCGTACGAGATTATGTTACCGAAGTCGGTATCTCCATTATGGAATGGCCAGCAAGAAACCCGGACATTTATCCGGTTACCTATAATAAGTTCGAAAAATATTAGACCGAATTTCATTTCACGTAAAGCTTTTCAACTATTTTCATTCCGATTTGTTTTATTTCATCGAAGTCACGTCTGCCACTGTATCAGCTGCCATATTATCAATTCGATTTTTTTCGTTTCTCCGACGTTTCATTCGGTGGAAAAACTTTTCACTGATGTTATTTTTAGTCGAAATAATATTGGTTCGAAGTATTATATTTCCGAAAATTCATTATACCATACTTTTAATTACCAGGAAACTCACGGTCCCAGAACTTAAGGGCAACAGAAAGACACAGGTGTAGTTTTAGTCAGTAAAAATCTTAGACACCCTTCCACTCCAACCTCGAGTAGGAGAAGTCGTTAGATAATTCCTCAAAAAAAAAAACTGAACTGAGCTTCAAGGTGGTGTGGATGAAGCCATTGTTGTCATAAATACGAATTAATGACTCGGCAAAACAATTAAATTTAGTTAATGAGATAAACGTTATCATCATTTCAATTGAATGCACAGAAAGCTGAATGATTACAACCTACATTATACATCAGTCAAATTCCACTGTTCTCTAACAATGACATTGTTCTAGCCCAAACATGCAGTGATCAGGACGTAGGATCGCTACGTTGACATCACACTAATAATTATTATAAAGCCCAGTTTATATGGCTGTTTGTTTAAACTTCTTCACGCTCGAATGGGTGAACAGATTTCAATGAAACTTGGTACATGGGTAGACCATGGTCCTCGAAAATCACATAAGATAATTTTTATCCCAGAAGTATGCTCCCTTGGGATAGTATAAAATAATAATAACTTGTCAAAATACTCGAACTAAGAATTGTTACAAAATTGCGGCTGCAATCTATTTCTATGTGAACACTGATGGTATTCACATCGCAATGATATTTATTAGGAAACAACACGTCTAGTGAAGATGCTACAGAATTCTCATAAATCGCGTCACTGACTTACCTGAAAAAAAGAATGTAACAGCCAATAATTTCAGTTCTAGTAATTTTACTACTATAATAACTCCACCTGCCGCACATTCAGCTTTCTTGGCCGTGGCTTGTAAGGCTGTGCGCAGACAGCGCTACTAGGTCGCGCGTCCGGACCGCGTCGCACCGCAAGCTCCGGTATTTCGCCAACAATCGTTTAATTTGTTTGCAGGAATAATGTCACTAGTTGTTGGGCTCACTTCTCATTAACTTTACGACTTCTGTTTTCGTTTTACTGTAATTTAAATACGCGGATGAGAATTGCGTTTTAATTCACTTTTATGCCGCTTTAATAAAACTTAGTCAATCGGCCATATTTATAAACTATCCATTGGTGATAGAGATCGTTTGATGAACTTTTGAACGCCGTATGAGGAGCGCGGACAAGTGAAAACATTTTGAAGCGTTATTAGTTTCTCTGTTCAGTATCAAAGGTGGTATGCTATGAACTAATGGCGTGAGAGTGCGACAGATATGCACGTTTAAAGTCTCAGATACATTAATTGACACAATGTCCCCAAAAAGACTCGCAACGTTACTCTGTGTCCCCCAACTTGGTCCCCAATATTTTGCAATGCATTCACGAGACGCGGGATATGCTTTTGGACAATTTGACAGAGTTGCGCGTCATGTTGACGCACATTTGGTTCTCTAATGTAGCTGAGGATAAACACGCGCAGTCCACGCACGCGGCGTCTGGCCCCGACACGCAGCGCAAGAACTACACGCCAACTATCAAGAAGCAATCCCAATTTAACGCTAGAACAACAATGTAAACGTCTGCGAGTGTTTCGCGGCCGATAAATTTCTTCTGGGCCTCCACAGTTGGTTGACTAGCTGAGTAAATATTTAGTTTAAATTAAAATAAAGAACACTCTTCCCCGCGCTCCTGCCGAGACCTGGGCGCCTGGTCACTCGCGCTACAGTGGATGCTCTGCTGTGACTCATATCGCCAACTCGCAGACTCTATCCGGATGAGGAACACCGTCGTATTCTCTCAACTAGGAACAATGTGCTATATTAATAACGTTGTCGGTGAGCTGTATTGCACAGACTCCGCATGAGTGATGGCGTTCTCTAAAAATATTCGCTCAATTTGAGTAATATATCATGACGTCACAGTAACATGTGTAAACATCACATTCTTATCTTATTTAACGGAGATTTTGTATGAGATTGTAAAATAATTTGATGCATGGTGTTAGTGTCAATAATCACTGAAACAGTTCAGTGACGTCACCAGAGCATCATTTATCTTGAGGACACGTTCCTAGGTTCAATTTGCCAGCACCAGTCTAGTTCTTAATAAAAATAAAACTGTGTCTTTGTCCGCTGCCAGTGAAACATGTCTCCAGAATGACCATCAAACCCAGCCAGGAGCATTACTTTGTTTGATTTATTTCATCACCACTGCTCTAAAAACGGTGAAGAAAAGCATCGTGAGGAAACCGGCATGTCCTATAACCTAAAAATTCGAAGACATGTTTCATCCACCAACCCGAACTGGGCCCACGTGGTGGATTAAGGCTCATTTCAGAGAGGAGGCCTGAGTCCGAACAGTGGGAACGTTATAAGGCCGACTATGCTAATGGCACTAGGCGCAGCATCAGATATCAGTATCTTTTACAGTGCTTGGACATCACGCTTAGGTGGATACACGCCACGCTAGCGTCACACCGCGTGGCGTGAACCGTGGTCAAACGTGGCATCACCCGCTGGCTGACGACCGATAGTGGACAGTGTACTGATGAACACAGAGTTGTAACTTTTAGTGCCCCTTGAACGGAAAGGTGTAAGTCTGGTTTCACATTAAAAAATCAACTAAATGTTGTTGACGGAATACTCTCATTATAGGTGTTGTAACTATATTTCGCTACAGCGCAGCGGCGTTTTAGTTTTTTGTTTAGTAGTTTGAGAGCACATTTAGACGACCAGACGCAATGTGTCACGTGTCACAGACTAATGAGTCCGGCGAGACTTCATTTATCACGAGAGAGGGAGACAGAGAAGCCTCCTCGCTAGCCGCGCGACATATTATGTCACAATAATCGGTTGAGGGGATTTTAATTATGCCACCTGCTTGCTGCCTTTATCACAGTTTTGAACAATGATACAAGTCTTCTACATGATACCGTAATTTTCGATACTTCTTCATATTAGCCTCTCGTGAAGTTCCAATCTGTTTCTTCAGGTGGGAGAAAAACCATAAAAATCTTTTTACCTGATTAAAATTCACACATATAATATACACTCTCAAGAACTATCCGAATATACTCTAAACTCAATATATTCGTAAGACACATCATGTAGGCCCGTAACAAGCGTCTGTCGAAGTCTTAAACGTGTCTGAGGCTCTTGAAGTAACTAAACTAACTTGCTTCAAGAGCTAAAAATATAATATTTCATCCAAATATTAAATCTGCTTGAAGAAAAACATGTCAGTTGACTCCGCGGGCCGTTAGCTTTTAATGAAAAATGTTTAGTTGACGCTCAATTGTTTGCCGAGTTTGAGACAAACATCACGACCAACGGCTGCTGGGCGCTGTGGGCCGAGAGATGGTGTGTGCTCCGGAACCACACCGGACTTGTAAGTGTACCGCACCGAACGTTAGCGAAATTAGTAAATGGCAACGTCTTCGTAGTCGTTACTCTCAATACCCGGACGGAAACCCCATAAGCAAGCTTTGAAACACGTTTTGGTGAAAGGTCCTGTTCCGGAGTGTCAATACTGCAATCAATACAAAATTATGAGAGACAGCGTGTCGCCTTAATTACGATCCATTCAACACACAAATACCCTCAAAGTACGAATCCTTCACTGGACGAGATGTGTATAGCTAAGTATTCGGAGGTAGG
Organism: Mythimna vitellina; assembly: GCA_949316375.1. NCBI lineage: Eukaryota > Metazoa > Arthropoda > Insecta > Lepidoptera > Noctuidae > Mythimna > Mythimna vitellina. The sequence continues at coordinate 39,436,240 of OX438684.1, forward strand.
TCGTGCTGTCGCGCGCACCCGAACCCAAATTGTCCGTTAAACATCACTTATCTTGAATCCCGATCGTGAACTTATTGTCACTCAATAGGAGTTCCGTTTCCACGCATAAAATTAGCCTCCCTCCCCCTCCCTCTGAACTGAAGGCCCTTGTTGAAGGTACTTGTTTGTATCTACGAGTACGAGGTGACCAGTTTCACAACTCTCACAAAGCTAAGATTTTTCCGAAAAAGATTTAAACGACAAATTCGTTACATTATGAAAGATTTCTGAAGCACTAGGGAAGAAAGTGAAAAAGAAAGAAAGGAATCAATTTGTGTGTTGAGTCGAGGCAATGTCGAGGCGAGGGAATCGGGTCATTGTGTCAACGTCGCGTCCGACTTACAATAGCTCTCGACACGCGCTCCCATCTCTACGAAACACAAACAATGACGTTTTGAACACAATGTAGCGAAGCCTTTGTAAATAAGCCGGGGACAATTGATTAGTAATATTGTAACCTGGGTAAAGACGAAACCTATTTCCGAGCAGAGCTTAGAATATTTGGTTTTATTTTGAGCTAAAAGCGATTGAATAAGAGTAAAATCACTACTTACCATCAGGTGGTGCCGCAGTCAAACACTAGTTTATGTTAATTTAAAAAAATCCCTTACATAACTTTCGCCTCTCGCAGTGCTGGAGTAGCTCACATGGCTACTCATACAGGAGTCTGTCCACTACACTGTACCGTACCATTGCCATGTTCGGTAGATAACAACAAGCAAAAAAAATATTTTTATCACTATGTCCTTGTGTTACCGACCAACACTATCGCGTGCCATCGGCATCAGTGGCATCTGCCGTGCATGGCACGTGACGGTGTTTTGTCGGTGAGCATACGGGTTATCACCACATATGAAAACCGTTCTAAGCCCATGTTTCTTAAAGCCATAATATTTTTAATCTTTCACAGGTATAAATGTGAAAGTTTGTGAAGATGAATGAATGCATGTTAGCTACCCTTTTACTCAAAAACTATTTGATGAAACTTTACAGTACTGCAAGCTTGCGCATCAGGATAACATATATTCTATAATTTATAATGGAGGGAAGTTCTATTTCCAAGCAAAGGCATACCCGGTCATGGTATGATACGGTGGGGTGGGTAGAATCTTTAAGGGTTTTTTCAAGTTTGTAATGTGAGTACCATGGAGCTATTTATGGTTTTTAGGTTACTATTAGTCTTGTTTAACATAAAGGAGGATGGCAGTTCAGAGTTAGTCATATTCACTCAAATGACTTACTGACTCAATGGTCGCGCGTGTATTGGATCATTCGGTACCCTTCAAAATGGTTGAGCTGAGTGCTGCTAATATTCGTGCAATGTCCGTGAACGGCTGCTGGCAGTTGAGACTGGTCATCTCTTAGCTGGCAGTTGCTATTTTAATATCTATATTTAGTTTTAATTTTTACTTTATTTACATTGATCTCACATAAAAGTAGCGACAAGGAAAATATAACCCAGGTATTTGTAATTAGTTTTGTTTAATTTCTTATAGTCCATTCTAGGTTGTCTGGTAGATATCCGCCATTGTACCCATAGACTTAAGTTTCTGTGAAATTGATTCTATTCTAAATGACATGATTAAAAAGAGTGTCCATGGAGTTTCTTGCACTTTCTTCTCCATAGAGAACTACGCTTCGGAATGTGCAATTAGCATCATTTTTCTGACTGACTTTTTGACATTTCCAAAGTGCTTTAAATCTTGAATCTTTGAGTGCATGCACACCGCGGCGTAGCTTTTCTTAAGTCACGTGCGCGGAGAGCTGTGGTGAGCCACGGAAGGCTTACGGTGCGTCGCATGACGAGACCAACAGAATATGTTCCGCAAGCCCGCTTTGTAAACCGCGCTGTTGCGACACCGCCAGGGAATTAGACACGTCATAATGAATATTGTGACATTTGTTGTAAGTATTTTTGAAGCTACGGATATAAGAGTCAAAAATAACTTTGAACCTGTTAAGAAATAGAGTGAACGTTAAAAAACTGCATTTCTTTAGTTCATCCGTTTCGTAATCTGGCACAGACCCACACTAACTGCTAAGCTACTTCTGACACCGTCTGATCCTATGTGACATCTTTCAAACCAATTTCTTGATTGATGCGTATTATACAAACATGCTAAATGATACTAAACCAGGCGACGGCGAGGCGAGCGGGGGCGACAGTATCGCACCTGGCCTAGACTCAACCAAGGCCCAGCCGCGACCCAGTGAGAGGGAATGGAATGCGAATGAATGAATTGCCACCTTTTGCGAAACAGATGTTAGCGAAGAAGATGGCCGCAAATGAAAGACCACATGAGACACCCCAGGCATCGGGAGCCGCGGGAGACGAGAGCGATCCCCGGCCACTGTTAAAGCGGGCTAGTCTAGTCAATTGGTTGCTAGTCATCCAGCCGTCCGGTAAAAACTGAGCTCAAGTCAATGACGGCGCGTAGTGTACCAAGCGCGAATAGAAGAGATGTCAGCAAAATTGGGGGCCTAGCAAGGCTGATGCACGTTAGAGCCACGGGGATTTTCTAAAAAGGAAACCCATGGCGTGACGCCAAGGGCAACTGAAACGCGCAGGTGAACACACACGCCCTCTCATTCCACCTTTGAGTGGGAGTGATTTCTACTATATCAAATGATTTCCCAACTCAAAAAATAAAATGGTACGACATCAATATTTGTGTAAACTTATCCTTATTGACACGTAGTTATGGATCACATTACAATTGTCGTTGGCTCCAGTTATTAGGTTAACAGTAATTAAATCATCGCTGAATATTAAGTGAGCTTGCCGACGATTAGTGCTCCATTGTCACCCTTAACGATTAGCCGTTTGAGGGGAAACGGGCATTATGCTGGAGCTGGGATTCAGCCTGATGTTCATCCATATTTTCATCAATCCTATTAGAATTTCAGCTTACTTTATCTTATCAATTCCAGCAGAAGATAAATATCCACACCGCCATCCAATCAGAGCAAAGGAAAAGAAAACATTCTATGAAAAGAATCAAATCGATATCGTTCGGCTTTTAATGAATCAGGTCCATTATCTCTGGTCTCGTCGGGTCGCGGCGGATTCCGGTAAACGGCGAACACACACACACCTAATGTGGAGAAAGAAGTTCTACACGAGCTGGAAAACAAAACTTATGTGTGGACAAAGCAGGCTGTAAAAGTCCTAATAACAATATTGCTCGCAACACAGAATACACGAGGTAGTAGTGCCTGCCGGGTATAATATCCGTCTTTTTTATCAACAGATAAGAAATTGCAGGGCTGTTAAAGTTGTGACTAATATTTATTATTTACTAGTTCTTCGGAAATTCTTGAAAACGTAAGCTGTCCACGACGATTTCTTCCAAATTTCAAAACATCAAGTAATGTAAATAGTAAAGTCAGCAGTGAATATTTCTTTATAAACGCAAGTCGATTATGTACGTCACAAGTTTATCGTCAAATAAAACTTCTCTGAAGACGTTAGGAAGCGATTAGTGACCATTATCCAGTTGTTCTCCACCTGTTGAATGTTTGTACTTGTACGCGATGAAGTGACAACTTAAACTCGTCGTATAATATTGTCATAAACGCTCAGGAAAACTGTGATATCATATAAGAACTTGAGAAATTTATTTTGCAACTGTTCCTTTTTTAAAATATGGAACAAGAAAAATAAAAATACTGGGCTGGTTTTTACCTCGGTCAGTCAAGAGCGTCCTTTTCGAGGAAATTTTTTATACAATCGCTCTTACGTGATTACGACGTTATTACACATCTTTCTCTAGATATTTTCGATACACAACTATCTTGTGGACATTACTCGTATCTAGGCTTCTATAAAAATCAAAACATAAATTTGTGTAAAACTAATCTAGGGAAGATCTCTAAAAATCTGCTTTTTTACGTGAACTTTGAACCTCCATAATGTAGGTACCCATAAATTAAAACTCTCCTCCGCCTATGGCTCCTCCAGCAGCGGTGTCCGACGCTTACCTCGATGGCGACGCACTTCCGACGTCTGGCTCCCAAACTAAATTGGACTGGGGCTGCCTTTGGGCGGCTCCTGCCCAACCTGGGGGTTCCAGACGTCTCATGCCGGATGGACCAAACGATTCCAACGTAGAGCACGTTGGAATCGTTTGGTCCATCGCCGATTCCCCGACGGACAGACAATTTCCCGCGAAGCGGCGAGTCTCCTTGCTGGCCAGCCACCGTGGGATCTAGAGGCAACAGTCCTTGCACGCATGCACGATCTGCGCATGGAGGTACAACGCTGGGGCGAAACTCCGCTACCACGACAAGTCGCAACATGGCGGACAGAGCTCCGGCGGGATTTCATGGCAAAATGGTGACAGCGACTGTCGCAACCCAGCGCTGGGCATGCCACAATTATGGCGGTAAGTCCCCTCTTTGTGGCGTGTTTGGAAAGACCTCACCGCCGCCGGGATTCCGACCCCGATTTCCGGCCACGGTAGGCGCGGACTTGCGGACGGCAAGCAATGGGTGGCTCGCCGTACGGACCGAGCCCAAGTCGTCGACGGCGCGTACTGTTCCACGCGCGCCTCAAGATGTCAGCAAATCGTAGGGGCCCAGCAGGGTCGAAGCCTACGGGTAGTGTGAAAGTGAAACCCGGGGCCCTGGTACGAAGGCAAAGAAGGAACAGGAGTGGGTTTTTAGTCAGTAAAAGTCTGACACTATCTCCCGCTCCGCCCAAGAGCGAGATTTGTCATAAGATGATTTTCCCACCAAAAAAAATCCTAACTGTTTTAATGAGGTATATTAGAGCTAGTTTTATCAATTCATTTCAACACATAGTTGTCAAACAACTCATTAAGGAGTACCTAAGTGAGTTGGAAATATGCAGGAAGTTCCGCTTTGTGACATGTGACCGCAGATGGTGGCGGCAGTGGCTGAACTCAATTATACTTGCTCACTTACATGCCAGTTACGAATGCCCGCAGCATTTGCAACTGTTGCGGTCAACTATAAAGGTTATTCTCAGTTGCAATGTAGTTGTCACAAAGGGAATGAAAGATTTACTACAGGTAATAGACTGATACATACCAGCGTTGCACGACATAAAGACATATCTCCGAACTCCGACTAAGTACTTAACTCTTAACTACGTCAAACTCTCGTAAAACTGAATCTAATCGCAACCGGCTTACGCGACAAAGTTCCGCTCAGCTCTGTTCAAACAAACTAGATCCCCTTCAATCATATCGCGACTTACCATCTTCGACAAGGTTTTAGCGCGGAACACATTTTGCAAGTTTACAACCTTGTCGCTATACGGGGGCCGGGAGGTAAGAAAGATGTATTTGGCAGGAGCACGCCAGGCGCCTGACAGCCTGATCCCGGGCCTCGATGAATGTTTTTCATGTTGTTGCGAAAATCCGCGAATTTGGAGTAATGTAGCAACGAAATAGGATCACTGTCTACTTCGCGCTCAACTCAAGACTTGAATAGATAATGTGTATCCAAATTCGAGATCTTGTTATCTTTACTACATCAAAACCATTATTAATGCACATTCTCATCATGTTCTTGTTAAATACGCTTTCATTGTGTAGCCCGTTCATAATCTTACAATATTTCCTTCAGTACAAATCTAGTGGTGGAAATTATGATGAAGTTCAACCACCTTGAGATAAACACAAAAATCAGATGTGACAGTCAGTTTAGAGTTTATTAATTAAGTGGAGGAAAAACAACAGCTTTAGAGCAGTTTGTGATGTCCATTTAATAACGCTCAAGTAAATGAGCGAACAAATTGTGTACAACAAGCTAAGATGGCGCTCGGATTACGCGACATTTTACCTTTTTATTCAGGCGCGCGATTTTTATACAATTTTCATAAGCTTTGAGGTAAACTACCATTTTGTTGAAACTGTTTTGCGAGTTAACAAATTCTATCAAAAATATAATAAGTTAGGCTTCACTTGTACGCTCAAATGAGAAAGAGATTTAAGAGATTTGATCAAGTTAATTAATAAATATTATAATGTACACGTTATGAAAATTCTCGGGCCATTAAAAATATGAATCACTTAAAATAATGGAATAAAGGTACCTATACTGTAACAAAATTGTGGTTTCACCGTTTTAAAGTGCAACGCTTTTGATCCAGCACGTACTCACGTAGCGCTGTGTCCACCACCAGGCTATGTACTTTGTGCACGTTTGCGGTGCGGCCGCACTCACCACTTGGTTAGCCTCTGCGGGTAAGCCGGCTGAGGCCAGCGCGCTTTATGTACGTGACACGTGACGTCAGTCAGGGGGAGCGATCCTACGACCCCTACCTACACCATACAGTTGACAATATTCGCCAACACGCAGCCGGATCCGTGATCTTGTCCCGTTGACGTCATCGCACAAAAGACCTCATATTTCCATCTCCGTTAACCTCACATAAAAATAAACCTAAACACAATAACAACAGCTCATTTGTTTACCCCAACCAAAAGGCAAACACATTATAATTCGTATTTTGTCGAGGGAATCCTTATAAAAGCTAAAAGCAAAATTAAATACACATATGAGATGATTTTTTACGCTAGCGTCGATTTTATACAGAAAAATAAACAAGTTTTGCCCCTTTTACGTTGTGACGTGATTCAGGCTTGGTGGGACGGAGTCGTGACGTTGCCGTACAGTAGTCGTGAGCTGTAAACACTTTGTGTGCCTGTAAACAAAATATTAAATGCCTGTTGTACAGTGCATGCATGCACTGAGGTAATGTCCAGTTTAACTGACGAAATTTTGTTGCTATTGTAATGAAAATTAAATCTCCACTGGCAAGAATAATGTGAATCATATTATGTTAGAATGTTTCTAATTCTTAGTTCACACGACTTAGCTAGTTCATGTGTTTGCGATTCAGTTTCCTTAAAAACAAGGCACTCTTACGAGACCGGAGTGGCATCGACTTCTAAATTTGTGAAGCACTAAACTGTTCAACAATAACTTTTTCAAAACATCTTGTTGTCAATTATTGCAAACTTGGTACGAGGGACACTCGCCCGAAACTCTGCATAACAAAACATTAAAAAAAAAACAAAGTTTTAATTTGGATGTCAGTTGAGTTTCCTAGGAGCGAAGTTCTTTTGTGTATACGGTGTTTAGATGAATTGGGAATATTGTCGTAGTAAACGTATTATTGAGTTAGCTCAGAGCGTTTTTATTAAGTATAGGCTCGGATCTGACCACTATCTCACCTGATGGTAAGCGATGATGTGGTGGAACATGTTTGCCTCAATGCAATCTATTCACCCTTGACTTAAAGACCTCTAGTTTGTAGCTATCAGGAAACTCGAACACTGGCAGCGGATTCCACTCTCTAGCTGTACGCACAATGAATGTGTTCCTGAAACGTTATATGCTTGAAGCTCAGCCAGGTCACGACGAGTGCTGCCAGGTGGCGACAGCTCCGTCACACGTGGACGTCACGGCTGATAGGCTTTGTGACATTCTCTAAACCAGTGGACCCTGTTTCTCTTATTTGGTTACGTTGGCTACTCGACTGCTGAAAATTCACTTATTTTTGGTAGCTTTGAATTTTCATGGTCTCGCTTTTATTGTATTGAACAGCCATAATCATTATGCTATTTTGACAAAAACAATCCGATTCCCGACTTATCCAATCCCAGCAAAACCCATGAAGCAAAACGCAATAAAAAAAGAAAAGATCTTGACGAATAACTAATGGCCGTATTTTGTGGGTTTAACGGACAAATGAAGCACGAACAGTTACAACCTTGATGTATACCGTCTCCCGGCGCCAGTCGCGAGCTCACAGCGCCGCGCCCCTCGTCGTCCCGTACCATCGTCGTAACTGAACGGACTTTTGTAAAAATTAATGGTATCTCCAGTTTGTTGTTACGAAGCAATTAAAACAGCGGCTTCTCGAAACACGGCTTAATGAGAACTGAAAATATTTAAGTCATGAAGGGTTACCGTTGGTAAATAAATACCTACAATTAAAATAATGACTGCTAGGATTATAACCGGATATCATCGTTTTATAGTTCTGCTCTTGTCCTGAGTTGTAGCCCAGCGCCCACCGCTAGTGGCCGTCATCTTAACACCCGCCTCCTCTCAATCCTATCATGTTTCACACAACGATCCTTCGTTCTTTTACGATCGTTTTTTTTTTTCTCTTTTGTAACCGAGGAATCGCCAAACTTAAGTGGCAATGGGCAGGGCACATTGCCCGTAGAAGGGATGGCCATTGGGTTCGAAAGGTTCTGGAATGATGACCATGCACCGAAAGACGTAGCTTTGGAGAGCCTCCTACAAGGTGGGCCGATGACTTGGTAACGGTTGCGGGAGTCTGATGGATGCCAGACGCACAGGACCGTTCGTTATAGCGACACTTGGGCGAGGCTTATGTCTAGCAGTGGACGTCTTTCGGTTGAAATGATGATGATGATGATGATGGACCATTCACATTCGTACTCAAACTCTTGAACAACTTACGAGATCATCCTCATTACTCTCCTCAAGGTATCGTTCATCGACCCTATTACCAAATAATAAATATAAAAACCTGAGTTCTGAAACACGAAATTTCCATAGTAAAGGTAATTTTAGACCAAAGTATTAGTTGGGGTCATAAATATGGCCATAAGTCCCTCTTTTAGGAGTGGCTGGAAAGGCAACACGGCTCCCTTACCTTCCGTGTGATGCAGGTCCTCACCGGACATGGTAAGTTCGGGAGGTTCCTACACCGAATTCGTGCGGAAAAAATGCCCGGGAGTCACCATTGTGTGGACCACCCGGAAACATGGTGGCGCAGACACCGCTGTGTTCGGAGCAAGGACATGTTGCAGGCGGTCACCTAATGCTACGCGCCTAATGCGATACGAGTAATGCTAGCAAAGGGGGAGGCCGCACGTGCACGCGCGAGGCAATAGCCCCGCGTCCGAGCCGCCGGGATTTCGATCCTGATTTCCGGCCACAGTAGGCGCAGGCTTGCGGACGATGAGCAATGAGTAGCTCGCCGTCCGACCGTCCGGTAACCGTCCGGACCGAGCCCAAGTCGTCGACGGCGCGTAGTGTTCCACGCGCGCCTCAAGAAGATGTCAGCTACTGTAGAGGCCCAGCATGGTCGAAGCCTATTAGCGCCAAGGGTCTAAATCTGAAAAGAAGACTCGGCCCTGGTATGTAAGGCAACGAAGGAACAGGGGTGGGTTTAGTTAGTAAAAGTCTAACACTATCTTCCGCTTCGCCCAAGGGCGTGGTATGTCATTGAATGATTTTACTAAAGAAAAAAAAAAGAGACCAAAGCATATTTCGTTGTCTATAACTCTATACCAAAGTAAAGGAGAGGAAAGGAGAGTGCGAAGACAAGAAGATGTTTCAAGAGAAATGTAACGTTTAATACTACAGTCAATCTAAATATTTGTGTGATGTATAGAAGATCAAGCACCATCCTACAAAAAATGACATAAAGTCAGGATGGGCTACCAGTATAAGCACCAGAGGTGGTCATATCTCTTGCTGTCTAAAGTACCAGTTAGATCAAATTTAATATCAATTCAATTTTATGCATAGTGAGTTTTAGTGCTCACAGTGGTCGTCGGTACACGTATGTGGTCAGTCACATACGTGTACCTGTGTATTTTTTTTTTTATACTTAACTTTGTTTACAAATACCGCGAGACAAAAAGCTCAGTAAACAGCATATTACGTAGGTAGATTCAGACACAAAGACTACCTTCAGTTCAGAAGGATGAGCTGTAGACCGCGAAAGAAAAAAAAATAGCAAAAACATTTAGCACCACCCTACGTGAAGTTCCCTCTTATAAGGTAATTTAGTTCAGTGTTCCTCCCGCATAAGACAGTCTTGTCGTCGAACTCCGCGTTTGATAGCTTTTATTTTTTTATCGACTTCAATAATAGGAGAAGGCTTTCAATTCGGTTGTGTGTTTATATCTAAATGCATGTAGTTCTAAATTCGCGACTTTGCAAAATCTAGCTGTGACCACGACTATACTAGTAATGGTATCCAGAAGTAATTAAGGAACTTCTCAAATACTATAGGCATACCTTATTATAGTGATTTTGGTATTGCCATCAACAACAAATCAAGCAAATCATTTGGAAAGTGTCATTTGATGAAAGGGAATGATGAAGAGAGCCACAGATGGTCAACGCATAACGGCCAACGAAATTTTCGATGAGATTTTCATGTCTGTCAATAGTATATTTCCATTAATACAATTAATTATGATAAAGATAACTTAAATGAATGGTTTTCAAGAAAATAGCTCTAATTTTCAATATAAAAAAATAAAATGTATTCTTACATTTTACAAAAGTCAATTCTTGTAGCTACATACGTTACCGTCAGAACATGAACGTACAAAAGGCGTGTTATTGAAAGAGAAATAATCAAAGCCGTATTAATTGAACCCGCAAGTGGCGCGCATCTCTTTGCTCATTAAGCTTGAGTTGAGACAAGTTTAGCGACGGTGTGGTGGTGGCGCCTCCTACTGGTTCTCTTGTGTCTTTTAATCCTGTTTCACGGAGTTGAGACAGAATTTCTAAATTAATCCGTAAACATCGACATTTAATTTAAAAGGTTCTAAATATGAAAGGAATCAAATCCCAACCAATGGAAAACATTAACCATTTCATAGCTTATTCTAAAATTCGGCATCGCAATTGTAAATATGCCTTTGATAGCAAAATCTGATGTTTTATTACGTCCAGTCCTGCCGAGGTATAAATGGCCAAGGCCATCCCAGTACCCCAAGCGATATGTTATATTTTTGTTCAATTAAAACTCGACGAAAGCTGATATTTCCATATTTACACAGGTTAACAGAAGTGATCCCCAAAATGACTCTCTTTTTGTTCGTGAAGCCAAACAATTTGTTTGTTCGATTTCGCCTACACGCTCATCAAGTAAGGCTTGTATTTAATTTGTTTCACATGAATCCAAGGTAAGAAGTGTGAAGCGCGAACCGTTGATAGAATACTCGTAATTTGGAACAAAAAATCTTGGTTAGTAACGAAAGACAGGCGTTTAATATTGACTCTAAAACAAAAGGAGTATCTAACTATAAGTTTGTCGATGTGGGAACTGTTCGGGCGACATCGGGGGCGCTCGGGCGCGTTTGCTCGCCGCGACGACAAGTTAGCTGATAATAAGTTTATAACTGCGAGATCAGCTAACTGGCTGTGAGCACTATTGGCGAACGACTTGATGCGATCCTATCGTAACATATCGGGAATTTAGTTTGGAAGAGCAAGTTTGATAAGCTTCCGCTCAATGGATATTTTACAATGCGTTTCATTTTGTTCGATCTGAATTATAACTTTAGGTCCTTTATTTTTATTCAATACAATATTATATCTGGCATCAGGTCTGCTGTTGTAAGCGATTGTGTGGACTGTGTGGGATGTCGTGCAACTTCAATAGGACAGCGGGCTGCAGCCGCTAACAGTCACAACATTGAGCGGCTCCACTGAACTGTTTGTGCCCCAACTCTATGGTCAATGAATACAAGATTTTCTCCATTTTCTGGAATAAACAAAACGCAATTGGTACCGTAACGGCTTGTGTAGGTACTATATTCCGCTGGTCCCTTTCAAAGAAGCAATAAATGAAAATGCAACGTTCGGCATTGTGTTCATGCTACGTTGATTAAGTAAAAATAATACGGCTGCTGGGCTCCAGAGCTGCTCGCGAGTGTTCCGACCTCTCGGCTATGCACTGAACACTTTTACATCACAAAGCTAGCTGCTCAACGTTGAAAGATTCCATTGAATGAAACTAAGTGAATAGTGGCGGGTTAATACGTATTATGGTCACGTCTTCATGTTAATGTACTTTCTTGTTGAGCTAGTTCAATAGTAATATTATTTCAATTATTACTAGCACGTTGCTTGCGACTCTGTTCGCGAGAATGTTTTCGTAAAAACTTTAACACCCTCTAAACGGTCTTTTGAGGGTAGTTTTGAAAAACTAATATTGTCAAACTTTACTATTCATTTAAATTAGAATTTGTGCCAAGTTTCAAGTTCATTAACTCCAGAATTAAGTTAGAATTTGTGCCAAGTTTCAAGTTCATTAACTCCAGAATTACGTTAGAATTTGTGCCAAGTTTCAAGTTCATTAACTCCAGAATTACGTTAGAATTTGTGCCAAGTTTCAAGTTCATTAACTCCAGAATTTCGTTAGAATTTGTGCCAAGTTTCAAGTTCGTTAACTCCAAAATTAAGAATTCTCCATGCAAACTTTAAGATTCTCTAAATTGTCTTACGGGGATAGTTTTGAAAAACAAATAGTGACAGTGTGTGCAGTGTGCAGAGCATGTTTGGAGGGGAAGGAGACGATTGCACATGTGCTCCTATACTATGTGTACGTATTTCAGTTACTGCACAGGCGTAACTGAAATACGTACACGAACCTTAGGATCCCTGAACTCCCTTACCCTGAAAAACCTAAGAGGCCTAATCTGTTTTTGAAGAGAGGTGGGCTGGTTGGAATGAGCCCTCCTGAGTTTATGGCCGCCATGGTCCACGTACAATGGTCCCAATGGTCCACGTACATTGGTCCACATAGGACTAAGTGCGGAAACCATACCTAAATAGAATAGAATAGAACAAATAGTGACAACCTTTATTATTTATTTACAAGTTACTACACGTGCTAAGTTACAAGTATATTGGATTACGGAATAAGATTTTGCATACAAACGAAATTTCCTCTTTTCACCTTCTTTGAGGTTGAATTTCTTAAAATCCCTTCTTAGTGCTCGCCTACGTCACAATAGTTTCATGTTACTAGGCCCAATATTTTCGGTTATGCGTTGATATGTCAGTTTAGTTGCTATTTTTAATCGTATATATATTTATAGATTTTCTGTTTGATTCGAATACAAAAAGAGTGTTAATGAGGCATCGGAGATGAGCGAGCTCGATAGTGACTGTTTACATAATCTTATCGTCCAGCGCTTCCATCCATTCATTTCCAACCATTGATTTCCACAACAGAAGAGTGTATTCATCTGATATTTTCAATGACATGGTAATGTTATAAAGGCAAACGCGGAGAGGGGGAGACTTTATTGAAGGCTTCGGGACAGGATGCAATTATTGAGGCGGATAACGCAATTATGAGTAGGGACGTACACTCGCGCTCGGCCTGCTGTGTTTGTAGAATGTACTGCGATATTGACTGGTGTTCAGTCATTAACGAGGTGCAGTTATGTGGAGTTAGAATGACGAGTGGTGGACTGCCCAATGAGGTATTTATTTCAAGAGGTATTTTGGTATCTACGCAGTTAAGTTGTGATTCTAATTTATTTGGTTTCTGTATGTTGCACTTTCATAAACGATTTCAATGAACCTACCTGCGATAGTTCTTAAGCAAGTACAGTAGACTGTTTCACTACAAATAATACATCTAAGATGCTGCGCAAACGTAGACACTTTTTGTTACCGACAGGGCACACCATCACAGGAAACTAGCAACTATCCTTGTCCTGTACCGACTATCGGACACAGTCGCCGTTTGCTGCTCCTGGTCACTGGCACAATTCGTTGCTTGTTTTCTGTTAGTTTCACGTACGTGTCGTACATAGGATATGGACACCGATTGCACATCTTCCGTATAATATTAGATAGATAGGTAGATAGATAGAACATTTATTTGATGCACACAAAATAAGCAGACAATACACAAAAGCACAATAAAATTACAAAACTAAGCACATAAATTACCAAAATTTTAAGAATTTAAACAATCACAAACATATTTGTTTAGAAAGTTTGATATCTTCTACTGTCGACTTTTTTATCGGCTTTACGTTTCCAATTACCGACAACGAAAACTTTTTTATCGGCAACGAATACCTGTGTGTCAAGTGGAAGTAACTGGGAAAAAGGGGGTGGCCTGTTTCATGTTGGTTGTATAGAAATTAAATATTTATTGGTAGCTTGTACCCGACACAAAACATAAAAGTGCAGCCCAACACCGAGGGTTAACCGAAACCTTTTAATAACTATATTGAAACACAACATAACTGGTTACAACTAGATAGCGAAACCTGCACAATGGGCTAACTAAATTGTTCCCCTCATGTCGACACTAATTCCAGTTACGGGAATTGCTATGGTTGGATTATGTTTCAAAGATCTCATTGGCTCTTCCTCGCTTTGCCTTGTTTCATTGGAAAATCGAAAATTGAAACGAATTTGTTCTTTTTCTAGTATTCAGCGTTTTGATAGTATAATTTAGCCAGAAGCTAGAAAATCCTTTAACCATTTCAGTGCCGATGGCATCTCTTATAAATGAATTACGAATATAAACAATTAAATTGACCCTTCCCTGGCCGAGATGATCCCTGAAATAATAGATCCTATGCCAGTCATCACCTAGGTAGAAGTTGTCATTATAATTTAATTAACGTTATTCGACTTTAGGCAAGTGGACACTAGTGTACTATTAAAGAGTTAAGAGTTGCGTCCTGAAGATAGTACAGTGTGCTTGTGCATCTTTAGATGCTAAGCTTCAGTGGGCGCAAGTGTAGGCTACACATAGATGAACTATTATCGGAAAAGCTTAGCTCTGCAGCATACGCTGATTTGGATACAGCCCGTTTAGTTTCGGCACTTGAGCTATTTTCATAGTGTCATACCGTACGGTGTCCTATTGTGAAGAAATACCGCCAATATGGATACCGCAGTCTAGTCTGGAAACTATTTTTGTTTTTCAGAAAAAGGTCATTTGTTCAATTTATAAATTAAGTCCCAAATACTCCTAAAAAGATACATTGAAAGCTATTGCTTTCTTCTCAGTGTATAAATCGATAAAAAACAATGATATTGATTATGTCAATACTCGGCACGAACATAGGGTTGTGGTTCCTGGTAACTACATACTCAAACACATCAAACGGTGTTTATGTCCTTAACTTAGTTTCTGCAACTCCGATTTTATTCTTCGAACAATATTAATAATGTGAAACTGTTTACAATAAAATGAAATACAAGAAACTAAAAGAGTGATGAATATAAAGAGTAAACGAAAGAGGAAAGTCAAAAACGAGGGATGGAATGAGGAATGATGTGATATAACAGAGATTGAATGATAGCGTGACGATTATCGCTTTGTGCCGCCTAGCACAAGAAACCTGAGATCACAGCTTTATGGTGTGTAAGAGATTCTCGTAGCTCCCAAGCATCATCTATCAATTTAAAAATATCGTGCCTTAGATATAGCAATCCATCCACGATAACAAATGTTTCTTATTTCACCAACGTTGATTTGAAAAAAGCTGAAGATTTTGCAAATGAATAAAAATGCGCTCGAAGATTAGGACGATTTCATTCATAACTTAGTCATATCTGGAAGAACTCCCTCGACGAGTAACATCGTATCGTTTGTTTTGGTAAACATTTAACTTTTCCCCACATCCTAATAAGATTATGACTATCTAAACCGACAAAGTTATGCCGTAACGTATCCGCGTCGTCCCCGGGGAACAGAAAGGAATAGCCATGAAAGCAGAGTCTCCAATTTATCGGTAAAATGTTCAAGAAAATGGTAATAGGCAAGTGAGGGTTGGCTAAGCATCTTGGAATTATTTGTAAGTTGAAGCCTCTCAGGACCTGTTGTGGGCCATTGTCGGCCATTGCCGGCTGATGTCCCCCGTGCCCCGCATTCCTCGTTTATGTGATATTACTGGCCTGCCAATAAGGACACTTTTTTATAACCACTTGGAATATATTTTTTTACGAATTTATCGGTAGGGTGGATTTGACATTGCGTCAAATGATTCTCTTTGTAATGTTTCAACGCATTAAAATGGTTTTATTTTCTTTTTACAGCCTCTCTTTTTCCATCATCTTCGGGTTATCTTTTCCTTATTGAAATGACAAAAATAGCAATAGCTTTATCTTACGCATCTCTTCGCATGATTTATTTCACACAGTTATTTCCATTACGTACTCGTATATCTCGTCCCGTAACAAATATTCTTTTGCGTCACAGTAAACTTGGCAAATGTTAACTAAAAAAAAAAAACTGAATTAATTCGTGGCACAAAACTAGTTTCCAGCAAGTCAGCCATGGACGTCAGGAAGAGGGAGCATTTAGTTCACAATTTATTCTTTTAAGTTAATTAATTTTAAAGAAAGGGAACTATTTTTTTTTTATTATTGACAGGCTCGCGACAGACCACTATCTCACCTGATTGTAAGCTAACTAGGTAATATTTAGTTTATTTCTTCGAGTTATTCAGTAACCCAGATTGCGTTTTGATCAAATACTCGTATGAATAGTATTGGGCTATAGGTTAGCTTAGTTAGGATAGTTGAGGGTTTAGTTTGTCTTCCCCGTAGTCTGTGACATGTGTGTGCACAAACTATAGCGTCTCTTCTAATTGGAGCGTCGCGTCGTGTTCACCACCGAATAGCACCGACTAATGGGACCCTCTATAATAGTAGCTAGCACGTGCAGACCAGAATATTCCGAAAATTAGATCGAAGGTATCCTTAAATAGGCTTTAAGATATCGTTGTTCAGATGTAGCAAAAGGTGAAGTATACTGGTAAATATGAAGATAGAAATTAAAAACAGTCGTATATTGATATTTATATATTGGTGAAGTCAATAGTACGGAAGCTTAAGAACAAATGAACGAGCAAAGTGATTCTGACATCATACGTCACTTTGAAGAATCTGGGCTGGCGTTCGCGCGAGCCGAACTGATAAAAAATCCGACTGTAGAGACGCGGGGCTCTTTTCTCTATCGGCAGCCGTGTGAACAACTAGTATAGGGCCTGTTCCATGACTCGTTGTGAAGTAAATACCTGAAGCCTACATCACAACAAGTCAGTTGCGCGATCTAGAACAGTTTTCTAATTGCTCGTTACTCACTCATCGCCTACAAAATAGTCACTGTGACCAGCATTCATACCAACATATATTATATCAGTTTCAATATCCATGACTATTTGCTACAAAGTATTGCTGTTCAGATGAAGCAGTCGAGAATATTGTCAAACCTGAAAACTGATAACAAGATACACTAACACCAGCCTCACTTACAGGCTGGTATTAGTTTACCATGTTATCAGTGAGATGCGGCTGACTGCAGAGCACCGGCCTCATCTCACTGTGAGAACTCACGACCACTCGTCACCTCGCTTGCTTGAGGCGGGTTGGCGATTCCAGATGAATTTAGTACTATTGCAATGTTTTCCGTCGTCTAAATCAACCTTAGAAAGTGTCCTGGGAATGCTCGTGTCACGGTCATATTGTTATTGTCTAGCTTAATCATCTCAATTTCAGCCGATTACTTAATAATCATTTTATTCTCTTTGTTTATTTTATTTACTATATCGGGGATTTGCGATTCTATCCATATTCTTAATATCAATACTGTAAATGTTATTAGAAAAAAAGTCGACAAAAAAAAAAGAAAAGAAAATGAGTCAGAGGTGGACTCGCGTAGTTTTCAAGCTTAGTTTTTAAGTAAATATTAAGATGAGGGCACGACAGAATGCCAATTGTTAAAATTTTATAAACAAATACACTGTAAAAAATGGCGCGAACCATCATGTCTGTGGTAGACATGATACAAAAAAAAATGTAGTGTGTGTGTGTGTAGTGTGTGTGTGTGTGTAGTGTGTGTGTGTGTGTGTAATGTAATGTGTGTTGTGTGAGTGTATGTGTGTATTTTTGTTAAAAAAAAATGTTTATAAATGTGAAAGTAACTCTTTTTTGTCTGTCTGTTACGCTTCCACGGATAAACTGCTAAAACGAAGTAAGCTTGAACCCCCAAGAAAGGACTCTCTACTTAGTATCTGACTTTGACTTCGGCTAATAACCGATATTTAGGACAAAGCCGCTGGTAAGAGCTAGTATTTGATAAAACAATAGGAATAGTAACATCTTTTAATTGTTGTTTTAGTTTGGGTTCGATATTATCTTAGGCTTCAAAACTTTCGAATACGCAAAATGCATCCTATACAGTTTTGATATTAACTGTCGGAATATTAACAACTACACTTTGGAAATCCTATCCTTCTCTCTTCAACTCTTTAATCCCTTTTACTGCTTTATCTTATCCCCGTCACGCCATGCGAAACGTGTTACAAAACACGTAAACAAAAATTGGACTAGCCCTTTCAATATGATGACGTCACAGACAATTTGAGAAGTCATTTGTTGGTTTTGCGGGAGGTAATTATAAACAAACATTGTGCCAGTAACGAACTTCGCAAGTACCCCCTCCCTGTGCCCTCTCTGTTCCCTCTGCGGAATAACATACGCCTCATTATCTACTTATAAATGTTGAGGCTAGGTATGAGGGAAATTTATGAATATTTATTCCAGGAATTAGGTACGATTACTATATCATACAGGCATGTCTACAGCATCGTACATGTCTACAGCCTAAAGCCGTAATGTTCTTATGACTACATCATTCTTTTGCTGTGTACTCTTATTTTAATAGGTCATCTGTGACAACTCGATGAGCTCGAAACTAAAGAAATAACAGCTGCTCGAGTCGGTCCCTGGTGCTGTGGCCGGGCTGTGTATCCGGGCCATTTGAACATACAAAGTAGTACTATAAGATATGGCTTATCTGTGAGAACTATATACGTGCACGCACATATCGTATCGTATGATATCAGCTATCCGTGGAGAGTGCGGCTAAGCTGGGTGTAGCTGGTGCTGCTCCACGGTTCTACGAAAGCTTGCAATACATAACAGAACACAAAGATTATCGTTTTCATAGAATCGTTCAGGCACTGGAATGTTTATGATTTGATATTTGCATTGCAACTTTTCCTCTCAACCTAAAAAATGCAGTATTGAGATTTGTCTAGTTGAGAAAAATAGAAGTGATCGAAATGACGACGCTTTTTAAGAGGCATATGTCCAGTTCACTTTTTGAGTGAAATGATGATGGAGATAGGTATACAAAGACCTCTAAGCATAAAAACCAATATGTTTTTATTCTTCAGCGAGTATACCTATTTGAAGTTCTACAGGATGACTTTTGATTCACTAACAATGAATGTGAACCTTACCTAGGTAGGTAATATTATTTTACGAGTATTTCTGAGTTAATTTGAAAGTAGGTACTTTCAAATTAACTCAGAAATAAAATAATATTACATTTTTATTTTTTTGGAGGTGGCCTATGTCCAACAGCGGACGTCTATCGGCTGAAATGATGATGATATTTTGATACAAGTGCAGAAAGTCTGTCATTGCGAGCCGTAGGCGAGTGTGTTATGAAGCCAAGGGTTGCAGTGATAAATTTGCACGTATATCAAACGACTTTTTTCAATACACTTACGATGAAATGAATAAACGGGAGTTGACCGGCGTACTTTTCTGCTCTAGTGCGGAAAACAGTCTATTGTGTGCCTAAAAGCTGTGGTATAAGAGCGGGTTTTCGAGTAAGTGTATTAAAATCATTTTCAGATTTGGGCCGTTGACTTGACGGTCTTATAAAAGACCGTATTATGTGATCCTTCGAAGGTATTTTTTTTTTAAATTTGGTATAAACTAGTGCTTGACTGTGATCCCACATGATGGTAAGCAGTGATGCAATCGTTGATGGTGAGGCGCACAATTTTATTAAGATAAATACAATTTCGATACTTCTATTTTCGTCAATTTTATCTAGGTAGATGAAGCCGGTGTTTTCTACCTACCCTGAGCACCTACGCCTACAGGTTAAACCATATGAAAACCACATAAGTTAATGTTTGAATTTAGATTTGAGTGAACTTATCCAGACAGTTTCATCGGTTCTTCCATTCGAGCTTCGTTGCTTGTCGTCTAATGATCCCTTTCTTGTCCTCAGGTGGAGATGCTGTACCAGCGTTATTTTCTCCGCATGAACCAGACAAACATGACGCACCTACTGGGCCTGCTGCTGGCCGTGGCCGTCGGGCTGATGGTGGTGCAGGTGCGCACGCTGCTCATCGCACAGAACTTCCTCAGCAGCTCGCCCTTGAACAATACCATAGACAACTTCAAGTACGTTATCGATCTCAGCTTCGTTTTTATCGCTTATACGAGTACCTTCTATCGTTACGTGCGGTTCTAAGTTTGAATGAGGAAATTTATTTTTAGAACGCCACGTTATATGGTTATTTTGTAGACATGCTCAGATTTATTGAAGCAACTAAAATGTGCCATGATTATATTTAGATCTGATTCTACCTACTTTGTATCATTAAATGGGACAATTTTTTTTTTATCGCCAATCGAATAGTAACAAAAGTGTGATGGAGGCGCATTTCGTCCACTCTGTCACGAGTCAATATGCTTAAATAATAAGTAATAAACTTAAAATAAAATTGAGACACTTCAAATTTCGAACGTTAATATGATAATTGTTATTTCTCGAAGGGATAAAACAATATCCGCTAAAAAGATGAATATTTAAAAAAACCTCTCGAAATATTTATTCTCTGTGATCTCAGCAAGTGAAGTGTAGACGACGGAAAGTTACAGCCGTGCCTTGTTTCCAAGAATTATATTATACATTATGGAAGCCATGTCTGAAGCAAACAAACTATTTGAATAACCTAGGCTTGATTAACTATAATCTAAGCTGAACGGTTAAGGTCTACTGTTGCCACTGTTGCTGGTGACATGGTACATTGTCTAGAGCCTCGTACTCGTTGATGCTTAGTTCGATCTTGTCCGCAGCCGATACTACGACCCTAACCGCTACGAGAACGTGACCACGTCGCGCTACCACGAGGAGCTGGTCGCCATCACGATGGCGCAGGAGCAGCGACTCTTCTACGAGAAGGAGCGCGTGGCGCACATTGTTAACATTGTCATCCTCGGAATTACTGCTCTAGTGTACGCCTGTGAGTATAACCACATCTTAATTTACAAGTTTCCATTCATTGACTAATGACTAACTACGATTGTTTACGATTATTACCTACACAGAATTCTTAGTACCTAAAGGACTCATCGACGAGGATTCACCTGACACGCTCTCTCAATGTATGATCATTGACTGTCACTAATCATTTAAAAACTGGTGATGTCACATCCATCCTTAGATATGATTTCAACCAACTTTCCAAAATCTAGAACAATTCAGTCACTACAGTTGAAAACCAGCGTCAGGCAACTGCTACGTAGTTGTCTGGCAGTCTGCTGAACTGGACCTACTTGGAGCAGCCCTGAGACACACAATGTTGTTGTGGTTTTTTTTTAAGTTTCTACATACTTGTTTGTTCAATATGTGCCAAAGAAGAATGCTTTCATTCTATCTTTATTTTAGAAACTCGTGCCCCACTGGCTTATAAACGTTCAACTTGATACGATTATATATAATTATTTTAAAAGGAGAAACTGACTGACATACACGTACGGCAAAACTACTGGGGCTAGGAGCGTGAAATTTTGCACAAGTTTTTCTTTTAGGACGCAGGCGAGCACTAAGAATTTTTTTTCTAAAATTCAGCTCCTAAAGAAATGAAGCAGGCTCTAAAGTGGCTCTAAAGTTTGTATGTGCACTAATTGCACCAATTTAGCAATAGTTAAAATTACGTCACGTCTTGATAACATTAGCGGCTCAAATTCGTGTGGTCAAAGGGTTACAGTTATGGTTAAAACGGACAATAATAGTGATGTTTTTTGACCAAATTTTGAAGTTTACGGAAATTGTAACATAGCTTTTGTTGCATCCCACTCATAAGAGTCCAAAAATCCTTCACTAATTCCAATTGAACTTAGTGTTGAAACAATCCTTTCGTATCACGTATCTATCTATCTGCGTAGTGCACACGCAGCCGATTTAGTGCACCTAATTGCAACATCGTTTTAGGGCTGACCATGATCGCCTTCGATATCATTAGCTTGTCGCTCTACTCAGACTTGATAGTAGATAGGTGGTGCGTGATGGTGTGGACAGCTGCTGACTCATAGTTGTTGCAGGTCTGCTGGCGTGCCTGAGCCGCCCGGCTATGAACGAGATCTACTTGCTCACCATCTCCTACGTGGTTCTCGTTACCTTCCTGCTCATCGAGCTGGCGCTCGCTGGCACCTCCGTCTTGCGGTAAGTCAACTTTCAACACTTCTAACTTCTTTTGCAACCTACACTACACAATGTACATTAATATACAGGGTTACTGGTAACGCGACGTATTCCTTGCAGGACGTCATGGTAGGACTTAAATGCTACAAATTCAGCCACCAGATGTTCTACCGATATTCAGTAGTTTTTAAGTTAGTAGAATTTTTAGATTTTTATGCAAAATCTTAGATTTAATCAATAATACTTTTGCCTGTGTAGTATTAGCAATTATACCTTTCTGAATAGCTGATAAAATAAGAATATTTTTGTAGTAATTTGTACATCAGGTGTAGTATTTTTTTTTGCACTAGACAACATTTTGATTGGAGTATTAGCAGAAGTTACAAAATTTAATTCTTTGATTAGTAATATTTGCCAAAGTTTTAGTCATTTTTCGATTTTTAAGTAAGTACTAATAAAGATCTGCTGCGGCATTAATTATGATAATAACTTAAATTTCAGTACAGTCGTGCCGTAAATAGTTTTCGAATTGGCTTCAATTTATTAAATCTGGGATTTTGCACAAAAAATCAAAAAATATTACTAACTTAAAAACTATTGAATATCGGTAGAACATTTCGACGAGTGCAAAACAAGTGAATAATAAGCAGGTTTTTAGTATTTTTTTTTTAACTTTTTTGAAATAAAGAACTATTATTTCTTCAATTTTGACACTTGAAAGACGATTTGCCACGCCTTAGAATATGATTTTTTAGTAAGTTACTGCAAATATCAACAATTCGCAAAATTGCAGATAACTTTTTTACTTTGCACCCGTCGATTTGGTGGCTTAATTTGTTGCATTTTAGTCCTACTATGACGTCCTGCAAGAAATAAGTCAAGTTACCAGTAACCCTGTATAATCCTTGGAAAACGCGAGTTTACCAAATGTAAATGTTTACCAACCGCGGGTTCCTTACAAGTTGTCCTCTCGACGTTATCTCTATCCAGCTATCCACATTCACCCGAACTCAATAATGCGACGGAAAGGCGCGCGAGGCCACAATTCACAAACTATAGAGTTATCAAAAGTAAAAGCGGAGTGCAGGCACTGCTGCCCGGGCGCCTCTCTGCGCCCGGTGGCCAGCGCCTGGCGCCCCGAGGCTTGTGTCAAACTTACGCACTCCAGCCCGCCTGATAAACCGCAGAGCGAGGGTTCATTTGTTTACACCAGATTTTCAAAACTGTTTAAAATGTTAGTGGAACTTCGCGAATCCGTTTCAAAAGAAGTTGCCTGGTATGGTGGGAGACGAGTACCGAGTTTAGATCAAAGCGAGTCGTGCGGGTTTTATCGCCGACTTTACTGTCGGTGAGCGTTTTTACGGCGAGGTGTTATCGGATAGTGCATTACTCGGACAATATTCCGGCAAATTTGCCAGTCGTTAAAGGTGTTATTGTTTCATTTTTAACGGCAGCGAGTGAAGGGGGAAAGGGGGACGTTTACGAGCGCCGGAAAGTGGTCGTTCGAGGTAATGCGGCGCGCCTGAGAGCCGGAAACTGTTCCCGCTCCGCCGACTTTACCCACCTTCAATACAATCTTTTTAGGTTTTATTTATTTTCATGATGTTGGCTGTGCCCTACATTTAATAAAGAACTACGAGTAGTACATTAAATAACTTTGGGGGTAAACCAAGCATACAGCCACTCAGACAGCCACAACGGTTCCAAAGCGAGATGTTAGACAAGCCCGCATCGTCCGGCGCTGCACTTCCAGCACCACTTAGCACAAATGTGTCTATTTAAGAGACATACTAATATTAACCACACGCAAATATTAGCTAACTTAGTCTTTATCATCCTCTCGCCATAACTTCAAATTATTTAAGAACAACGAACAAAAACACATTGCTAGACAAAATGCTGCGTCATTTTTCTAGCAACGTCTTTTCGTTCCCCCCTCTCCCCGCACCCGCGCTAAGAGATAGACGCGTTCCACTGTCACTGAACATAAAATATTATTTTAATTAGCAAAATCTGCGTATTCCGAGTTAACTTTATTCTAAAGTAAACAGAAAAGTATTAACAGTCACGCTGTGCTAACGATTAATACCGAATCAGTCTGTTATTATGGTGAAAAACTAAAAAAAATACTCCAAAACAAAGTGTAAAAAGTTGTAATAGCTTCGAACAATAAGTGCACATACCAGTGTTTAATAATAAAAGATACCCTCATCAAGGATAAGGCCCATACACTATACCAACAACAACATCACGTTATTTGACAACTTTTTAGTACGTGAGCTCTGGCTCGGTGGCTTTTGCCGTATACTCCGGTGCAAAGAGGCGTGAGTTCGAACCCAACGAGTCGCAAAAATTTTGTAAGTTTTAAAAAAAAATTCGCCGACTAATTACTTCATAAATTTATAATGTCACTCAGCAGAACGCCTCCAGGGCCAGCTGGAGCTGCTCCTAATTCGTCGACATTAGGTCTCGAATGTGACATTCCGTAACAAACGAAAATGGACTACTAATGAACTACAAGAACTAATGGATACTTTGGAGGATATCAAAACGTCGCTATCCAAATACATAGCTGATAACAATCTTAAATCAATCTCCCTACAAAATACAGTTACGGAAATCAAAAGGCAAAACAAGGAACTTAATAGGAATGTACAATTTATTTCACAGAAATACGATGTAATGAAGGACAAGCTACTATCTCTAGAAACTGAACGTAAGCAAAACTATAACTACATCAATCAGCTTGGATGCAGGTTAGAAACACTTGGAACAAAGATTCTCGTTTTGGTAGTTTGGAAGTCCGTAATATACCCAAAAAACCAGCCGAATCTAAAAAGACCTCTTCAAGGTAGAAAGCCAAGATAATTGCTTGAAATCGCCCATTCTTCCGTCAGACATTAGAGATATCTTCCGAATTCACTCTAAAGGGCCAGCAAACAATACCATCATTGTTGAACTACCCTCCATACTTAAAAAGGAGGATATTATAAACTCTTTAAAAACATACAAAGATAAACACAAGAAATCACCAATGTCGTCAGATATGAAAGTGGACGGCCTGTCACAACCTGTCTATATCGTAAGCGTCAGAACCCATGAGAGTTAGGAGTGAAATATATTTTTCAAAATGAATATTTATTTTACCACATATGGCATGAAATATCTAATGATTAGAAAAAAAAAAACCTTTATGCTACTAATTGGTTCCTAACGTCAAATACTTAGTACCTCTATTAACAGCGAGAAAACACATGAACAAAGTATCATCAGATTGTCAGGACCTTTTTTTTCATGGTTCGAGACAACACAGAGAATTTGTCTTTTTATAAGTATGTACTACCTTTTAAGTACCTCAAGATATATTTTTTTCAGTTTCTTTTGGCATACCTGAAAGATGTAAAGAGTATTTTTTTTTTTCAAAAATATATATAATTTTTTCAAAACGATTCCTACAAAAGCATCTAGACGGCCGACGGACACTGTTTCGACCGTTTTTACTAAGACAAGTGATCCACGCGGCCCCATAGTACAGCCTAGCTTGTTGGCACAAAAATCAAATCCAAAGGACCTTGAATATATGGGCTT
The DNA here is from genome assembly GCA_949316375.1 of Mythimna vitellina. NCBI lineage: Eukaryota > Metazoa > Arthropoda > Insecta > Lepidoptera > Noctuidae > Mythimna > Mythimna vitellina. Next base: position 39,461,897 of record OX438684.1, read on the forward strand.
TCTGAAAGTTGTTCCCAAAAATTTTATGGGTAGGTACTTATAGTTAGTATTTTAAATACTTCAATTGAGTGACTATATATTTACATAGGCGATAATTTTTAATCTTTTGGAAGAACTAAAAAGTTGCTACGATTATAATGAGTAAGTCAAGTACTTATCAAATAAGGAATGGGTCCAGTAGGCAATAATATACATAAAAACCATATTGTAATGAAAAATATTAAGGTGTAACTTGTGTTTCGGCTTACTTTTGGGCATCAAAAAATTCATCCACAACTACTACTAAACTATATCAATGGGAAAAGTGCCCAGGACACTGGTAGTATTGCCACGTTGGATAGCAATGCTGATTCGTTGACCAAAGAAAAGCTCAGCCATTTGTTCACGCGAAAAGTCGACCAGTTATTTGCTGATATCACGAACAACTCGGAAAAAACCAAACTGCTCAAACATATTTACGCCGTTGGAGGTTTTCTGCACTTACAGCAGCCGCCCCAGCACAGCCTGCCGTACCTACTCAGAAGATGGCATGGAGTAAACGCAACATATGTTGCATCCCACACCAAAGGCCTACCCAACTTCTAGAACATTATGGTCATTCCGTCTGGGCTCTTACCATCGTCACGGGCCTAGCCATCGGGTTCTAAAACAACTGGCATCCCGGCGTTGATAAGAGCTCTGCGGATGATGTCATTAATGTTGCCATGCCGTACTATCCGATCAACGTCTACTGCAGGATAAGCCATGGTGTCCGAGGCGGTCGACTTCTTCGGCGCATTGACATCGATGTGAAACTCCACTAGGTGCATCCAAACGCCCCTATGTAGCGATCCCGCTCACACTCTACCTATGTTAGATGACGGTACAGCACCGACCCCCTTTCACCCACAGCAAGCACACTCAGCAGTGTTGGTGGACGTATTAATGAGATTATTCCGTACCAACCTGCAGAGCGGCTCATCCCACTGTCTCTGAGAACATAGATTTTCGGGCAACACCTTGTTCGCGCAAGCCACTTTCCAAGCGTTCACGGCGACAGTTAAGAACGGCACTTCCCAATCAACAAGTGATAGAGTTAAGATCCTTTCCATTAACTTTTGAGTGCTGTGGATCGAAGACAGGAACGCCGGTAGACTGACACTAGACATTTTGCGAATATTTGCAAAAATACACCCGCAACAATTTTTGAACGATTCGTAATTTATTGGTGCGGCCTCGGAGGAAAGTGTACTGTCGGACATATGGTGTCCGTTATGGCTTTTAACCTATTAAGAAAACAGTAACGCAGTGGATGAACAGTTTCAACTTTGAGGTCAAAGTCAAAGCATTTTATTTCAAATAAACCATTTACAGGTACTTTTGAAATGTCAAGAAGTCAGTCAGTCATAAAAAAATGATGCTAATTGCACATTCCAAAGCGTAGATCTCTATGGAGAAGAATGTGCAAGAAACTCCATGGACACTCTTTCAATCATGTTTTGTAATTACAAATATCTCTGTTACATATTTCTTGGCGCTATCATGTGAGAACAATGTAAATAAAGTAAAAAATAATAACTAAATATAGATATTAAAATAGCAACTGGCAGCTTAGAGGTGACTAGTATCAACTGCACCCGTTCACGGACATGACGCGAATATTAGCACCACTCCGCTCAACCATTTTGAAGCGAACCGATTGATCCAACACACGCGCTACCATTTGAGTGAGCATGACAAACCCTCAACTGCCATGCTCATTGGAAACAGGAAACAAAAAACCTAGTCGGATCAGTTACTTGATGCTCATAAACACACTCATAATAACTACACACCCACTCACACTTCACACTCCGGGGTGTGTGGCTCACTCTTGTCATGTTTTAATTTCCTTTTTGAAAATAGTATTAATTTGAAATTATTTAGTTTGTTTTTTTGTATTATTGCTATTACTGTGATTTTTTTTTGTGCACTCTGAATATATTATAATTTTTCTATGTTTGTCTATTACGCTTCTTTTTATTAATCACCCTGTGTTTTGAGAGATCTGGCTCTTGTGATACTGGATATCCAGAGCACCACTGATGTTTGTGTCTATAGGGTGACCCAGTAACAGTAGAAAGTGGTGAATATCATGTAAATTTTAACGTTGAGAAAACTCTTGTAATTGATGTTTTTGTGTATAGTTCGCTGAGCATCAGCACGGGCGCGTGTGCCCTGTTCACGTACGCGACGTATGCGACGCTGCCGGTGCGGCTACTGGAAGCCACTGTGGCCGGGCTCGCGCTCGGTGTCGTCAACATCGGCGCGCATCTCATCCTCGATGACCCCGAAGTCGTGCATGTAAGTGTGTTACTACTGGCTGCGGTGCTAGCGCTACGTTCAAACACAGCAACGTCATCTGCCTTTTCCCAACTATGTCGACTTCCAGTCTAACCATATGGTGTATTTTATATAGAGCGGCTACCGATCTGACTTCTACATTCTTCTTCTTATTAGTCGGGCACACTTGTCAGAGTGGTGGTGGCTGTTCATGATGGACAGGGCCGCGTCGTTTGCCTCCAAGGCTGCGACATGTCGAGCGAAATCTACAGTCTAGTTCCTGGATAATACGATACACCTTCCTTAGACTGGTACCCAGATTTTTGGTCTTCAACCTACGCTTTATTTTTTGATGCAAAATATCATAAATGGTACTGACGATTAATCCACTAAGACAAAAAACTTGTCCTCTGCAGATTTACTGCTCGGTGGCGACGCTGATCGCGTGCAACGTGGCTGGCATCATGACGCACCATCCGCGCGAGCTGGCGCAGCGCCGCGCCTTCCTGGAGACGCGAGACTGCGTCGAGGCGCGCCTCGTCACCCAGCGCGAGAACCAACAACAGGTGAGCTTGATAGTTTTAATATAGATGTAGTAGTCTTCATGATTCTAGAGAGTAATGAAACCAAAAATGACCGATAGCATCATCGGACTGTACGATACTCAGGGGATGTATAAATATTAATTTCACTATAAATAAATATTTCATAATAAGTCCTCTGGTCATCACCGTTTTAACTCGATTGATAACCTCGCTGCACCTTTTTTTTACGTGATCATCACATCTTTGCAGCCCCATCTACTCTGCTGGCTAAACGATACCCTGTAATATAGTATTCATGAAAAAACCGCACGGTATAAATGAAACAAGTGCAATAATTGTAAGCGTACACCTACCTAATCGAGCGAGCTCAGCGTACCTCGATGAACAATGTTCAACCACATAATAGTGAGTAGGCCGTAATCGGATCAATTCGCTAACTAATTGCACCGCGCAACAAAGTGCCCGTCAAATATCGATACAGATTCTGTTTACTGAGGAAACTCGAAATCAATTCGCTTACCGGAAACTGAGAGTATTTAATAACATACTTTCATAATATTCAATAGTATATAGGTACGTGACATTATTTTTAACTAGCTGACTCGACAGACGTCCTGTCTTAGCAATTATCTGTCAAACGCTCAAAGGTTAATATAGTCGTAGTTTTCTCTGAGTAGAATAAACTTGCATCATCATCATTTAAGCCCAAAAGACGTCCACTGTTGGACACAGGCTTCCCCCAAGCGTCGCCACAATTAACGGTCATGTGTGTCTCGCATCCATCGGATTCCCGCAACCCTTACCAGGTCGTCGGTCCACCAACCTTCGGAGGCCTTCCAACGCTACTTCTTCCGGTGCGCGGTCGCCACCCCAGAACCTGCCGGTCCCAATGGCTACCTGTTCTGCAAGCAATGCGAATATATTTTATTGTAGACCAAAAAAGTAACCAACTTATAAATATATTTAAATCTATGGGTACAATAGCGGTCTTCACACTGGGGTAATTTTCAAATTATCGGAACAATTTTCTTATTTTTTTTTCCATAAGAACATTTTCCTGACATAACCAACACAATAAAAAAGAATTAGTGATATTTGTCCAGCCGTTCACGCGTGATGTGACCAAGGGATATTATTTTTAATTAGTAAGCCGCATCCATGAACTTATCTAAAGCTCACGACAACCGTTAATCAAAGACAAAAATAAACTATTTTAATGATGGGATGCCGCTTAAACTAATACGATAAAGTAGACACAGCACGGGTCAACCGTTCAATATTAGCCGTCGCTGTCCGCAGGATCGCGGTCGCGCGCTGTGCCCTGCGTGTCGCTGCCGGGCACACAGTTCCGTTGTTTTGTGGGCTCTAGTGGGCGGCGGAAGCGTTATCGTTAGATCAGATTAGGTACGTTTCAATACGATACTCAGCGCACAAAGGCGGATCGAGCCACCTTGGATAGTAGGCCAAAAAAATTTGTAGTTATGGCCACCCGAAAATTAAGTTAGTCGGATTCCAAACTGGCTCATAATCGATACATTAGTATAATCAACTTTATAATATTTCCACTACTGGAACCTACGCCTCTTCTCAAAGGGAAAAGGCCGTTATTTACGCAGGCCTAGAGCGAGTTAATAAATATCACAAGGTTTTCGAATTTTTTATTCTAGAGAACATGCCGATTTCATCACGATTTTTTCCTTCACCGTTTTGAGAGATGGTGAAATAAATTACACAAAGTAATCACCTGGCTGGGTTTGAACCCTCAAAGTACGACTCATAATTAAGTTGAAACCGGTACCACCGGGCTACCACAGTTCCTATCACATCAAAATTCTTATACAGTGTTAGTTCACGCGGGCAAATTTACGGAGCGAATTTTTAAGCACCTGGTAGGATGCGTGTCGGGGATATTATGCAGAAAAGCTTTAAATTTAACAGAATCTAGAATGCGAGAGCGAGCACAGCGTGCTCCGTAACTTTAGTACCCTACCTCGAATATTGGACATTTTCTTTACATTATTCGCACAGAAATAGTTTCTTTGATGACTTAAACATAGTTGAAAACCAACGATGTAAAGCGAGGATATGCATATTACCTCTGAGAGTCCTTTACCTGCCTACGGAAAAAAATAAAATAGTAATCTAGCTCTATAAGGACTTATAGAGCTAGATTACTATTTTATTTTTTCTTGATTGGGGTACAAATCTCTCTTTCTTCCTAACAATTAAATTTAATCGGTTTTATCTTTTAACAGCCAGCTATTTTGTATAATTATCTGAGGATAACGTCGTTAGTAGTGTATTGTTACTCCTATTGACTAAGTGCCGATATTATTGTATTGTATATATACGGCTGTTTGTTATGCCTATAAAATAAATAAATAAATAAGCGGGCACAATCAGTTGGGAAATTTGACCAACACATATAAGATAGGTTTTTTTGTGGTCGGAAATTATCTAATGACTTTTTTCGCTTTAGGGCGGAACGGGAGGGCGTGTCAGACTTTTACTGACTAAAATCACACCTGTTCCTCTTTTCGTTCTAGAATCACGGGTAACCTTTTCAAAAGTCAACTCTAGTAGGTTTCAGCCCTGCTATCCGTAACCGTAGGGGCTTTACGGTTTTGCTGACATCGAACGGTTACCGGACGGCCACCAATGAGTAGCTTGTCGTCTCCAAACCCGCGTCTTTGATGGCTGGTATTCGGGGTTGGGCGGCTGAGGCGTGAAGTTGTACGAAACAGGCCGCCGCCGCCCCCACGAGGACACGGCGGTACTCCATCCAAGCATACGGCGGAGGTGTGCCGCCGTATGCTCTACTGTGTCCTCCGGGAGGTCCGCACAATGCTCACTCGAGAGTTTTTTCAGCAAGAACTTCCCGCACTTACAATATCCAGTGAGGACCTACGTCATGTGGAAGGTGACTGCTTACCAGCAACCTGCTGGTATCACAGTCAAGCGCTAGTTCATATAATTTAAAAAAAAACTCACCTCTATACTTAGGAGAGCTAGCCCTGATCATTTTTCTTTTGCCATTGAAGAACCCAATATTTTTCTCTGCGTAGAGTACGAAACTAATCTCATCGTGTTTTTTATCTTAGCTCGGACGCTGTTTATTTTATTAAAGTAAACTTGTACTTTAATAAAACAAACAGCGGTCGCGGGAGCTGCTCGCGGCGTCGCCAGCGTTATAGTAAAAAATTGTCCTTAGGGAACATACCCTTGGGATACAAGAATTCAGTGTTATTTTAGGATATGGTCTACCCGTGTGCCAAGTTTTATCGAAATTCATTCAGTCGTTCGGGCGCGAAAAAGTAACAAGTATACACAGCCGCAGTTACTTTCGCTTTTATAATATTACTGTGATCAATGTAACATCAGAGGAAAGTTTTCATAATATTAAGGAATTATAAAAAAAAACTGGACCGAGTTGGACTCGCGCACTGAGGGTTCCGTACAAACTTACCTATGAAAACAGTCCAATTCCCAAATTGAATTTCGAAGATTTTTTTTGTGACGTAACGACAAATTTGCTGTTTTCAGATTTTTTTCTATACTTGTGCTAAAAACCTTGTTTCATGCTAAATTTCAGGATTTTAGGTCAACGGGATGTACCCTATGGATTTTGACTCCCTTGAGAGTGTAGAAATACACGTTTTTTGCGACATAAGCGGCCGTATCTTTATTTTTCTTTAACTCGGAAGTTATATTTTTTCACAACGTCACGGGACCGCAGACCTTAGTATATGTATCTAATTTTAACTCGATAATAATAAATAATAATAATAAATAATAAATCGTTTATTTGCGTAAATAAGGTACAAAAGGTTGACAATATAAATAAAGTTGATCTCTTATTCTGCCTTTAATTTCGGCGTGCAAATATAAACATTGTATTTGAGATTAAATTAATTATTAATTAAAATCATGCACTCATTAAACAGATTTCCATTTCATTAAAATTAAAATTGTATTGTTGAATTTAAAAAAAAATGACAATATGATAATAAAAACTAATAAAAAAAGTAATAATCAGAAATGTCAATAATAATTATAGCTCCACGCGTTGCTCAGATAAAGGGTCTTGACAGACAGACAGACAAAAGTGAGGTTCCGTTTTTTCCTTTTGAGGTACGAAACCCCAAAAATAATTACGATATACTCGTATGGCATTCAGTCTATTGACCGCGGTGAGGGTTGTGGGTGTGCCCGCCGTGTATATCTGGCATGATCACTTTGATTGGGTATTATTATCTACTAATAATATATAACTGGCCGGTAGGGAGTTGTTCACAATAACTTTTGACTTCTAGGCTCCTATTCTAATTCGAATGTTTCCTTGACAATAGTTTTACAGTTGCTCTGATACTGACTCGTTTTCAATACATCAATAGTCGTGAGTATATAATGGAACGTATGTTTCTATCTCCTCGTTATCCTACATATCCAACATATCGGATAATCCGACAACATAAACAAGTGGTTATTCATCGAGCGCCCCTTCGACAAGATATTATATTACGATGTGACAAAAGTATTACGCGTCATTAGTTGGTTAGCTCCTTATCTATTCCGTATTCTAAAGTCTCGCGGTTTGGAATACGGAATAGATAACGCAACATTATACAATGTTGCTTTGTATTCGATCCGGAAACTTGCATGGGATCGAGAAAATTATCAACTATTTGTATTAAGACTACTCAACCCGAGATACATTCCCATACAACCGCTCTGACATGATTATGACGCTATTACTTACACGTCTTTATCAAAGTATTTTGTAAATACAGATATATTGTGGATATTATCTAGTTCTCTCTAGAAATCAAAACACAAATTTGTGTAAAAAGACTTCAGTAAAGATCTCTGAAAATCTGCTATCTGTGTGAACTTTGGCCCTTCGTAATAAAAAAGTAAGTTAAAAATAACAAAAAGAGACATTCTATGGAAATCTCGATCAAATGTGCACATTTTATCGAGATTCTGAATGACATTGTTTTTTCCAAAAAATATTAATGTTATAAAAAAAATACTCGTATTTCCTGTAAGTTTTATGAAATATTTGAGTAAGTGACAGAAATTGTGAATGCCATATCTATATCAAACATTGCGTTGAGTTGCGTTGGATCAAATCCTTTCAAATGTCTAACAGTCTGTAGCGGCATCTATGGCGTCACATGAGAACTAATCCTGCATCGCGCAATCAAAGTTCTCCGCGCGATTAGAACATATAGTAGAACAGCCCGAAATCATCTATCGGGCAGTTGCCCACCAGGCATAACACTTGTCTAGTCGGAGGATCCTCCCTTTTCAACGGAGGTTTGCGGGACTTTACACTCTGTTCCGCCTACCTCCAAAAGTCCAACCGGGAAAACATCACCCGTTTTTATCCACGGCGCGTTCTTAGTAGAGTACCCGGCGTCTGCCTGTGCACGTGCGCTCTTAGTGGCGTACCCGCCGTCAGCCTGTGCTCATGCCGACTCATGCGCTCTTAGTGGAGTACCCGCCGTCAGCCTGTGCTCATGCCGACTCATGCGCTCTTAGTGGAGTACCCGCCGTCAGCCTGTGCTCATGCCGACTCATGCGCTCTTAGTGGAGTACCCGTCGTTAGCCTGTGCTCATGTGCTCCTATTCTGAATACACGAGGTCGTATCCAGAACACTATTGAGGCACATCGTATACAAATCGTTTTTATTTGAATATGTACTCGAATGTTACATCTGCTAAGAAATATGTCTTTGCACCATCCTAAGTTCGACTGCTAGAAAATAGCTGACGCCACTTTAGCGGACTTAATATTTCGCATTTGTGTTTCTTTACTGCATTTTTAATAAAAAAATAAAAGAGGATCGTGGGAGAGATTGTTAAGTCACACTAATATAATAAAGACGAAAGTTTGTAATATGTATGTGTTACTTCTTCACGCTCGAACGGCTGAACGGCTTTCGATAAAACTTGGTACGCCGGTAGACCATGTCCTGAAATAGCACATAGGATACCTTTTATCCTATCCTGTTTTAATCGGTCGAACCCGCTGACAGCAGGTCGTAAGATAGACTTACTCGCAAGTACCATAATTCTGTTTTATTTCACTTTGAATTCAGAGCAAGCATCGTCATAATTCAAATATATGTTGCCCAAAGCGTCTCTCTACATCTAGACCTGTTAGAGTCTTGGTACATTCATTTACTGGGTACCGACCCTCGACTTATTAATGATTTCATTTCAAAGGTACTATTTATCAAAAAAATGTAATTGTATAAATCTACCTATTGGAGCGCACCACACACACAGTGAACCCGCGTACCATGCACCTCTGTAGCGCACCACACACACAGTGAACCCGCGTACCATGCACCTCTGTAGCGCACCACACACACACTGAACCCGCGTACCATGCACCTCTGTAGCGCACCACACACACAGTGAACCCGCGTACCATGCACCTCTGTAGCGGACTACCGCTGCATACCAGCTGGTTGCCAACAGCCCCTTTATTCGCCAACATTATAACACACTCTTCCAAACTTCTACATCCTTACGTATAATACCTGTTAATCCTCCACGCTGCTATTATATGAGCGAATTTCAGATATTGTTGCTCGTAATTATGGAATTGGATCCTAATAGTATTTTGTAGAACTAATCTACATCAGTTAGGTATGTCTAAATTTTTACTTGAACCTTATTTGTCTGGCAATTAGGATTACTTTGAAATTAGTTTTAAAGTTGGTGATGGTAACTCCTCCATGTTTGAATCACAATTGTAGACGTTGGCCGCGTGATCTCTTCTCGATTGTGTCGTATTGCCATTCGATCTAACAATGACATCAAAGAAGCAGTCTCCTGCGCACCTGGCGCTACTACCGAGATAGGCCACAATGTATAAGTTCGGTCAGAAGGGTCACAGCTTGACGTCTCAAAGACGAGTTAGTTTAGTTATTTCTATAACAAGATGCTGTTAAATCAACCTGAAGTTATAAACATTTTCTTTTAACTACAAGCACATCTGAACTTTTTTATTCAGTACATTGATTAGACTGGTAAAGAAAGATACGAATGTTTTATTAGACGAAGTTTTAAGTACTTTTCAAGCGAGGCGATGTATCTTTTTCTAGAGACATGTGTTCTAGTCGCAAAGTTGCTGTGAACACTCTGCCGGCGTGGAGTTACGCTTTGTTTGTGGATCTCAGCGTGTTGCTAATGTTGCGCAGAGCACTTACAGGAAAAGTGTATTTATACTAATTTGCTTGTTACGTACCTAAATATTGTTAATATGTTGACTAGTATATCGGATCAATGTCCGCAGCTTCACGTCTATGCGCGTATAGGTAATTAATGAGTCTGCTTAGTGAAGAGAATCATTCTCTGCCACTTTCTTTCCTTTTAATTATGTGTATTAGCTTCTAATATGGGTCCTATTACTATTCTATCTTTTTTCTTTCCAAGTAAATAAATTATCAGATTATTTATCAATACAATAAATTAAACGATCAGAACAAACAAAACTCAATTAAAACCAAACTGATAATAATGTTGCTGAATACTTAAAAAGCACGGCCGCTGTGTCTGAGCTGACTATCCTCCTGTCGCGTACCTTTCGTACATTTGTCGCAAGACTAAAATAAATTACAAACTCACAAAGTCCACTATTTACAGACTAAATCAAATTAAGATACTGAATTAAATTCCTTTATCTCTAACTTAAGATTGATCTGCACGAAAATTAACAAAACGTCTCTCTTAACAAATTCGTGTATTAATCTAAATTAACTCGCGTGTACCTACTGCAGAGTTTGTAGCGGTCGGCTAGATTTGTAGAGGAGACGTTCATTGAGGGTCGGTCTGAAGGGGCCGGGTTTTTTTTGTGTACCGGACTGGCGATGGACAGGCGCTCGTCCACGCCGATATCATTTATTACGAATCCTTTTTTCTCTATTTTTCATCGCTCGTGTGTTTCGAGGAATAACATTATAGTATTTTTAATTGATTTCTTTAGCGCATCGGAATGTTGCGTATCAAGTAATACTTTTGGTTCGCTACATTTGATGCAGTTGAAAGTTGATGCGCCTCGAAAAATTATACGCTTCAGTAATCTTCGTGTGATTGCATAAGCGTCACGAGGTGTAGCTTCTAAGTTTCTAACACAATTGTGTTTCAAATTTAACAACTTTGGCTTGACAACGATCTCCACCCAACCCCTCAACTGCACCATACTATTCGGTACCGCATCCGGTTACAACCTGTGGACCAACCAACCTTCCTCACGACAGACGAAAAAGACATCATACAATTAGATTGCACTCAGCTCTAGATCAAAACGATTGTAGAGGACAGTGTCATAGCTCGTTTTCTGTTTAAACGTAGGTTTGCTTTATCAATGTTTTTTACATTAATCAAAATTACTAAGTACTAAGAAAAGTATTCGTATTGCATAAGTCAAATTTAAAGTGAGCCTAATAAGATATTTATACATATATGCATGGTGTTATTAGCCGACTAGAGTATAGCAAAGAACTCTGTGTCGCTCCTTGACGAATAGACACAAAGAATAAAATTATTCGCTGGCTTGAGGAGACCATTATGCATGCAAGCGGAGAAGCCTCCCTAATCCTGACAACACAAGCCGACGTGTGCCGCGCCGTGCTCGTAACTCGATCTAATTGCGTGACACTAATTAGCACCTTGTGTGTGCACCTGTACCTCCCGCGGGTCTACTGCCGTGTGACGTCACCATGGATTGTCACCCACACGTACACAGGCGCGCAAATAACGAAGGAAATAATGTCTTCTTTTTTCCTTCTATTATTACCTTTGGGTAACCTAGCCTTTAGGCTAGGCCTAGATCCTACCAATAGATGATACATTATACATGTCTCTCAAAGACGATGCAAGCGTAAGCAACAGGTCCGCAGGTTCTGCTCAAAGTAATGCTTATCGGAAAGCGAAATGATTCGCATGGTTCAACAATCTAGGTACTGCGATCGAGCAACAATCTAACCTTTTACCCACCTACGTCCGATATATCCGACAAACTCTCCCACGCTTATTCCGCCAGGGTCGCACATCCACGACCACATACTCCATCTCGTCAGCTCTTCTGTCGTTTATGGGGATTGAAGAACTAAACTAAATGAAGTACCCAGTCGCAATCACACGACCCTGGTGAAGAGGACACGTAAACACTCTGCGGACCAATCCGAGGCAAACGGCTAAAGGGTTAAATATTTCATGACGGTGCAGTTTTGTAAATTAATTCAGTTTGACTCTGAGTTACCGTCCATACGAAAAATTGAAAATTTTAAAATAACTGAAAGGGTAAATTATTTGCTTTGCTTCTAACGAGCTCAGCATAGTTTGTTGGAATTGGAATGTTTCAGAAATGAATGCGATTGTTAGCGCTAATTACATTTCAGTGTGGTCGTACAACGAGCGCGCGTTCCGTGATGGTAACGTGATTGTTAACCGTGTTGTTCTTAATTACAAAGTAGCCTATGCGTTGTGAGCTCACTTACTCGAATACTTACAAATACACATGTAGTTACATACTTACCTACTGAATAATTACGAAATATAATTATATTCTATTATTTTTTATCCACTACATCCCCATGTTCAATATACTTATTATTTGTTTTTGTGCACACCCACCATAATGTAGCCCTTTCAACTCGAGTTGCCTAGTAGAGAATGCCTTGTGGCATTACGTCCGCGTATGTACCACTACTGTACATAATATTTAATAGGTATATTTTTTAGCTTTAATAAAAAAAATAGAATGATTTTTTAAAATATTCTCGTCAATAAAAGCTTCAAAGAACTACTAATAAAAAAAGAAGTCTGACGTGAACTTTGACGTCAAATTTCATCACGCCTTTATGGCCGCCATAGAAAGTGGCGTTTTGACAAAACATAAGTACATATTAATTTTAAATTGTAACATTTTCACTGTTAATGTTCCTTCTATTTAATAATTTACTAGTTAGATTTATTCAGACGAACTATTTAAATGTTCTAAATAAATTTTAAATAATGCTGGATATCAGCAGTGGAGTTAATCATTGCTAGTAAATGAAGTTAGCAGCTGGCGCGCGGCGCAGCGTGGCGCTCGTATTCAATATTCATGCTGATGGTGGACGCGACTAACTTATACGGGACATTAATGCAAGCCTCCTGATAGCATTACTGAGATTACAGTCGGCACACACTCCTGCACCTCTAGCCAAATTACAACCGTTTCATCTCGATTCTCTTTTCGTTGATCGCTTCGAGTCGGCCACGCCTCCTATTTCTTTGTTCTGACCACGTGATTGTGGGTTGAGATGACGTTAGTGTAAAATAATCGGAGGCGTGTCCTACTCGAGGCGGTCGACGAAAAGAGAATCGAAATAAAACGGTTGTAACTTGGCTAGGGGGGCTAATCCGGTCTACTCCGCTACCACGATACACACTGTTGACTATCCATCCTCTTCCACAGCAACCCCGGGGTCCTGGAATGAAGACAAAGAAGGAACATAGAAGTGGGTTTTAGTCAGTCAAAGATTGACACGCCCTTTCGCTTCACCCTAGACGTGAAAAGTCATTGGATGATTTCCCACCCTAAAAAAAAAATCCTCTTCCACAGCACCCTTCGATCCATCTCCTTTATACTCCCACGTCAACATTTTCTCGCACCCGCATTAGCAAATTATAATTTGCTCTGATCTATCTATCTCACTAAATAATACATTCGCGAAAATTACGAAACATGAACGAAGCATCAAATTTATATTTTTTTATATTATGATTTCTTACGGAAGCTCAAAGAAAAAACAATTAATACATTTGCCTTTTGGCTATTATCTTACGTATTGAAACAGCGCTATTACTCATTCATGTTGTACTAGCTTATGCCTGAGGCATCGCTCGCGTTAATTTAGCTCTTGGTAATAAATTCAGGTTCTTGGTTGAAATAGAAAGCATAAACGTTAATACGATCAAGTTAAGTACTAAATTCCGATAAAGGTCAAATAGTTACAAAAGAAAAAAGCAAACTACACAATATAATCAGATATGTACTTGTAGGAATATAAGACAATGTACGTGAAAGGAATTGAAAAGGAGGTGAGGCTTATGTCAATTGTCATAGTCGCGAATTGTCCTCAACTCATAAAATGTATTATATATTTATTTATTTTTAATTTCAGCTTACGACTTATGGATAATCAAATAATTTTAATGCATGTTATTTCACCAGCATAATCCAAACGTTTGTTTCCAATTGAAATTATTTTGTTGAATTTTAATCTTAATATAATTTGTCGCACTAATTAGTATGTAGAATCAAACATTATTGTAAGATTATATAATTAAAGTCCGGATTCACGTGCGTGTATGTACTGATACGTGCACGTAGTACGTAGGTACTAGTCCAGATTTAAATAATATCATTAGCCGGGAATCAAAAGCTATGAACACGCCAGCACAATTTTAAAACAATATTGTGTTTCAAAATAGATTCAAATCCAATTTTGTTTGCTTTATTCGTTTTTCTTCATAATAAAAAGGCTGCAGTTGAAGCAGCGCCTGAAGATTGGAATTATTTGATCGTTCGAGAGCACCTCGCTGGAAATAAGCTCTCTGCATTTTGCAAATTGACAAATAGTTGAGTCGCAAGCAATTCGTTATTTCCTTGTACGAGTAGAATGCACTGAGTGCAGCGCGCCCCTCCTCGGCGACACTTCTTCGCCCTTTGCAGCGTCATTAATTCACAAGATACAACACGACAGTAACATCCCATATAATATTGTATTTCTCAATTTTAGTGAGCCGCTTGTGTCTGACAGCCACTCGTTGATCCGCTTTGTTCTTGATCGCTCCTCGTTCAATCTGCAATATCCCGGCCGGTCGATGTTTATACAATGTATTACCTATTTCCTACACAACACAGGATAATAATATCTCTAACAGATGAAAGAGAAAGAGAATTTAATCAAAATGCCTATGTACATGTTAGCCGCGATACTACAAAGAAACCGGAACGTACCTAAAGCTAATTGTATTCTTACAACAGTCAATTTAAACAGAAATAAAAAATGTAGTTACATTTTAATATTTGGCGAAGAGAGCGAGATGCTTGCGCCGAAGTAATACAGCGAATGTTTTTCTTGCAAGTGGAGCGAGGAGAAGGGAAGGCGTTTAGAGAGAACCTACCACAGTGCTGCTTGATACCACTTTGTTTACGAGCTTAGGTTGTGAGAACAGATTCATTCGTGGGATTCATTCCACTCGGCTAGACGTGACAAACAGCGGAGCTAGTGTTGCTCGCGGTTCTGCGGCCGGATTACAGTTTCAATTAGCGTTATCTTAGTAAAGGATTATTGTGTAATGAGTGGCGCAGTGCTAACGCTAGTGTCGGTCCGCAGGAACGCCTGCTGCTGTCAGTGCTGCCACGCCACGTGGCCATGGAGATGAAGGCCGACATCGCCAGCCAGCCGCGCCAGGAGCAATTCCACAAGATCTACATCCAGCGCTACGAGAACGTCAGGTACGTACGACCAGAAAATCTTAAGCTAGCTCATTTTGGATGAAGCGGAGCTGGTGATATACCACAATCCTTCGTGGTATCGCCCAATTAGAGATAATATGAGTGTGTATAACCAAACATATCAACAAACATAAGCCAGTGTCAATTTCCATCTCGTTAATTAGTCCCATTTCCAATTCCTATCGCCATTTCATATTACGACCTGGGGCCCAAGTCTGTTATTTTTATAAATTTGTCATTTCGACACGATCCCATTGTCATTCTACTAAAAGTTTGTAATCTGCTAATTCATAATGATTGATCATTGATCGGTCAATGGTCTCGTAATAGAGTTGTGGTAGAATTATATATACACTACAATATCGAGCTTATTTTAAAAGCAATGACTGCACTATGACGTTCTAATGGTAGGTCAAAAAAACTGTCAAAATTTTAGCAGATTACCGCATACGTCAGATATTTGTTTGTCAATTGTACGAGATTCTACCATACTATACCATTCTATGCAACTTCTTTCAATGGAGTATCAGTGGTTGACCATTGGAAAGTCATAATGACGCCATTACATTAGTAGATAACCAAACTTGTCAAAATCAACAATTATGAAATCAGTGATAGATCATTCTGACACTATTGCAATAGCAGACTTGAAACTGAGGGAGAGGAAGAGAAATTCTAGAACACGACGCGTTGCCAATTACCCCGGATGGCTAAGAAAGGAAGAAAATGAGGGTTACTATTGCCGAACAAGCCATGTGGCCAGCCGTGTAAGCAAGTGGTTGCATGATAACCATGACCCGCCGCTTGCACGACAGTGCGAACCGCAGTGGCACAAACCAAAAGACACCCGGGGCAGACAACCCGCAGGTAAAGAAAGAACAGCGTATGACTTCAGAGTATTATTGAATATTCTGACAGTCATACGGGGAAGAATGGGTATACAAGGAAGGAAGATAAAATTGTAGTGGGAATGTCAAGCAACAAATCGTCAAAAAGCTAGAAAATACAGAACATATAGACAAAAAATGCGAGAAATGAACAAATATTTATAAATTTGGTTTACAAATAATAAAATAAGTTACGAGTTCAACCCTATATAACTTATAGGGTTGAACTACCGTGAAAAACCGTGTTAATATTTAGTGAAACTATTTATTCCAATAATGTGAACTTTTCTCTTCTTGCCGGACTGTTATGAGATAAGACTTTATTATGAAAAAATTAAGATAAGTATAATAAAATAAAGGAACTATAATAAAAATAAAATAACTGGAATTTAAAAAATAATATAACACTGAATATTTCAACAGTAGTAATATATACATAAATATGAATAAATAAACAGCAAATAAATAATATTCTAGAACTAAATAATACGAAATTATGAATTAATAGGAAAACAAGTAAATTGGAATAACTTACGAAGATATTCCAAACCCAAACCTTCTCTACTCTCTCGTAGAACTGTGACAAATCGGAGAAAAACATAAAACCGAATTTATCAAGGGCTCTGACCACCATGTTAGAGGACAATGGCAAAGCCTTCACATGGCAATAAAAAAAAAATAAAAATAAAATAGACTTGAGGACCTTTATTTGTTTTTATATTTTTTGTTTGTACCGCAACGGGTCCCGTCGCGGACGCAATCCGCAACGTCCCTACGCAGTGTCGCTAGTTCAACTTTAACGGTGTGCATGTACAGTCGTGTCGATGGAGAACTTGTACTTATTGTCGATGTATCGCCCGCCATTTACGCCGGTGGTCAGGTGGATGTTGCGTATTTTGACTTCCGGAGGGCTTTTGATGCTGTGGATAATGATATACTTTTGTACAAACTCTCTGCTATAGGATTCACACCACACTTGCTTAACATTTTTCCTAGTTACCTTGGCGAACGCAGACAGTAGGTCGAGTATGCAGAGCATGACTCTAGACCCTACTATACTTTCTCTGGGGTGAGTCAAGGCACTAATATCAGGCCGTTAGAATTTATATTATTTATTAGCGATTTTTCCACGGTTGTTAAAGAATCAAAGTATCTGCTATCTGCAGATGACTTAAAGTTATTCTTGCCTGTTAAAGATGAGGCTGACTGTAATCAACTCCAGTCTGACACTGAATATGTAGTCTAATGGAGTAAATCTAATAAACTGCATTTTAATGCCAATAAGTGCTCTGTGATGAGCTACAGCCGCTCGCATGCTCCATTGCGGCATCAGTACGAGATGGACGGCGTAGTAATGCCGCGCGTCACGCAGGTACGGGACCTGGGCGTACAGATAGTGCCGGAGTTAACATTCCGCAAACACATAGTTGAGGTGTGCGGCAGGGCTTTCAGAAACCTTGGTTTCATCCTGAGGCAATGTAAGGATTTTAGCTATATGGGAGCTGTCAAAGTTTTATAAGGAACCACTTAGATACCCGTTCCATTATTTAAAATCCTCATGAGAAAAAGTACAGTCTCATGTTGGAAAAGATCCAAAATAAATTTACGAGATTTCTGCACTTGAAACAATATGGGGTTTACGCCTTTTATCCGCTCATGTACCCGAGTCTTTTCGTCCTGGGCATGGTCGGGTAAACTAGACTGGAGGTAAGAAAGGATGTCGCCCTGGTCAAGTACGTGGCTAGTGTACCGATAGGGTTGTTGCACCACCCAGATGAGCTCTCTTAGAGGTGCCGTCTGCTAGGCCACCTAAAGTTTGCCCCTTTGTCACAAGCCATACGTATTATTAATAATATAGCACTATCGGAAGATATATTTGGCCAAAACCTGCCGAAATCTTTAGAAGCAGCTCAAATAATTATTGAGAAAGGTCTGGACATCACATCCTAATTAATTTAATAATATTATAACTATGTACATATTACATTAAGTGTTAGTTATAATATCGCTTTGGACTAGTCTGTAAAGGTGTTATAATGTAATAAATAAAAAAACTCAGTATCTAAAGACATTTTCCTCCATGCGTGCGACACATAGCAATGTTGACTAAATAAGTCCGTGCGTGTCACCGCGCGGGCACCGAAGCGCGGCCGTGGGGCACCGACTCCCCGTGACGGAGCACTCTCTTAAGGAGCCGAGCGGCAGCCGCTTAACGCAGCGTCGGCCCCGATAACTCCCACACTCGAGGATACAAGTTGAATTTCTACAAGTTCTGCAGCTAACTCGGCATCGGTACAAGTAACAAGTTGCGATTGCTGTACACGCCCTCAACCTCTAATTCAGATGCATCTTCTAATCAACAAACTTAACTTGGATAGTAGTCATTACCCTAAGTTGTGCCGGCTCGCGACTCGCAGCTCGCGCGCTAAAAGTAATGCAAACTTTTGTCGAACTGCAGTACAAGTTTTACTTTACATGAATTTTCTGTCATGTCTTAATTTATTTGGCAAAAGCACATCTTTTTAAATAACAATTTAATATAGGATGGGTAATAAGATACGTGTTGTAGTGAAGAATCGACTCAGTAATAGTCAATCGACGACGCGACGTTTAGAAACATAAGAATTGATAATCGAGAGAACCAATAAAATACGAGCACATTGACAGGATCACTACACACAAGCACTAAGCAACACTACAACTAAGTATTCATTAACTAATAATATATTGTCTACGCCTAAATAATTGCTCATCCTGTATTACTATTTCAATGGTTCTCTTTGTGTTTGAAATCTCGCTTAATTAAAGATAACTACATCTATTCTTCAAAGTAAAACATTTTTCGTGTAAATATTTTATAAAAAATGAATGACAGACGCCAT
This sequence comes from Mythimna vitellina, assembly GCA_949316375.1. Taxonomy (NCBI): domain Eukaryota; kingdom Metazoa; phylum Arthropoda; class Insecta; order Lepidoptera; family Noctuidae; genus Mythimna; species Mythimna vitellina. Next base: position 39,481,038 of record OX438684.1, read on the forward strand.
TACTTCGAGTGCAAAGCCAATTCATATCTACAGTTTTAATAACAAAGTAAGTAGCGAACTATTATAATTTGAAAGACCCTCTCTGTGATTATTCTCATTTGAAACAAGCACTCAGACGGATAAATTAATATTAACAGTATTTGTGAAAGAACGTTTGTTCTCCAATGTTTGATAAATACTTATTCCAACTCCACTTACTTATTTCAACTCCATATTGAAAGTATTCAACTGAAATGTTTGTCATTAGACGCATCAATTCAACTCGAAAGGTTAAACACAACATCTTAATTAGTTACATAATTGAATTTTGGTAAAACATACCCGTGAATATCTTAAATATTATTTTGTAATGTCACCCATCAGAGTTTCCCAAGTTATATGAGACAAGAGCATGAAGATACGATCTTTCAAAAATCTTCATACTCTTGACTGACCGATCTAGTTCATAACGAAGAGTTAAATATACCATCCCCATCACAACCAAGTAATTTTGTAACCAAGTAATAAGTTGGTCCCATGCAATATATAAAACGATATATAAACATACGTACCTATATGTCATGTCATTCCCGCTGCCTCTCACAACAATTATGTTAATGGAGTCATCAGTAACAGATTAATATCTCTGTTGATTTCTACACACAAACCGATTACATACATTAATGCTATCACGGAATTTACAGGAAATCTTAACACATTTCTCGCTATCCGCACTCAGTCTGTTTATATTCGGCTAGCATGTTGTGTCTAATTGGGCATGTAACTGAAGTAGCTATCAACGGGCTCTCGTGCGGGCTCGTGCTTCGCCGACTATGGATCAACTTGAATTTATTAACAAGATTGTGCTGTAACTGTTTTAAATTTTTATTATCGAAATATTTATTTAAAATCTCTATTAGATGCCTTATTCCAAAATTAAAGACAGTAAATAAACTTTTCTCCAAATTAATATACAAATACCTACTTTTTTAAATATTATCGATAGGTTAGTAGGTATTGCGGATAAGTTAGATTGGTACAACCATCTCACCTGATGGTCGTCGATGATGTGACTGACGATGAGCACGCTTGTATAGAAGTAGCCTGTTCACTCTTGACTTAGAGGGCCCTTCCCCACTCACCTATCGTCAACATCGAGCATAGTTTAAGAACTTGTTGCTTCATCTAACGCAATCCAACGCGATGTTTGATGAAGAGGCAACGCGAAAAAAGAGAGCAAATAGGTGTTTTTTTAAACCCATAAAAGATTTTGGAAAACAACTGTCGTCATTCAGAATCTCGATCGAAGCCTTGCACATTTAGTGCAAGGCTTCCATAGATGTACTTTTTTATATTTTCAACATATGAGTAATGGAGGGTCAAAGTTCACGTAAAATAGAAAATTTTCATAGGTGTTTACTGAATTTGTTTTAGACAAATACATATTATTTTAATTTCTATAGAAGCCTAGATAATATCCACAAGATGTCTGTATATCCAAAATATCTGATGAAAGACGTGTAACAACATCATAATCGCGTAAGAGCCGCGGTTGTATGAAAATGCACTCGGGTTGGCTGCTCTTAAAGACTCAAAAGATACACAAAACTCACCATTTTGCTTTTGTGCGCTTTTCCGTGGGACGACTGGCAACTCAGAACCTACTAGAACATAAGCTTGACTTGCTTCAGATGAGGAATGGACTAATTTGAATGTGACATCCACCAGTAACAAGAACCGGTCCTGATTGGCAGCCATTACATGACGGCGTTAAAGACGTATAGAGCTGTGACGGTATTGGCTTGTTGGACGCCGTGACTCCGCGGCTGATCAAAGAGATGGCCACCAAATTGCTTCGTCTTACGATGTGGCCGACTGCTATTGATACTGGATACTATAAGCATATGTTTCAAGCTTGCGATCCTTATCTAAGCCAAGCTTGCTTATTCCACGGCTTCGCATAAATGAGTTATTTCACAGTAGTCATTTATTTTTTCTATAATAAATAGTAAGCTTGTAGCATTCGACACGAATATGTATGTATTTAGAAATATATAAGTATGTTTGTCAGTTGTCTAGTACTCATAACACAAGCTCTGCTTAGCTTGGGACTAGACTGCGTTGTGTGATATTTGTTGGAGTATTATATTATATTATTAACTTGTAAACATTTAAGATAAAAAAATAAGAAAATAAAATAACTAACATTGTGTCTCGCGCCTGCACCAAATAGGTCCAGTTCAGCAAAAAAGCCAGACAACTTCGTGGTAGTGGCCTGACGCTGGTTTTCAAACTCATCAAGCAGAGCGTTCAACCGGACATTTGGTGCGATTATCTATCTCCAATAATAGTCCGGTCAATTTTGACTTCTGAGGTTGCAAAAATGCTGCACCCAGCTACAATTGGTAGGATTAATTCAAAACATCATCATATATATAAAAGCTACAACATAGCGCGACAGATAGGGAGACGTCATGAAAAAGGCGAGACGTAATTTTTATACAAAATGTATTTGAAAGTGCGTAATACAATATAATAAGAGTTTAAATCTAACCAGAAGCCTTTCATTGGGTCTCGCCCGTCACAGTAATTAGCGCGTTTTTAGGGTCCGTACCTCAAAAGGAAAAAACAGACATTAAAGTGATTCTATATAGATCACTTTCTTGTTCGTCTGTTTGCCTATATGTCTGTCTGTCTGTCAAGACAGTTTATGTCAGGAACGCGTGGAGGTATTGAGTTTTAATTAAAACTATATACTTAGGTCTGCGGTCCCTTGAAGCTGAGAAAAATTCAAACCAACGAAAAAAAAAGATACGATCGTTTATGATTTTTTTTCGAATCAATTCTCAAAGATTTTTACGAATTGCAAAAAAAGGTTTTTTTTTGTGACGTTCAACAATTTACAGTTCTCAGATTTCTTCCTATACTTATGCTATGAGACCTTGCTTCATGCCAATTTCAGGATTCTAAGACAATGCGATGTCCTATAAATTTTGATTCCCTTGAGAGTGTCAACATATGCATAAACGGCCGTTTCTTTCTTTTTTCGTTAACTTACAGGTTCGATTTTTTTAGGTACAGAACCCTGAAAACGCGCTAAATACAATGATTCAAAGGTGGCGTGAAAAATTGTGCATATTATGACGATTACCTATTTCAACTTTTTGAATTATTATATTTCAAAAATGATGTCTTTTAGAAAAAAAAATTAGACTTTTTTGTACGAGTATATAATTATCCGATCTACAATTTTTGTCTGAGCTAATTTTATGATAAAACTTACCGTTTTGTTGTAAATTGCAAAAAACTCCTGACGTGACCTTTGACCTCGAGTATTTTTTCCAGTTGTCGGATCGCGATGAGAACTTTTTAGATTTCATTTATGACGGTGTTTTGAACAATCCTACCAATTTTCAGCTGGGTTCAAATTATTGTAACCTTACCCCTATTTTTTTTTAATAATTTGACTGGACTATATATCTACACTAATATTATAAAAAGGATTTTTTTTTGTTTGTAGTAGGCTATGTCTGAAAGTAATAGTCCGATTGCTAAAAATTTTTCACCCTTAGAGCTGCTTTATTCCTGAGTAAAATAGGCTATATTTTATGTACGCGGGCGAAGCCGTGGGCAAAAGCTAGTAATATATTATCACGAAAATATTTATTTATATTCTTCAATTCAATTTATAAGCAGAAAGAAAGGATTTTTTATTTACTAGATAATTTAGTTCATTAGTTTTCAGTTTATGTCTACCGCATTTAGTCTTCGGCTGCGTTTTGCTTGATTTCATGTACCATCTGCAATCACAACACACTGTCGTAGCCCGTAGCGTAGTACAATGTACCGGAGGCCTACGACGCTACGACGGACGATACGTGTCTACAATGCTACGGCGCTACGAACAGTGCTACGGCGCTACGGAGCTATGGTGCTACGGAGCTACTACAGGGCTTAGCTTACATAGGTGTTAAGGGCCCAGCAGGGTCGAAGCCTACTGGGGCCACGGGCAGTGTGAAAGTGAAACCCGAGGCTCTGGAACGAAGGCAAAGAAGGAACAGGAGTGGGTTTTTAGTAAAAGTCTGACACACCCTCTCGATCCGCCCAAGAACGAGAGATGTCATAAGATGATTTCCCCAAGCAGCACAAAAGTGTTTTATACATCAAGTGAGACCACCGCGCAACAACTAATAAAATAAAAATGAAAAAAAAATGTTTTTTTCTCGAAAGTCAGCGCAGTTCCTCAGTGCGCGAATTCGACTCGCACTCGCCCAGTTTTTTTTTAATCATTATTTTTTATGTTTGTTACCTCAGAATTCCGTTGTTTATGGACCGATTTGCAATTTTTTCAGAAAAGGCTTTCAGATTGGTCCCATTTTATATTACATTACATTATTTACATTTCATATTTATGAGGAATCGAGGGAACTCTTCAAATATTATAGGCAACCAGTAGTGATGTTAGTATATTTATTGAGAACTTAAACATTTATAGTCACAAAGTAACATTTGATGAAGTGGAACTGATGAAGATTATCAGAAATGGCCAACGGAACTTCATACTCACAAAGATATCAGGATGAAGATAGTTAAGCGATGTTCGGTGGTTACCTTACACCTTGTTTGTTTATGTTATGAGTACCGGACCGCGACCCAGGTTAGGGAATTCAATTAAGTAAAACGATGTTTACAGTTACACGGATTTATTGGTACGGAATTTAATTGGCCAATGGAAAGCGATGCACCGCATCGTGAGCTCAAGCGTCAGCATTATTACTGAACAATACAAAATGTACGGGTTTGCTCGTACAAGCGATTATGACAATAAAAATAAATAAATGGTTTGAATAGTTATGTTGAAAATGGTATCATCGAAGTGATCTGATGATAATGATGGAGCCGAAATATAATCACCGGAAATCCGTAATTAATCAATGTAACCTAGCCGTATTTGGGTTTAGTAGAATCGTTATGAGATGCACTTTGGCTATAAGGTACAGGGTAGGTTTGGCTACGAACTGATCTGATGATGAAGCCGGAAGGTAAACACGGGAACTTCATAATAAAAAAAATGGGATCCCTTCTTTTCACATAATGCTCTTTGTAATATACTTCGGCATAACGATTTTGGCACAATTTGTTTTGGCATAATAATACTTCGGCATAATTTTTTTAGGCATACATTTTATGTTGACATAATAATCTTAAAATTGTTACATAATCAAAAAAACTTCTCGAAAAAAATCGAAAAACCTTTTCAAGTCATTGTTCCATACCATAGAGCTTCTAAAGCTACACGTGTTGCGACTAGGATACCTAAAATTGAACGAGTAAAAAATTTGAAAGCGTCCTTAAGGTGTGTCCCGACCTGGCGAATACGTCACTCGCGAGCCGCTTGCGAACTGCGCGCGTGCACATAGAGGTTTGCAGATGCACCTTTATATTATTTCTGTTTATTAATATTCTATACATAGAAATTGTGAATGAAAATATGATATTACGACTTTTTTACATACAGCTAAACTGTCTAACAAAACGTTCAACCAACTTCAAAATAAAATATGATAAAACACTAAATTCAAAAATAAAATATTTTTCACAAAAGAACACAAATAACTTTAATTTTGGAAGCAAATGTTTCTGGTTTGGTTTCTTCGTTATTTAACACTGACTTCCTTAGTCATTTGTATCTTTTCACTTTTTAGTTGTGGCGCCCCACTGTTAAACAACAGAATTCCTTCAGAATACAACCATTAAAACCATTTGTAGCCAAAGCGTATCTTATGGCGATTCTAATAAATTGAAATGCGGCTAGGACACGTTGTATTATTACAGAGTTCCCTTGCCTACCTCCTGGCTACATCATCAGATCAGTTTAATGATATCATTTTCATCAGCACCATTTTGTCTAAATTTGTTTTATCATGGTCTAACCAGTACAATTAAATAAACCCAGTTTGATGTGAAAATAATAAATACCTCACATCTCATTATAAATATCTTAGAAAACAACAACTGAATTAAATTAAACTCTAATTGTTAAACTTCGCGCGCCTACGCGGTTACGCTAAGCTGCCATATCGCATTTAAAGCGAAATTTTTAAAAAAAATGCTTTGAGCGGTTTTCGTGTGTTGTTTTTATAGATTTGTTTTTGTTTTCTGTCATTTGAAGTTAAAGTTTTATGATTAGTTATTGCTGTAACTTACTTGGTTTTGAAGTGATTATAGTTTATGAACTATGAAATGAATTCGGAAACGATACTTGTGGTTGTGTGTGGTGTATGTGTGGATAATTGGTCAGATAAAAAGGTTTTTATTTTTCTCAAACGATAAGAATGCATGGAATACAGCAGGTTATAATGACTTAAATACCTTCGCTGGTGCTATGAAAAGACATCAGAATTATTAAAAGCACTTGAATGCTGTTATTTCATTCTGTAGTTTTGGTAAACCGGGAAAAAACTTCTCGTGACGAAATTTATAAGTACATTCAATTCTTAAGTTGATTAGAAACTTGTATGATAAAGAAGCGAAGAACGAAAAGCTACGGCTGATTAATTGTGAGTATTTGCTAATTATATTACAACTGCACATTAATTACTTTAATTTTTACTTACTTTAATTTAATAAAAATGGTTGATTACTAAAATCTTTTTTACGCCATCTAGTGGATTCAGAAGTAAACAGCTATAGTACAATGTTGTAAGCGAGCAAGAGTTGCCAAAAAATATCAATAGATGGTTCTTATATAGTTTACATTATTTATGATACACTAATGACGTTTACATAATTCTATCTTATTATTAACAAATGAAAATGTAGCATTTAAAATCAGCATTACATCAAGAAATTTTGCCCTTATGATACGTGACGGCGGATTATAGCACTTTTTTTTATTTATTCGGAATATTAAGGTAAGTGAGTAGTACTGGGTTCCTTGGCTTGCCCCTATAAAGGTAGCACGCCACTGAGTCTATCTATCCTAATCAAAATATCTGTGTTTGTGAAGTTCTATTGTCCATCAGTGGAGTTATTCATCAGTTCTAGTTCATCAATCGATTCTTCATTGGGAATTATCGCATTGCTTGACTTTTTGATGAACATGTTTACCACAAAAAACTTTTTACTTGCAAAAAAAAGAATAACATACTTCACTAAAAAAAACACTAAAATAAAAGGATCAAAATAACTTTAATTTCGGAAGTCGGTGTTTCTCGCCATTGTTTGTTTCTTATTTAACACCGACTTCTGATATTATATTTTGATACTTTATTTTAGGTAAGTTGGTTATTTATTTTCTGTAAAAAGTTTTTTATTTCACACTTTTCAGTTCAGAACCAGAGTGCCTAAACTGCTAGGATATATATTTTTATTATGCAGTTCCCGTGTTTACCTTCCACCTTCCGGCTTTATCATTAGATCAGTTCGATAGTACTTTATAGCCAAAGTGCATCTCATATCGATTCTAATAAGCCCAAACACGGCTAACCTATTATAAAATTTCAAACAGAACATAAAAATTATCGAAATTACAAACTGTTGCACAATGAGGATCCTTTTTTCGGGAGTGTTCCACTTTTCTTGATTGATAGACCCTTCTTTTGTCTTCTTTTCGGTGTCCTTATACTTACGTCTGAAAACCAAAAATCACAATTATTTCGAAACAGTTTAATAATACCACTAAAAACAAAACAATCAAATGCCATAATATAATACAACAAAATGTATATTATTTAATTTAGCCATCCTTATACGTCTCCTATAAACAATAGTAAATGACTGTTAAATCTTAAATGTGAGAAAATCTGAATGGAGAAAAATACCTGTCATTGAAGATATATATTTTCTATTTATTGTGTTTCAGAAGTTGATATTTCAATTTCTTAAAGAGTTTTCAATGCCATTAACATTCTGGTAATTTGAAGTTTCATCTGCTCATTGTCGATATTTCCTAAAAAGTATAATAGGTACACAGTGAGTAATATTGCAATTTGTTAAAGATAATCAAAAAGTATCAAGCTGTTTTACTAGATATTCAAAACACTAACCTATAAATGAACTTATTGTATCCAGCCGTCGCATTTTCTCTGAAAATTTCTTCCTTTCCTTCACTTTTTTGGTCTTTAAATTTAACAATCATTTTGAAGAGAAGCCTCCTCGTCTCACTATTTATTGTTTTCCGCATTATTACAACAAAATAAACGATAATAAGTTTCACGTAAACACAAGATGAATGAAGTATGAAACATCAATGACACAATTTTGACAGTCTTGAAATGCTGCCATTAAAAAATAATTCGCTGCCATCTTTCGCTGGCCAGAGTCTATCTATCTATATATATAAAAGGAGAAGCTGACTGACTGACATATCAAAGCACAGCCGAAACTACAGGGACTAGGAACGTGAAATTTTGCGCAGGATTTCTTTTTATGACGTAGGCGAGTACTAAGAGAGGATTTTCTAAAATTTACCCCCTAAAGGGTTGAAACCGTAAAATGTACTTTCGTGCGGGCGAAGCCAATAGCAGAAGCTAGTAAGCTATATCCTCAAGAGCGTTCACTCCAAATTACGCGCTGTTTGGCCCAAAATCCATGATTCTCAAACCCGCTATTATTATAATGATAAAATTAAGTTAAATCAGTGCAAATAATCTATTTATTTACCCATAATTTCTTAATAATTTGACAGTGTTTTATTTTAATTTTTTTAATTAGTTAACTAAATCAATAAATCTTTTTCAATAACTATTTTGTTAAGGATTCTAGTTACTGGTTTGTATTTTTTGTTTATTAATTCTATTAGAACTGTAGAAGTTGTCAAGCTTTGAAATTGACTTTGAAAGCACAATTAAAAAAAACTCTATTTACCTATGTGAATATTACACAATTTACACAAGCGTACTAATAATTTATATAAAATGCTACTTAACTATTTAGACAAGAATATTTCCTAATGTTATTCGTAAATCACATGTTTGTACAATAAACCATTCATGGATGTAAACGGGTTTGAAAATCATAGTTTTTGGGCCATATAGCGCGTAATTAATATACTAAGTAGTTTCTAACTTTGTTTGGTTACGGCTGGTAGACATAATTCTTTTTGCTATTGATTTATCATACAGTCCTTTAAGATGTGGCCTAGAAAAAATACTGCTAGCAATGCATGGGAAAGTTTCATTCCCCTTTATAACATGTTGAACGCAAATGGCATCGTTGTTTGTCCGCACGGCATCGCACGTCACCGCGTCACCGCGCCGCGTCACCATCGTGTTGTCGCTTCGTGCCGCATCGTATCGTGCGATCGTGTCATGTCGTAAGTCGTACTACGTCGCCAATATGGTTTTTATTCAAATACAGTTACGTAATACCAAATTACAAGCAACACCTGAATAGGTGCCGTGTATAAAGAAATATCTCCCTCCCTGCGACTTTGTGTTCCTGTAACGTTAATGTTGTACACAATAGCATGAGTGTGGTCGGCAGTACGAGGCAGCATGCTGATCACTAGCGACAAACGGGGCTATCATGAAAGGGGGGTTCCAGTGAAACGGTTTATCAATTTTAAATGTAATGTAGAAATGTTAATAGAGATAGACTCATATAAAATCAACTGTCATCGTTATGTATTTGATATCATTGATAAATTGAACATTTATTACCAACCCATCATGTGGGTTGTAGTTGTGAGAAGTCGAAATCTTTTCAGTTATAGGCTGCGCTTTATTGAGAGCGTCCTCAGTAATAAAAACTTGACTGATTCTTATTTGTACTAGAGTCTGCTTTGCTGTACCTGCTCATTTTAAACCTACAATTATTATTAACCTAACAATTTTACAGTAAAATATACTTCAAAAAACTTGAAACGGTTTCACTAGATGCTGTCCTATTCATAATTTCAGGTAATTTCAATCCATCACGACAATTCAAGTATCGACTTTATTGTTGTAAAAAATGTTAAATTGATTTCTAAGGAACTATTTATATACAAAAGTCTCTAACTTAAGTTAACTGCAACCCATACCAGTTGCAGTTAAATTGACACTCACTATGTCAAAAATGACAGAGTTGTTTTTGCCAATATTTGAAACTAGCTGTTGCCAGCAACTTTGCCCACGCGAAAGTAGAAAATTGTCCTAAGGAAACAAACTCCCGGGATAAAAGCATATGTATATACTATTCCAAGACTGGAACTCAGTGCGCTAAATATCATCCAAATTGGTTCAGCCGTTTGAGTGAGAAGAAGTAACAAACATAACACTCACAAACTTTTGCCTTTATAATATTAGTGTGATAAGCGTAGTTCTAAATACAATTATAGACAAATATAGACTTCTTATTTTTATTAAGTGCAAATTAGCAATGATCCTTTAAGATCACTGAAATCACAAGAAGGGACACTTTATTTCGCTGCCTGTAGGTACTGAATTGACTCCCGTACGTGTTTAGTAAACGTCGTCACAAATTGTTGTTGATTGGGAGCAGGCCATTCAGCCACAACTGACTGGCCTGCCGCACGCCAACTATTGCACGCTGCAGACGTTACGTTCGTCAGAGTTCGTCACTTGACGTCGACACGCTTGAATGAAATGTTATACGGACTAACTTGTTGTTGCCGTTGGTATGGAACTAAAGTGGAATATTTGCAAATTCACGATAATCTTGAGGTTTCGTCATGAAGGTTGCTATGTTTTCATATATGGTCATCAACTGCGGCTTGTATACACGTGGTACAAACTCCAATGTTCACAGCATAGTTTGCAGGAAGATAAACAAACTTAGAAGTTTTAACGTCAAACCGTACTTACCGGGATTTATTTTGATTTATTCTATTAAACAGAGACGGACTTAATGCCTTAAAGCATTAAGTCCGCCTCTGTACTTACGGGATGTCTGCACTCATAGGAGAGGACGCAGCAGTGACTAACTAACCTGACGAGAACAACACACAACATCGTAAGTACATGTACTTTTCTGTTATTTCTACAGCCGCGGGCATCGTTCACTTTAAGAAAAAAATAGTGGAAAGGCTCGGGAGCTCCAAGGAACACCATGTTCTCAAGTTTCGGGTACTACCAGCAAATTATTGAGACGTGTCGCAAGCTTGTGTACTGCATCGCAATCACTAGATCGCAATTTACCATTTAAATCCTTGATGCGATTTATTTCAAACTGAAAATCAGTGTACACAGTAGGCATGTTATGTCCACGTTACAAAAAACCGGCCAAGTGCGAGACGGGCTCGAGCACGATGGGTTCCGAACCGTCCGTAGCAAAAACTGCAAAAAGTCACGTTTATTGTATGGGAGCCCCCTTAAATATTAATTTTATTCTGTATTTTAGTATTAGGGGTTAAACAATTAACAAGTGTTATATCTTTGGATTGACTAGGAATTATAGGTTCTTTGGTTGCGGACCGGTACAAACTAGTATTTTAACTAGTTTTGTCTTCCATGGACGACAACAGTTGTCAATAAGGGTTATTAACATTCTTGAGAATACTATTGACATTGGATATAAACCAATGAATCTGGTTGATCACAATGCCAGAATGAATCCATTATTGTCACAGCAAATTCATTTTTTCTTTTTAATTTTATTCCATCTAACAGAAAATTCAATAGAATGTTTTTTCTAAATTAGTTATTAAATAGCTTTCTATGTTTACAAGTGTGTTGAATTGTGATCGAACATTAATAATCTCCTCTATGAGGCAACCATATTTCGCGAGCTGAACAGTTTAAAAAATCTATTAACGTTGGTAAAACCGACGACACAAAGCTACAAGCTGTGGTACGACTGACAATATAAATAATCGCTAACCGTTATTTATTTTAAGCGAAAAAGGTTTTAAGTATTAACTGGGTGATTGTACGTTTATTACAATTCGCTGCCCGGTAATTCTTCTCCGTCGGGCCGCGAGCCGCGCGGTCGTCCGCGGTGGTCAGATCGGTCAGGTTGTTCGGGTCGATCAATGGTAGTTTTGTGAAACGATTAAGAATACTGACATCGGTATTAACTGATTAATTAAATAAAAAATAAAACAGTTTTCTTTTGGCATCCGAAAAAAAAAACCCAATACGCGTGCTCAACCCTCAGGCTGGTTTTTCTAGAAGGAATTTTCTTTGGTTTTTAGTTTTTCTAGAAGTCCGCATATTACCGGAATGACCAGTGAACTAGTCGGGTACCAACTGCTCAGCCAAAATGTTTGTAGCTTCCTCGAATATTTCTGTAATACTGATAACTGCTACCTGCTTCTTCTTCAGAAGGAGTTAAATAGTTTGGTGCCTGGATCATTTTCCTAATCACTATTTATCATGTAGACTGTGCTGTGGATACTTCTTGTATCAACTTCGAAGGAGTAGGTTTTTTTTTATTGGGTGGGAAAATCATCTTATGACAAATCTCGCTCTTGGGCGGAGCGGGAGATAGTGTCAGACTTTTACTGACTAAAAACCCACTCCTGTTTCTTCGTTGCCTTCGTCCCACAATCCCGGGTTTCGTTTTCACACTACCCATGGCCCGTAAGTAGGCTTCGGCCCTGTTGGGCCCCTACGATTTGCTGACATCTCCCTGAGGCGCGCGTGGAACAATACGCGCCGTCGACGACTTGGGCTTGGTCCGGACGTTTAGGTACCGAACGGCCAGATGGCGGGCTACCCATTGTTCGCCGTCCGCAAGCCCGCGCCTACGGTGGCCGGAAATCAGGATCGGAATCCCGGCGGCGGTAGGAGCGTAAAGACCGTTGCCTCACGCGATCGGCCGCCTCCTTTGCTAGCATTACTGCTTCGCAGAAGGAGGCGACCGCCTGTCACTCCTCTTCGCTCCGCATCAAGGCCTGTACCAAGGCCCGGCGCGAGAGTTCGCCGCCGCCGATCGTTCCCACGAGGACACGGCGTTGCTCTGCCCAAGCGGGGCACACCTCCATCGTGTGCTCCACCGTGTCCTCCGGGCGGTCCACACAGTGGCGACACCCGGGCGTCACTTACGCACGAATCCGGTGCAGGAACTTCCCGAACTTACCGTGTTCGGTGAGGACCTGCGAGCCTCAGGAAGGAGTAGGTTTGGGGTTTCTTTCCTTATAATCCAGTACATGATAAAATAGGAATAGATATTAAAAGAAAAGAAGGTATAATCATATTTCTGACTTTCCCGATCAACACTATATCCCGATGTATGGCGACCGGTCTGAGAACCGGTGATTATCGGTTTTTATCCCAAAACCGGATTTTAAAGGTTTTTTGTTAAACCGTTTCACATCTGTAATCGGCGGTGGGGTGCACCGTGATTAATATAATTATAATTAGTCACCCCACCGCTGCACCGCACACTTACCTTATGTGCTACCGGACCTTAGGACATGTCATTATTGAGAGCAATGAAAAGCCGCACAACTTGTATAAGAATATGAATAATGTCCGTCTCGTGAACATTATAGTGTTATGTAGTCAGCACAAGTCTGCTTCATAGCGCTGCCGCTGTCCTGTGCAACTACGACGTAAACCTTTTTACGAGTACTAATCTAATGACAACTGACCATTTCATATATATGTATATACTAGTCTAATATTTAATTGATTATAAAAAAAAATATAGATATTGTCTGTGTATACGCTAAATTTATTATATGTTACTTAAACAACCATTCTCAAGTGAACAGACTAGAAGATTACAATACCTACACATAGTTGAACAGCCATCCCGATATATCAGCTTAAAAGGGGAAGCACAAACAAGTAAAGAAATTAAGAATCTCTCGGCGTCTTACAGCGTTGCCTGAGATTTTATTATACCTAATAAAAATATGGAAGATAATACTCTCGAAGAAGATTGGCTCATTTCAAAGATTCCTCGAGAGCGATTCCTTCTCCATATTTAGAGAGACTGTTTCCTACAGTTTATGTCGAACTGATATCTTGCGCAGAGACGGTCCATGTGTATGAACCGCAACCGCGATTAAGGTCGTACAAGTCTAGGTACACTAGCCGAGAGGAAGCTATGAAGAGACGGTCACTGATGCTCTTTGCTGACGGTTGGTCTTCGAGGGTAGTTCCTCTTGACGGATACCTGCTTACAAATGTCCTAACCACGTATTAGTTTGATAATAAAGCAAGCATTGACATATTCATATCATAAATTCGTAATGACCTAGTGGAATGTCAAGCATGACATTTCATAGTACCAGCTTGCAATAGTCTGTGGGGAGAACCACCGCGCCGGTCGACTTCCGCCGACTGCCGGACGCCGGACGCACAGGATGTCAATTAGTTGAAACGATGCACCTCCACGCGCTCACTGTACCGAGCTAGTTAGGTTCAGGTAATTGCACATTACACCGGGCTGCGTAATACTTGCATTACACAGGGGATGAGCAGCGGATTACACTCAGCAATACATTTACCGCCGCTTGACGCGCCATCTAGCGGCGCGCGCCGGCTCTACATCTCAGCGTTTTCATATTACAGTTTTAGTTAACTTTTAGAAAGACTGTTACGACATGACTGGTACATCTTATGTTGAACTGTCCGAAACAAGCGGAACTATTAGGAACTTACCTACAAGCGTATTATTATTTTAAACGGGTTACTTACTTTAAACTGTCATATCTTCAGATTGACTTGGAATTATAAGTTCAAATAAACTTTATATTAAAAGGTACGTTAATTGTGAGTTCCGAAGATATCACAGTCTTAAGAAACCCGTTTTAAAAACCGCTAGATATATCTTTCTTCTAATATATAAAAATCCCATGACCAGGCTCCTCTTCCTCACTGGGCACACAGGGCACGTGCCCAGGGCCTCGCGATGTATTTGGGCCCCCTACTCCCTACTCGCTCGATTACCAAACGATAACCGATAGCCACTCTATTCGTGCCTGAAAATCAGGCTTACCGATTGCAGCATGTTTTAATAAATTTCAATATTCATTTATATATCTATCATATACAAAATTAATTGTATATGATAGATATATAAATTATAAATAATATATATGTTAAATTTAACTGTTTTGAAAAAAATCATTGATCAGTGAATTATTTTTATTTTGTGTTTTGTTTTGATCAATAGTTACAGTAGTAGATCACAGCATTCAAATGATGCGAAAAAAACAGAGCATTAATGGAACAATTAATGAAGCATGAATTTTGAATAACTATTTTTTTTTTCTGATTGAAGTATCTGTTATTTGTTTAGTGTGCAAACCTACCACAGTGTTGTCTTTTTTTAACCCAAAGGTTGACTGGTAGAGAATACCTTGTTGCATTAAGTCCACCTATGTACCACTACTATACATGAAGTTTAAATAAATAAATAATTTGTGTTTGTCACTAAAGTCAATATAATGTACTCGTATATATATGCTCGAAAACACAGATTTTGAAGATGTGAGCGAGCCTATCATTAGTTAAAAAAAAAATATGACTAACGATTTAGCTCGACTCATAGCTAGAAAAGTACCTCTTCAATCAACATAGATACTTTTAAATAAGGATTAATCGTGAATGCTGGTTACTTAGTGTGGATCACATATATTGTCTATTCATCATAATCTGTATATATAAAAGGAGAAACAGACTATCTGTTATATCAACGCACAGCTCTAACTACAGGGACTAAGTAAGAGCGTGAAATTTTGCACAAGGTTTCCTTTTACCGCGTAGGTGAAGCACTAAGAGAGGATTGTCTAAAATTCATCCCCTAATGGGATGAAACGGGGGTCTATAATTGGTGTTGAGAAATCTATGTTCACGCGGGCAAAGTCGCAGGAGCTAGTATCTTACGAACAGTAAAGAAATAAAAATAAAGCTAAAACTTTGCATATCTATCTTTATCTCTTCAAACAAAATAGTGATTTATTATGGTCATAGGGGCCCCATTATCCTATTGTGCTCAGGGCCACTAAATAGGTGAAAGACGGCCCTGCCCATGACACATTGTTGGTTATCCGAAACGGCTTGACCTATTTCTATTAAAATTTTTGTATTTGTTTGGTAGGTCTGAGAATAGATCGTAGGTTATTTTCAAGCTTCCTACGCCCACCCCCAACACCCCTACTTCTACTCCAAACTTCATTTTTTTAAATCGTTGTTCTACCATAAATATTGTTAAATGGCGAAGAACGTTGCCGAGTCTTGCTGAGAACAGATAAAATCTCATTAATTGAAAGAAGATTTTTTTCTTCAAAAAGCTTATCTTACAAATTCCTAGTTGAAAATAAACGGCTTAAGCTGTTCACAGCTAATTGATACAGTCGGGCAAGACGCAAGGACCGGCGTACCAACATTCCCTTACGACCGTGTGTATCATTAAAACAGGAATAAAAAGATAAGTAAATAAACCTATACAAAACAGCGGCACATTACCTCCATTTCATTTTCGTAACATTAAAAATAGCATCTGAAACCACAGAGTTAGAAAAAGCTAGAAATAATCCTAAAAAATTATAGAATACTATCAAATAAATAACAAACTCAAAAAGACACAAATCAGCCATTTAGGGCTACTCAAATGTAGTGACGATCCTAAAACGTCCTTAAATGAAGTAAACCACGTCCTTAGTAATATCTAAGGTAAAAATTTGGCTTCACAAATCATGTAAGCAGCGCCCAGACAGACAATAGATGCAAGTGAACAATGTCCGAACACTGCTCATAACCCCATTGTCAGTTCTCTTGCCACGTTAGGAGTAAATGAAACAGAAGTGGAATCTCTCATTTTGCAATTACGTCATGACTGTGCCCCTAGTTGGGATGGCATCTCTCTATACTATTAAAAACATGCCGACATGTTTTGGTTCCATCTATGACCTTTCTCTGTAATCGTTGCCTTCAAACTGGTGTAGTTTCGGATGCTTTCAAAAAGGCATAATACACCCAATTCACAAGGGAGGAGACAGAAGCTGTGTTAGTAACTATACGCCAATATCTGTTTTGACTCCTCCTTCTTCTTCCTACCCTTGTCCCATCTTATTTGGGGTCGGCGCAATACGTTTTTTTCTTCCATTCTATCCTGTCAACCGTCATACTATCACTAACTTCCTTTTCTTTCATATCACTGTTCACACAATCCATCCATCTTTTCTTTGGCCTCCCTCTCCCTCTCCACCCATCCACATGTATACTCATAACTCTTTTAGTAACATGTGTTTCATCTCTCCTCTTTACATGACCATACCAAGACAAACGATTCCCCTTCAACTTTTCAGTCACTGGCGCCACTTTCAAACTTCCTCTAATATATTCATTTCTCACTTTATCCATTCTCGTCACACCACACATCCATCTCAACATTCTCATCTCCGCTACATGCAATCTTTTTTCATCCGTCTTTTTCACAGCCCAACATTCTGATGCATACAGTATGACAGGTCTTATCACGGACTTGTAGATTTTACCCTTCAACTTGAGGGGCATCCGTGGGTCACAAATTGTTCCAGTGACCTGTCTCCATTTCATCCATCCTGTATTGATCCGATGTGATACGTCTCGGTCTACCTCGCCATCTCCTTGGATAAGTGACCCGAGGTACCGAAAGTCGGAGCAGATTGGTATGGGCGTTCCAGCGAGAGCTAAGGGCATAGGACCGGAGAGACCACCGAAATCGCAGAACAAGTATTCCGTTTTGGTTCTACTCAATTTCAGGCCAACACTCTCCAGTCTGTGCCACCACACCTCCAATCTGTTCTGGACCTCTAGGCCACTCTCGGCAACCAATACAATGTCATCAGCAAACAGCATACACCAGGGAGCCTCTTCCTGAATGTCCGACGTCAGAGCGTCCATTATCATCAGGAAGAGGTAAGGGCTGAGAGCCGACCCTTGATGTAAG
Organism: Mythimna vitellina; assembly: GCA_949316375.1. NCBI lineage: Eukaryota > Metazoa > Arthropoda > Insecta > Lepidoptera > Noctuidae > Mythimna > Mythimna vitellina. Next base: position 39,498,846 of record OX438684.1, read on the forward strand.
CCGACAGCCACATTGAAGCTGCCAGTGTTGCCCACTGTAGACCGGACTTGGGTACTGCACCGACTGTACATCGCTCGGATCAACTGCACATACTTCCCAGGCACACTTTTCTCCTATCCAATATCTGTTTTGACTGCACTTTCCAAATTGCTGGAGAGGATCCTCGCAAATTCTCTAAGGAACTTCCTTGACAAACATCATTGCCAAAAACCAATACGGCTTTCGTGCAGGAGTGTCGACGGAAGATGCTGTTTTGGACTTTACGCAGCCGGTTGCCAAGAAGCTAGACAATAAAATGAAAGTGTATAATAGTGTATAAGAGTTTTGTGGCTGTTTACCGTTTCTCATAATGCAGGTTATAACCTAGTTTGAGAGACAGGGTTAAAAAAAAAATTGTTCAGATTTACAACATACGTACATAAAGAACTGTATAACTTTTCAATATTCTGTTTGTTTCATTATGTATCTGTACTTCTTTTTGGAAATAAACATATTTTTATTATTATTTCAGGGTACATACCTACAGATTTAATTACAAAACGTGACACATTACAACATTATACAATATACATACATTTCGAAATCCCTAGGGAATTATTGTTCAAAACTAATTTACTATTTATTGAAAGGACGACGCGAGGCGACTCTGTGTGTTTCACCCGATATAGTTTGTCTAAATTAAGTTGATTAGCGATCACAAGCACCACGTCGGTGAGTGCTCGTAATTGACGGTGGCCAGACCATATTATCTGCTGCGAAGTGTCGCCAATCAATTTGTAATGAGCACTGCGATCCCGTTGTCACAGGTAACACAGCTACAATGCCAGCGCTGCTGCTGGTCAATCCGGACTATATTTTAACACTTTTCCCTAAAAATAATATTTTCACAAAAACCGAAAAGGCAACGTTAAATTCATCACGGTACTTATACGCGACATGGAAAAAGGACTCTCGGTCGAATTTTTCGGGCTCTCAGTCGGTGCCGCCTTCAAATACATATTTCATTAGAGTGCCGAACCAATTAGGGCTCCTCGGGTCGAATCAAAGAGAAGTTATATAACGTTTCAATAAATGAACAGCAATTTTTGTGAAACACGCTCCTGTTTGAAATAACAAGGAAACTTCCTGAACAACCAGTGAGTGTCACTCCTGCAGCCGCGTTACAGTGATTCGTGTCGAGAGGATATTGCTTCGAGAGCTATAGGCAGACATGGTTAACAATTGACGATGCTTAGATAAAGGTACGAGCGCGTAACCTCTGCTTTTGCACCACATGTAGGCACGAACAAAGCCGCGTGGCCGACGTCGCATCGAGGCACAATCATCAACACAACACTAGTCTCACACACCTAGCGCGATGCGTCCACTAATGGCTCAGTCGACTACCATTTTGTTCAACAACCAATTTCGTACTCGTGAAACTAAACAGAGCCATTATAGTACCGTGAACAAAAGTGAGCTTTAATTCAGAATGAGTTTCGAATTTGTGGCAAATTGCAGCTTTGTGGAGAATCTCCGAGTATTCCCGGCACGGACGGAGCTGGCCGGCCGGGGATTAACGGACACATTACGGATGCGACATGCAACCCATTTTAAAAACCCTCGACTCTTCCACGTTTTAAATGAATGCTGCATGCTCTTAAGCCGGATCATATGTCAGAATCTCGTGGACACAGATTGTTATACAAGTTTTAATAGCTCTAATTTAATTCCATATTATGACCAATTTCTCTACACCCACCTTTGATTACACTGGCGAACATTCTTGATGGGTTCCATAAATAAGAAAGCTAAGTTGTAATGCTTTGTTCTGACAGTAAGAATGTGAAGTTGAACAATCGCGAGCCGGTCGGTGTAGCTGCAATTAGCAACAGATCCGGGAGTGCGGGAGCGCGGGAGTGCCGGGTAGTTCTCTAACACCGAGTTTTTCTTCAAATGCTCCGATACCAACAATACGTGCCTACTTGAAATGCTCAGCTCGGTGGAGTACAGGCGAGCGGTGCGGCGCGGTAATGACTGTAGGGCTATACTTATTTCTTGTATCTTGTGTACCGACACTGCGCTGCGCCATTGTAAACCTTCTTGTACACTTGAGAAGTTTACGACTTTGAATCTTTAGAACATCGTGACGATGTTTTCGCATTTGTAGCAATTCAAACTTTTTTATGAATAGCAGTTTAAACTTAACGCTCCACTGTGCTATCTTTTATAAATACTGAAGCTCGATAACGCGCTGCTAATGAGACTTGCAGGCAAGTCTGTGCGGCGGTACAACGTGCTTTCTATATATATGTGTATGTTGACTTTACTGTTTGTTGCAGCATCTTGTTCGCGGACATCTGCGGCTTCACTTCCCTGTCGGACCAATGCACCGCTGAGGAGCTGGTGCGCCTGCTCAATGAGCTCTTCGCCAGGTCAGTTACATACCACACCTCAGATTTTTAGGGTTCCGTACCTCAAAAGGAAAACGGAACCCTTATTAAAGAGATCACTTTGTTGTACGTCTGTCTGTCTGTCTGTCAAGACCTTTTATCTCGGGTAGGCGTGGAGGTTTCGAGTTGAAATTAAAACCTCTTACTCAGGTCTGCGGTCCCGAAAAAAGTTTGAAAAAACCAAACTTCTAAGTTAACAAAAAAAATGATACCACCGTTTATGTCGCAAAAACGTATGTTACGATAGTCTCAAAGGAATCAAAATTCTTAGAGTACTTCCCGTTTACCTAAGGTTTTTCGAACTCGGAAAAAACTTCGAGACTCCATTTGGGAATTGAACTATTTACGTAGGTATATTTATAAAGAACCCTCAGGGCACGAGTTCGACTCGCACTTGCCCACTTTTTTGTATTGTGGATAGGCTTTTGTTTGACCATTACCTCACCCACATATTATTCGCCCGAGTAGAGAACGTATAATTGAAATCTAAAATAAGCACCACCCAGGTGACATTGAGATCAAATACCTCTCCTCACTACTCGCAGATTTTTGTCTAAAAGTAATCGTATTGTTGTGTGCTATGCCATGTGCTACCTCAGTTTCAACCAGAGTTCATTCAGAACCACAACTACATTAAGAGCCATTAGACACACAGCCGGCTTTATCCGTTAGCAATTTATGTACAGTTCAACATACACAGGGAGTCATTCGTGTGCGCGCCCATCGATCTCCCCTATAGGTATATGTCTGCATGGTTGCCTGACTGCTTCAGATGCGCATTTCTCTCGTTCCGTATTATCGCAGCCCCTCTCTGCAGACGAAATGGATACAAAAAGAATAAATACGTCTCCGTCAGCGCTAATCATGAATGAATTCTGTAATTTGTTGAATAATGAATGACTTGCTTTCGACCCCCCACCCCTCCCGCCCTCCAATCCTTAGGGTGACAGGGCGAGTTGAACATGAATGATAATCGAAACAAACGAGATTTTACATTTTCTTTACACAAAAATAGACTTACGACAGAGTTGTATTGTCAAATATACAATCCGTTGTTGATAACGAGTCTCTCGAGGCACTCGGCCGAATTTTTCACAGCCTTGTCTTGTTCTACGTCAGCTACGAATTTGTATTCTCAACATCAGTGACATATACATATACTGATTTGAGATATAAATTCGTTAATTAGCTTGAAGCAACAAGTGTTAATTAATAATCATGTAACTCCAATTACTCCGCTGAGCTCGGCGCCATTTGTAATCACATCCTCGAGCTTGTTTGCCCTTGACTGCCTTCGTCTTGAACGCTCATAGTATAGACAAGAAGCAGCTATTTTTACGGCACATAGATAAAAAAAGGGGCAAAACTATGTTTTTTTGTTCAAATAAGTGGCTATTAGTCCAGACATTACTTTGATCTTTCGCACGCTGGCACCTCCGTGAGCCGCGCTTCCTGAACCCTCGCATGTTAACCTCCATCCCGCGCAGCCCGCAGGTGTCAGGCTCCGGGTGTCGGCGCAACTCGATGCCGCTGCTAGGGTTACAAATTGCGGGCCCTTCGGATAATGGGCCCAAGTTAATCACTTTACTTTGTACCGGAGATTAATTGGGTGAGGTAAGGCGAAGCGGCACGCGGCGCGGTACGGTAGGTGGCGGGCTTCTGCTGAGACGTAATGGCGACGCAGTTTCTAGTGCCGCGTTGTATTTTTACAATTGTAAAAATCGCAAGTTTTCGAGATGAAGAAAAACAAAAAACTTATTTGTCCCAGTTCAGGCAACACGTACTATAACTCTGTTTTTTTAACAAACGAGTACGAAGTATGTCTCTCGCACATTTCCGATATTGATAGAGTGAGATGGGTCATGTGTCGGGGCGGGGCCAACGCCTTTGTTCTTGTTTTGAAATTGTTAAGGCCGGTTCATATTGAATACTTCTAAAATTTACTCTAGAGAAAATTAAACTATTATTTTATGATTTAAATTGGCGTACTTAGTATATCCGTAACAAAATTTTCTATAAATAGGTAATAATAAAGCATTATTGTAATAGTATATATGTATATATTTTGCACTAGAACACATATATCAAATGATTATTATACAATTCTTGTAATCTTAACAACTATCATCATCACTTCCTTCTGTTGAACTTTCTGCAGACACGCCAATAATAACTATTTTAACATATTTTCTACATGATTCTCGACTCCGTACATTTTTGTTTCGATCTTGGTTATCACATGATTGACACATTCCGAACATTTTTGTCCATCCACTTTAGCTATTCCTTGTAACAAAAGACTTCGTTCTTCATCAATTTTATAACTTTTGTTGACGCGACGATTGAAACGTATGACGCGACGATTTGTGGACATCTCATTTATAACAAATTTATCAAAACGATCTTTGTTTTGATTAACCAAATGCTAAAGTTGTAACTTTAACATTGATTCGTTACAAACAATATTTTTCACCGTAGCCATTCAATAACGTCTTGTTTACGATATTACGTCTTGTTTCGAAAGTGTTGGTGATTTGCCAAGTTTCCGAGAATGATACGATGAATTATCTAAAACAATAACTGCATTCTCATCCAATTTAAGTAATATCTTGGAACTAATTTTCAAACAATGTGGTGTCCATATCTTGGTGGTAGTCACCGGTTTTCTTTCATTTAAAATACCTACTTTAGTCCTTCTACAAATCCATTAAAACTGCCGATATGTACAACAATAAGCCGCTTGCCTTTTCTTGCAATATATATTAAAGCATCTGTGGGCTATGCTCGGATTTTTCTTGAGTGATCGAATCGGGAATGAAGATATCCGCAGGAGAACTAAGGTTACCGACATAGCACGAAGAATCGCCAAACTAAAGTGGCAATGGGCAGGGCACATTGCTCGCAGAACAATGGCCGTTGGGGCCGAAAGGTTCTGGAGTGGGGACCGTGTACCGGAAGACGCAGCGTTGGAAGGCCACCCACAACCGGTGGACCGATAACTTGGTAAAGTTTGCGGGAATCCCATGGATGCGAGAAGTAAAGGACCGCTCATTGTGGCGACACCTGGGGGAGGCCTATGTCCAACAGTGGAGTCAATGAAATAGTATGTATTTTTATTTATTTATTTAAACTTCATATACAGGGGTGGTACATAGGCGGACTCAATGCCACAAGGCATTCTCTACCAGTCAACGTCAAGTCTCAACCATTGGGTTAAAAAAGACAATTTCTATAGGATATGTGCTTATATATATTAAAAAATACAAAATTATACTGATTAGTGGGGGACTGTTAGTGTGAGCGATATTATTATTTAAACACAATATATTACCTGACGGATTTTTCGATCCTGTTGATAGCCCATCTAAGAATACAGATTTCGATGTAGGTGACTACATCTAGTCATCATTGTATTCTCAACCCAGACTTTTGATTTTGTGTGACCGGCATTTAACCACGTCTCACCTAAATGATATAATAGTTCCATTATGTGTGGCTGCCTTAACTTCGTCTAAATATTTTCGTTGCCATAAAACTATATCCGGCCTTTCTACTAAAATACTGTTTGGACACCTTTTATAATACTTGTTCAATGTTGATCTTGACATAAACGGGAAATCAGGATCTTCCTTTACGATGTTCAGGATTTTATGTAATGTAGGTATTTCATTTTTAAAATTAAATTTGTGCACCACATGTCAACAAGCGCTTTTCATAAAATCATCAAATTGATTAATGATACTCAAGCGATTTCTTTTTTTTTTCGGTGATTTTGGTGGACTACCTGATTTCATCTCCCCGATAACCTAAAAAACACATCTAATAATAATATCTGTAAAATAACAAAATTAATTACCCTCAGCGGCAAGATGGCGATAACTTAGTACTGTTGTCGTCAAAACAGATACAAACCCTGTTCACCTTATTATTAGGTGGTAACCTCTTTGCTTTATACATATATCTTAATGGGCATTTTTAATTGTCAATAAAATATATTTATAAAATAAGTTATGTCAATGTGAATTTTGAATAAATAATTAACGTAAAATGGTTCGCATAGGACTAAGCGCAGAAACCACACTCGAACTGAATGATAATAAATCATTTATAATGATTACAGTTGTTTCAAAATGCCAAAAGTGCGACAGATGTAGCCACAGCTAGGTTAGTTTACTATGCTTATTTCCACAGTATTTTGTCTTATTGAATTTACTGTGGGGATCTGCAGCTGATGTAGACTCAATTTTCATATTGCAAAAGAAAGCAATCCAGGCTATTTATAAAATGGGTCCTCGCGAGTCCCTCAGAAATAAATTCGAAGAAATCGATATACTGACTCTGCCTTCTCTTTATATCTTAGAAAGTATTACGAGTATGTATGTTCGTAAAAACCCTAGAACTCTTCAAAATTAGAAGCGATTTTCATAACATAAATACGCGTAGTAATCACGAAATTCTAATACCCAAATGAAGATTAGCTAAGACCAGCAAGTCATGTTTAGTAAACAGCATACGCTTTTGTAACAAGCTGCCAAAGGTGGTGACTGAACTTAGCGAGGGAAACCCACATTAAGCGTGTTCTAACTAAAAAAGTGTATTATAAAGTTAATGACTATGTCGAAGACACGCTTGTTTGGCAATGACTGCTTCTGCACATGTGGCCCCCTGGTAGCTCATAATATTGTGTAAATGTATCTATTAACTGCTCCATATTTGTTGTAATATATACTTTTTTTCTTTCTAACACATTGCTTTTGCAATATCTTTTATATTATTAGACCCCAATCACCATAAATTCGTTAGTAATTTATTTTGTTAACGTATAATTTATTAATAATTGTAATTATTTATTTTTGTTGATTTTATTTATATAGTCTCTTTTTTTTATAATGTGAATGTGAGAACACGGTAGACTCCGCGAATTCTTAGATTACTTCCTATTACGACTCACTTTTTATTATGATTATTTTTATTGTACTGTATATGGAAATATTGTAAGAACAACAATTTTTTAAAAAGAGTAGCCATGGAGTTGCTTGCCGGTTCTTCTCCATAGGAAACGACCAATTTGGAACCGTGTGTACTAGCTTTTGACTGTGACTTTGAAGCAAAAAAATTATTTACCTTGTACACCGTAGATACATGAATAACAGTTGAGCTTGCTAATGCCTTTCAATTTCATTTTGTGAACTATTATGATCAGACTCATGAAACGATTTAGACAGATTGTATATTATTTGTTTTTTATTTTTGTAGATTGCAAAGGGCGCTTAGTACGCTTAACTACAGGAGATATGTCCGCCATGAGTCACGCACAAACTACAAACTGCATTTGTGTGAAACTGACTTTATGTTGATTACGCGGACCGATAGAAACGCAGTCAAAATTTTCAGTACTCGTTTCTTAAAAAATAACAGTATAATGACTCATAAATAATTGCTACATCATCATCATTTCAGCCGAAATACGTCCACTGTTGGACATAGGCCTCCGCCAAACGTCGCCACAATGAACGGTCCTGGGCGTCTCGCATCCACCAGATTCCCGCAACCCTTACCAGGTCATCGGCCCACCTTGTAGGAAACCTTCTTTGTCTTCCGGTACGTGGTCGCCATTCCATTCCATCTGCCCTGCCCATGGCAACTTAAGTTTGACGTTTCTTCGTGCTATGTCGGTAACCTTGGTTCTCCTGCGGATATCCTCATTCCTGATTCGATCACGCAATGAAACTCCGAGCATAGCCCTTTTTATTGCCCTCTGGATGACTTTAAATCTTCTGATGAGGCCCATTGTGAGTGACCACGTTTTGAAGCCATATGTCATCACTGGCAATACCTACGCACTGGTCATATAACTGCTACATTTTCGTGGAATATCCTCATCATGATCACGGTATGATTGGCCATGCTTGCGTAGTTATAACGACGGCGAATATGTCACCGCTATCCATTCCGCTTTAATTCTTTAATCTGATATTGCGGTCTGCCAGTGACGGTCACCACGCTTAGCTGAGCCTATGTGCCTTTGTTGGTACATTGTGTGTAGATCATAGTACAGTCGAAGACTCGAGCACTTATACCTTAGTAGATCTTAACTATATGATTAGCTTGAAAGTATAGACGCTTACGCTTATGTAGTCCCGCGTAACAGGCGCGACAACAGTAGGATATGCTCTCATACTGCGAGAACATCCCTCATGCGCAAAAGTGTTTTCTGTATGGCTCCTATGATTTTCAATAAATTGCCTAAAAGTTGGAGAGAACTGCCCTTGTCACTTTTCAAAGACAAGCTGAGATTTTTTTTTAGTTAGTAAAGTGTATTACAATGTTTTAGATTTTTTTAATGAAAAGGACTTTTCGATTCCGACTTCTAATATATTATATGGTAAAGAATAACAATTTCATAATTTGAATTTTAAATCAATTGACTTTTGAATGATACCTACTATTTGACTGCATAATAATGAATATACTGGACATAATTTAATTTATTTTTGACTTAATTTTTACGTATACTATAATATCTTGACATCAATTATTTCTTGTGTATTTTTTTAATGAAATTTAAAATGACTAAGTAAATGCAATTATATGTGATTTCTATACCAACAAAATTTGTACGCCGTTATAGGCAAAACATGGACGCTCACAGCATATTAATTTAATACCTTGCATGTCTGACTAGTCAGTTTATGTAAACGCATGTTTGACAAATAAATTATCTTTCTTTCTTTCTTTACGAGAAAAACGTTAAAACATAATCAACTAGAAAGTAAAACACGTTTTCCCCTAAACAACATTTCCAGTGATACGCAAGAAAAAATACTTTTTCCTGTTAAGTTCGCTCATTCTCTCACTAATGTACCTACACCTGCCCACCTACACGGCGCTGTATCGACAAGGTACTCCGTACCGTGCTGGACCTCTTCGCCCCCTCTGCCTCTCCACAGACGCCGTATTTATTCAAGATTATTTATATGTATAAGCCTTATTCAGAAGATGAACGTAACCAAAATCTGAATTGCTTAAAGATGGTTAACGCCCTCCAGATTGCCAATTTTCCTTCAGACTGTTTTGGTAAAAAGGAAAAGTTTTCAAAGTTTACTTCTTTTATCGTATTAAGATTGGGGCGGTGAGAGCCCGTAATATTAAATAGTCGTTCGAGTTCCGTACTACTGATTGTGGAGTATCTAGTGAAAATTAATAGAAACGATAAAACAGTTTTGTTGTAGGTATCTCGCTGCACGCATTATACTCGTATTATCGTAACTTTTAACTTTTGCACGTTTGAAATATAATGAAAACTAATTCGTTTCGCGGGTAATCTTTTCAGAAGACGGCCATGCTGGGCCATCTTCTGAAGTTAGAGGGCGAGATAACCGTTGCTTGTTATCCGCAAGCCCATGCCTGCGGTGGCTGGTAGTCGGGGTCGGGGCCCGGAGGCTGGAGAATGTCCGTTCCCTCACGCGTGCAACCTTCTTTAGCATTACTGTTTCGAAAAGAAGGCAACCGCCGCGTTTTAATTAATGTCTGAAATGGTTTTTTGAGGAAAGAAACACACGGATATGAGTGGATCTTCCCTCTTATTTCCCCGTTAGTTAGCCCTATCCATATCATTGGTAGGCCAAAATATAATAATCTATCTTTACCTAAAAATCAGAAGCTAAAACTACATTTTATACAAACCACATTAAAACCATATTAAATAAATAATTATAATAAATACTGCGGGTAGCTAGAAAATGGTGACGTGATGGTGGTGTTGTCTATAAAAAGGAAGTTAATTAACTGTAGCAAAAAATATATGTCCACAGAAATCCTTATAATATGTAAAAATCATTTATTATCATTTATATCATACCAGGTAGAATCGGTAAAATATCGATAACCACAAACATCACCCGAAATCTCTAAAAACAAAAGCTTGTATCACGAAACTATCGTGTGAGTGACAGCATATGTAAAATACTTATCCATTGCTCTGTTAGACCAACTGGTTTATTTTTAGATATGTCCTAAGCAAGCAATATTGTTTGTTCTCAATTAAAACAATTCGTTCGTATGTATTTCATTTTTTTTACTCAATTAAGGCAGTATTAAACCTCATAGCGGCCTAAAAGAATTCGCAAGTGCGACGCTCTCTTACCATATCTCTACTTTTTAACAAATCTGCGTTATTTACAAACCAACTTCTTTTTTAACTACAACATGGCAAGTTGGTGCACAACTCGCAAAATGCATAATTTAGTTAAAGTGAGCCGACTCATATCCGCTACAATTTAGGTGGGATGATAAAAACCCGCCGTAAAACGTTGATATTACTGCATGTTCTGCGTTTGCTATAAAATACGCAAAGTTTGTGGGTTGTACGTAGACTTATTGGAAGATGGACGCACTTCACGGCTTCCATCGGCAATACGCGGAGGGTGAGGGGGAGGGAGACGGAGGCTGGACGCAGCTGCAGCGACAGAACGATTCGATACTTCGAGAAGCTGCGTAGTGTCACAACTTAGTGGCGAATCTATAAGGTTGCTACTCGCAGATGATTTTTAGCGCTCTCTCAGTAATGTAGAATTTAAAAAAAAACCGGCCTTGTGCGCGTCAAACTCGCTCGCAACATTATATATATATATATATATATATACACGTTATTTTAAATAAACTTCTTATAAGTCAATATTTTTTAATTTACCTTAATACATTATTTTATTTTATACTTTAAACAACCACTTTTCCCGCGACTTTGTTTGCGTGTTCGTACTTTCTCCTACATAGCATACGGTCAAAAAAAACTTGTCGGTAGATTTTTTAACAACCCGAATAGGGTAATCACGCTTTTCAATTAGGCAAAATTTTATGGACATTGTTTTAAAAAAACTCATGTCAATTTTGAAGTTCATTAACTCAAGGAATCAAACATCTTTCAAGGTTGTCTGGTAGATATCGATGTCAGCGATAAGACCGCCTTTGTACCCATAGATTTAAGTTAATGTAAAAGTTTTTGTTACTATTTTGGTGTACAATAAAGTTTATTCTATTCTATTCTATTCTATCTTTCATAAAAACTTCGACACCTTCTCAACCGTCTGTGGAGGGTAGTTTTGAAAAACTAATAATATCTATAATATTATATAATATATTATTGATTTCTATAAATATTTTTGTCATGTCTCAAGTTTATTCAGTTTGACGGCATATAGACACAGTGGTTTAGCCATTTGCTGCTACACAGCGTGTCGCTGGTTCCCTTTTTATATGGAACAAATCAAATCAAAAAGCATTTATTCCAAATAAACCATTTACAGGCACTTTTGAAATGTCAAGAAGTCTATCAGTCAGAAAAATAAAAATAAATGATGCTAATTGCACATTCCAAAGCGTAGATCTCTATGGAGAAGAATGTGCAAGAAACTCCATGGACACTCTTTTCAATAAACAAATATTTGTATGGTCTACAGGTATTTATTCCAGGTCTGAATGTCTTGAATACATGGGTTAACAGGTTTATGCACACACCCACGTTATAGGAATAATTCCTAGTGTGGGACAAAGTTAAAAACTAAACCCGATAAGGGTATAATTCAGAAGTCCGCGCCGTGTCAGTAGTAGATACACGGTGAATCGTGTCGAATCCTAAGGGGTGCCTGCATGTTTATCAGTGTTTACGAAAAAAAGTTTATCTTGAATACTGGTCACACAGTGGCACAGTTCGAACCTTAAAGAGGTACTAACACCTCATTAAAGTTGAAGCTGTGCCACTAACACACGGAAACGCACTCAAAATAGGCTGTTTACACAAGTGCATCAAATAAACCTCGCGACGTGTAGCTCTGTGCTCGGTGCTGCGGCCCGCGGGGCTCGTAAATCCGTGCTCTGCCTTATTGCAGCTTTTACGGTGCACCACCGTAGAGGTTCCTGGTCCAGCTGCAAACTAATGAACTCGGTCAGGGAGAGCCGGGGGTGGGGGGGGGGGGCGACGACTGCCGCACAGGGTTACAGTCGCCTAGATATATAATCAAACTGAAAGTCCTACACGATTTCTTTGATTACCAGTTCCTCGCCAATTTTACTTCAATTTTTAAGATGTCCTGTATCCATTTTTCAACACTGATATGTTTGTTACATTAAACCGTAATACAGTAATGGTAAGAGTAGCTCAGCGTGTAAACCTTGCCGCGTCAGCTAACATGATGACGTCAATAAAATAATCCGAGAAAGGTAACATTACGGCCCGGTATTGTTATTTAACGCCGGCGCGACACTGCTCTGTTACACATTTAGGCTAACCACAAACAAGCGCCAACAGCGGCCTATTCATCAAAACACACGTTACCAATAAAATTTGCGCTTCATTAGAAAATATCGATGTGTGCCGGATCCGGGCCGGATACGAGCCGGACGCGGGCCCCAGCGGCCGTCCGGTCCGGGGTGATTGATGACCCCATCGAGCTGGCGCCGCTTTATCATCGCCAAATGAAAAATACGCTTGTTTTGAACGATCCTTTTTTACAATTAGGAAATATTGCGGTCAGCGCGCGATTGATTCGAATCAATGCGAAGACAATCAATATTCATTTGCATGTTATAGAAATGCGGGAAAGAATTCATATTTCTGTTAAGCTTGGTTGTGATAAAAGTAAAATAAAGGGTCGATATATTCGAATTCATCTACGTATATTTTTTATTCAGACATTTAAATTGCGGGATGTGGAGCTAGTGTTGTATTCAGCATATGATTATTAACATTCAGACTCAATACCGAACTACTTAAGTCTTTATTTCCACATCCAGATGATCGATCTTTTTGTGAATATATATACCTATATAATTTATCTCAAAGTATTTTGTGTCGGCGCAGGTTGGCTTTTTATTCCAGACATCTCGATGCGCTGTGAGGTCGACGCTACTCTTTCTGAACTAGATGTGTGTCAAGGCCCTGCTAACCATTGCCAACTTCACAAATGATTGTGCAGTGCTTGTGTGTACCTACGTACAGAATTACAGACATTGTTAGCAGTAGTGATTGTTGGGATGGCGAGGAGCAGGAGTCACGCACCATTTCGCTGATAAAACGGTGAGCTGCCGATGTGGGTCACACGCTCCGTGATTTATGTATTAACTATCCAACTTTAATTAAATTGCAAAAGTACCTATTGATGTACTGTACGCTCTAATGGCGTTGTTCTGATATTTTTAAGTCAAGGTTGAACTATACGTAGAGCACTAAAAACCATGCCATGGGCCATGCCTATGCAAACTCCAGTCTTGACCGCGCGCCTCATGAAGCTCCACACTGGCTGAAAGGCAAACAGGGTTAACCTCACTCTGATTAGACAAAGATAATGAAGAAGATCTAAACAATCAAATAACCATTTTTTTACTTTATTTCATGAATGTAGTGGATTGCTGTGTTTCTAAACTATAGTGATGACTAGGTCTATGCTAATCCCTAAGCAATGTGTAGGTTGATTCGCTATTGGTATTTTATCACTACTACAGGTACCTTACCAGACACGAAACAGTTTTACAAAAATAAATGCACTACTGAATATACACTATTTTCTGGGTACTACCAAGAAAAAAAAAGTAATAAGCAGGGCCTTTGTGCTCTTCTGTTTTTATTTGTTAGTTTATTTTTTAAGGTAAGAGTACCTATGTGCGGTCCAGTAAGGTGCTGGTACGGATCTTGATCGTACTTCCGAAACTGATCTGACAACAGTGGTGTACCTCGCCGCTCTTCAAGCGCTACAGGATAATAATAATATTATTATGTTACCTTCTTGTTGCTACGTCACTTTCTAGCGACAGTTTTTGGTGGCCTATTTCTTGAGTGTGCAAGTCAAACCCAGGCAGGGTTTTATCGATGTGTATTAATAACATTATTTGTACACGTATTAATGTACAGGCAGACGCCATAGTCTTTACATAATTCTTGGTAACCAGTCTACTTAAGCCGACCAATTTGCCTGCTGCGGTCTTCCCAACTATAATTTAGGTGTCTTCAAGGCTAGAGTGAATAGGCTCTTAATAAACTAGTGCGCCTGACCGTCAATGATTGCATCTCCGCTTACCATCAGGTGGGATCGCAGTCAAGCACTGGTTTATATCAATTTAAAAAAAAAAAGAACCAAACCCATAGCATCCTTATCTTTGTTTTTTCTGTCATGATTTTCCCCCGTAACCGGGGGTTGTCCTTGAGTACGCTAGTATAGCGCGTACAGAGGAGATCATTGCTTGGTATCAGGTTAGTTTCACGTTCCATGAAAAATGTCTAAGGAGCCTTTGCGACTTGACTTGAGCCCCTCACACGCCTTCCAAAGGTCCAGATCCTCTGGTTCTAACATAAATCTTACATATAGCAATCTCGTGTCGCAACGTAGGTATGTTATCGAACTCCTCCATATCAGTTCCTTGACAGATTTTTTGTGTACATTTGGTAGGTCTGTGGATATGCCGTAGATTATTTTTTACCCTCCTACCCCATCCCCCCATATTTCTCTTCGATAATTTATATATCAGAATTACGTTTGCCGGGTCAGTTAGTTTATACACTAAAAAAAACACAACTGAATTGATAAATTCCTGTTTTGTTTTTAAGTCGGCTATAACAAGTTAGACTCACCTATAAAGACACTTTTATTGATATAACCACAAACATTAATTGAACATCATTTTAACGGCCCGATAACCATAATCGTGAAAGTAAGTCAGCAGCTGTATTCTGCTTCCCGGTGTGACCCGTCCGACCCGTCCGACCCATCTGACCCGTTCGACCCGTCTGCGCGTCCACTTGCCCGATATGTCTCATGAATAGTTAACTCGGAGTTATTAAATCGGCCAGATTCGCCGTAACGCCTGATATGATGGACGAAAGGACTCCTGCATTACTGATGAGCGCGGAGGACACGGATGGACATGCGGCACGAAAACACTTATATTTATTATTCGTCACCCTCTTATAATTTGTAGGGTGGTATTAGATTAGACCCTCAGCTTTCTTGGTAATTAATTCAGCTACCGAGCTACCTTTATGGTAATATTATAAATGTATGTTTGTATATGTTACCTTCGTGTTTCTGAACCGCTAAACCAATGTAAGTATAGATATATATTGGACCTAAGAAGAACAGGATGGTTCATATCTCGAGAGTATGTTGGTGCCCAGTGCTTGACTGCGATTCTACCTGATAGTAAGCAGCGATGCAATTGTTGGTGTAGAGCACTAGTTTATTAAGAGGCCGAGATGATAATTCAGTTCATCAAAGTTACACGGAACACAAATGAGTGTAAGTGTCTTCACTTACCGTCTCTGAGCTCGCTGCCTTCCTTTCCTCGTCTTAGCACCCAATTCAACAAACACATAAATTAACCAATGTTAAAGTGCGGTATGTTAAGAGCACAGTTCAGGCAGACCGGCACGCACTTGTGTCCTGACTGTCTATGTGCAGGGTGGTCACGTCGACCTGCAACTTACCTACTAGCTTTCATAGCTCTGCATTACAATTAATTCTATAACGTGTATCGGTTGATTTAAAACTATTACTTTACATAAAGTTATTCTCTGTAGTTATATTAAAGCGATCAAAACCGGTTCATCTGAAAATGGTGTCCTGGCGTCCACCGTGGTATTAAAGTAAGTTTCACAATTCACACTCAGACAAAATGTAACTACATCCTCAGCTATTCATTAAATTATTGCCAGATTTTGAGTGCTTAGTACTCAGCGTGTGCGGATGTGTGACACCTATCCACAGCGTGAGAGCAAGCAGGTTGTCGCAGCTCTTAAAATATATAGAGAGCTTTATTTAAAGAAGATTGTTTTTGCTCGCATTTTTAACCGACTTCAAAAAAAGGAGGAGGTTATCAATTCGGCTGTAGGTATGTTTTTTTTATGTGTGTTACCTCAGTACTCCGTCGTTTATGGACCGATTTGCAATTTATTTTTCCTCTTAGAGGAGCTGCTTTCCGATTGGACTTATTTTTTTCAGAATCCAGTTCTGGTGATGGGATCCATGGGGAATCAGGGGAATTCCTCAAATATTATAGGCAACCGTATGGTGATTTTGGTATTTTCATCGAGAACTTAAGCATTTAGTCAAAAAGTAACATTTGTTGAAGTGGAACTGGTGAAGAAGACCAGAAATGGCCAACAAAACTTCATACTCACATAGATATCACAATGAAGATAGTTTAGCGACTATGACAATACAAATAAATAAATAAATGGTTTTGAATAGTTATGTTGAAAATAGTATCATCGAAGTGAACGGATGATGATAATGGAGCCGGAAGGTAGGCACTGGAACTCCGTAATTAATCAATGTAACCTAGCCGTGTTTGGGCTTATTAGAATTATCATAAGATGCACTTTGGCTATAAGGCACTATCGAACTGATTTGATGATGGAGCCGGAAGGTGGAAGGTAGATACAGGAAGTTCATAATAAAACAATGTAACCTAGCAGTGTTTGGGTTAATTCGAATTGAATTCATTTGTAATAGGCACTCTGGTTATACGTGTATCTCAACTAAAATGTATTTCATAAAAAACTTTTTACGAAAAAAAATAACCGAATTCGGTGTTCCTCGGTATTGTTTGTTTCATATTTACCACCTACTTCCGAAATTAAAGTTATTTTGATCCTTTTAGTGTTGGTTTTAGTGAAGACGGTTATTTTCTATTTTTTTTTTTTTTTTTGTAAAATGTTTTTTTATGTATATTGTATTTTCATGGTCCACTGTCACTGTTTGTACCACTTTGAAACGTAGCGAAAATTGTAGGTCAAAGAGTTCAGCCTTGCTTTGTATTGAGCCTAAAATAAGCTCTGATGATACTCATAAATAAAACAAGTGTGTTTACGTAACTCTCACGCTAGCAGCCTTTTGTATGAATACGTCTGCGATGATTTAGTTGCTCCCTCATAGCTGATTTATGTACTAGTAAAAAACACTGTACAAATGCGGTCTTAATGCTTTAGGCATTGTCACCCAGTCGATCTTTTATGGTGATACAGAAACAGAACATGACAGACACAACTTAATCACAAGACAAACAGAAAATAAATAATTGCAATAATAAATACATATATACAAATAAACCTTGTTGTGGGAGAACACCTTCCAACCAAGCAATACTGTAATAATGATGTGAAAAGTTTTCACGAGCTTTACCTTATAAGAGAATTAACTGGTTGTCTTCCTGATGTTCAGAACGTATTTCAAAAAGAGAACGCTTGATTTTTTATTTTATCGAACTTATAACTTTTATAATATCATAATGTTATTGAAATTCTTACACATTTCTCGCTTCTTCTTTAAAATCTTAATGTTCTCCATCTTATTGAAACTTCCGTCGCCATTTAGAATATAGTTATATATATAGGTGCTGTAGAATTCAGAAACTAACCTGGTCCAATAACCACAGATTCGACCGGCTGGCGGCCGAGCACCACTGCCTGCGCATCAAGCTGCTGGGCGACTGCTACTACTGCGTGTCCGGCCTGCCCGAGGCACGCGACGACCACGCCAAGTGCTGCGTTGAGATGGGCCTCGACATGATCGATGCTATTGCGTTAGTATACCACACGGACCTACACGACACCAACTGAAAAATATTTGAAGAAAGAAGAGTCCACCTCTTAATGTGGTCGAAGGTGTACGAGCCAATAATGCTCATACGGATTGCTTAATAAACTTAGCAATGTTAATAAAATTAGTCGTAACTTCACCTCTAAGTGGGCTCAGATAGCTAAACATAACTGAAAACTGTAATAACAAATAAACATTTAAACTTGTTACTTAGTGATTTGGTGTTAATCATTTACAAAATACAACAACTACTGGAGGATTATTAACGGCGAATACTCCAACATATTTTTGGTCCTTCGAGCCGGATTTGATATTCTTGCAGACAGCTGGTAGCTATTTCTGATTTGTTATTGCAAACTAAACAAGTTTGGTTCGTAACAATTTAACAAAAAAAAAAAAATACACCTACCAGTGCTGTCAGTGCTGAACCTGAGCAGATTGACAATTACAAGCGCCTGCAAATGCTAGCAGTTTGACTTTCTTAGTGACGTCAAGCAAAAATTGTATTATTAAACTATGTAGAAGAATATTTTGAGGCAAATCTTCTAGCAGCACGGTACAGCTTGACTCATGTAATACGTTTGGGCCCAGGCTGGTGCGTGAGGTGATGGCCGTGAACGTGAACATGCGCGTGGGCATCCACACGGGGCGCGTGCACTGCGTGGTCCTGGGCCTGCGCAAATGGCAGTTCGACGTGTGGTCCAACGACGTAACGCTCGCCAACTACATGGAGAGCGGCGGCGTGGCTGGGTGAGTCTAGAATACCATATCACGAACAAATAGACGAATTAATCTGGTTCAGCTTGGTAAAGTCTTCCTGTTCTGTTCCCGCTTTTGAGGCACAACTTCGGAATTAACTTCGTTTCATTTTATTCCTATTTTCTATACCATCTTTTACACATTCCACGCATCTTCTCTTTTTTTCTTCCCGTTTTTACAATACCAGTTTAAGTATATGCCAAACCCGAAACAAGTGTCTAATATGTAAAGAATCTATGTACAAAATTTCAAACCCGTATCATGAAAACTCACAAAGTTATAAACCGAACTGTCCGTAGAAATACATGGTCACCACGAGGCGCGCACACGCCGTGCAGCGCTCATTGATAATATTTTTTCAGTTTGTATTGTGATTAACTAGTGATAACATTTTCCATCACACTTGCAGGCTTTGGTCACACTACATTTTATCAATTACGCGGCTTTTATAAATAAAGTACGTAATAATATTTATCTAAACTTGACAATCTTAGCGTGTTTAAAAATGTTAATCATCCCAACCTACTGTAATATATAAAAAGAAGTTATATACACACTTCATTTTAATTACCTATTTCATTTGATTAGATACCTAACTAAATGTAAACAATCTCTTGACACTTCTATGAGATGACTTTTTCTAAATATGTTTTAAAGTATGGATATAAGTTAATAGGTAGAAATCAATTAGGTACCTATCTACCACATAATTTTAGAAAATCTGATTATATTTTATGTAATAAAACTTTAGTACCTATTTCACATTTTTCAAAAACACACAAGTCCTAACCCAATAACAAGAGCGGCCTCTTCAAAGGCGCATACCTAACGGGTATAATAAAATCTCCCGTTACGTGGACTTAAGGTGCATTTTGATTCCATACGAGCGCTACTATATCCGGTAGGCAAATATAATCAAGATCACGTCCGTACCGTGCAATGTTTTATGAACATTATTAACGTTGTTAGTAGGTTTATATTCGCCTATTTTCTATCGAAGAGTGAAAGTTCTGTACCTTGTCATCACCTTGTACTATTAATTATTCTGTGTTTCCGTGATCTGTGTTGCACATAGGCTTTTGATTTGCTGATAGGTACTTAATATCGCACGGTGTCTAGCTCGTAGGCATATTTAAATATTTTTAGAAAAAAATATAAAATGGTGTAAAAATTATTGGAATCGATTCAGTTACTGATTCTGAACACAAACTATATTCAGATTTCGCATTTTTAGTATAAAAATAAGGTTTGTACAAAGATTCAAAGCATTTTATTTCAAATAAACCATTTATAGGCACTTTTGAAATGTCAAGAAGTCAGTCAGTCAGAAAAAATTATGCTAATTGCACATTCCAAAGCATAGATCTCTATGGAGAAGAATGTGCAAGAAACTCCATGGACACTCTTTTCAATCATGTTTTGTAATTATAAATATCTCTGTTACATGTTTCTTGTCGCTATCATGTGAAAACAATGTAAATAAAGTAAAAATAAAAACTAAATATAAATATTAAAATAGCAACTGTCAGTTAAGAGACGACCAGTCTCAACTGACAGCGCCCGTTCACGGACATGACGCGAATATTAGCAGCACTCAGCTCAACCATTTTTAAGGGAACCGAATGCACAACACACCTATATATAACGAGTTCTTTAACAAGAACTTTTTTTTTCAATAAAGGAAAATTTGAACAAGACGACAGTCTTAGTCTATGAAAATGTCAATACCAAATCAATATCAAAGCATTGGCAACTGCTATAATAAAATTTGAATTTATTAAAAATTTAATTTTAACTGAATTTGGCCTATTATTGATGATATGGACATTAGTTAAATATGATGTTAACAGAACTGTGCATCTTGATAATGTGTTATTAATGGTAATGTGTTATTGTTTCAGTGAATAACACATTACAATTTCGACCAAATTGATCGCATAATTTCACAAAATTCACCAGTTAAATGGTCGGCCCGCTCATGTGATTTAACACAGCTTCTTTCTTGTAGGGCCATGTTAAAGACAATATATGGAGCCAATCAAATTGATTGCAGCCTGATTGATTAACGAAATAGACCTATAGATGAAAGAATCAATACTGAAAGTGCCAAGCATTTATAATAGCCAAGCCTTACTCTTTTTTATATAATTAAAATTTGAATATTTTTCATCTATATTTTTTGTTTGAAAAAATAGTTTTTTTTGAAAAACCGTTTTCATATATTTTTTTTCACATCCAATTATTTCTTACTTCTCAGTTTCTCTATCACAATCGCAATGTTTCATTAAAATTTTGTAAAGTACCGGTACTAATCAGCGGCAACTCTCGGCAGACGCGTGCACATAACGAAGGAGACGCTGCGCTGCCTGGGCGACGACTACAAGGTGGAGCCGGGCTACGGAGGTCTGCGCAACACCTACCTGAAGGACCACAACATTGAGACCTTCCTCATCGTGCCCGATGACACCAGCCGCGTGGTCAGTATCGGACTACTCCACCATTCATTCACATAGAATAATAAATGATACACAATAGGTGTACAAGTTGAAGCATTCCTTATTTCGGTATACCAGTGTCTACTATTGAAACAAATTCACTTTGTATTGAATGCTCGTCATATGGGAGCGTGAGTGTAGCACGGTTCTCGTCCACAGGACAAGAAGCCGCAGCACTCGTTCTCGCTGAACGGCAACGTGTCGAAGGAGATGCGCGTCATGGGCCACGGATCGCAGCACGGCAAGCACTCCTCCAAGTAAGTACACCAACTGAACTGCCACTCAATAAAAATTACACCAGTCTAAAGTGAGATTAACGAGACACACGTCAGCCAAGTTAAAAAAAACAAAAGGCCACCTCAGGCCACCTTCGACCCTTCATCAAGTATTTGTGAACTTGATCCACGTCAATCTTGATTGGAATCTGAAGCCGGACCTGGAACTTAGAAACGATAATGAAACTTTACACGGCGTAATAATATCCCAGTAAAAATATACCTAAACGTCAAAGAATGTCACTGCTTCCTAGCCTAACTGCTTCCCTAGTAAAAGAAATGAAACTGTATACCAAATTCTTTCAAAGTTCCTTAAATCATATTTTCTGGCATGCCATCAATATCACGCACATCCTTCTTCAGTTGCTTTAATGGAAAATTTACACGTTTTCACTAAATTGTACATAAACACAAAGATTCAAGTTGATGCAAAAAACTTGCAAAGTTGGACTATTGAGTAGCAAAGTTGCACTACTGATTAGCAAAGCACAACACACTAGATCCATCTTAATTCAAAATTGACAACACAATCTAACTTGGCCAGCCTCCTGACTAACAGACAACAGACACGACTGTTAGATTGTGAAATTGCGACACTCCGTCACCTACGACTCGCTCCGCCTGATTAATGGAGTCGTTGGAGTTACTAACAATTTAGAAATTTAAAATTTCTACCAATTTATTTAATCTCCGTGAATTTCCACAGTGAACATAGAAAATAAAATACGTGCAATAGATATCCTATCCCACTTACCTATAACCTGGCAATCGACACGAAGCATATAAAGATTCCTGCATCTGTTAGATGCACCGTATTATAGCATCAGTCACTGCACTCAGCACGCTTTATAATATATGAGTACGTAACAACAACATTACCCATGTAACAACACCGTAGACTGGACTACCTACACGTCACATTTCAAGACAGAAACGAACAAAATGATTGTGCTTCCCACCATAGGGTAGGAGTTTGTAAATAAGTTCGCAGATCGTACCTTCAGTACCCTACCCTATAAAAGAAAACATTAGGTATGGCCAATTCTGTCATTTTCTTCCTCTAATTTGTTTGTTCTTGCAAGTTATCGCAACAAATTGCACTTGTGATGTGACGTGGCAAGTAGTGACCGCTGTTAGTGGCCGCTCGGTCAACTCGGTGCAGCCGTGCGACGTCACATCTAATTGTGTCTCCCGCACAGTTAGCTACTGGCAGGGCAGCTCGGTGGCCAATAAAACACATATGAAGTGCCACCAACTGTATTGTAACTTACCAGGATAGCGGCTGAGAGTTAGTCACTTGTCAACTGGTGCTCGACACATTGCCGAGGTAGCAAATAGTAAAAAAAAAACAAAAGTTTCATATTACTTAAGAGACATTAAGTTTAATCTCTCATACCTATTTATTTAAAATATTTAAATAAATAGGTATGAGAGTGCAGAAAAAAACAATAATGTTGTTAAGTTCTCACAGCCCTTCATCTTTCGAATTCTAAAATGCCATTAATTCAGATCAATATAGAATTGTTGCTATAGTTAAGGTAATTAAGTATACCGTAGATCAAGTACTCTCCACTGTAGGCGCGGGCTTGAGGACGGCAAGCAATGGGTAGCTCGCCGTCCAACCGTTCGGTAACCGTACGAACCGAGCCCAAGTCGTCGACGGCGCGTGGAGTTCCACGCGCGCCACAAGGAAATGTCAGCAAAACCGTAGGGGCCCAGTAGGGTCAAAGCCTACTGGGGCCATGGGTCGGCTTCTGAAAGGAAAACTCGAGCCCTGGAACGCAAGGCAAAGAAGGAACATAGGAGTGGGTTTTAGTCAGTAAAGTCTGACACACCCTCCCGCGCCGTCCATGGCAGGAGAGAGGTAATTGAGTCTGCGACGTCGTAGACAATTCTTTCTAAGACAGTCTTGTCTCAAGCTGGTGCAGGCCCTAAGTTCTTTTAGTAGCTATTTGTTATTTTTCCTGTTATTCCGTAGCGTACAAAACGTACCTATAGACCAACAATACTTATATACCTACACAAGTGTTTATTAATTTCATATCGATGAAAATGGTGTTAAAATTTGTCATTTCCCGCACGCGATTGGCTTCGCGCGTCCTGTTCAATTAACGCAATCAATCACGCATTGTGTTGTGGCGCGCGCTCACCGCCCGCAGCCACGCCACTGCACCAGTAACAATGTAGCCTGCTGTGTGGCCACGTCAGGACGCTATGCCACAACCCCCATGCTTGTGTCACACAGCACTCACAACAAACACCCTTCCATTTTGACTGTTCAGAAATGACATTAGTTGTATCGTGACGTAAAAATGAAGAGGCGATAGATCTTACTTTTCTGATAAGTTAATGAGATTCTGATTGCAGAAGTATTAGTTAGTGTTCATAACAGTATACCGCACGTCGGGGTTACCTTAACGTAGTGCTTAGTTTCAATAGAAATCAGAAACTTTTATTTCGATTAAGGTCTTCTAGTACACAATATAAGAATCGCGTGCGGCCAGTTTCCGCACCCCCTGTAGCTCCCCACAATCCCCGCAATCATCATATCTAATGTTATTGACATTTGTTTTTCAGTGTTTTTTTGTCTGTTTTCTTTGTGTTTTTTTGGTACAATTTCGTTTACCCATTTATATTAATCAATTTATCGTACATACATGCTAAGTGGCAGTAGTAATGTCCGGGTCAACCTTTAACATGTCTGAATTATAACAAAATTCAAAAATTCTGTTCCTGTTTTAAAACGAGTTCCCCGTCGCGCCAGACTTCTAGTAGCGCAACATCTAGCAAGTTGTGTCCGCCTTGCCATAGGGGAGAATTCACTAAATGCTTGGGAACGACTTCTCACCTTCCCTTACAGAATATTACACATTCATAAGGATTTGGCAACCAAAAAGACTTCAACTATTGCGGCCCTTAATTTGGAGAGAAAATTTTCCACACAGAGGGTTACCTCTTCAAAAGGTATATCCCACCTGGTTGAGCCTTAATTAGGAGAAAGTGACATTAGCGGAGCAGCCAGTTCTCTTCAGTAGTGATGTGCTGGCTCCTTGTTCTCCAGATACTCTAGTAGCTCTGGAGGACAAACACCCTGAGCCAGCGGATGGCATTTCTTTTCCTGACCCTCCTGATTCGGACAATCATACCCTCACCGTTATGGGTCGAAAGGTAATCTCAGCCGTTTGCTCCTTCCGGAGTGGCTCTGCCGGCGGCCTCGATGGCTTAAGTCCTCAAAACCAGGTCGTGAAGAGAACCTCATCTGCTCAAGCGCCGGGGAAGCTGGTGAGTTGCTCTTGAAGGAGATTACGGTTCTGGTTAACCTAATGCTCTCGGGCAAGGTGAACGAGGCCGTCATCGACACTGTACGGAGCCAATTTATGGGCTCTGCGCAAAAAAGATGGTGGCTTTCGACCAATTGCAGTGGGAGGTACCTATCATCGTATGGCATCCAAAATTTGCTGTAAATTTTATGGTGAAGCTGTTTCGAAAAAATTTCAGCCCCTGCAGCTAGGTTTCGGCTTCCAAGGGGGCTGCGAGGCTGCCGTTCACACTTCATCCTGAAGGTCGATATAAAATGCCTTCAATTCGGTCAATAGGGACACCTTGCTGGCAGAATCTAAAAAAGAAGTAGCCCAAATTTTTAGTTTTCTTTGGCAATGTTGTAGACATCCATCTAAATTACTATAGGGACAACCTTTTGGAATCCGCTGGCTGTCAACAAGGTGATCCCCTCGGGCCAGTGATCTTCAGTTTAGCCATTCACCCAATTATTTACTTTTACTATTATTTTCTTCACTTAATAGGATTTGATCTGAACCTTTCAAAATGTGAACTATTCTTATCCGACAGCACCAACAGACCACTGACTCTTTCCAAATTTATCACAATAGCCTCAGATATCAAAATTATTAAAAAAAAAGGTCTCTTCGTCTCCTTGGATCTCCCATTTTTGAAGAATCCTTTTCCAATTTTGTTGAGGAAATATTCAAAAAAAATTAATGAGGTTTCGGAAAGATTGCTCAAAATGAATATGCATTCCATCACCTTATTCGTTTCTGCTGTTTCGGCCCTAAATTTACATATTTCTTCCGTCTTTCTCATTTGTGGAAACATACTTACCTTTTGGAAAAAATTTACCAAATTATCCGACATACTCTTTCATCAATTTTAAATGTAGCCATGGATGGTCGAGCTCAAGCTAGCCTTCCAATCCATATGGGACGCCTCGGCGTCCGTAAAATTACCAGTATCAGTTTACCAGCTTTTATATTCTCGGTTCACGGCACTGAAAAATTAATCAGGAATATCCTATCTTCCTCACTGATTGATTTTGATGTGCCGTGCTTTACCGAGGCTATAGACGCTTGGAGACTCGCTTGCCCGAATTCCAAACAGCGCGACAACCGGTCAGTCTGGTTTCTGGCTTCATGCAGTACCGTCGTCGAACATAGGCACCTTGTTCGACGATACTACCATCCGCCTCGCTGTTTCCCTACGTCTTGGCGCTCCTTGTTGCTCTCCTCATCGCCACAGTGGCGAAGTTGTCAACAGCCTCGGACACCACGGTCTGTCATGCAGCCGAAGTGCGGGTTGAATAGCGCGACACGCGAATACCAACGACATCATCCAACGTGCTCTTGTTACTGTCGGCATTCCGGCCGTATTAGAACCTCATGGTCTACCACACGAAGATGGCAAAAGACCGGACGGTATGTCTTTCTTTTTCATGGAAGATGGATAGGCTTTTAGTGTGGGACGCTACTTGTGTCGATACCCTTGCGCCATCTCATCTTCCTAGCTCGTCGTGAAGAGAACCTCAAGTGGCGGAAATATAACCTTGTTGGTAGTTATATTTTCGAACCGTTTGGGGTTGAAACTCTCGGATCGTGGGGTCCGAGTCCTCACAAATTATTTAAAAAACTTTCAAAACCCAAGGGCTGGTTTTTACTTCGGGCAAAGGATAAGCATTGTCATCCAGCGTGATTGCCACGCTCTTTCACCAGTCACCACCGCCACCAGTCTTTTAGGTACATTACCAGTCGACAGCTATGTGGAGGAGTTTTTAGACGGCGTACTTTAGATTGCTTTTATTAGTACTTTAGGGTTTTTATTTTCATTTTGTAAGTTAGTTTTAATAACGTTAAGATTAAAGTTTCTGATAAATAAACAAATAAATTATTTTTTTATTTAATTATATAACCACCCGGAAATACGAGCCTTACTTTAATTCATTAAACCCCTAGCGAACGCCGCCGTTCGCTCTCTCATTGTCTTTCTATTGTGTCTCTAATTACGGTATTCGAAATGTACACCGTGGACAGAAATAGAACCTGAGTACTTATACATAACTTAATCTGAAATCAAAAATTGTTCTGGCTATGAGTAAAATTATTTAATTTACTTACAAGTACTTCTAATCTAAACTGTGCGTGTCGGGGAGCCCTAAAATGACGTCACCTCTTTCCTTGCTCTCGTCTTTTACACACATTACCGGCTGCACATTCGGTATTGTATAGAATACTTAGGCAAAGTATAAAATAAATGCTATTGTATATACTACCTACACGTTTTAGGTATTCTATACATTGCTTAGGTATTGTACTGGATTATACCGATTGCCGGTAACACATATACATAAAAAAAATAAAAAAGCTAAAACCCGATTACGACAAAAAAAAAGACGCTGTCACACAAAAGACGAGATTTTCATACTTCGAACAGGACAAAAAGAAAAGCCGTAGTCACACGTTATTAAAGTGTTTCGGTTGCTACCCAGAACGTGTGACTGCGGTTTTTCTTTTTGTTCTGTTCGAAGTATGAAAATCTTGTTTCATACTTTTTCAGTGTCTTTTTTTTGTGTCGTTGTCGGGTTTTAGTTTTTTTACTTTTTTTTATTTAATCAATTCTGGTGTTAAATTTAACACGTGACTTTTTGTCCGCTAGAGGGCGCCACTTTGAAATTGAGTAATATTTTGGAAATGTACAAGTGAAGCCCTGTCAAATGATACCAAACACGGCATATTTATCACCATATTTATTTTTTTACACATTACTTATTGTCCGCTAGAGGGCGCCATATTTAGTTTTGTGACACGTCACGTAGCCTATGTTCAGCGGACAATTAAAACGTAGTCGGGTAAAAATAACGACAACATTGTACAAAGTATCGAATCAACATTATTCATTGAAATGAACTGGTTTTCAATTATTTTATTTTCTACTACATATTTCACATTAGTTGGCGTTTTAACACAATACCTGCTACAATACGTTACAGGTATTAGCATGTAGCGGCATGTATGGCGTATGGTTGTACCCATGCGTATTGATGTTGCACATGTAGATTACTGATAAGTACCTCACATTTTCGACTTATTAGTGGAATTAATTAATGTCGCAGTGCCGTAATCCAATGCTAACAACGGCGCATAATCAGTTTGTGTTTGCTGACGGGATAGCATTATCTGTTGAGACGCGTGTAATATTGGCTGACTGTATTAATCGGTACCTGTGGCGTGAATATTATACGATCTAAACAGATACAAATATTTATTCATAAATACATTCCATTTATTTTTAACAGACTCATTTTAGGCACATACATCGTAAACATTATAATCCAATGGAAGCAAAATTATGTCAGATAAACATCACAAAATTTAAATAATGTAATTAAATTGTGATATTAGTTAGTTTGTGACTCTTGATAACGAGGACCAAGACGAGGCCAAGTCCGAGTACTCCGCGGCGAGGGGCTTTAGATATGTAATAAATAAATAAAATATATACTTATATAATTTTTGATATATTCATTTACTATCTTACAAGCTATACAAATATTTCTCAAGCGGGGATCGAACACGTGACACGCAGCGCAGCAGTCACTTGCTGCATCAACTATGCCGTAGATGGTTTTTAGTTAGATTTATTTAGTTAAGGATTTTTTGGTAATAACTAATTATAGTTACAAGTAATTTTTTTTTAAGTTAAGACATAATATGTAGCATTTGTTAAAATTATAATGTTGATTTGCAATGTAACGATAACTTTAATCAATTTTCCAGCCACACTTCAGCCTTACTGTGGCGGAATAACCCCTGTTAGGAGGTGTTGACGGTAGCGGGTTGTACCCTGCGGCTACCGAGCCCTCGGGACAGTTCAACCCGATTTTTGACGTACGCTGCCTTACTGGTTCGCTGGTTACTATGCACCCCTGAATGCGTCCCAACCTGGGGGAGGCCGGACGCCTCCTGCCGGAGGCTCTACGCGGGAATCGTTCGGTCCATGGCCTTTATGGCGCACCGGTATGAACGCCGGAGCTGCGGAAGCAACCGGCGGCCCGGCTGAACGCATGCCAGAGGGTCATGGCCATACGGATGGTGCGAGGATACCGGACGATTTCCCGCGAACCGAACCGAATTTCACCGAACACGGTAAGTTCGGAAAGTTCCTGCACCGAATTCGTGCGGAAGACACGCCCGGGTGTCGCCGCTGTGTGGACCACCCGGAGGACACGGTGGAACAAACGGTGGAGGTGTGCCCCGCTTGGGCAGAGCAACGCCTTGTCCTCGTGGGGGCGATCGGCGGTGGCGATCTCTCGCGCCGGGCCTTGGTACAGGCCATGGTCCGGGGCGAGAAGGAGTGGCAGGCGGTCACCTCCTACTGCGAAGCAATTATGCTAACAAAGGAGGCGGCCGATCGCGTGAGGCAATGGTCCTCACGCCCCAACCGCCGCCGGGATTCTGATCCCAATTTCCGACCACCATAGGCGCGGGCTTGCGGACGGCGAGCAATGGGTAGCTCGCCGTTCGACCGTCCGGTAACCGTCCGAACCGAGTGGGTTTTTAGTCAGTAAAAGTCTGACACTATCTCCCGTTCCGCCCAAGAGCGGAGGATGTCATAAGATGATTTTCCCACACAATAAAAAAAAACACTATGTAGACAAGCGTATTATAAACTGGAAGATTATATCCCTGATAAAAGCGCTTGGTTAAATGTCGGTCCTGCTCCACAGCCGCAGCCACTTATACCTTCAAATTAGTTTTTTTTTAATATATTTATAAATATTGGAAGAGATAGGTATTCCCTTTTTTGTATTGTTATTTTCGAAATGTTTTTTTTTATTTATTTATTCCTTTCATTAGAGCTTATGATAATTTATTGCCTTTTGTATTTGGAAAAAATAGCATTGTATAATGTAGAAGGCCTATTTTTTCAAGTTTTGTGAATGTGAAGTACCATGGAGCATTTTTATTTGGTTACAACTTGTTTGACATTACGAGCATGGCAGTTGAGAATTTGTCATGCTCACTCAAATGTCTCGCTGATGGTAGCATGTGTTATTGGGTCATTCGGTTCCCTTCAAAATGAGCTGGTGCACGCGTTATGCTCGTAAACGGGTGCCGTCAGTTGAGACTGGTCATGTCTTAGCTGCCAGTGGCTTAATTCAATTTCTATTTTTTAATTCGTTTTTTTTTTAATTGTTATTACTTATCTACATTGTGCTTCCTTGAAAGAAGCGACAAGAAATATGTAACCAAGATTTATGTAACTCATAATATGATTTAAATGAGTGTCCATGGAGTTTGTTGCACGTTCTTCTCCATAGAGATCTGCGCTTTGGAACGTGCAATTTAGCTTCACTTGTTTTTTTTTTGACTCATCGACATTTTGACAATTCAAAAGTGCCTGTAATTGGTTTATTTGAAATAAAAGTTTCTGATTTCTAATTTCTGAATGAAACACGGTTTTCGACCTAAAAGGTTCTTCGGGGTTCGACTTGAAGCTTTTTCTTAAGTATTCTTGCCTCTTCGGTGACTCGTTTTCGACTGACACCGGATCGAAAAACGTCCCGTCTCATATACCCGGCTAAGTTCCGTTAGCGGGGACCGTGTATTTTAACACTAAAATTGCTTTCAATTTCGCCTCAGCCGAATCCTTTCTGAGGTCGTATTTATTTATTGCTTTAGAAAACCTACTCGTATACTATAAATCAAATTGTCGGTCTCTACTTTTACATAAAACAATAAACATATCACATACATTTTCAGTTCCAGAACAATGACTACAAAAAATTCTAGTTCGATCACATTCGTGAATACAAAACTTCTCAATCTTCTTCAATAAGATTCTAATTAGGATTATATTTGCTATTATATCGTTTAATGGACAGATCCTAACTAGTTACATAATGTTCTTGCTAATTAGTCATCAAATAAAAAGTCTCATTATCAAAGTCTAATAGGCTATTTGACAGTACGAAAAATAACTTCATATTTATGGCCATCCGCATAGATTATAGGTTTTAAAAGCGATTTGTACCAATATATTTAAAAGATAATGGACTATTTATAAAAAAAATACGAAATAAACTTTATTTTATTTTACCTAGCGCCATGTTTTTGAAAACGATCGCTATTGATTGAATATATTTAGACGTCACAAGTCTGTAAATATGTCAGTCATTGACTGCTATTCTTTTGAGTGCCTACGATACAATTTAGACGCTGTGCTATTAATTTAATGATAGTTTGCTGATTAATTTAAGATTTCTTACATTACCTACTGTAATATTTGGATACTAAATATATAGGTAATACTATAAAATGGAAAGCAACTACTCAACTGACGTGTTAACTTACGAGCCAGTTGCAACCACTTTTTGCGCATTTTGACATTTTCGAAACACATATCTACAAATAGTTTTTCCGGCGTTTTTATCGACGTGTTTGTACACGCTGGCACTACACACCATTTGTAACTCATTTTTGGGAAAACAAACTGTTAAAATAAACACAAACTGCAAAATACTAAGTCAACTAATTCACTGCAATGTTTATTTACTGGCGTGTGACGTCAACGGATACAATTTGACGCGCATTGTCAAATATGGCGTTTTGGTGGCTTATTTGAATAATACAACTTTATGTGCTATTTTTTATGGTAATATTTACAAGAATTAAAATAAAACACTTTTTCTGGACTCTTTTAACAAAACTTAATAATATGAAATCGATTCCAAAAATCAGTCAAATAGCCTATTACTTTACGTAAAAGATCGCGCACATTTTATATTTTCGACTTTATTTATCTAGATCCTTGCAAACTGAGATATATCGTTACTAATAGCTTCTATTAGGCTAAAAAACACAAATGTTAATTTGTGTTTTTTAGCCTAATAATAGAATCTTAGAATCTAAATCTATAATAATAATAGAATTTTATCAACAAGTAATAACGTAAGATAAAACCTTATCATTATGGCAACATACAAATTCAACAAACTCTTTAATAAGATTGATTTTTCTTGCAAAATCTTATAGGAATCTTATGCATATCGTTATTTCCGACCTTACTAATTAATGAACGTGCTAATTATAGACAGAATAGAGACAATAACCTAAATCATATTCTGTCATCCATAATAAAACATAAAAATCTTTAGAAATACATTAGATGCTACTTATTCACACACTTTATTAGCAAAACTCAGTCTTTAAATATTAAACCTAATGAGGTAATAGCTAATTTATCCAAATAAACATCTAATAAGTGAAAAAATCCTATCCTAAACATATAAAACATGCCAAAAAATTACTTGCGTGCTAGGTGGTCTCGACCACTACTTGCGCCCTGGTGGCAAGGAACCCTCGTCGCCGATAGTTACTAAACGATAGCTAATGCGCGCACGCTCAAGCGCGACCACGCATTCGTTTATTGACTACTGCTGTGACAGCTGCATGAGTTAGTAGATATCAAAGCTGTCAATTACTTACCTATCTATACATCTGACTGGATGAAGAGACAAATCAATAACATCCAAAGTTAAAAATAATTCAGTTAATAAAACTAACTATAAATGAGTATATACATTTACAGCCAATAGTTGATCATAGGCCAATCAAATTACTTCTTGAATAAATTCACAGCGAGACTTGGAGTCTCATGGGGCAATATCGCGTTGAAAGGCGTGCCAAGATGGTGTTTTTTATAAATCTTGTAGCATACCCACTACTACATCTCGAGTATTTGTCTAATCCACACTACCCTCTCCAGGTATCAGTTATGAACTGCACTGTCAAAGTCTTTGGACGAGTAGCATATTAACAACGACACGACGCGCGACTGCGATCAAATTACTGCCAATTAATATCGTACGAACTCGCCAGGAAATATCTATTAGTGAAGACTTTCTCCTCCGTCAAGAGGACAACTTTCTCTTGCTTACTTGATGTCTCAAGCCGAGTTCACATTATTGTGTTGAATTGTGGCTTCTGCTGACGCATTTGATAGGCTACTCGTTGTGACATCAAGTAACACAACATAGCACAGTAATATGTCTCTAGCTTTAGTCTATAAGTTGACGTATTATGACAGAACCATTTTACCCCTTACAGCTCCGTCCTCACCCACAGGATCGGCGTGGACGCCGGCAGCGAGAACAAGAAGCCGGAGGACGAGGTGAATGAGTACCTGATGAAAGCCATTGACGCGCGCTCCACGGATCGCCTGCGCGCCGAACACTGCCGACCCTGCACGCTTACCTTCCGCGACGCCAAACTGGAGCAAAAGGTAACTCAGCCCGGCTTGGCCAACGCGACCTCCATGAGAATACCATGGTCTGGGTTGTCGCGCGGGAGCAGAGGGTTCTAAACGCAACACTGCCATTATTTACATCTCACCATAATAACTTATGTGAACTGAAACAAGTCATCAATGTGAAGTCCCCAAATCATCATCTAGCGTTTTCCCAACTTGTTTTTTTATTGTAGGTGAGAAAATCATCCAATGATATCCCGCGCTCTTAGGCGGAGCGAGGGATAGTGTCAGACTTTTACTGACTAAAAACCCACTCCTGTTCCTTTGTTAAATTTCGTACCAGGGTCGAGTCTTCCTTTCAGAATTAGATCCTTAGCCCCAGTAGGCTTCGACCCTGCAGGGCCCCTACGGTTAGCTGACATCTCCTTGAGGCGCGCTTGGAACAGTACGCGCCGTCGACGACTTAGGCTTGGTCCGGACGGTTACCAGACGGTCGGACGGCAAGCTACCCAATACAAAGAGGGAACTTACCGCCACAATTATGGCGTGCCCAGAACTGGATTGCGACAGTTGTTGTCGCCATTCCACCATGAGATCCAGCCGGAACTCTGTCCGCCATGCCGCGACTTGTCTTGGCAGCGGAGTTTCGCCCCGGAGTTGCATCTCCACGCGCAAATCGGGCATGAAAACAAGGACTGTTGCCTCCAGAGCCCATGGTGGCAGGCCAGCAAGGATGCTCGCCGCTTCGCGGGGAACCGTACGGTATCCCCGCACTATCCGTATGGCCATGACCCTCTGGCATGCGTTCAGCTGGGCTGCCGGTCGCTTTCGCAGCGACGGCGCCCACACCGGTGCACCTAAAAGGCCATGGACCGAACGATTTCTGCGTAGAGTCTCCGGCATTCCCAACTAGCTTGGAGTCGGCTTCCAGTATAACTAGACGCGGCTGGATTTCCCGTACTTTATCTGCATGGAGAGATTGCCTATCAAACCTTCACAGCCCAGTTACCTACTGGTTAACACGATACTCCTGGGATAGACCGATTATCAGACTTTCTGGCGTTTGACTACCTATTGCGACTGTCAAAGATCTATCCCCCAAACATATCTTCAAAAAAATACTTGACATTTTGTCATCGATGTTACAGAACACGATTAGGTTCTCAACTTCAGTTGAATATTTATCTAAACACTGGAGCAGCATTAGGTAGGATTCCGATAACCCTCCCCCCCACCCTATTTCCTGGCTTCTGACTATCAGTAAAGACTGTGAAAGATCTACAAGTGACAGCCGGGATCAACGTCTTAACATGTTTTCTAAGACATGGAGGAATCTCGATATATTCAGATCAAAAATCCACATTGCGACCGCGGCAAGCCAGTCTGCTTTAATTAAGTTACTGCGATTAGTGAGGACTGCACAATAAAAAAATCCTACCTAATTACCTATTACGGCAAAGGCCGGCACGGACTAAGCACAAATTGAAGCATCATTCGTAGAGTGAACCGCGGTGCACCGTCTAGTGAGTGCCAGGCGCGCCGTGTTTGTCTGTCAGCTAGTGTTGCTAGCGATGAAAGTATACCTAATGAGCATTTCGTTCAAGCGCCAGCGTTCTGACGTTAGCGGATAACCAGCACTCGCTCAATTTTCATGCTGTTTAAATTAACAATGTTTCCAATTTCGGTATTGATTAATTTTTTTTTTTATGCAAACCTGTAAACTATAACAATTGTTGATATAAGAGGTAGGTATCAATATATGAAAATAACCGCCAGCGCGCCTGCTCGTTCGTGATGTCCCCAAGTACCTCGGCGACTTCCGCACGATGGCGACGCGACGGTGGCGTGCTTCCTGCCTATCGTTTTTCAACTATTAAACTTTCTATATAGTCTGCCTTTTATCTGTTGTAAAATGACGTACGTAAGTCATCGCTATTAAATTAACTGCCGCAACGATGAGGAGTTACACCACGTACACTTGTGACTTTCGACCTAATAGCCGTACCGACAGTGGATCAGTTGCTCTCGCTCGGATGCACCGCGTTCTGCACTGTACTGACGAGCATGACGCATAGTGATGCTCGTCAGTAAAATGCAGAACATCTGTGCAAGACTTGGAAAATATACTTGAGTGGAAACATTAACTAATAAAATATAGAAATTGAAAAAAACACTGTCATACCGATGCCGCCCACAGTTAGCACTGTGTGTCGCACAGCGGCACCTGCACTTAATTACACCGCAAGCGGAAAAGTTGACACTTGACAGTGCAGGTTGTGTAGGTACTCCTTGTCCCTCGTGTTAGGCACATTCTTGTCACGCAAACTTTCTGGCCTAACAACAAACTATATCACCTACTGTTTGTTGTTAGGCCAGAAAGTTGTACAGAAATATCCGCAAGCAGATGCCGTGACCAAAATGTCATAATATAATTACTTATTATGGTCACGCCGACACAGTAGTAGCTTAAAACGTAGTGGAAGTTACGAAGTTCCACACAGTGCAACTGATGTAAAAGAGCATATTATTACTCTCTCACTGTACTCTCACATAATTGTCAGGATTGTGATATTACTTTTATTACCTAAAGTCCGTTGAATTGGTGTAGTATTAGTCCGAAAGCGCGCGACGCGAGCTCTGACAGTAACTCTGAGAGAGCGGCGTCGCACGCGAGCTGCGGCGGCGCGCCGGCGGATAAGAGCATTACCTATACACCAAAATGGTTTCGGTACACGACGACGCTCATGTAAAAGTTTGGTTCTTATTATCATTATTTGGTTCGTTTTGGCCTGGATTCGATTTTTTTTTTTGTCAAATAATTTTTATAGCAGCGCGTAATGATAGGTCTTAAATTCAAAAGCGATTTGTGCTAAAGGTTTGGAACCTTTTAAAGTAGAAATAGATGATTAAGTTGAAATCAAATCTTCAGAGAACGTTACATGCTAAAACCGTGCGATATGTAGAAACTCGTACTCAGGCATCATCAGATATTTGAGTAATATCTGATGCGCACACTTAGGACTGCTTCTGTCAACAAATACTCCGAAGTGCGACACGTTTCGATAACGCTCTCAAATCTTTGACGTAGAAGTGTTCATGTCAAGCTGCGAGCGCTAGATATATTAAAACTTATTACGATCAGGCAGTGCAGGTGACATAATTAGCTCACAAGATTATCGCAGACGCTAGACGCGTGTTCATTAGTGTCGGTGCACTCACACCCCTTGTTGTTGCAGTACACTGCCGAGCGCGACCGCATGATGAAGGTATACTTCATATGCTCCCTGGCCATCTACCTGGCCGGCGTGGCCATCCAGACCGTCGCCTTCAGTCTGTGAGTACCAGCCTCACAGCTCACTACACAACACACCCGACTAATCTCGTCAGATCCCGCATTTTAAGCCTCAAGAAAACACCAATTGTATATTTAGCTTAAGAAACATTTTCAAAGTAGAGCATCATTAACTTTAGATTTAGGTTACGCCTTCCACGAAAAAGGCCAAAATCTTCAGTATGTCATAATCAAATATATCCCGTTGAGAAACAAAACTTGCTATCTTTGTTCTTCAAACCATATTTTTAGACTTGTAAAACGTTTAAGTTTATAAAAGTCGGGAACAGCGCTGGACGAGTGCATCGTTCTGAACCAGTGAACCGATTCCTTCCAGGCGATCACACGCATTATGTTTTAAAGTCTGTCCAACAAGTCTGTTTACTGAAACTTGGAGGTTAACTCTATACAATAATAATAACTACGTTTTATTGTTTGATTTTTTTTAACTATTATTATTGATAGGCTCGCGTTTGATCACTGTCTCACATGATGGTAAGCAGTGATGTGGTCGACAATGGAGCACGCTTACCTAGAACTAAGCTATTCACTCTTGATTCAAAGAACCCCAGATATATCTGAACTTGTGTGTCAGGTCTCCGCTGGGCATCGCGGCCATCATTATGGCGGGGCTCACCATTACGTCCTTCACCTACCTGATCGTCTGCCTGGACTTCGAGGTGAGCTGCTAACATGATCTACTAAGATACCTACCACGATACGATCGTGTAAAAATGAAGTCTTAAGGTATAGAGCTTTATAGCTCTAGTTATCTACTGAAGTGTTTAGCTATATTACCTATGTCATAAAATAGTAGAGAAACAATTCTATGCAACTATACAGTTCTAAATAACATTAAATATAATAAACTTTTCAGAGACAAATGACAACCTGCGACCAGACTACAAAACTCTACCGAGTAGAAACTTCATATCGTAAATACAAGTATTCTCTAAAAAGCGCAGCAGTGTATGTAACGAAGTCAGTAGTTATATGAGCTGACGGCTCACACAGCTGCTAACTCCGATAACACAAAGACCACCGAAGTGCATAGCTGCGTTCTATTAGCGTCTGTCCTAACTCGTATCCTTACCTTGTCCTAGCACGCCGGCGAGCGCCTGCGCCGCGTGTCCCAGCGCGTGCACAACAACCGCACGCTGGCGCAGCTCACCTCGTTCGCCGTCGTCACCGCCTTCATCGCGCAGGTCCAGCTCGTTATGGTCAGTGTTCCAAATAAGTGTTAAAGTTTTATGCCTTTCGAGCACAGCGCACCGCGGCGCCTCGCTGACCGCTAACCGCCGCTACATACGGTATTGTCAACTTCACTTCATACCAAGTAACGAGTATGTCAGTGAGCATCTCTATTTACTGACGGCTCTATGAATATTATGCGCATCCCTGTGAATGTGATAGCCGCAAATGTCGCACCATATTGCATTAGCGAGCACAAAAGTAATGGCAGTCATCTTTTGTTGCTACCGGGCGCGGCGATTACACGCTCTGTGGATAAAACAAACGTTTCAATTTATTTACTTACCATTAATTATTAAAACAGAAGTTTCTGTTGGCATATATTCGCAGGTAGAGGGCGTGCTGACGGCGGCGCGAGCCACTGCCGGCAACGCCACACTCGCGCAGCAAGCCGCCTCCCACTACTGCCTCTACGACATGAATGAGGTATGATACATATACCCCACCGTGATACAGGAAAAATAGTCCAGAACCTGACCACGATTTCCATTTAGCACATGTTAAGCTCTTTGTTCTTTTGTACTTTGTGTTTATTATCGTTGTGCTGTGTCTGTCCCGAATAAAAGTATATAAAAAGGAGCTAAATAGTTTCAGCTGAAAGAGTAGGAACGGAAACATTTTATCCTCCATGAGTTCCTTAACTACACTAGAATCAGAACATGCTTTTAAGTTTCTGATCGCTAGTTGCAGCCTATTTGCTCGCAAACTCAAAATCATTAATTTCACATAAGCCTGTTTCTCTATATCACATCCATACGAGTATATCACATGGGCACTTATAAAACTTCAAAAGCCAGTACACGGTTTCAATTGTTCGTTTTATATGCAGAAAAACCGGCAAGAAGTTTCTTGCGTTTTTCTGTTTGTTGTGTTGTTTCGCTTTACCCATAGAGTTCTATGGTTACTGGCTCTTGGCTCTTAAAAAAACTATTTATAGTAAATACTTTCATCCTATAATAATTATTAAAAGGTATGAGAGGACAGTAAGACCGGTCAACATTGTACCCAAAAGCACAATAAAAATAGTTATCTATGAATCCGCGAAGTCTACAATGTTCCCACATTAACATTATAAAAAGAGGCTATAAAAAATTAAAATTAACCTATCACTAAATGAGATATAAAGTACTCGTATTAATGAAGTTAAGATGGCTATGGTTTAAATAATAATAAAAGCGAAAGAAAAAAAAAGTACACTTATCTATATAAATAATGAAAATAAAACAATAATGAAGCAATTAATAGATAGTCGTTTATACTATAATGCAGTTAATAGCTACCAGGAAAGCCGCATGTGCAGAAGCAGTCATTACCAAAACAAGTATGTCTTCAACGTAGTCTTTAACCTTAATGCTCTAGCCTCAAATGGTAGGTATCTCTCATGGAAAACTGGTCTCTAACGGTCCTGTGTATGTTCGCAGCACTACTTGCAGCTGACGCTGCTAGCCATGTTCCTGTGCGCCGTGCACCAGATCCTCATCACGGTTGTGAAGCTAGCGCTGCTGTCGGTCACCGCTGCAGCATACGTCGCTGTCACCACGCACCAACTTCTTGTCTACGAGCAGCATTTCTACGGCTACCAGTGAGTGCCTATGGACTCCTCATTTAAGCATCCACAGAAACAAATTTTTGTCGCCATGCCGCCCATAAATTATCCTGAGAAGTATGAGCTTACCACCAAATTTATTTATTTATTTAGTAGGTACATGGAGGACTTACAGCTAATAAAACAAAAACAAAAATGTAAAAAATGTTGCAGATCCACAATTGTGTGCATCAGAGTCAAAACGAAATAGAAGTATTGTCATCCATGTTACTTAGGTTTACGACATTTGTTGGGTTGGTATAGATATCTTATTTCCTACTAGCGGCCCGCTAAAAAATTACGTACCGTTCGTTTAAATTCTCGATTTTATTAAGTATAACTTGCATTTATTGCATTCTCAAGAATCATCCTGTATTTTGGTGAAAAACGCATAAAAAAATCCGATCAGTAGTTTTTAAGTTTATCGCGTTCATGAATACAGACAGACAGACATGATGGGGGACTGCTCAGAACTAAGTCACCAGCTAGCGTTATAGTTTGTGATTCTGACATAACTAACCATGATACAGTAATTGCTGGTAAAACCACAGCCACTATAAAGATTGCTAAATTTTATAACAAAATAGACTACCCGGCGCTCCATACTAATATTGCCGAAACTGATTGGCCCAGCATTACAACCGAAGCACATGTTAATGCTGCCACACCACGTTTCGTCAACCTAATGACACAAAAAAAAACTCCAGCTCAAAAACTAAAGTACGTAGTTCAAAAGCCATACGTAAGCCCTGGATGACGTCTACTCAGATGTGAGAAACCTCCTTCACTCCATCGCTACAAAAAATCAGAATGATACTACGTCTCAGAGAGAGTATAGGACCTATAGAAATTACTGCAACGATATTATTAAAAAGCTCATAAGGATTAGAATCGAAAATTGCTGACTAAAAAGAAAGACAACACCAAAAAACTTTGGCAAACTGTTAAAGAAATCTGCTACATGAAAAATAATACCAGTGCAAACGCAGATATTACTAAACCCCTTAAAGATCATGTAGACTCGGTAAATTCCAACAATGAGTTTTTCAGCACAGTTGGAAAAAATAGTTATCTGATCTAAAGGTTACAGAAAAACAACTAGCAGAAAACACGAGACTGGATAACACTACTGGGAACTCCTTTTTCTTTACTCCAACTAATTCAGAAGAAATAATAAAAATCATTGACAATCTAAAAAGGTCTTCTGCCCCAGGCGATGCCTTAATCTGCAACTCGATTTTAAAAATATGTAAAATTTCATTTGCCCCTGTTTCTGTCCCATTATGTATAACTTGAGCATGTCTTACGGTGTCTTTCCGGACTGCCTTAAGTTAGGCAATATCTGTCCCGTCTTTAAATCTTGCAACCCGTTTCTAGTCATACATGGCCAGACCATTTTACGTTAATTATTTATTGTATTAAATATAGATAAATTAATGTCACATTTCACATTGACATAACTCATAAATATATTTTCTTGACAATTAAAATTGACCATTTAGAAATATGTATGGTTACAACAATACGATTGTGATCGTACGTACGATCGTGTATTTAGTACTGTTCTCATCTTTGAGACGGGTCTGCCAAATACCAGCTTGATGCGCTAGAGTCGATTGAGAGGCGAGCCAAGGAATCATCGGCAATGATGCACTTGTTGCGTCGAAGCTCCAAAGCCTTGGGCATCGCCGCCGAGTTGCTAGCCTGTCGGTTTTTTATCATTTACATTTCGGGTAGTGTGCACTGGAATTGCACAATCTAATTCCACCAAGTCCGTTCTATCATCGGACCACTAGACGTACGGCGTTGCGCCACCGGTACATGGTGGACATCCCACCCATAAGCACAAAGCGTTTTGAGAACACGCTTATTATGCGTACAGCCAAGCAGTGGAATTCCTTGCCGGAGTCTGTGTTTCCTGATAGCTACAACTTGGGGGTCTTCAAGAGTGAATAGGTTACTTCTAGGCAAGCGTGCTCCATCGTCGACTACATTGTCGCTTACCTTCAGGTATGACGGTGGTCAAACGCGAGCCTATCATTGTTAAAAAAAAATTAGGAAAAATAAGGTGAACAACGTTTGTACCTCTTTTGACAACGACAATACAAAGTTATCTCCATCTTGCCGCTGAAGGTAATTAATTTTGTTATATTACAGATATTATTATTACTTGTGTTTTTTGTACGTTATTGGAGAGATAAAATCAGGTGGACCACCAAAATCACCGAAAAAAAAAAATCTCTTGAGACCATTGACAAATTTGATGGTTTTACGAAAAGCACTCTTCGAAATGTGGTGCACAAATATTATTTTAAAAATGAAATGCCTACTTTAAATAAAATCCTAAACCTCGTAAAGGACCACATGTGCCTCAAGGATATATCAGCAACTGTAGGGGCCCAGCAGGGTCGAAGCCTACTGGAGCCAAGGATCTGATTCTGAAAGGAACCCTCGGCCCTGGTACGAAAGGCAACGAAGGAATAAGAGTGGGTTTTTAGTCAGTAAAAGTCTGACACTATCTCACGTTCTGTCAAATTTGATGATGATGATGACATTTCATTTTTATTTTTTTGTATTTGTCACTACATGATTTTGTACAAAGCACTAAAAAAAATTGCGTTTTTCCTATAATAAAAGAGGTAGAAACAGTATTTTAGTAGAAAGGCCGGATACAGTTTTATGGCGACGAAAATATTTAGACGAAGTAAAGGCAGCCGGACAAAATGGAACTACTGTATATTATTTAGATGAGACGTGGTTAAATGCCGGTCATACAAAATCAAAAGTCTGGGTTGAGAATACAATGATGACTAGATGTAGTCACCTACATTCTTAGATGGGCTATCAACAGGATTGAAAAATCCGTCAGGTAATATATTGTGTTTAAATAATAATAACGCTCACACTCAGTCCCCCACTAATCCGTTTAATTTTGTATTTCTTAAATATATTTTTCGTATAAATATATATATGATATCATATAAAAATACATATTAATTCATTGACATAGGCCTCCCTCAAGTGACGCCACAATGAGTGGTCCTATGCTTCTCGCATCCATGGGATTCCCGCAACTTTTACCACCTGGTATAGATCGATGTCATCGGTTCACTTTTTGGTAGGCCTTCCAACGCTGCGTCTTCCGGTACGCGGTCGCCACTCCAGAACCCTTCGGCCCCAACAGCCATATGTTCTGCGAGCAATTTGCCCTACCTATTGCCACTTTAGTTTGGCCATTCTTCGAGCTATGTCGGTAACCTTAGTTCTCCTGCGGATATCTTCATTCCTGATTCGATCACGCAAGAAAAATCCGAGCCCTTTCCATTGCCCTTTGGGTGACTTTAAGCCTTCTGGTGAGGCCCATTGTGAGCGACCACGTTTCAGAGCTATATGTCGTCCGTCAAACGATTGGTGCGCGAGTCCGACTCGCACTTACCCGGTTTTTTAGGTTATAGAATAGGCTACTGGCCGATGTGATGGGATCTTGGTGGTGGTGGTGTCACCTATGTAATATTTTGGTTTGTTGTTTTTCCCCCGCAGGCGCCGCTGTGGCCTGGAC
This sequence comes from Mythimna vitellina, assembly GCA_949316375.1. Classification (NCBI taxonomy): domain Eukaryota; kingdom Metazoa; phylum Arthropoda; class Insecta; order Lepidoptera; family Noctuidae; genus Mythimna; species Mythimna vitellina. The sequence continues at coordinate 39,541,658 of OX438684.1, forward strand.
TGGAACCAGCAGTGGACCAACATCGTGATCGCGCTGGGCGCCACCGTGGCGCTGCTGCTGCACTCGCACCAGACGGAGAGTACTTACCGCCTAGACTTTATCTGGAAGCTGCAGGCCAACGGTATGACTTAAGCTCACATATCATACGTTAATACCTACTTTTATGTTTTATATCTCACTACTGGGCAAAGGCGTCCCGTGATTTCTAGAGGCTCTGGTCCAACACTGGTGTGAACCAGTTTTAAGTGTTCCATTAGGTTACGACTCCACGGAAAATATTAGGTAGGTACGTGTAAAACACCTAGTATTTTAGTTTCCAATGAGATAGCAATGTGTTTAATTTGGTTTACGTAAAATGTAAGGGATCTAGTAGGTACTATAGTAACATAACGTCTTTAGGTACATCGTGCAGTAAAAAATGTTAACGCAGGATTTATTAGTGCTTTTATTTATTTATACTTTATATACCTACAATACTGTAGTGGCACCTACATGATGGACTTAATGACTTAAACTTAATTTTTTTGGTGTTTTCTGTGACAATGAAAACTTGTGAACAACGATGAAAGGGATTTCGTAGGTTTACTTTTTTATTTCATACATTGAAGTACAAAAAAAGAACATGGAAAAAAACGTTTGAAAATTTTACAAAGGAGTAAAATTGACCCACGTATATTCAACGTTTTTAAGATTTTATTCGTTAGGTACTTCAAACGCTATATATATTTATATACGCTAGTGTCGGTGTGTCGTAATTGGCATTCAGTATGCCACCGTATAGCCACATTCGGTGAGTGAGTATGTGTAATACAGCAGAGCCGGTGTACACATGTGCGAGTGAAACTGATAGCGTGTAGTCGGCCGGCGACGCCGCGCAACCACGATCTTTGGTTCCGTCATTAAATTATCGTCTAATCCTAGGTCCTTATCTGTACAGTAGAGTATCGAAACATGTGAGGATGTTTTCGAGACGGTGTTGTAGCGAGATTTGTTGTTGTTATCGCAGACGAGAAGGAGGAGATGGAGCACCTGGAGGCGTACAACCGCAAGCTGCTGGCTAACATCCTGCCCGAGCACGTGGCGCAGCACTTCCTGTGCAGCGACAAGAACATCGACGTGAGTACTGCCCCGTCCTCCAGACATGCGTCACTTGGTTGTTCCTATCTGACAAGACAACACAATAGGAACCGAAATAAAATATTATTGTTTCAAGGAGCCGGCCACATGCTCGATTTTAGCTTGCTGCTGGCACAAATTCAAATAGGTACAAGCAAGCTTATCAGTTATCACATATTTTCACGGGAAAAGTATATATAGTTGAATGCTTGTTGTATATAAGTATACAAAGTTCTCTGGCACAGTATCCAGCATGTCATGCTCAAATGTGTGCAGGAGCTGTACCACGAGCAGTGCGAATCGGTGTGCGTGATGTTCGCGTCCATCCCCAACTTTTCCGAGTTCTACGTGGAGCTGGAGGGCAATAACGAGGGCGTGGAGTGCCTGCGCCTCCTAAACGAGATCATCGCCGACTTCGACGAGATCCTGGCAGAGGAGCAGTTCAAGTACATCGAGAAGATCAAGAGCACCGGCGCCACCTACATGGCGGCCTCGGGTACGTAGCGAGCACCGCTCTGCGCCGTCGGCTCCGAGCCAGTGCAGCCTGACTGATCACCATGTTTTGCTAACAAATTTCAGGGCTGACGGCGGCCACGCGAGATCTGCGCGGCTTTCGCCACGTCACCGCGATGGCCGACTACGCGTTGCGGCTACGCGAGCAGCTGCAGTATGTCAACGAGCACTCGTTCAACAGCTTCCGTATCAGAATCGGTAAGAGGAGTCCGGTCTGAGCGGCGCGGGCAGCGCGGTACACGCTGCGCCAAGCACTCACACGCCGCCTCAGTCCGGCCGTGCCCGCACTGTGTCGCGCTGTTCAGCCGGACGAGGGTGAGACACGCGCGAATTATCTCCAATGCGAATATACTCTGTACAAGTGGCACGCTATGCTCTTGCGACTGTTGCGCTACGATATAAATGATACAAATGAGGAACGAGGTCATGTGCTCCCGCAGGCATCAACATTGGCCCCGTGGTGGCCGGCGTGATCGGCGCGCGCAAGCCACAGTACGACATCTGGGGCAATGCCGTCAACGTTGCGTCGCGCATGGACTCCACCGGCCTGCTCGACCACATCCAGGTGCGCACTCTCGCATGGACTCAGTACTCACGTTCATTGTGTAATGTGATGCGGCACGTACTAACACTATTGCATTTGCAAATGACATATTTAATCCTACGTTCGTGCAAAACTAAATGTGTTCCTTTGCGATTGTGATGTGGTACCACAATGTCAATAATAGCTATCCGTCAGTTTGCGAGCTTGGCTGTTTGATGCTAGCGCGACAGTGTAGTATGGAGTGTAACAGCGACAAGCGTCGGGCGGCTGATGTAGACGTGTGTCGGCAGGTGACGGAAGAGGTGCACGACATCCTGTCTATGCGAGGCTACCGGCTGCGCTGCCGCGGCACCGTCGACGTCAAGGGCAAGGGCAACATGATCACATTCTTCCTGGAAGGCGTCGGTGAGAGCGCCTCGCCCGGCTCACAAGACATCTACAACGTACGCACAACTTCATCTTATTTGCTATTAGAAACTTACATAACTTTTGTATAACTATAACTACATATAAAGAATTACGTATAATAGCAGACAATTCACAATTAAGTAATTAGTATTGTATTGGTCATCAATTGTATTTATTTTGAGGGCTGGTTGAGTAGTGAAATGTCCGGTACCCGTGTTGCAGAACCCGCAGCCCTCGACGTCGGGTACGTGCCATGAGGTGTATGTGCCGAGCACTAGTGCGGGCACGAGCGGGCTGGAGGGCACGCGCGCCGAGCACCGCCCACTGGAGACGCTGTCAGAGGGCCACACCGACGAGGACGGCGGACCCTCACCGCGTGCCTCCATCCCAAGAGGTAGAAATTAACATTTACTTGACAGGGTTATTTGTAAGCTGACGGATGCCCGGCAGGACGTGTATTTGGAGATGTCAAGGACTGAGTTTACCTAGGAAGTCTATAAACACTAAAATAAAACTGTTACGTACCAAAATACAGTGTAACGTATTGCAACGTTAAGTAACTTTGTTTAGATCAATAAATTTTCCACTTTATCTCTTTGGGAAAGCTGTATTATATTAAATATTATTTCCCTTGTAACTCTGTGAAAAATGTTATGACTTTTCTATATGATTTTGTATAAAAATCGCAATAAAATGACATGATAAACAAAGCTATGTCAACACGAAATGACATTTGGCATTTGACGGATGGCTGGGTTGGTTTATCATATAAAAACTTTAATGTTGTTTTCACTTACGCCATAACCATTCTTTTCCTCGCACAGACTAGTATTAGTACAAGATCCCAGAGCGATGTAACATAAGTTATTTTCACATGCATGAAACCTTTGTTCACTTATTTTTTGTGGAGTTTTGGTCCATGGAAAGTGTCTGACACATAGGATACTACTTTAGAATAATATTCTACAAAACATAAAAATCAGCCATTAAATTCAAGTTAAGTAACTCTTATTTTTAGTTTCCTGTCTCACCTGATACATGCCCAGGCCCAAGAGAGAGGTCCACAAGCACACAGGCATTCAAAGCACAAAAACGCTACTGAGAATCTAATGTGTGTCCAAACCTACTCAGATCTGGACGCACCTTTAGGTTTCATCCATGTTATAATAAGTTATGTCAGATCGCTCTGGGATCTTAGTGTAAATTATTTAGTCTCGAACAAAGTAAACTGATCTCGAAATATATGCCACTGTTAGTTAAAGCGTTCATATATTGCTTTAGGGCCATTTTAAGTTTCTATAGACATAAGAAAGCAAGTTTATTTAGTCTGACTAACTAAAAGACTAAATTTTAAATAAGACTTCTTACTAAACTAAAAGACTAAATTTTAAATAAGACTTCTTACTAAATATATTTTGTTAAAATAAAAATTTTGCTATCGTTGATATTAAGTACATATTTATTGATATCATTGATATGAAATTTCTTTATGTTCACACAAATGAAACAGTTAAATGACAATCAGGTCCACCTTAAATCATTAAACATAAAGAATGCTTATTTTCAGCAGACTATGACGCCTATATAAAACATTCAAGAATACCTACGTAAAGTGATATATAATACTAGTTTTTATAAAAATCAGATGCTAATGAAAGGCTTCTCGTTGAATTATACTGTTATTATAGTGTATGGAGCACTTTTTAATACCTTTTATATATATAATTACGTGTAGATTTTTATTGACATCCCCCTAACTTTTGTTTGAACATCTGTCAATCCTAAACTTTTTAAAACATAAACCTTAAATGTATAGCTTGCCAATTTGCAATTTAGTGGCATTAATGTGAGCCCCATGGTCGCCGCAATATTTATTAATTCATAACGAGCTTTGTTGGGCTGCTAGCTTCCTAAGATCCATCTGCAAGCTGCTAGCTTCCATTGACTATGTTTTAAAAAAAAAAACAGAATTATGTCTGTTGCGATCACACAAAAAAAAAATATTTTATTGAAAAAGTTTTTTTTAAATAAATACTTTCAATAAAAATATTTAGCTCGTTTAGCTTATTTTATTTTATTTAAAATTAAGTGGGCCTTAAACGGCCACAGTACCTTACTGAGTATTGAAGTTCAAATTTCGTCTGTTCAAGCTGGTGTGTTAGCTGATATTATTAAAATCCCTGAACACTTTCTTTACTTACTAATGTAAGAAGTTTTGTTTCATCAACTTTTAATACCATGAAATCATTACAAGTCTCCGAAAACTACCACAAAGGCCAGTTAATTCCTATCCCAGTGATGTTGTAAGTCTCTTAAAAGAACAAAAGTTATGATATAAAATTCTTCTATTTTTTTTTAGGATTCCGTACCCATAGGGTAAAACGGCGGAACCCTATTACTAAGAATCCGCTATCCGCCTGTCTGTCCAACTGTATTTTATGAACCGTGATAGTTAGACAATTTACACAGATGATGTATTTCTGTTACCACCAAAACAACAACTACTAAAAAACAGAATAAATTAAATATTGAAGGGTGCTCCCATACAACAAACGTGATTTATTTGCCATTTTATTTTTTATTTTCGTATAAATACAGTATCAATGAATGAATGAATCGCACGCTATATTTAATGTATAATTTTGTATATGCAACACCCGTTATCGTAACTAAAAAAGTCAACTATTTTCATGAGTGTGAAGTTGCGGAAAGAGAGCAACAGAACTTCATTGAAGTTGATTAAATAATAAATGAGTTTCTGATCTATATTATACCTACTACTTGGAGTTAGAATGTTCGGAGTCATACAATTCTTTTAAAAACCAACGAAAAATTTGTATGTGCTGCAAAAAGCACCAATATTTTTTTTTTCATAAATATACTCTTTATAAGTACATACTCTAGGTATTGAAATGAGATATATAATGAGACCTTCTTTGAAATGAGATAAACTCTATTTCTTGTAACAAAAGTTGTCGTCCTACTTAAAGCCACGATTGTCCTCAAAGAATATAGTAACATGTCCTGCAATGTCTTGCGACAATGTAACAATAAATAAACATTATTTTCCAGAGAGCAACGGCTCAGTGAGCCCCAAGCTGGCTGGCGGCGGCGCGTCGCGCGAGAGCATCGCAGAGGCGGTGCGCGCGCGCGTGCGCCGCCGCCTGGAGCGCCCGCTGTCGCTCGCCGACCACGCCGGCATGCCCACCATCAGCTCTCTGCTCAACTCCAAGGCCTACTCTACCGACTTCGACCAGACATTCCGCGTCAGCGAGACCAAGAAAAACTTCTCGCTGAGCGATGTCAAGCACGGCGTGGGAGAGTCGCGCAGCAGCGGCGAGATCGAGGCGCTGCTGGAGGGCGCCGGGCCGCGCCGCGCCGCTAGCCTCGCCGACTTCCTCTTCCGCCGCAAGCAGACCAAGCTCAGCTCTGCCGTAGTCAACGTCATCGAGAATCCGATGACCGCCATGTACGATTATAACCCGAGCGCCTCGGCCGCGCACGAGGAGTCGCTCGCTGGCTAGGCGCCTACCGTGACCCCCTGCCGTGCCCCTGGATGTGACTCCCGGACTGACGCGCCGCTCAGCGCCGCGCGGAAGCTCGCCGAAGCTGTGCCGGTGATCGCCGGCGCCTGTACTTACTTGCTGTGTTTTGTAATGTTTTTATATTTATAGACAGCAAATAAGTACATTGCAATGGCTTCATTTGTAAATATATATAGACACAGTTCCGGTAGAAGCTTCTTACCGGCTTAAGAGTTGGTGCCATTGTCACAATGATGGTAGTTGAGCGGACTTCCTTTGTTACTCAATCAAGGCTAGTCGTAATTGCTAACATGGAAGTGCTTTGGAGTGACTTTTCTATTATACTATCGCATATGACTAAGAAACCATTGATGAAATATGACATCCATCTATACAATGAATCATCTTGCTCGTGTGGCTTACGGTATGAATGGCAACGGAGCCACTCGACGACCATCATGCTGGCCCTACTCCCTACGACGACGTGTTCCCTGATGAGACCCCACCATGAGACTGAAGGCGCGAGCAACACCCGGCAGGACGCGCGTCCGCGCGCCGTCCGCCCGTCACCACACGACCACTGACCGCTGCCGCCTCGGCGCTTAGCACACATAATAACTTGACAGCGCTCTCAGCCGCGCTCCGAGAGCTCCTGCGTGCACTCGTCACCAGCCCCGCACTGGAGCACCGCTGCCCGGCCGCGGCCGACGCTGCGCTTACGAATTTATTGATATTACTGTAGAATGACGGCGCAGCGCGCGCGGCCGGCTGCCTGCTCGTGTCCACTCACTGCTCACAGTGCTCACAGTGCTCACAGTGCTCACAGTGCTCACTGCTCTGCCACGCAGAGTGCGTTAAACTTAAGTATTTATATAGTTAAAGATTGCGGTTGTGTATATGAAGTTATAGGTGTGTTTGGATGTATGAACGGTAATCGGCTAGTTTGCTGCTGATTTACTGCTTGTCGTTGTTTACATTTATCTTTCTTTAACAGACAATCTGATTCTGTAGAATTGTAACTTGTTTCAATATAAATTGTACCAATGGAACCGTCATCCAATAGGAATGTTGGCAAGGTGCTGTACCCAGGACTCAGCGCATAGTCTGAGACCGTTCCCTACGTAGATCAGTGACACTATTGTAATGTATTCCACTGTTTTCACAGATCCCGCATACCGTGTCACCCCACACTTAGGTACCATTATAATGTAACCTTAATAAAATAACGAGCTTATAGTTACTCATAGTGAGGTAAGACATGATGGAATGGTGTTAGAGCGAACCGTCCGCCGGCGCCACGCGGTGCCGGCTGGAGGCGCCCGGAGCCCATCTGAGGCACCCAGAGCCTAACAATGGCACCCGGAGTCGATTGGCGCCGGCCGGAACCGTGCGGCGTCGCCGGCGCCCCGTAGTTCCGACCGGAGGCGCCTGGAGCCGACTATCGCCGGCCGGAACCTTGCGGCGTCACCGGCACCTCGCGGTGCCGATCGGAGGCGGCCAGAGCCGACCGGAGGCGCCTGGAGCCGACCGGAGGCGCCTGGAGCCGACTGACGCCGGCCGGAACCATGCGGCGTCGCCGGCGCCCCGCGGTGCTGACCGGAGGCGGCCGGAGCCAACCGGAGGCGCCTGGAGCCGACTGACGCCGGCCGAAACCACGCGGCGTCGCCGGCGCCTCGCGGTACCGATCGGAGGCGGCCAGAGCCGACCGGAGGCGCCTGGAGCCGACTGACGCCGGCCGGAACCATGCGGCGTCGCCGGCGCCTCGTGGTGTCGATCGTAGGCGGCCAGAGCCGAACGGAGGCGCCTGGAGCTGACTGACGCCGGCCGGAACCATGCGGCGTCGCCGGCGCCTTGCGGTACCGACCGGAGGCGGCCGGGGCCGACCGGAGGCGCCTGGAGCCGACTGAAGCCGGCCGGAACCATGCGGCGTCGCCAGCGCCACGCGGTGCTGACCGGAACCGACCGGAGGCGCTCGAAGCCGACTGGCGCCGGCCGGAACCGTGTGGCGTCGCCTGACGTCTTGGACACTTTAAGCTTGAATACACTGTGCTCCTTTCGGCGGACGGAGAGCTACAGTCAAAACGTGTCCTTCGGTTATGCGATTAGATTTTCCAATCAAATATTTGGTGCTTTTTGGAGGTTAAGACTTAAAGTTTGTGACCTCATGGGGTGTAACCTTTACAATTTTCATATATAAGCATGGTGTAATAAAGGCTCTGAGGTCCCACGACATTGTGTCGGTCGACCAGCCGTAGGAACTATTAATCTCAATGTATTTGAACTGATTAAGTATTTTTATGTATGTTAGGTTTTATGTGTGTTTACTAGTGTAAGACTTGTACTTATATTACTTGTTTCAGTCCTGGATACAGGACTCTGGTACGAGTATTTACATGAGGTAATGATGTACCGCAAGGTTCAGTCAGGCCGGCAACACGCCGCCGCCGACTCGCCCTGGGCGGCTGCCGGACGCTCGTCAGCCCGGCTGAGGCGGCTTGTTAGATACAGGTAGTTGTCTCATTGCAACCAAAAATAGTAGCCAAATGAAATTATATTAAATGTATACGATTACTATTTTACCATATTTGAATAATAGTATATAGAACAGTTTGAGGCACAAGTTTATTGTAATAGTCAGTTCATAAGCGGTGCACCGTCGCCGGAGATGGCTGTCGTCAGTTGCAGTGCTGGCCCTTTCGAACGCTTTGGTAATGGTTGCGTATTGAGTGTCAGCTGATCAGCTCCGCCTGCTTCGATAGTGATGGATTGTCGGCAGTTGCTGTGTTGTTGGTCCGTACGGATTGTCTCGGTAACCGCTACATCCCCGAGAGATAACATCATGAAGCTAGTTGTGGTAACGCACAAGAGTTGGGATCTCGTTAGTTGCAAATTGTAGGACGTTTCGAACGCATCGGTAAAGGCTGCGTACTGTGTGGTTCTAGTTCAGAGTCTTAAGCGGAATGTTAGATAGTAGGACGGTGCACCGCAGAGTAGGAAACAGCGCATCCGTGTCTATCTGCTTACTTAATGTGTAGTCGCTTCGTCGGCCAGCTCGCCGCTCGCAGGCGGGCCGCGCACGGGTCGCCTCTGCTCCTCTGCCAGCGCGCGGGTCTGTCCAGTGCCCTCTCCCTTCGTGTGCCCACTGACTCAACTCGACCAAGCTCCCGGGTCCAAGCTTAATGCAACTATATTTTAATATAACTTATATACACTACATATTTTAGTTTCGCATCTTGTTATAGCTAATATGTCGTTAGTAAGGTTACGCGCAAGGAACACTAGGGCTCTCATTTATTTGTATACATATCAGTACGAAGGTGTAGTCGCCTCCGCATAGTAGGTATAGTGTGCTATCGAACAAATGACTTCCAGAAACTATCGCACACAGCGTTTCTAGGGTTAATTTGGTTGTCTGACTCGCCCCCCCCCCCCTACACCAACCAGCCGCAACCAGCCGCAACCCTGCCCCCGCCCCGCGCGCCCCGCTCCTGTACATAGTCACTCTTCTCTGTACTGCTAGTCGTACACAATATCTGCAGAATAGTGTATTACGTGTTTACTACAGTAGGTGTTAGCCCTAAGTACCTATCAAATAATATATTATTGCCAGATGATTTTTCCTTATTTTACTGTGATGTTACGAAAGTAAATTATTTAATACAGTCATATTAGATTAGGCTTATTCCAAAATTTCCAAATGATAAATTGTTTCGACGGTCGTCCAATAAGACCCAATGTTAACTACCTACATAATATATACATATAGGTAATTTATCACTTTTAAAATATTTACATTGCGTAGATTTTTCCCTATTTATCCATTTTGTGATCCAATGTTTTGGACTAAAAATTCGGAACCGTATTAATCCCTATAGTATTTTAAATTCGAGTAGGGCTAATTATTTATAAGTATTTTTGATGTCGTATACCTATTTAATGCTATTAACCATAATATTAATGATTAGAATAATTGTGCCAATCGTGAACGACGTCTCACTTGTTTGCTAATAATGTCACAAGCGATCCCTACTCTGTCACACACAATCCACATTCGGTTACATGCGATCCGCACTTTGTCACACGCGATCTGCACTCTCTCACACACGATCCACACTATCCCCGCGTTCCGAATTACGATATCAACAAATCGCCTGATGATTGTTGGCGCGGTAACATCGTATTTCGAAAATATCGTATTTTATAACTATTTCATATAGGGTATGTAGCACGCGATCCGCACTATGCCACACGCAATCTGCTCCATGTCACACGCGATCCTCTCAGATGTCACACTCGATCCGCACTCTATCACCCATTGTCCGCACTCTGTCACACATGACTGATGATCTCATGATCTGTCACAAAACATCAAGTGTGATTAGACATTACTTATGCGACCATGTTTTGCGCAGTACTAGCAAACAAGTGATTTTTACCCTCATTCCGAACAATTTGTATCACATACAATACATGAATTTAATTAATAAAGGTACTTAATTGAATTTCGTTTACACATAGTTTTATCTTGGAAAAAATTGTATTGTAACGTTACCAAATATGTGACCAAACGCATAATAATACTAGTCTTATCTATTGTTTATTTAATTGTACTTAACGCATCACGTGGGCTGTCCCCCGGGCGGCGCCAACCGTCTTCGGATCGTATCCTCCCGCTCGCCACGTCGCCTCGCGTTCGGCACTCGTCATGTGGCCGACACGAGCTTCTTGTCCAAGTAGTATTTATGTGTGTACTATCTTGCAGTATTCATTAGTATCGTAAGTATTATCAGAGTTTACATTTTCTTGTCGGTAGGAGCGAATAGGCGACGTGTTCATTTCTGTAGGTCTAACCGTTGACTCCATTTCGTCCGTAGCACATCTCGATGTATGTCTACCAAGTGTTAGTGTGACTTTCAGTGTAGCTCATATTGCTTATCATAACGTGATTTGCATTCTTCTCGAATAACTTTGTACTCGTGTTGATTGAGTTAGCTGGTGTCCGTAAAGAGAACACAAGAGCGTCGCCACGTCACGCCAGTGACAGCCACAGCAGCGGCAGCTTTCCACCGCTCCTGACTCGTCGTACGATCCATGTTCTTCTTTCTTACCTAATAATAAGATATTTTGACGTCGTTCTATTAGCATAACATGATATACATAATACTATATAATATGTTTTAAGACTACGTTTCACTTATTGAATAAGTTGTAGTCGAGAGGTGCAGGTAAGCACCACGCCGCTCGCTGAGGCAATCTAAAAAGGCCTAATCTCAACAGGAGTAATGGTCACGATACACAACAATTATTACTTTACATCACAAATACAGGGTGGCGCATAAGTACGTACGTACTAGGTTGGCAATCACACGAGTTCCTAAGGCTCCCACTGTTTATGTGTAAGTCAAAAATGCTAATATACCTAATATTCACTTAGTTTTAGGCACTTTTCGTTAAACTTGGAATTGATAAAATTGTAAAATAAAAATAAAAAACCAGCTCAGTCTACATTGTGTCCTGTGAACTCATTGTATGGAACAGCTGATCTTTTCACGATCCACCCTATGATCGGTGCTTTCCTGCTGAAGGCTGTTCGTAATGATGTATCTACCTATAATCATTATTTTCAGGTTTAGGATAAAGTTGCATCACTTGTGGAAACTTATTGCGATGCATTCGCAATAAGTTATTACATTGTCTCTCTTAGAGCCGCCTAGTTTCCTAGCTTGTTCATTACAAGACTCAGTTTGATAGAAAATTAATGCCATTGAACTCATCTGTAGCAAAAAATACGAACATCCTAAAGGAGATACTAAGCGGCTGAGAGACAAAAGGTAGATATTACATACTACGTGCTGATGAAGTATGACGAGCCGTGGTGGGACCTCTGCTTCCCGGTGACGACCTACTTGTGTGCCACTTCAGCATAGCGGTGCTCCTGCTGACTGGCACGTCACGAAATAGATAGGTACAGAAGTCAATCTCATGTATATACTTAATGTATTTCACTTTTCATACCTAACCGCCGCGGTGCCGTGGCTGCGCAAGCCGCCAGCTCACCAAACAATATCTTAACTGTTTACCTACGGGCACTGACCTACCTACTTAACTGTTCTGTACATTAAAACGAACAATCCAAATTCAAGCAAATTACCTACTCAGGTACCTCTCTGACACAACTAGTAGCTTCAAAACCGATAATTCTGATTCTGATTCAAACTGTCCAATGGACAATTAAAACAACTTTTTTTGTGCTCAAAAAATGCACAAAAATGTTCACTTAAGCATGTCTCAAGCGCATGCACTCGCACTCGCACTGGTCCGAGCGCTCCGAGATACCGTGTCCGTGAGCGGTATTTGTACCTATGTAGATTGACTTCTGTACATTAGTGTTCTGTTGTGATGTTTTGGGAAGGAGAGCTCACGCATTCAATTAAATGACCTGGTGATTTAATTAAGGCCTACATTACATTGCGTAGCTTGCAGCAGGGTCGTCGCTACGCTTATTATAATATTTATACATGTAACTTGTAACTTAGATGAATAAGTTGATGCCAATCAGCCATTGTTCAATTGTTTAATAATAATTTAACTTTATAAAAAGTTATGTTAATAATATTTCTAATTATGTTTAGATTAATTTTAAATAATAGATAAAAAAATTAAATATTCTGGAAAATTATTTTGTACAATGATATTATATTATTTTCTATTGTAGGAAAAACTTATGAGATCCTATTTGGTTACTTTGTTCCGAAAAACTGTAAGATTCTATCTTTACGAGCAGTCAACAAAGAAACATGTCAGTATATATATCTTTATTATATTGTGAAGTTACCGAGCAGCGCCTCGTGTGTATGTGTGCAGTGCTTGAAACCTCTCGTTGGTGAATCGAGCTTTAACCGAGCTGTGTATCCATAGCTTCGGGAGGAATGATATTTCGCTAAAGTTCACTTCATCTGAGCTATCATGATGATATTTTTATGGAATACCTACACTGGCACTCGCGAGGGTTCACACTGCTTCAGACACATCCACGGCACAAGTCGATGCCGCGGGAGCCTACTCGAACATGCATAATTACAATTTGATTAAAACAGAAAAGTATTATAGATAATATTATATTCTGTAAACGTTATCTAGTTGTTGTATATTGTGACCAACTTGTTTTAGATACGTACCAATGTAATAGTGGATCATTATTTAATGTAACATCCTACTTTGATTGGGCGCAGTTTGTATGCTTCCAACTTGTCTCATATGTTCTGCACATCTACAGGCAAACTAAACTACTGTATAGTGGATGGTAGCGTTTGTAATCCACGTAGGTATCTAGGTACCTAAAAGAGAAGAAAGGATATCATACGGAAGCGATGAGTACAAGCTGGTTTTCCAATTAAATTAGGATTAACATTGTTCTCTGTAGTTAATGATATTTTGCAACGGCACTAAACTAGAGGAGTTTAGAAATTCAGTGATAGTGGTACAGTCATCGCACGCAATTTGTAATAAATTGAATTTGACAGCAAAGTTATCTCGTATGAGTAATTGCGGTTTTCGTGATACAGGTGTTACAAGTGATACAACTGGCATGCTATTGACTGTACTAGCAAACAGAATTAATGTATCGCATGCATTATCACATGTCAACCATGTCATGATCAATATGGGCTCGTAACTTATATTTCGCTACAAAAGATAACAACAGCAGAATGGATAAATAACATAATCATGAAAGCCCATTACTAAGTAACACGCTTGTGTGACAAGAGCTTGAGATCCGTTTAATGGTATTGGTTGTAAATGTCACTTAATTTTCTGACTGTTCTTGAGCTATACCGCGGCTGAAGCGCTCGCTTGGAACTACTTCGCATAACATCATCAACATGATGTGTTACATATTGCCGCTTCTCTAAAACACGTGTCGCCCGGCCAGTGAGCATGTTGCCCTGGCGCACCGCACAGCTGACATTGACAGTAAACAGTTCGCGGCGCGGACACATGTAGTAATCACTGCCAGCATTTTGCCCAGCCGCGGCGTACAGCTGACAGAAGACAGGCCACGGTGCGGGCGCGGTTAGTACTCCCGGCAAGCATGTTGTCCTGGTGCGGCGCATAGCTGACAGTAGACAGCTCGCGGCACAAACGCGGATAGAACTCTCAGCAATCATGTTGCCCTGGCGCGGTGCACTGCTGACAGAAGACAGCTCAAGGCGCGGCGCGGGTGCAGGTAGTACTCCCGGGAAAAACGTTGCCCTGGCGCGGCGCACAACTGACAGTAGACAGCTCACGGTGTGAGCGTGGGTAGTACACCCGGCAAAAATGTTGCCCTGGCGCTGTGCACAGCTGACAGTAGACAGCACACGGCGCGAGCGTAGGTAGTAATCCCGGGAAGCACGTTGCCCTGGCGCGGTGCACAGCTGACAGTAGACAGCACACGGCGCGAGCGTAGGTAGTAATCCCGGGAAGCACGTTGCCCTGGCGCGGTGCACAGCTGACAGTAGACCGCTCACGGTGTGCGCGCGGGTAGTACTCCCGGCAAACAGGTTGCCCTAGCGCTATGCACAGCTGACAGTAGACAGCTCTTGATGTGGGCGCGGGTAGTAATCCCGGGAAGCTCGTTGCACTGGCGCGGTGCACAGCTGACAGTAGATAGCTTACGGTGCGGGTAGCAATCCCGGGAAGCACGTTGCCCTGGCGCGGTGCACAGCTGACAGTAGACAGCACACGGCGCGGGCGCGACTAGTAATCCCGGGAAGCACGTTGCCCTGGCGCGGTGCACAGCTGACAGTAAACAGCTTGCGGTGCGGGTAGCAATCCCGGGAAGCACGTTGCCCTGGCGCGGTGCACGGCTGACAGTAGACAGCACACGGCGCGGGTGCGGGTAGTAATCCCGGGAAGCACGTTGCCCTGGCGCGGTGCACAGCTGACAGTAGACAGCTTGCGGTGCGGGTAACAATCCCGGGAAGCACGTTGCCCTGGCGCGGTGCACGGCTGACAGTAGACAGCACACGGCGCGGGCGCGGGTAGTAATCCCGGGAAGCACGTTGCCCTGGCGCGGTGCACAGCTGACAGTAGACAGCTTGCGGTGCGGGTAGCAATCCCGGGAAGCACGTTGCCCTGGCGCGGTGCACGGCTGACAGTAGACAGCACACGGCGCGGGCGCGGTTAGTAATCCCGGGAAGCACGTTGCCCTGGCGCGGTGCACAGCTGACAGTAGACAGCTTGCGGTGCGGGTAGCAATCCCGGGAAGCACGTTGCCCTGGCGCGGTGCACGGCTGACAGTAGACAGCACACGGCGCGGGCGCGGGTAGTAATCCCGGGAAGCACGTTGCCTTGGCGCGGTGTACAGCTGACAGTAGACAGCTCGCGGTGCGGGCATAGGTAGTAATCCTGGGGAGCACGTTGCTCTGACGCGGTGCACAGGTGACAGCAGAGAGCGCGCGACGCTGGCGAGATTAGTACTCCACTCTATAGTAGTAGAGTATATACAGTTCGCGGCTGCTGCACCCGGCGAATCTTCAGCTGCAGTAGAGCTCATTCTTCTACTTTTAAGTTGTTTTAAGGTACTTATAATGTTTCAATTTTATATACGTATCTATCACTCTTACCTTTTGTTGTAATCTGTTAGTTGTATTAAATGGTGTTACGTATATCAATAAACTTGTTTTATTATCTTAGTAGCTTCTGCCAGCGGAATTTCTTTCGCGGAAACAGGTTTCTTCATACCAATTTTGATGAACGTTTTCCCCACACGACCCTCAGAATTTGCGTTTTAGGTGTGCATCAATGCAATGTACTCGAATTTAGGAGTATATATTTAATGTCTTTGCTACCAATAGACCGAACATAGCGAACAAAATCGTGATCCGATACTTATTACCTGGTGGTCATAAGTCACTCTGTCTAGTATGACACACCTACACGTCAAGTCGTGTTTTTATCCGTTCTATGCACTAAAAGAAAATCATTTTCAGAGAAAATATATAACTATGCATTACCTACGCTATTGCAAATCTTGCTATGGTAAAATGACTTGACCTAACTTCGGTTTATTTTCGTAAATATTTTTGGTATTTACGAAGTATTTAATTAGAATTCAATAATTTTTATAAATAGTTCCAGAATATTTTCGGATTTTTTGTTAACGCCATCTATTGCTGAAAAGCTTAACCTTTCCATTATCACACACTGAGGCTCTACCACGAGCTTATAACGTGATAAATTTTCCGACCTAAATCGATCTGTGAAAAGGATGGGAAGGACACTCGTACGACTAACATTTTAATATTATCATGGTAAGGCTCCTGACCACTTACCGAGCGACAGTTAAATAATTATAAATTTTGACAAATTTAATTCGCTTGTTTGCTATTCCAAGCCAGATGGCGTCACTGAGGCTTAGGATGACAGTTTTTCTAAGACATTTTTTCTGATAGCCGCTCTATTGTAGTCCGCTCTATGCACTAAAAGAAAATCATTTTCTGTGAAAATATGCCGAACTTCGTATTACGCTATTGCAAATCTAGTTATGATAAAATGACCTAACTTCGGTTTTTTTTCGTAAATATTTTTGGTATTTACGAAGTAATTAATTAGAATTCAATAATAATTATAAATAGTTTCAGAACATTTGCTGATTTTGAGATAACGCCATCTAATGCTGAAAAGCTTAACCTTACCTTTATCACACACTGAGGCTCTACCACGAGCTCATAACGTGATCCATTTTACGACCTAAACCGAACTGTTAAAAGGATGG
Source organism: Mythimna vitellina (assembly GCA_949316375.1). NCBI lineage: Eukaryota > Metazoa > Arthropoda > Insecta > Lepidoptera > Noctuidae > Mythimna > Mythimna vitellina. The sequence continues at coordinate 39,558,522 of OX438684.1, forward strand.
AGCTATATATGATGTATAGCTCCATCACTCTTTTTCGCTCGTACTACTGACATTTTAACATATCATAATATGGCCCCTGACACCTACCGAGCGATGGTTGAATTAATATAAATTTTGACTTAATTCGCGTGTTTGCTATTCAAAGCCAGATGGCGTCACTGAGGCATAGGATAACTCCTCTTAAATCTCTTTGATTTAATGTCTTTGTATGTGAGAGTTAACCATTACTATACTCTTTGGATATAACCAAAGAGTATAACCAAATAACAGCCGCTGCTAAGATACAACTTCACAAGATCCATGGTCTAACGTATGGAGATTGAAACCTATTTACAACAAGACGTCCTGTTTTGATTATTCGCATTTTGATTTCTACTGGATATTAAGATGTAAAATTGGTGAACTTTGGCATCTCAAATGTCTGCCCAACTGAACAATATGAAACATGCGCGATTTTAGTAAAATGGAGCTGAGAATTTTAAAGCTACATTTGACAAACTATATTGTTGTCTAACGCAGCAAAGTTTGCCAAGAAGGCTGACTCGATACATTTACTGCTAAATGCTAAAAAAAAAACATTAGAATCTATTACATTTCATACATATTATAATGTTAATAACAAAAAGCAGTCATGAAAAAATGGACATAAGACTAGGCAATATGGTTGAACGACTATAGCCTACCCCTTAGAAGTAAATAAAAAAAAAGTATTGATCTGCCGCTACAATTCGCGCATGGCAATAACGTTTTTCTTCATCAAACGAGTCAAAGTCAGGCTTCCCCCCCTCTGGCACTGCAGAGTAAATTGAATAGCGCAGTCTCAAGAAGATCGCGCTTGCTGACGGTTCCCTAAAATTTCCGTGTTACGATTTTCAATTAGCTTACTCTTGAATCAGTGATTCAGAGATTTATATTTCGGTACCTGAAATTATTTATTCGTACGCCATGGAGTACTCAATGCCTGTGAATGACATCTTTGACGAGGAGGTGACCAAGATCACAGCTACGATGCTGCCGAAAAATTTCAGCGGCGATGTACGCACCACTAGGTAAGAATACACCCAAAATATTAATTAGTTTTTTAGTCAATCATCGTCAAAGTCAGCTGCAAAGGTGTGCTTCTATTTGAGGCAAAGGTAAGTACGAATAAGGTGATCAATATCGCGACACGCCTTGTCAAGGTTTGTGTCCTTATACGTGCGTTGAGAGCGCCCCCGAGCGGCAGGCGGCAGGCAGTACTAAGAGAAGCATCATCTACATAGAAGACATTACAGTGTAGAGATGCCTCGCCTATGCGCAGACAGCGCAGTGCGCCGCCGAGGGGCGCCGCCCCGTTTCGGCAGACGCGGTATTGATTGCACCAGAGTGCACTCAACAGCTACAGGCATGCATAGCTACAGCTCTGCAGACTCTGGGGCACATGAAACAATAACATAATGATTATGTTTTCAAAATGAGCAACAACATGTTCTTGCATGTGTTTAGTTTGAGAAGTTTTTGTTAAATATTTAACAAAGTAACCCAAGTTTAATTAGTATTAGTTGTGTACCAAAATATTCATCACTGATAATTATTTGTCTAAGAGAAATCTTATTTGTTTAGAATTATACTCATATACACTCAATGTTCATGAATTTGAAATTAGTCATCAACATTTAGATGCCAAACTACAAGATCTGTATGGTTCACAAAATATACAAGGCATTATTACAAAGTTGATCTTCAGACCCCTAAGAGGCTCACATCTCATACCTATTTTCCTTCATATTTGATCATCATTAGCGTCAATATTAATTTCAGATCTCACAACACTATGACCAATAGTTTAGGAAGTCAACATGTGGTTGGTATTAATTTTATTGATACTACATATTTTTCAAATGTGAGCAAGTCAGGCACCATGAGAAATTAGATTTTTTAGATGTGCCGTAACATATGGAGTACACATGTCATTGAAGTTTTCTATGACTAGGAAAAACTTATTATGAGCAAGCTCGGGTGGAACATTGTGTGTCCACAATAAAACTTATTATGAGCAAGCTCGGGTGGAACATTGTGTGTCCACAATAAAACACACAGTCAGTGCCATGCTCTACTTTTGTATGACTAAGCATTGCAAGGATCACTGAATATTTGCAAATACTCTCAGCTTGTAATAAATCTTGAGAAATGTACTCTCTTTAAACATTATGATAGAACATATTATGTGAAGTGAGATGAAAAGCAAATGTTACTCGAAGAGTTATGAGAGAGAGAGAGTGACACAAAGATGAATGTATTGTATGAGAAACTAGCTTCTGCCAACAGCATCACCCCCATGCACATTGAAGATTATAGCTTAAATCACTCAGTGAAAAAGTAGCATTCTACTGCTGAGAGAGTTTTTAAAATCAGTCTGGTAATGAGCTTGTTCATTGCTAACAAAAATACTTACATAACTCTTTAATTATTAACCGCTCGCTTGGGGTTTAACGAATTAATAAATTATAGTGTAGAAGTAAAGATGATATGAAGGAAAAGTAAGTTAGTGATAGTGTGACAGTTGACCGAACAAAATGGAAAATAGAAATTTTGTGCCAACCCTTGTCATACAGGGTAAGGGCAGGGAGGTCGTGACAAAACCTATTGAGAACAAAATACTTTCAAAACAATAAACAATAGATGATGTTTACAACACAACAACGTACATAACAATATATCCTTCTTCCAATATATTACATTACAATATATCCTTAATAACAAGAAAGAGTTGACAGACTCATTTGATTTTGATAAACTCACAGTGTTTGCAAAAACCTGGTAACAATATAATTGTAGACCTGTATTACATGGCTGTTATTCCATCTTATTTCATCTTGGTTATTATTGTCTGATAAACCTGATATACAATTAATGAACAGTTTTGACTTTGTTATGTATTTCATTTTTTTTGCCAATTCTACTGTTTTATTTCCAAACCATATGAATTAAGGAACTTGGAACTTTTGCTTATTAATTAATTATTTTGCTTATTATTAATTAGTAAAATGGTATTTGCCTTGTATATACATGTCACATACATGTACAATATATCACAGTAATTCACACATACACACTTTAAGCAAGATGAGTATTGACACAAACCCATCAGCTGCACAAAGAATTTTTGTGTAATAGTGAGTAAAATAATCTATTTCCCCTCTTAGAAACAAAGGTCTTATACTTATTGATGTTAGTTATTGAATTTAATCTGTCGCGAGGGTGGGAGATGAGAGCGTCGCCGGGGAAAGGCGGGCGGGCGGGAGCGGCGCGACCCAGACAGCAGTATTGATTTATGGTCACCTGTAAACTAGGTACTTAGCGTTGGACCTGCTAGTCACTCGCGGCCTACATAGCTAGCATACCTACTAACAACATCTGCTAAACTAACATTTCTTTATAGAAGAGTGTCAATGGTTTATGAATTATTTAGTTTGTAGCTAGATGCTACGGCATCTAAAGTATTGAATAAACAACTTATAGATCATTGAACATCTACAATACAATTAAAAAAAAGAAAAAAAAATTTGCATTTGAAAATTGCAACTGTTATTTTGACCCCTGACTGTACATTTCACATAACAATCAATTAGAGGTTAATTAGCACACATTTAGCCAGGGCTTGTTAACATTACTAAATTCACACTTTATGTATCATTAAGTAACATTATTTTCATAAAGTTAATATTTTAACGGTAACACGGGTAACAATATCTATAATCTATAATAATAATCAAATCTATAATATAACGTTACAAACATCTATACTTTTATCGTTACTTATTGCGTTGTTGTCAACCTGCGCAACGTAAGCGGCGCGGCTGGCGGGGCACTATGGAACGGCTACATCGTCAGTCGATCGATGCTTGCTACTTGCTACTAAAATGTATACTAAATACGCAGTACGGCTTCACAAACAGAGTCTATTTTATTTTATTTTATTTCTTTGGGGTCAAGAGTTATTTTCCTAATTCTTATTGTAATTTTGATTCATTACACATTCACTTAAAAGTTTTTCAGATAAATTGTCGTCATTCAGAATCTTGATTAAATTTGCAAGGCTTCTACCGTGTACTCTTTTAAATATTTTTTCTAAGTATTTTTAATATATAAATACATTATGGTGGGCCAAAGTTCACTTAAAAAAGCAGATTTTCAGAGGTCTTTACTAGATTACACAAATTAATGTTTTGATTTCTATAGAAGCCTAGATAATATCCACAAGATACCATTGTATCCAAAATATCTAGAGAAAGATGTGTAATAACATCATAATCACATAAGAGCGGTTGTATGGAAATGTACTTACCTTGAAAAGGATACTCTTGAGTAATATTATAGTTGTACGAAGTAATCAAGATCTTTTTTTTTTCCGGTGGGAAAATCATCTTATGACATCCCCCGCTCTTGGGCGGGGCGGGAGATAGTGTCAGGCTTTTACTGACTAAAGACCCACTCCTGTTCCTTCGTTGCCTTTCGTACCGGGGCCGAGTCTTCCTTTCAGAATCAGACCCTTGGCCCCAGTAGGCTTCGACCCTGCTGGGCCTCTACGTTTGCTGATATCTCCTTGAGGCGCGCGTGGAATAGTACGCGCCGTCGACAACTTGGGCTTTGTCTGGATGGTTACCGGACGGTCGGACGGCGAGCCACCCATTGCTCGCCGACCGCAAGCCGGCGCCTACGGTGGCCGGAAATCGGGATCGGAGTCCCGGCGACGGTTGGGGCGTGAGGACCGTTGCCTCACGCGATCGGCCGCGTCCTTTGCTAGCATTACTGCTTCGCAGAAGGAGGCGACCGTTAATAGTGTTAATGTTAAATATAATTGAGCCGTTGTTCCAAATGTTGCGTTTGTATCTTTTAAGCCAAATTCTTAAAATGTTCCGTTTGCATCTTTTGAGCCGATATTACAAATGTTCCGTTTGTATCTTAGCCGATGTTTCAAATGTTCACAATGCACACCATGTCCTTCGGGCGGTCCACACAGTGGCGACACCCGGGCGTCGTTTCCGCACGAATCCGGTGCAGAAACTTACCGGGTCCGGTTAGAACCTGCGTCATGCGGAAGGTGAGGACGCCGTGAGGTCTTTCCAACCACGCCTCAAAGTGGGGAGTTACTGCCATAATTGTGGCGTGCCCAACCTGTTGACCTTTGCGTAAAATGTAACGTCTCTTAGGAACAAATTCTATGCGTAAAATGTAACGTCTCTTAAGAACTATTCTTTGCGTAAAATGTAACGTCTCTTAGGAACTATTCTTTGCGTAAAATGTAACGTCTCTTAGGAACATATTCTTTGCGTAAAATGTTACCTCTTAGGAACTATTCTTTGCGTAAAATGTAACGTCTCTTAGAAACTATTCTTTGCGTAAAATGTAACGTCTCTTAGGAACTATTCTTTGCGTAAAATGTAACGTCTCTTAGGAACTATTCTTTGCGTAAAATGTAACGTCTCTTAGGAACTATTCTTTGCGTAAAATGTAACGTCTCTTAGGAACATATTCTTTGCGTAAAATGTTACCTCTTAGGAACTATTCTTTGCGTAAAATGTAACGTCTCTTAGAAACTATTCTTTGCGTAAAATGTAACGTCTCTTAGGAACTATTCTTTGCGTAAAATGTAACGTCTCTTAGGAACTATTCTTTGCGTAAAATGTAACGTCTCTTAGGAACATATTCTTTGCGTAAAATGTAACGTCTCTTAGGAACTATTCTTTGCGTAAAATGTAACGTCTCTTAGGAACATATTCTTTGCGTAAAATGTTACCTCTTAGGAACTATTCTTTGCGTAAAATGTAACGTCTCTTAGAAACTATTCTTTGCGTAAAATGTAACGTCTCTTAGGAACTATTCTTTGCGTAAAATGTAACGTCTCTTAGGAACATATTCTTTGCGTAAAATGTTACCTCTTAGGAACTATTCTTTGCGTAAAATGTAACGTCTCTTAGAAACTATTCTTTGCGTAAAATGTAACGTCTCTTAGGAACTATTCTTTGCGTAAAATGTAACGTCTCTTAGGAACATATTCTTTGCGTAAAATGTTACCTCTTAGGAACTATTCTTTGCGTAAAATGTAACGTCTCTTAGAAACTATTCTTTGCGTAAAATGTAACGTCTCTTAGGAACTATTCTTTGCGTAAAATGTAACGTCTCTTAGGAACATATTCTTTGCGTAAAATGTTACCTCTTAGGAACTATTCTTTGCGTAAAATGTAACGTCTCTTAGAAACTATTCTTTGCGTAAAATGTTACCTCTTAGGAACTATTCTTTGCGTAAAATGTAACGTCTCTTAGAAACTATTCTTTGCGTAAAATGTAACGTCTCTTAGAAACTATTCTTTGCGTAAAATGTAACGTCTCTTAGGAACAAATTCTATGCGTAAAATGTAACGTCTCTTAAGAACTATTCTTTGCGTAAAATGTAACGTCTCTTAAGAACTATTCTTTGCGTAAAATGTAACGTCTCTTAGGAACTATTCTTTGCGTAAAATGTTACCTCTTAGGAACTATTCTTTGCGTAAAATGTAACGTCTCTTAGAAACTATTCTTTGCGTAAAATGTAACGTCTCTTAGGAACTATTCTTTGCGTAAAATGTAACGTCTCTTAGGAACATATTCTTTGCGTAAAATGTTACCTCTTAGGAACTATTCTTTGCGTAAAATGTAACGTCTCTTAGAAACTATTCTTTGCGTAAAATGTTACCTCTTAGGAACTATTCTTTGCGTGAAATGTAACGTCTCTTAGAAACTATTCTTTGCGTAAAATGTAACGTCTCTTAGAAACTATTCTTTGCGTAAAATGTAACGTCTCTTAGGAACAAATTCTATGCGTAAAATGTAACGTCTCTTAAGAACTATTCTTTGCGTAAAATGTAACGTCTCTTAAGAACTATTCTTTGCGTAAAATGTAACGTCTCTTAGGAACATATTCTTTGCGTAAAATGTTACCTCTTAGGAACTATTCTTTGCGTAAAATGTAACGTCTCTTAGAAACTATTCTTTGCGTAAAATGTAACGTCTCTTAGGAACTATTCTTTGCGTAAAATGTAACGTCTCTTAGGAACATATTCTTTGCGTAAAATGTTACCTCTTAGGAACTATTCTTTGCGTAAAATGTAACGTCTCTTAGAAACTATTCTTTGCGTAAAATGTAACGTCTCTTAGGAACTATTCTTTGCGTAAAATGTAACGTCTCTTAGGAACATATTCTTTGCGTAAAATGTTACCTCTTAGGAACTATTCTTTGCGTAAAATGTAACGTCTCTTAGAAACTATTCTTTGCGTAAAATGTAACGTCTCTTAGGAACTATTCTTTGCGTAAAATGTAACGTCTCTTAGGAACTATTCTTTGCGTAAAATGTAACGTCTCTTAGGAACATATTCTTTGCGTAAAATGTTACCTCTTAGGAACTATTCTTTGCGTAAAATGTAACGTCTCTTAGAAACTATTCTTTGCGTAAAATGTAACGTCTCTTAGGAACTATTCTTTGCGTAAAATGTAACGTCTCTTAGGAACATATTCTTTGCGTAAAATGTTACCTCTTAGGAACTATTCTTTGCGTAAAATGTAACGTCTCTTAGAAACTATTCTTTGCGTAAAATGTAACGTCTCTTAGGAACTATTCTTTGCGTAAAATGTAACGTCTCTTAGGAACATATTCTTTGCGTAAAATGTTACCTCTTAGGAACTATTCTTTGCGTAAAATGTAACGTCTCTTAGAAACTATTCTTTGCGTAAAATGTAACGTCTCTTAGGAACTATTCTTTGCGTAAAATGTAACGTCTCTTAGGAACATATTCTTTGCGTAAAATGTTACCTCTTAGGAACTATTCTTTGCGTAAAATGTAACGTCTCTTAGAAACTATTCTTTGCGTAAAATGTAACGTCTCTTAGAAACTATTCTTTGCGTAAAATGTAACGTCTCTTAGGAACATATTCTTTGCGTAAAATGTTACCTCTTAGGAACTATTCTTTGCGTAAAATGTAACGTCTCTTAGAAACTATTCTTTGCGTAAAATGTAACGTCTCTTAGAAACTATTCTTTGCGTAAAATGTAACGTCTCTTAGGAACATATTCTATGCGTAAAATGTAGCGTCTCTTGAGAACTATTCTTTGCGTAAAATGTAACTTCTCTTGGAACATATTCTTTGCGTAAAATGTAACTTCTCTTAGGAACTATTCTTTGCGTAAAATGTAACTTCTCTTAGGAACTATTCTTTGCGTAAAATGTAACTTCTCTTAGGAACTATTCTTTGCGTAAAATGTAACTTCTCTTAGGAACTATTCTTTGCGTAAAATGTAACTTCTCTTAGGAACTATTCTTTGCGTAAAATGTAACTTCTCTTAGGAACTATTCTTTGCGTAAAATGTAACTTCTCTTAGGAACTATTCTTTGCGTAAAATGTAACTTCTCTTAGGAACTATTCTTTGCGTAAAATGTAACGTCTCTTAGGAATATATTCTTTGCGCAAAATGTAACGTCTTTTTTTTTAGGTGGGAAAATCATCCAATGACATCTCTCGCTCTTGGGCGGAGCGAGAGGGTGTTTCAGACTTTTACTGACTAAAAACCCACTCCTGTTCCTGCGCTGCGTTTTATACCAGGAGTTTTCCTTTCAGAAACAAACTCTTAGCCTCAGTAGGCTTCCACCTTGCTCTGGGCCCCTACGGTTTGCTGACATCTTGAGGCGCGCGTGGAACAGTACGTGCCGTCGACGATTTGGGCTCGGTCCGGATGGTTACCGGACGATCAGACGGCGAGCTATCCATTGCTTGCTGTCCATAAGCCCATTCTTTGCCTAAAATGTAACGTTTCTTAGGAACATATTCTTGAAGTTGTAACCTTAAAAAACCACCCTTTTCAAAGAAACATGTTAGAACTTAATACAATTATTTTTATTTGTATTATACGGCGCATTGACTTGCATTCAATCCTAGTATTTTAGGGCCACCAATGTTTTTGCTCTACATAAATGATTTCCCAGACATTATAAATCATAAATGTGTACTATTTGCCGATGATACTACAATTATAATCAAGGGACATGATAAAAGTTCCTACGAAACCGAAATTAACATTGCTCTCCAAAGAACTATAGAGTGGTTAGAGGCTAATAATTTGAAAGTTAATATTAATAAAACAAAATTTATTCAATTTCATACCTATAGATCAAAACCACTGGATCTAAATATATCCTATAAAGGGGTCGCACTGACAGAAACTGATTCAGTTAAATTTCTTGGAATAACTCTAGATAAATTTTGCTCATGGAAAAATCATATTACTGATGTTTGCGCCAAAATAAATAGTTTTATATACCCGTTGAGGCGTATTAGCTGCGAGGTATCTAGAAATGCCGCAATAACGGCTTTCCATGGCTATATAACCTCCATTCTAAGATATGGTATTATCCTGTGGGGTCGTTGTGTAGAGGTTGATCAAGTATTTATAATGCAGAAAAAATGTGTGAGAGCCATATTTGGATTAAAGCAAATAGAGTCATGTCGACCATTTTTTAGAGAACATAAAATATTAACACTGCCATGTATTTATATATTAGAATCCTGTTTATTTGTTTTCAAACACAAAAGACTTTTCGAGCAGGCGACAAGCTACTATGCTCCACGATCTATGTATACTAATAAGTTATTCCAACCGAGGACAAATCTCACAATTACAGGTAACAATAGTTATATTATGTGTATAAAAATGTATAATAAATTACCAAACTCTTTAAAAACGTTACCTTTTTCTAGATTTAAAAGTAGCTTGACGAGGTTTTTAATTGAAAAGTGTTTCTATAGTGTACATGAGTTCTTAGGTTACAAATTGTAAGTTTTGACATGATTATTATAATTGACATTGGTATTATTGACATGATTATTATAATTGACATGGGTATTATTGACATGATTATTATTGACATTATTATTATTGATAGGATTATTATTGACATGATTATTATTGACATTTGTGATTATTATTATTTTTATTAGTTTTTATTGTTATATTGTCAATTTTGTTTTTTTTTAATTCAACAATACAATTTTAATTTTATTGAAATGGAAATCTGTTTAATGAGTGCATGATTTTAATAAATAATTAATTTAATCTCAAATATAATGTTTATATTTGCACGCCGAAATTAAAGGCAGAATAAGAGATCAACTTTATTTATATTGTCAACCTTTTGTACCTTATTTACGCAAATAAACGATTTATTATTATTATTTATTATTATCCTCTGCCACCATAATCAGGAAATATTGCTTGTTATGGGTGGTAAGGGTTACCTCCATCGTATATCTTAAACAAACATTAATCATTATTGCGGCAACATAAATCAATGTTTTTAAACTTGGAGGTCTCCTCTGTCGGGAACAGTAGGCATGCGCTTGTATAATTATGTTGGTCGGCCTCATAGCGGCGGGAGCAGGTGCGCGCGCTGGGGAGCCGCCCCAGCCCAAGCTCGCAGACAGCGTCATTGATTTCTCCACCGACATTCCCGAATCAATACGCCGGCGGCCCACCTCTTAGTTTATCTGCTCATTTATGTGTTTAATCACATTACGTTTTTGATAACTACGATGTAACAAAATATACAGTTGAATTTTTCAATTGGCCGTAAATGGTCAAATCTGAAACATGAGTAATAGCAAAAAATACTCAAATAAGTATAGAGTCCGATTTTAATGACAATTAAAGGGTAGTCCTTCGAAATTTGATTCTTCTTCATGTGACGAAAATTTAATTACACTTTCAGGTCTGTTACATATGCTCATATGAAAATAGGTATACCAAATAACATATAATTGATTAAGGGACTCGTTTTCATAAAGTAGTTTTCACGATATCGACATTCGAATATTTTGTGATCACATAAATCAGAATTTGTTACAGATGAATCAAAAATAGAAATATAAATGAAAAACTTTATATTGGCTTTGTATAAAAAAAAAAACTGGGCAAGTGCGAGTCGGACTCGCGCACTGAGGATTCCGTACAAGCTTACCTATGTAAATAGTTCGATTCCGTCGTTATATTCGTCCACGGAGCTTCCTAGGCACTCGAAACGATTGTGGAGTTCGAGCTGAAAGCTCTCGGGGTTTTGGACTTGGATCTGTGCTGGACGGAAAGTAGACTTTATCAGTCATGACCTTTCAAGCTTAATATTAATATTCAATGTGCCTCTTACTATGCGGTGATCACTTCCAGTTTTTACAGCGTTGATCACAGAGACATTGAATATTTGCTTCCTCGTCGACAGGATGAAGTCAATCTCATTTTTAGTTGCACCGTCAGGACTTTGCCAGGTCCACCTCCTTCCTATGCTCACGCTTTTTGAAGAAGGAATTCATCATGTAGAGGCCCGCCCTCCTTCTCCATAAAGCTAGCCAATTGGTGTCCCCGGTGATTCCGACGTCAAAATCACCCCACTCGGGCGATCGCAGTTTGGTTTTTGTATTGCACAGAGGATGCTGCTGCCCATTCTCCGGTATGTCCCTTAGTCGCCTCTTACGACACCCACGGGAAGAGATGGGATGGTGTTATTCTGTACGTCCGGACACCATATGTAATGTTACTAGATGAACAAAAAATGCATTTCTGAAATACAAAATGTATTTTTCCAGTAAGTCCGATTTACCATCATCTACGATCCACTGTTTAGTGAAATAAGTACCCTTTTGTCAAATAATATTACTAAGAAGTTGAAGTATGCTTCAACTTTTTCACACATACTCGTAGTGCTGCCTGCGCCCGCATACAGCCCCGCTGATCTTTAAAACCATTTTCTCTGCGAGCTTCTGACGTTTTATAAGTGCCCATGTAGGCCTATGTGAAATAAAACATTTAGAGTTTTTTTTTAGTAAATATTGATTGATATAAATATGCTATGTACGTTCTGAAAAACACTCAACCAGCAATTTTTTTTTGTGTAAACATATTTTTAAAGATCAAAGCCGTTTGAAAGGAGTAGGGAAAACGAGCAAAAAAAAAATATCAATCTTTGAATATTTTTTTTTGCCAAAGTTGTCATACGAATAAATCATATGTTGATAATGTTACATGAATCTAGAAAACATAGGGTCGAGTTCTTTTTTGTTACATTACTAAAAATTTAAAGTTTTCAGTTTTTTTCCTATACTTGTGCTATGAGACCTTGCTTCATGCGAAATTTCAGGATCGTTTATTTTGAATTGTCGAAATTTCGGTCAGTCAGAAAAAAACAAAGTCAAAGTCAAAGCGTTTATTACGAACTAAGTGTTTACAATGTTGTTATAATATCATGTCAGTACTTTTGACTTAGCAGCCTTTTACAAGCATTGCAATTTTAATTTATCCTAATTAACATACAATATACATTATTATTATTTAATCATTTTATTATGAATTTGTTTGAGTAATTACAGATATGTCAAAAAATAAATAAAAATAAAAACCTGTTAATAATAATGAATTTATATAATTTTGATGTCAAATACATCAAGTTTGACATAACTTTAATTTCAAAAATTTAAATTCTATTTAATTTCAATTGAGAAATTAAAGTTATGTCAAAAAATTAAATGTCAATAATAACGAATTTCATACATTTATAATGTCAATAATAACAGTTTAATTGAGATATTAGAGCTATGTCAAAAAGTTACATGTCAATAATAATTAATTTAATACAATTATTAAAAATCGTTATTTTGAGCTAGACTCTAAATATTCTTTTACTGAGTAAAAACATTTTTGTATTAGGTATAGTTTTAGCCTTTTTTGAAATATTGTTACTGATTTTTCAGTTTTATATTTGTTTGGCAATTTATTATATATTTTTATTGCCATATAATATGGGCTTTCACTTAACATTTTGATTCTTGAGAATGGAGCGCATAATCTCTTTTTATGTCGAGTGTCTACTTTGTGTGTATCTTCCACTTTAGTGAATTTGTCGATGTTTTTATAAACAAATACACAACAAATACACAAGTGAAGCTAAATAGCACGTTCCAAAGCGTAGATCTTTATCGAGAAGAACGTGCGAGTCAGGTATACGTTAAAACAGTTTTTAACGTATATCTGACTGCTAATAAACATACTGATACTAGTAAATATTGTGTTGATGGTAGGTACGATTTATAAACTACATACCAAACATCTTTATAAAAGCCGATGAACGCCTGCTAGATTTGAACAAGATGCTCGCTGTAGTCTAAAGAACTGTTACCTTTCTAAATTATTAGGCGCTTCTTCGTGCAAATATTAATAAAATCTATATTTTTTTTCTTAATGTATGTACGAAGCTCAAACTAAAGTTGAAAGTAGAAATTAGTGCAGGTATCGGCATAGATCCTGAGCGCTCGGCGAAAGAGTGGGGATCGCTTTGCGCATCGTACACTTATGGCAAAGAAAATGTACAGCTATTTTATTTTATTTTTTCTTTTGCCTGCTATCTTCTTAATTCTTTCTGGTTGAAGGTAAAAGTAAAAAAAAAAAACATAAATAGTTTAAATCAAAGTCGCTTTGTTTCTCTATCTGTTTTTCCGTTTACTTATTAACCATGCAACAGATTTTCATACGGTTTTCATTATCTTTTAGAGAATTTCTACCGGAAGGTATGCATATTGTCAAAATCAAAATCAAAATAGCATTTATTCCAAATAAACCATTTAAAGGCACTTTTGAAATGTCAAGAAGTCAGTCAGTCAGAAAAATAAAAATAAATGATGCTAATTGCACATTCCAAAGCGTAGATCTCTATGGAGAAGAATGTGCAAGAAACTCCATGGACACTCTTTTCAATCATATTTTGTAATTACAAATATCTCTGTTACATGTTTCTTGTCGCTATCTTGTGAGAACAATGTAAATAAAAATAAAAACTAAATATAGATATTAAAATAGCAACTGGCAGCTAAGAGATGACCAGCCTCAACTGACAGCGCCCGTTCACGGACATGACGCTAATATTAGCACCACTCAGCTCAACCATTTTGAAGGGAACCGAATGATCCAACACCCGCGCCACCATAAGTGAGATATTTGAGTGAGCATGACAAACTCTCAACTGCCATGCTCATTTATGTCAAACAAGTCCAGTAGCAACATAAAAACTATAAAAATCTCCATGGTACTCACATTTACAAACTGGAAAAAAATGCTTCTATACATATAATACAATACTTATATTTTACAATTTCAAGAAAAAAAAACATTAAAAAATAATTTCCATACTAATCAATTTGTACACCCCGGTGGTAGTGGAGCTGGGCCAGCATTTGTAGCAAAGACGAAGTTTTTTTTTTAATAATTTTCTACAACTTTCACACAACGTCTTCTATTCCCAAGCTAAGCAGAGCTTGTATTATGAGTACTAGACAACTGATAAACATACTTATAATATATATTTCTAAATACATATATATTATAGATAAATTACACCCAGACACAAACAAATGATCGTGCTCATCACACAAACATTTGTCCTGGGTGGGAATCGAACCCACGACCTCCGGCATAGCAGTCAGGGCCACTGACCACTAGACCAACAGGCCAGTCAATTTTTGATTTGTAACACCCCTACGAAGAAATTCCTAACATTTTACCTACTTTAGAAAGGAACTTTCTCTGTGTGCCTGTTATGCGTTCTCGGTTAAACCATTTTTGGTGACATAATAACTGCTAATAAAATAACCAATAATAAAAATAAAATCGATGGATTAAAAATCACGAGTCAATTTATTGGCACGGAAGTGTACTCGTCGTCGTTAGTTACATGCAGCAAGCGCAGGGAACCAATTACGAGTGACGTCTGTGATGCGATGCGCGGCGAGCCAATCACTGACACTCCCCGCCCCCGCGTCTCACTTCATACCACCAAAGAGACCTGATATTTTACTTCTGAGCAAGTAAAAGTCAGCGCTCAAGATTCGTGCCGATACCTGTAAGCAATTATTGATACAACAAACTTTTAGAAATTCTGCGTCCTTCATGCTGAACACGGAGGCCACCATCCATCCCGACGTCAGAATGGATGGTCAAAAAAATATTCATATTTCTCTGAATGTATCATATGTAGCAGTTATTGAAGAAATGTAGCAAATATAAGCAATTGGGTAGCAATAATTCTTGAATATACTTTCAGAGGTGCTTGCCATAGGCAACCAGCCATTCTGACTAACAAAATGACTTCAGTATTTGAAGATTACTTAATCGTCATTAAGCTTTTATAAGTCTTCCAAATTACAGCTTTTTGTGGAATTTACGTCAAAGAGTGACTTCCTGTTTAATGATTTTAGAAAAATCAGTTTCTTTATATGGTTCTTCAGCAAATTTTTTCATACAGTTTTCTATATCGTGCTGAAACTTATCTTTCAATGGTAATTCAATTTCGGTAGTTTAAAACGTAGATTCAATCTACATAACTATTTCTTTATTGTCATTTTTGTTTTTATTTCCTTTTAGTTACCCGAATAGTGTTTGTTTTTTTTTACATCTTGCTTGGACTTGAAAACAATATTTTTACATCACTATTACTACCCAAATTGTTATTACTTAATATATTTAAATAAAACATGTAGTCGCTTATCTTTAATGCTGTTCGATAAATGTGTCTTTAATCTAGAAGCCAAGCAAAGTTGAAAGAGTTGTCGTTCAAATGTTGTTAAACTAAAATTATAGGAATCCCAATAATCCCGGGAATTGTGGAATTGCAACGGTTTTGTGGGGCTTATCTTATAAATTACTTACCGATTGGAATAAAGATAAATAAATAAATAGCAATAAATAATCTCGAAATGATCGGGTCTAGTATACGACCGTGATCCTGGGATCCCGAGATACTGGTGGATCCTAGCATCATATTATCGGGTCTAGTATACGACCGTGATCCTGGGATCCCGAGATACTGGTGGATCCTAGCATCAAATTATCGGGTCTAGTATACGACCGTGATCCTGGGATCCCGAGATACTGGTGGATCCTAGCATCAAATCCTCTACTGATGCAGCGCACATCACTTTTTAACCGACTTCAAAAGGAAGAAGATTTTATGTTCGGCAGAATGTATTTGTTTTTTTTATTTTTTATGTAGATTCACCGATTACTCGGTCAATTGTAAACCGATTTTGAAAATTATTTTTTGATTGTAAGGTGTGCTGTGTGTGCTTTCCGAGTTGGCCCCATAGAAATATTGTTCTAGAATGGCTTCCGTAGTAGTAGATCGTTTTTAATGATTACAATTGTTGTTGACAGGGCCGTGCAGGAGCAAATAGCCAAGCTCATCGATCAACTTGGCGAGGAATCGGCAACGTCGCAGGGGCTCAACAAGGTCATCACGTCGGCCGAGAAGCTGCGCGCCAACCCCACGCACACCATCTACTTATTAAAAAATCATCAGGGAGACGAGTCAGTATCTATCCTCATTGCCTTAAAATTATCGTTATGTTCTTTATGTTATTTTAACGCTTCAAATACCTTTAAGACAAACCATTTGGATTGCATTAGCCCAAAACGTCAGCTATTTTTGCATTGCGGAATCAATTATCTACCTCGTAGTAGTAATGTATTAGTTTGAATCTCTTGCGAAATACCGTATTTTTTTTTAAAACCATGCTTTATCTCAACTGTGCGACGCGATGGTAGTAACGCTTATCAAACGCGATACAATTATCATCGGAGTGTTCCTCGAAGTGCACTAACTTGGAACTGCACCAAAAATATTCATCATCTGATGGTTTTGCTATTATAGTAAGGTTTTGATATTAAGTATCGTGACAGTCTGAAGTCTGAGTTGAGCTTTTTTACCTGTATATGACAATAATGTGAAATTAAAAATTCGACTGTATAAAAATCTAAGTGAATCCGTTGCATAATAAACTTGTATCCGGACATGCCCCACAAGCAGCAACACGCGCGTGACACGAGGAGCGCGGGCGCTGCTAGCGCTTAACTTGTATGCAATACGTACGTGACACGAGGAGCGCGGGCTTTGCTAGCGCTACACTTGTATGCAACAATACGTGCATGACACGAGAAGCATGGGCCCTGCTAGCGCTACACTTGCATGCAATACGTGCGTGACACGAGGAGCGCGGGCGCTGCTAGCGCTTAACTTGTATGCAATACGTGCGTGACACGAGGAGCGCGGGCTTTGCTAGCGCTACACTTGTATGCAACAATACGTGCATGACACGAGAAGCATGGGCCCTGCTAGCGCTACACTTGCATGCAATACGTGCGTGACACGAGGAGCGCGGGCGCTGCTAGCGCTACACTTGCATGCAATACGTGCGTGACACGAAGAGCGCGGGCTTTGCTAGCGCTACACTTGTATGCAACAATACGTGCATGACACGAGAAGCATGGGCCCTGCTAGCGCTACACTTGCATGCAATACGTGCGTGACACGAGGAGCGCGGGCGCTGCTAGCGCTTAACTTGTATGCAATACGTGCGTGACACTAGGAGCGCGGGCTTTGCTAGCGCTACACTTGTATGCAACAATACGTGCATGACACGAGGAGCACGGACCCTGCTAGCGCTACACTTGCATGCAATACGTGCGTGACACGAGGAGCGCGGGCGCTGCTAGCGCTACACTTGCATGCAATACGTGCGTGACACGAAGAGCGCGGGCTTTGCTAGCGTACACTTGTATGCAACAATACGTGCATGACACGAGGAGCATGGGCCCTGCTAGCACTACACTTGCATGCAATACGTGCGTGACACAAGAAGCGCGGGCGCTGCTAGCGCTACACTTATATGCTTTAGGAGTTTTAATAACATGACTGTGAAACTATGTTGACCATTCTATTCGACTATGAAAATAGTGCTTTCTGAGCGATTACGACCTGCTTTTTAAATAATTCAGCGCACACATCCGTATCGTTAGTTCTACCACATCTCACCGCATCAGCGATTGTAACGCCTTACTTCCTAACTATACCTGCTAACAATGGCGTGCCAGATACCTTTATAGGGGCAAGCCAAAGAACCCAGTGCTACTCACTTACCTAATATTCCGAATAAAAAAAAACTCGCGCTATAATCCGCCGTCAAGTATCATCAGTGCAAAATTTCTTGCTGTAATGTTAATTTTTTGCTACATTTTCATTTGTTAATAATAAGATAGAAATTATGTAAACATCATACCTGTATCATAAATGACGTAAACTATATAAGAGTCATCTATTGCGTCCATTACACGATAGGTTTTGCTGTCAGTTTTGCCACAGTCAAATGTTTTGACTGACGAAAATCCTACCGTGTAATACGGTGACTGACGTTTGCATGTGGAAAAACGTATGGCGATAAAATTCCGTCATTCAAACGTCATTCATGATTGATGGTTTTGATTGACGCTTGCATGACCGTGTAATGGACGCCTATTGATATCTTTTGGCAACTCTTGATCGCTCACAATATTCTTAAATATTATAGCAGTTTACTTCAAAATTCACTAGATAGCGCAAAAAAAGATTGTAGTAATCAATAATATCTTTACGATATTGATATGTAATATAATTAGTAAATACTCATAATTTAAACAGCCATAGCTTTTCGTTCTTCGCTTCTTTATCATAAAAGATTCTAATTAACTTAAGAATTGAATGTACCTACTTATATATGTCACGAGAAGTTTCATTCACGATTTACCAAAACTACAGCATGAAATAACAGCATTCAAGCTTTTGAGAATTCTGATGTCTTTTCATAGCACCTGATGTATTCCAAGCATTCTTATCGTTAAAAATAGCCGTATAAATACTGCCTGTATGTGATTTACTTTTCTGAGAAATATTCTAATCTGACTAGAACATTTGTAAAGTTACGAGATCATATTTATCTCTAAAACTCTAAACTCTGTACCTGGTCAATTATCGATTTCCACAACCACAATCACAAATATCGTTTCCGAATTCATTTCAAAGTTAATAAACTTTTATCACTTCAAAACCAAGTAAGTTACAGCAATAACTAATCATAAAACTTTAACTTTAAATGACAGAAAACGAAAAAAAAAAGAAAATAATTACGTACAACACGATAACCGCTCAAAGCTGAAACAAATTTGAACTAATTTGTAGTTTGCGCAACTGTTTTGCGCGTCATAGAGGGCGCTTCATAGTTTGCGAAGTAAAAGTTCGCCTAGTAATAAAATTAATTCATCCAAAATTGCAATCCTGGACTATTTTAATAGAAAAATGTTCGATGAGTTCTTCCACACAGTATCAAATTTTACTCACACAGACTTACATTTTTATGTTTTTATAGGGAAAAGTGAGATGGCAGATTAAGCCAAAGCCTCTGCCACAGAAAGAGGCAGCAGCACACTAGTGTTCATCTCTTTTTTTTTTTTGTTAAGTGTTAGATTGAGATCGGAGAGATTGCGCTCAGACCGGCAACATTGTATAATGTATGCCATATAATATACGAAATATTATTAATGAATTTTAGCATTGAACACGAAATGGCAACTGAACGTATCCACGTAGGCATGCGAAGTTTAAAAATTAGAGTTTTATTTAAATTAATTTTGTTGTGTTCTATGTTTTTTTCATATCAATTAAAATCAATGGGCTTGTAATTACTTGTATTGCTCGCACCTTCCTGCCTACCAATGTCTTGTACTCTATTACTTGCGAATTATCATTACTAAATGTTTTCGCCCTTCATAAATTACAAGCATTTATGAAGGGCGAAAACATTTAGTAATGATAATTCGAAAGTAATAGAGTACGATACCGTAAACGTAAACCGGGTCAAGCTCTGCATCAAGCGACAAATAGCTCTTGCTTTTATAATTTTTTTCTTCATGTGCTTTTTTTTGTTGTTGGGAAAATCATCCAATTACATCTCTCGCTCTTGGGCGGAGCGCGAGATAGTGTCAGAAATTAACTGACTAAAAACCCACTTTTGTTCCTTCGTTGCCCTCGTATCAAGGCCGAGTCTACCTTTCAGAATCAGACCCTTGGCTCCAGTAGGCTTCGACCCTGCTGGGCCCCTACGGTTTGCTGCCATCTCCCTGAGGCGCGCGTGAAACAGTACGCGCCGTCGACAACTTGGGCTCAGTACGGACGGTTACCAGATGGTCGGACGGCAAGTTACCCATTGCTCGCCGTCCGCAAGCCCGGATCACCGCGGCTGGGGCGTGAGGGCCGCGCCCTCGCGCGTGTACGTGCGGCTGCCTCTTTTGCTAGCATTATTGCTTCGCAGAAGGAGGCGAGCGCCTGCCACTCCTCCTCGCTTCGGACCATGGCCTGTACCAAAGCCCGGCGCGAGAGGTCGTTGCCGCCGATCTCCCCGACGAGGACACGGCGTTGCTCTGACCAAGCGGGGCACATCTCTACCGTGTGCACCACCGTGTCTTCCGGGCGGGGCGGTCCACACAGTGGTGGCACCCGTGCGTCACTTCCACACGAGTCCGGTTCAGAAACCTCCCAAATTGACCATGTTCGGTTAGGACCTGCGTCATTCCTGTGAATTCGCTGAGACTGCTGAATATTTTATTAAACTTTCACAGTCTCAACGATATCAGGACATTTTGACACGAAACTGTTGTTTGCATTTTTTCTTACGAAATCCATTCCAATGTCTTGTCAATTAATTTAATGACGGCTTTCTTTAAGTAACCACTTTGATTGTGTTTTGTCAGAGGCACGGCATGCGCCCGTGACAGCTGCGCGCTCGACCGGCGCGGAGGCGTGACTCAGCACAACACTGACGTGTTAGCACTGTCATCCTAACTGTTAAGCATTGTTCTCACCAAACGTATTGTCCGCCGCCACTGTTAGCCCTAGTGTGAATGTGGACTCAGTCTGCAGTAGGTACCTATGCGATCTCACCAAACAAACAATACGCTATAGCGTAGAACGCATTACTTGTGTGAATAAAAGAGAAGTCTTGCTACGCGTAGCATAATATCGCCCACCAAGAGTCAACGATAACTAGGGCTGGCGAGACATGACGAGCAATCGATCCCGCTCGAGCCGTCTCTAGTGTCGGGAGCGCTCCGGTTCGAGTCAGTCAGTCAGTAGTAGTCGTAGTCGACGACGTTTTGCGCGGATGTGACGCATTTCCTACCACTTATTGTGTTGTTATTTGTTTTTATTTTTAAGATATGAGCCATGTTTTACTTAAAATCACTCTTTTTCTTTCTTTGTTGCTTTTTCTTTCTAGTAGTAGTCAGAAGTATGACAAATGGAACAAAGCCGAGTCGAGTCGAAAGTGTGCACAGCTCCACTCGCTGCTCCTCGCCTTGTAAATGTCTCGCCGAGACATTCATGGAGTGATCTCGCCGAGAGTGTACTGTTAGCAAATCTTAGTGAAAAAAAATTGTTATCATGTTATATCAGAGTGTTAAATATTATTAAAAATGTCTAGTAATTGTTGCGGTTCCGTACGTACCTAATTAGATTTTAATAACAAGCTGTATAAATGAATTAAAAACCGCGCAAGTGCGAGTCGGGCTCGTGTACTGAAGGTTCCGTACAAATTTACCTATGAAAACAATTCAATTCCTGAATTGAATTACGAAGATTTTTCCGAATAGCAAAAAAATTTTTGTGACGACTACAAATTTACAGTTTTCATATTTTTTCCTATACATGTGCTTGAGACCATGCTTCAAACCAAATTTCAGGATTCTAGGACAACGGGAAGTACCCTATGAATTTTGATTCCATTGAGAATGTCGAAAATATGTTTTTTTGCGACATAAACGGCCGTATCTTTTTTTTTCGTGAACTCAGAAGTTTTATTTTTCGCAACTTCAAGGGACTGCAGACTTAAGTATATGGTTTTAATTTCATCTTTGGTCCACGCGTTCCTAAGATAATGGGTCTTGACAGACAATCAAACAGACAGACGTACAACAAAGTAATCCCATAAGGTTACCGTTTTTTCCTTTTGAGGTACAGAAACCTTGGGTGTCGCCACTGTGTGGAACGCCCGGAGGACACGGTAGAGGTATGCCCCGCTTGGGCAGAGCAACGCCGTGTCCTCGTGGGGGCAATCGGCGGCGGCGATCTCTCGCGCCTGGCCTTGGTTCAGGCCATGGTCCGGAGTGAGTAGGAGTGGCAGGCGGTCGCCTCCTTCTGCGAAGCAGTAATGCTAGCAAAGGAGGCGGCTGATCGCGTGAGGCAACGGTCCTTACGCCCTGTCCGCCACCGGGATTCCGATCCCGATTTCCGGCCACCGTAGGCGCGGGCTTGCGGACGGCGAGCAATGGGTAGCCCGCCATCCGATCGTCCGGTAACCGTCCGGACCGAGCCTAAGTGCGCCTCAAGGAGATGTCAGCAAATCGTAGGGGCCCAACAGGGTCGAAGCCTACTGGGGCCACGGGTAGTGTGAAAGCGAAACCCTGGGACGAAGGCAACGAAGGAACAGGAGTGGGTTTTTAGTCAGTAAAAGTCTGACACTATCTCTCGCTCCGCCCAAGAGCGGGTTTTGTTATAAGATGATTTTCCCAACCAATAAAAAAAAAGGTACAGAAACCTAAAAATTAAAAAAAAAATTAACAATGTTTTTATTGTTGTTGCAAAAAATATTTTTTTAGAGGTCCCCGGGGAAAAAACCATGTTTCGTCCAAATTTCCGGCATTTCTGCCGTTTATCCGGCCTTAGCAATTGGTGGTGATAGCAGCCCTAGCGACAACGCTCTACGTAATAGCGTATAGTCGATTCCGAGTGAACGAGAAGTTATTATTTAATAGGGAAAAGCGATAAAGTGCGTGATGTGCGCTCACAGTCAGCGGCCGATAATACGCCTTACTGTTCAAATTCTTTCATTAATTTTTTAACATAACGATGGATATATAACGATGCTTCGAATGTAAACATTGTTATATTTCCGCGATCGAAAAAGTAACCTTAAATATTGTAGTTCCATGACACACGTCATACACGTCGCGATTCACGATGCTAATTGTTATAACCGATAGACTAGCGACATGTTCGCTAGCCGGCGCGCTGCGTAGGCACCTCGCCTACACACCTCACTTTATATGGAGGCCGTGCCATTTACTGCGCGGCAACACGAACATGCCTGACGCGGCGAGTCAACCTAAATTATACCATTACTAAGACATAGAAAACATTACTTAACGTTACATTGTACGCGATCTTAAAAACAGGAGATCGCGTCACAACAAAGCGCGAAAGATTTAATTCGAGTAAAGCCAGTGTGGAGGCATGGTAATATCCTTGGTGGAGGTGAATCTGCGAAAGCCAGCCTTGAATATCGACTCACGAGATTTGGTCGTGAACTCTAACAATAATCGCGCAAGACCGAGCACTTCCAGTTGCGTCACAAAAACAACTGCTGACCATTCTAACGGCCCATTCACGACCTTGCCGCTGTGAGTGAAAGCTAAGCGCGGGGCGGCGAGCGCAGAGCATAAGAACAAAAGTATGAAAATGTTTGAAGCACGCCAAGAGACACCGCCGCGCCGCTCCTAGCGGCGCGCGCCCACCTATTGATGTCCCCGCTCGCCGCGCCTCTCGCAGCTAAGACAGACTAAGAAGTCGTGACCAGGCCGAAAGGCGACGAATTAATTTCACTTGTGCGTAAAATTGTAGAAAAAAAAGCGACGATAACTTCTATAGAACTTTATTTCTTTATCGATAATATTGCCCATCGTGGATATTTAAAAAAAAATATGTTTAAGAGCTATTTCGCTAATTCATTATAATTCTGTAGGTATACAAAACATTTGAACTAAATAAAAATAAATGTTTGCTTATAGCTAGGTTCGGGGCCGATTCTTCAGAGCGAACTTAGCCATACTAAAATTAATTAATTATTGGAATTCAATAAATTAGTGAGTATTAATCGTGAATATGAAAAAGCTGAAAGTAAATTTTCCTTCAAGCCTAAAATTCGGAACTACTACTTGAAGTTCTCTCAATCTTAGTTCGGTCTTCGTCATAATTGCTATATTTTAAGAATGATTTCTTATGTAACATAGTATTTATTAGTTTATTATATTAGCATATATACGTATTTTATTATTATAAGCCACTTAATTTAATGATACTACATTCTATTTCAAAAATATGTTATTTATTTATTGTGCACACCTACCACAGTGTTGTCTTTTTAACCCAATGGTTGACTGGTACAGAATGCTTTGTGGCATTAAGTCCGTCTATGTACTACCACTGTACATGAAGTTTAAATAAATAATAAATACGAGTTAGAATTCGCGCGAAAGCTCGTATGACAAATGTGTAGGACAGCGACTCGCAGATGCTCGTGCGTTTTGCGGGCCCGAGCTGCTCGTACTCGTGTACACGAGTGCGTAGTCCCGCACCGCGCTGCGGCGGTTAAAGCGCGCGGCTGCGTGACGTCGAGTAGGTCGACAATAAATTGCACTGATGTAAAATAATGACGCGATTACGGTTTTATGACTGCATTAATAATAACCAAAAATTCTAGGTACATTTATCACCGTTTACCATATCACAGCTAAACGCCGTATTTATTTTAGTGCGCTTTGTAAGTAGCATAAGGAAACAAATAATTATATATTGTTATTAATATAATATATTGTTCTTATTTCCTCTCTCTCAGTCTTCTTTTAAGCTGCACCTTCCATTTTATATCTCTGCACCACCCTAAGGTCGACTGGTAGAAAATGCCTAAGGCATTAAGTCCGCCTTTGTACAATGTTTCATTAGTGCATAAAGTTTTAAATAAATAAATAAATAAGCTCATTTAATATGATACTCATTTCATTTTGAGAAGGTATATGGTTTTAAATTAAACTCGATACCTCCACACGTTTCCGAGATAAAGGGTCTTGACAGACAGACAGACAACAAAGTGATCCTATAAGGGTCCCGTATTTTCCTTTTTAGGTACAGAACGAAATTACGCGGCGAGCGCTTTTAGGGCCTGCGCACACATGAGACAAGACTGTCTTAGACAGAATTGTCTACGACGTTGCAGACTTGTCTACGACGTCTGCGACAAGACTGTTTTTTCTACGTCACGGCGCACACTATTAAGACCACAGAATAAGCAATAGTACAATGTACCTGAAGTTTCACTCTTCGAAAAAAACATGCGAATATAAACCTACTAACAACCTTAATAATGTTCATAAAACATTGCACGGTACGGACGTGACCTTTATTATATTTGTCTACCGGGCGTAGTAGCGATCGTAACGAATCAAAATGCACGTTAATTCCACGTACTCTCTTTTATTTTGCCCGTTAAGCGCATTTGAACCTGGTCGCTCTTGTTATTGGGTTAGGACTTGTGTGTTTTTGAAAAATGTGAAGTAGGTACTTACGTTTTATTACATAAAATATAATCAGATTTTCTAAAATTATGTGGTATTAAGGTACCTAATTGATTTCTACCTATTTACTTATATCCATACTTTAAAACATATTTTAAAAAAGTCATCTCGGTAGTTATAAAAGTATCAAGAGATTGTTTAAATTTAGTTAGGTATCTAAACAAATGAAATAAGTGATTAAAATCAAATGTTACATGTAACTGTTGGTTTTGTATGTGCGATAGCTTTGAGTTGCTCTCCTACGATTTATATTGTTGCTGTGCTCGACAGGGTCCATAATTGTTTCATTTTTTAGATTTATCACTTGACATGTACATTATGGATTGCAATAAAGATTTGAGATTTGAGTTCATATGTAATTTTTAAAAGGTAGGTCGTTTAAGACGTTATTATCACTACATAGTATAAAACAAAGTGGCTTTTCGTGTCTGACTGTCCCTATGTATGCTTAGATCTTTAAAAATACGCAAAGGATTTTGATACAGTTTTTTTTAATAGATAGAATGACTCAAGAGGAAGGTTTATATGTATAATATATGCACAATATAGTAGAAGAACACTGATGACTAGAGATTTCTATTATGATGTCGTAAATAAGCACATTTTTTTGCGCTTACTTTGCAAACGCTGGCTGAACCCTAAGAGATAGGTCAAAATAATGTACTACCGTATTGTACACCTTAAAAAGGTCTACAAAAAAGTCCGTGATGGTATATATCTCTCTTTTAGGTGCAACCCACAGTAACCATTTTTGATCCTTTACATTTTATGAGAATTGATGGCTTATTTACGAAACGATTTTAAGCAATACAGCATTAATTTTTATCCAATTAAGTACCTTAAATACATTGTGCATTTAATATAAATCAATATGCACCTTTACAGCGTGTAATTTAAGTGAACATTTTCGAAGATATTACAGATTCAAATGCAGGGACATATCGTTTGCGGTATAACTTGATTCATTCAAAGATTAATGCGCCGACGCAAACATACTACTCGGTTACTTCCAGATTTGTCCCAATTTTTTCATAATCCAGTTCTGATGAGGTGAGTTCCATGAGGAATCGGGAGAACTCCTCAAATATTCTAGGCAACTATATAGTGATTTTAATCGAGAACTAAATCATTTACAGTCAAAAAGTAACATTTTATGAATTGGAATTGATGAAGAAAACCAGAAATGGCTAACGAAACTTCACCCTCACAATGAACGTTCGTTGTCACTAGTACCATTAACAGTTCCATGATGGAAGTACTAAGGATTTTTTTAAATCACTAGTTCCATTTTAAAAGAACCTGTAAATAATGGAACTAATGTTGAATTTTATTATCACTAATTCCATATTATTTTAGGCACTCACGAATTTTCGAAGAGTTGAAAAACACTAGGGATAAAAACACTTCTAATTTTTTTGGAGGGTTGAAAAACACTAGGGGTAAAAACACTTAGTTATATAATAAATAATAAAAAATATATATATATAACAAAAATAATAATAAATATAATAACAACAACTATTTTTTATATTTTTAAATGTTTTTTTTATTTATATGTTTTTTAAAGAAATATTTAAAAATGTAATGAATATGTAAAAAAAATAAGTGAATGGAATAATATAATAAAAAATATATTTAGTATATTAACATGTTTTTTTTTATTATTATATTTATACATCTTTTTTTTATTATATTCACTTTATTCATTTAACATTTCATGTTAATTATATTTTTAAATATTTTTTAAAAATCATATAAAAAAAATAAAAATATAAAAAATAGTAGTCCGCCGGCGTCGAGACAGGGTCCAAGGCTACCGGTGGTTAGGGCCCCCCTGGAAACTCCTCACAATGCGAGCCGTATCGAGGCGTACTGCCTTCTGTATTATATATTTTTTTTTATGATAATTATAAGATATTTAAAATTTATACTGAATCCGAATCATAAATAAAAAAAAAATATTAAATTATTGATTTTATTGAATATGATTATTATAACTACTAATAACCAATAAGCCAATGTCAGTAGCACACAAATGGCCCCCAGTAAATACGTACAGAAACTCTCATGATACTTCGACAGCTCCAGCGACGACTCATTATTTCTTACGCTAGCAATTTGCGCTATAATTACGAGTACTTCCTCTTCATTTGATTTTTATTTGTCTATTTTGAAACTGATAAGTGCTTCACGACACTCGTAAGATGCACTTGGCAAGCATTAATAAGTGTTTCGGATTCATTTTCACATTCGAAATCACATATCCACCACTGTTACGTCTTTATTTGGTGATAGGTATGCGTGAAAGCGAAACGTATATATCAAAATGTAGTCTTTTGCTTCTCAAATTCTCAATTCAATGATGTCGTCCAGCGCAAAGATCTATCCAACCATATTCCCAACGAACATTTCACGTTACCTACTACTAGACTAATCAATTGTTTGAAAAAATGTGTTGATTGACACTGCCTGCTAGGTATGAAGCAAGTTTGTTCCCAATTCGACTAACATTAGTCAATAAAGGAACAAACTTGCTTGGTAGACCACATGGTCAAACCGAAACTTCTGCGTCACTTTCTTGCAGGACTTGGCAGGCCTGTTGACTTAGGTCATTTACATCGCGAATTCGAGCATCTACCCATGCCTGGCATAGCGCGTTTTTAAGTGCGTTAGCGCGATTACACTCGGCACCAAACAGCTTTGCCAGACATTGCTACATCTGAGAATGGATTTTAATATTCTATTCCCTGCCGCAACGCATATTGCCGTTCGCGCATGGGGAAGGATCAGCTAAAGAAAAGCAAGTAGAGTACCAAGTATCGCAATGCTGCAATTCCGGGATTTTTAAACTGTCATTGGAGCAGTCATTTTATGTGTGGTTGACAAATTACTTGGGCCAGCGGGACGTGCATGTGCTGATATGTCTATATCAGCGTGGGTCTAGTTGGTATGCCTGCATTGGAAACGTTATTTTGACCCAACTTCTCTGAATTATCTACACTGAACATCGAAAAGCTTTGCGGTAAGTTTTGCCAAGTGGGTGATCACAAACCATTGGTTGAAACTTACTACCAGTACTAAGGAGTACTTCTTTGTTTCGTCCCTCAGAAAAGCAGGGGGTGACTTGCACAATCAATAAATGAGCCCCCAAAAACAGTCACTAGAACCAAGTGTTTGAGGAGCGTAGACGTGAACCACGGCTTACAATCCCGGAAGTACAATTAAGATCCCTACCAGCAACTTACTGCATTATGCACCCGAGCACGTTCGCTCTTCCTGTCCTCTTCGTGGGTTTTCTAGTTATATGATAATCTTTTATAGTTTCTAAGTGCTATAATTTTTTTGAAAGTTTTGTATCTCATGTTATATTATACTAATGTGGGTGGATGGAAGGCGTGAGACTTTTAGACATTATTACGTACACAAACAGCATTGCATTGTATGTTGTATCGCATGCAGCTATGCAGCCTCCAGCGATTTGTACGCTACGACCCTTTGTGACTCCAAGTGAGCAATGCACGCTCTGCGTAAGTGTTCGCACGGCGGATTTCACAAACGGCTACCACTAATTTATTTTATGAACGCGACAATTAAGCTTTAAGCGAATTCAAAGCATATTATGCGCAACAAGGTCTGGTGTCTGTCTGCTCTTGTACCTAATGTGAGTAATGTTCATGTGGTCTCACGTGATTGTGTGGTCTTGCAGGGGCAAAGGCGAGATCATCGGAATGCTGAAGGTGGGCCGCAAGCATCTGTTCCTGTTCGACGACAAGGAGACCGTGCACGAAGTAGAACCACTTTGTGTTTTAGATTTTTATATAATACGAGATCGACAACGAATGGGCTATGGTCGTATGCTCTTCGACTTCATGCTGCATGTGAGTTACCTTAAATAAATAATAAATAAAATAGCGTTATTCATATCATATTGGCTTAAATTGCATGCCGAGGAGTCTCCATTTAGGCATATAAATGCCTGTAGTTGAAGTCTCCGCTCTTCCCTTACATTATAAATATTAAACTAGGTAGATAACAAAATGGAAAAAACTGAAATAAAATAAATAGAGTAAAAAGTAACAAAGAAAAATAAAAAGTAATAATAATAAACGATCAATTGTATATGTGCGTGAGTATATTTGTGTGTGTGTGTGTGTATGTGATGGTGTGGGTGTGTATGTTTGTGCGAGAGGAGATTATGAGTGAGATTTATAATCAAGTCACACGTTGCAAAAGTAATTCAGTATCATTGTAATTTCAATTTTGTAGCCATATTGTTAATTGTTTTTTGCATTCAATTATTTTCTTATCATAGATAAATATAATTTTAGTATACAAGTAGGCTGACCGTTTTTTATATTGTCTGCCGGCAAATTCTGTTTTTGTTGTGGGAACGTTTATTATGCAATGTTTCTTTCTTTTTTCAAGTATTTTAGGATCAAATGGTGTCACTTTGTGCGTTTTGAGGATGATAAGCAGGATGTACAATTTTCTCACAGACAGTAGATGACATAATTTGTAAAGCTTTTCAGTGGAGAATATTCTGTTTTTGAAGTACATCACCTCAAGTATTGCTCTTTGAGCACGTTCCAATTCTAGAAAACTAGATTTCGTTGCTCCACCCCATGCGGGTATGCAGTATATTAAAACAGACTGTACCAAAGAGAAATAAGTTTCATTTAAAAGATTTCTTTGATTGTCATTATTTTTATTTGCATTTACATGTAGCGGAGATGAGAATGTTAAGATGGATGTGTGGTGTGACGAGAATGGACAAAGTGAGAAATGAATATATTAGGGGAAGTTTGAAAGTGGCGCCAGTGACTGAAAAGTTGAAAGGGAATCGTTTGTCTTGGTATGGTCATGTGAAGAGGAGGGATGAGACGCATGTTACTAAAAGAGTTATGAATTTACATGTGGATGGATGGAGAGGGAGACCAAAGAAAAGATGGATGGATTGTGTGAAGAATGATATGAAAGAAAAAGAAGTTAGTGATAGCATAACGAGTGCCAGGGCAGAGTGGAAGAAAAAAACGTGTTGCGCCGACCCCAAATAACACGGGACAAGGGCAGGAAGATGATGATGATGATTTATTCTTCTTGGTACAACATATCTCAACTCTTTGAATATCCTATATATAGATGAGTTTTCGTACTCTAGTCATGACGTTTTCAAGTTGAGGATACCAGGAAAGACGCTGGTTCCTTATCCCGGAACATGTTGCCGGCATATGTCGATAGTTATTATGCTTATTCCTTATCGAGCTCCTCCACAAACAGTTGTACTACTACACCAACATTGATACAGAGCTTGACTTTGTATGCTTTGGTTGGGTGCCAGAGCTGGACAAAGGCATCCCCTTCCTCTCTTATTGCCACGATCAGATCTTACGATCATTATTCCCATCAATAAAAACCTTTCCTTATCCATGCTACTTAGCACATTGAAGTAAATTGTGATGAAAAGATTGTAAAATATAAATGTTGTACTGAATGTAAGACTCGTGCCTGTGCAGGAGATGGAGCTAACAGCTAGGCAGTTGGCCATAGACGGACCCTCCGACAAGATGGAGAAGTTCCTCGCCAGAAACTTCGGGATCGAGAAGCTGATGCGCCAGAACAATAACTTCGCCGTAGCACCCGGCTTCTTTAATCGTTCTGACGAGGAGATCAGGTGAGGATCATTTAATTTATTTAACGTAGTCCCCAATTAAAATGAATGCTAGTAGTCTATTTATAGTAGTGAGTGGTACCTGACGAGTAACTGATTGTGTGTCTGCTCCACGACAGATGCTGGAGACTAACGAGAAACATATTAAGTTAATAAGCGTAGAGCACAGGTCAGTGCGAGCTTCCTTTTACACTTGATCATACACAGTGCTCAGCTCGAATGTAGTCACCATTTCGATTCGAGGACAAACTTAACGTGTTTGATATCCATTTTATTTGAAATGTGGCAAATTCGTAATAGTTAGTTCTCAAGAAATCAACCATTACATTAAGAACATTTCTCCGAATCGCGATTCTCATTATGATTGCAGAAGATAATTAACAATGACAATACTTTTGGTAAAGGCACATCTGGTCAATAAGTATTTGATAATTTGTTATTGCGATAAGTAATGAAGACAGGTGAAAATTACGACAATAACATACTGAAGTATTTAGTCATGCACATATTTTGTCATTTATGGCCGGAGAAGATGGACAGATGTTATGATCTATACTTTGCCATCCCTGAATAATATGTATGTATAATTAACAAGAAATGTCCACCGCTACATATTCATAAAGTAGCCAAATACTGATGTTTACGTAGTCAGTCGAAAGCTCTTGTAGCGCAGGAGCGTTGGAGCCGTCGTAGCGCAAGCCCTGTTATGCTCCACTAACTTGTGCCGTCTTGTGCCGAGGTACTTTTCCTGCATAGTTTGCGTTATGCGGCGGCGGCGGCGGCGCCAGCTACCAGCGACTGGCGACAGTCGCTGGTAGCTGGCGCCGCCGCCGGCTACTCCGGTGCGCAGGCGGTGTACTAACGTGTGTTTTGATAGCAGCAACTGTGGTGGCGACGTTTCCGTGGCGCCCGCCGCCGCCGTCGGCCGCTTCGCCGCGCCTAAACCTACCTCAGCCATCGCCAATGTGAGTATACCAACACTATCATAGGCCGACACACCTCAAGTCCCGAATATTTACACTTCCAAATCAGCACTTGTTCTCACAGCCTGTAGGTACCCGACAGCTATTTACTTATGAAATGATTAATCAATGGTAGAGCCATTGATTAATCATTGTAGAAGTAAATAACTGTCGAGACGTCATGTTGCCACGTTTTGAGAAAGGGGATATCTGTTTTATGATTTTCTAAGAAAATTCACGGGTAAAAAACGACGCGCAAACCAGCCTGTAGAGGCGCAGTAAAGATTGGCCCGGGTTGGCCGGCTCAAGTAGGTTCCGAAGCTGACGCGCGCATGTTTCAGGTACTGCGCTGGCAATGAGTCATGGCGGCGCATGCAAGGTGTGACAATGTGAGTCCCGCTGCACTCTGCAGAGTTGTACTGGAATTTTGATAGATTGTATTGACTAATAAACAAGTAAAACATAGGTCGCTACATACATATACGTAAAGGGATGTCTAACAAATTTATAAACAAACATTTTTGCGAATGCACGTAATTTTTATTTACGACGAACACCACCTTATTGAATATTACACGAGCTAATGTTCATACATTATATACATTTGTTAACAGTTCCTAATGTGTACGTAGGTGGCTCTAGTTTTTGCTCTTCTAGCCTACCGTCAGGAATGTTAGCAGCTGCTTCCAGTGTTAGTCCTTGTGGCTGTACGCCCGACGTAGATTACTTTATAAAACAAATAAGTATTTCGTAAACATCTAAGTAATTTTGTATTAGAATGAGATATTTGATTGGTTTTTTATTTAGATAACCTTAAACCTAGATAAAAACGGATGTGTTACATAATTCAGAAAAGTGTAACTTCGAATAACGCGTTCCCGTAAATTTACTAATCCGAAACACTTAACAACGAATGTACGTTACCACGAAAAACTTAACGCCGTAGCCATGCGAACTCGAATTACATGATTCAGAAAACTGTAATATCGAATAACACGACCCCGTATGTTTACTAATAGGAAACTCTTCACAACGAATGCACGCTGCTACGATAGACCTTACGCCACAGTCATGGAATCTCGGATAACCAAGTCTCTAATTCACCAATTCGAGTCAGTTAACAACAAATGCGCGCTTCTACGAATAGCTGAAAAAACATGACCATGACTGTGGCGTAAGGTTTATCGTAGCAGCGTGCATTCGTTGTTAAGTATTTCGGATTAGTAAACTTACGGGAACGTGTTATTCGAGGTTACACTTTTCTGATTTATGTAACACACCCGAAAAAAACTTAGAATACCATTCGGTGCGGTCGTGTTCTCAGTGGCAAGGAAGTAGACATTGTGTGTCACTAACAAGTGCGTTGTGTTGCAGGTAATCCACGGCGCCGGCCACGACGAAGCCACCCGCCGGTAAGCCTCTCCCTGGTACATCGCGCTGCAACTGACTCGATACTTTTAGCAGCAGCTCTGTATACACCAGCTAGGGATAAGTTCTGGAAACAGCGACTGAACAATTGAGAGCCGCAGGTTTACGGGCACTTGCGAGACACCGTTCGCTTACCTAGCGGAGCTACAAGTATCGAGTCTGCTGCGCCTCTTACTAATGCTCGTACTATGGTCTGTTTAATTAGTAACCCCAGCAAAGGTAAATCGTAGTAGATCCTGTAATCAAGTAACGCAATTAGTTAATACAAAGTCCTCGCATGAATGTGTTAACGCCGAGTTCAATTCTTATGGCGCAATTAAATTTGGTCGTTATAAGCTAACTATTCGGGTGCACGAAAGAAGTCAATCGAATTCGGGCACTCGAATTACATTGTTTTACTCACGTTCTGTTACTGGAACACGGGCAAACAACACTAGACGACTGGCACAACACTGCATACAATAGAAAGAAAAATGGCGTCCGGTAACCAAAATGAAAGCTGTTCGAATATGGGCAATGGGCATACTCGACTCCGTTTATTTGCACTTAGACGTTTGTCCGAATTCCATAGGCAATCGAGTACGAGCTAACGACCAAGTGTAATTGAACCTTAGACATCGACTTTTATTTTACAACATAAATTATAGAATACATTAATTATGGATAAAAAACGTTGATACAACTTTGACATATGCACGGAAGTCTGTTCTAAATTTAAGCAATTTCTTCTCTCTACTCGTCCGACCAGTCCGCGTTTCTCGTGCGATCTTATTACACAGGCTTTCATTTCGTACTTTCCGTGTAGGGAATGAATGTCCAAGTGTCGTGCGTCCGCCGGCCTCCTAGCCACGGGGAATAAGTGCATCGAGTCCATTACGGACTCTAAAACGTTCGGTATACGCTATCAACTAGAATGAGGATCAATCAAATAATAGCAAATTCCATTTTTACTAAGTACATCGTATGTGTATTAATTTACTAAGCATTTATTTTTTTAAATTATTAAAATCGTCAAGAAATGGTGGATTTATTAAAGTTTTTCTTTAGAAACGCGCGCTTTCGCTGGACTATTTACGATGACATCATCTGTCATGATCCGTTGTCCGCTTTACGTGAAATGCCCCCGTATTCATTCGCCGGTGGAGAACGATCATGGCAGATGACGTCACAGCGAGTCGCTTCATTCTTGGACGCGTTTCTGGAACTAATATACTAAAAATTGCTGTATATTCGTCATTTTTGGTCCGATTTAAATAATTACTTCACAGTATTTACTGTTTTTTTGACGCTATAAGTCTGTATACTCAAAAACAATAAAGACTGATCCTCATCATATCTAGATTTGCCTTTGATCGGGTTTTTACGGTAATTTCTCAGTTGTAGAGCCTTTATTTATTTGCACCAAGAGCAGTGTCGTGGTCAAGTGTACTTACCTAAGTGCGTTTGACCGTAGCAAACACGTTCTTATTCAGTTATGTTTATTTGCATGAAAAAGTTTGGTTCATTTTAATTTGTTTTTTTTTTTGTTTATTTTGGGTTTACGTTGCTTGCAGCTACGCGCGCTCGCGTCGTGCGATGAATTCGCACTGAGGGCGCCTGCGACCGCTATACTAGGCCACTCGTACGTGTCGCACTCGTCGCACGCGTCGTACGCGTCGACCGCGCGGCCGACGGTTCCGACACGCCACACTCACACGCACCGCACACACTTGTGCTACTCGCACAAAAACACGCGTCCACACGGACGGGGAGACACGTGTGTTCTCACTAGTGGTGCCGCGTGGTGGCGCCTGGACTGTGGACACACTAACTAAGTACATGCAGCGTGTTCAGCGTCCGAGCGTTTGACATCACATGACAATTATGAAACTTGTTTTTTTAATATTCGTTTTCGGTTGTCTACAATACTAGAAATTATTATGGCTTTAACATATTGAAAAGGTTTTTTTTAATGTTATTGATAGGATTGTGTTTGATCACTATTTTTATTTCGTTTGAACATCCTTGAACAG
The DNA here is from genome assembly GCA_949316375.1 of Mythimna vitellina. Classification (NCBI taxonomy): domain Eukaryota; kingdom Metazoa; phylum Arthropoda; class Insecta; order Lepidoptera; family Noctuidae; genus Mythimna; species Mythimna vitellina. Next base: position 39,593,905 of record OX438684.1, read on the forward strand.
TAACAAGCCAAGGCCCATTTCCAATACCAACAGGGTGCAAATGAATTTGAGTATCGTGTCAAGCTGTAGCAAGCAGCACGCGGGACACAGTTCATACTCACGACGAAAACAAATATTTTATTTGTTGATAAATGTATAAATTATATTTTATTTATTTTATATAAAAGTTAAGAAAGATATATTATATTAGAAGCTATAATCTAATAGGTAGGTTTAATTATGTACTTAGTTAAAATATCTAAATTTTATTTGAAAAGATCTCTATCACTGTTTTATTTTCGTTGTAAGTAAATGACTGCGATGAACAATAAAGTAAAGCTCTCGAACAATCAGGATACGCACGACCTGTAGCAAAAGTGCTCTATGTTGTAAAACTCGTCACAAATGGTTTTATTGTTTACCAGTTAGGGTTGAGGTATTTTTGTGAATATACGAAACAGGCAAGCGCACGCCGCGCGGCTCACTAGTCGTACACGGCAGATAGTTTGATCTGCTTCACAGTGCGACACAGTCCCCCGCGCCCGCCGGCCGCGGAGCACACGCCACCACTGCACTGGCACGCCACACCTAACACAGACTACACTTGACAGAACATGCAGCTCTTGAGACGCTCTTAAAATACAAGCGAAGCTGCCGATAGCGCGAGCTCTGCAGCCGCCAGCTGCGCTCGCCCAACCATGCGCGCCGCCCGCTGCAGCTTCATGTGGTCACTGTACATTGCTGCAGGATGCCAACACACACTGACTTTTACTTTTCAAAATAGTACTGTGATAATATTTTCTTTTGTTGTAGCGTTGTTTTTTATATTTTATTTATTATGAATGTTTGTCATCAGTGAAATGTTTAGCAGTAGCCGCTGTTAGTGTGCCGCATGAGGACCGCTGGTCCATAGCATTGCTCGCCTCGGTCTCTCGTGTTGCAAATTCGCAATAAATCAATACAAATAACAATGTGGTTTACGTAAAGAGATCTCCCCGCTCATCTAGTGGCAAGGACTACTTCACCAACAATGTTAACGTCTACACGCCTGATGTTAATAAGCCTTCTTGTACCTGTTGCTCTCGATGCAAGCTCGAGACAAACTCAAAGAATTTATTTAAATTAATACATTTACAGGCATTGGTCATGGTAGGTCATAAACTAAAAAATTGAACTATTTGCACAAATCAAAGCTTACATCTTTGGAGAACAACGTGCAACAAACTGCACAGACACGCTTTTAAATCAATAAATCATTACAAAATTATGGTTACTTAGTGTACGAATTATGCATATATGTGCGAACGATGTACAAAGACGTGCACGTTAAAAGATTCCGCAGTAAAAATACAATCCACCGGAAAAAAATAAATAAACTATGGCAGTTGAGAGTCCCAAGTGACGGCACTCATGCACTATCACTATTCAGCTCAACCTTTCTGAAGCAAACCTACTGAATTATCACATTCACGGCCGGCTTTGGATGTCGTTCACGCGCACCGTCTCGCACGACACGACGGCCCCTTCGTCATTGTAGCTACAGGACAACGCTCTCCCTAGACTGTGATGGCACAGCAATGACCTAGACCTATAAAAACTAGCGTGACGACTGAGTGGCGTTCACGAGATATATGAAGAGAGGAAGGTTATGGGGATGCCTTGGCCCAACCGTGGAACGATAGAGATTGTCAAAAATGAATGAAACAGTGGTTGCGTATAATTGGGACTGCCACGTATGAGTTGAGGACAGTCAAAAACCTGCCCTTTATAAAGTTAAATGTTTAGGTATCAGACGCCAATCGTCTGATACCTGAATATTTAAGTGATTTTTTTTAACGGCATAATTAAATATAATTAAAGTTAAACAATACCATTTATACCACTTTGATGATATTTGGGATTTAAGTAGTCCTCTCTGAGAAATAGCGTGGCGTGCGAGTTAAAGAAAATAATGTATATTCTCACCCTCCATTTTTATATTTGATATCTTGGCAGAACGTTTGCCGAGTCAGCTAGTGTATATAACCATATCTTAGAATTAATCACTTAATAATATGAGCAACCATTTCATGATATAGAACCTTGCAAGCTGGTCACATCATGATATGGGGAAGCCAAATCAAGACCACTGCGTTTAACGATATGAACAGCTAAATGCATGATTCATTCATGATATGGTTAAACATGGCGGATCATATCGTAAAATAGTTATGTTGTTTCGTGACGTATATGACGGCAGATATTTTTATTCAAAGCGAATAATAATTTTCAAATGGTTTTTTTTCCTCAATTTATTTCTGTTTTCTACTACAAAATATACCTTTGTTCCATTAAAATTATCTACTAATTGTGCTCTATATGCTCTTATACTATATATAACATGCATTAATCTAGAGGCCTACTCCTTCATTTTTTTTAAACAAATAAATAGTTATAAAATTATGGTTACATCGGCAGTAATAAAGAAATTATAGTTACTTATTATGTGAGAACGATGTAAAAAGACGTACACGTGCACACCTCCGGAGGAAAGAATTACAATGCAAAGAACAAAAACTTACGGCAGTTGAGGGATCCCCAGTCCAACTGAAGATACCTGAATTCGAATGTAGTCATGGATTATGATCACTTCACTCACACTAACCTGGACTATAGAAGGCGACTTGTCGTCAACATAATTCTGCTACCAAATCGCCGCTCATAGTGGCACTCCCGTAGACTTTTTATATCCGAATTTCGGTTTTAGGACTCTGTAGAAGATCCTCTTTGGTTTTAGGTTAATTTCAAAGGTAAGTTTTTCTCAGAGGATTTTTTTCCTCCTCAGAAGGTTGATCTACTCAGCGGCTAATTTTGGCACTTATTTCTTCAACACCGTATGAAGAGTAACGAAGAAGGAATCTTTTTTCTCTTGGTAGGTACTATAAAGAGAAAAAAGATCCTTCGGATGTAACTAGTAGTTGTGAAATGTACGCCGCAGTTCGCCCTCGCCCGCTGCGGCGCCTCCCGCCGCCGCTGACACTAGCGCGTCCGCTGCGTCGGACGCCGCTCCCGTGGCAAGCGCCACTGCTGGTCGCGTGTACCACGGCTTCACGCCCATGGAGCTGTGGACCACCGACGACGAGGGCACCGAGCCGGAGATAGACGACGATGCGTACGAGCGCTACGAGTTCGATGTGGACCAGCCTGCCTTCGAGCGGCGCGACGAGAGGCGCGCGCGCGGCCCCATGCGCCTCAGCTCTGGCGCGCCGGAGCGGCCAGCCTCGCTGGGCGTGCAGCCGGGCGCCGCGCAGGCCGCTGCTGCACGCGCCGTGCCCGCCGCCGGCATGCCGTCCGCCGGCTCGTCGGCCGCGGTTACGCCGTCTGGGAGCGCTACCCGTCGAGACCCGCAGCTTACCGAAAAAGGCTATTTTGATGTCAAGTATTTTCATAACCGTCTATGGTAAATCTTTTATAATCTTTTTTAAATTATACAAAATTCTTGATGTCTATGCGACATCGCGGATAATTTAATTATCTGCACTTTTAGATATAAGAAAGTAACGACTGGAAGAGCTAGGAATATTAGACACAATATTAAAATGGTCCTAAAATCCTACTTAATAGCGATGTTTTTAAAATATCTCTGTGTTAGTTCTACGTTACAACTCTTGAAGGCGAGCTTTGCTCGACATACTATGTAAATGCATCTTAATGGATCTTCGCTTGGGTGCGACCTTGCATATTTTTAGGTTATAAAAGTTTGTATAATAACTAATAAACGATATTTAATCCTCTTCCGTGGTTTTACAAATTCCTACGAGCTGGTGCGTGGAACCCTTTACACCTGGGTATCGATAGAGACTTGCTAGGGATCAGGGGACCCCCAGCCGGTCACCGGAGTTAAGTCTCGCCCTTTCATACAACGTACTACAAAAGCCTGATGTAATCACCAGCATCACACCTAGCACGTGCATCATACGGGAACAGCATTTTACTCTCGTACACAATGAGATTTAATATTTAAACGTGCGGTGATACGACAATTCGTTGTAATTTTCTTCAAAATAGTTGAGGTAGGTACATTGGATGTTGTCAGTAAATTCGTGAGCAATGCCACTAGTTTTTTCGGTCTAGCCCGAGTGGCCCCGCTGGATCGAAATACATGTCTAAACTGACAGCGTCCATTCAGGGGCATTATCAGCAACACTCGACTCATTTTTGAAGGAAACTGAATTATTAACACACGCGCTACCATCAGTGAGTACCTCCATCTATGACAAACTCTCGACTGCATTGCACATTTATTAACCTATTGAGTAGTGTAAATAGAGACACAATAGAAAGACAATGACCGATCGAACGCCGGCGTTCGCTCGGGATTTAATAAAAAAAAAATGCTTCTACAATATGCAATACTACAATAAAGTTTTCAACCTTCAAAGAAGAGTAATTTCAAAATTTGATTACAACTAGCAGCTCGCACACAGCTGCTAGTTGATTAGTTAGTGGGTAGGTAGTACATCTGGACGTGTGCGTGTGGTATGAGCGTTTTTTTACAAATTCATAATATTTATACGAAACCAAGGAAGGATTTAAGAAGCAATTGTAATAACTTCATGGTGAAGATAAAACAATTGTGAATCGATGGGAAAAAAGTAGTGGTCAATTAACTAGAACACTCAATCTGCTAACCTGAAGCGCGTCAAAGAGGACCCACACGACCGGGTACGCTATATTTGGACAGCAAAATGAATAGACACTCGTATTCTTCGAGTTTCAATAATGAAAATGTTATCAGATGGATTCAACTTCATGTATTTCACCTGTTCTTGTAGGATAGCACTCTAACTGATTATCAAAGCAAATAATAGAAAAGAAAGGAGCAAAATCAAAAAAGTTTAGTAACAGGATCAGGTAATTATTTAAATTGTTTATTTACGCATTGTATACATTGTATCATAAAAAGAAATGGTCATATTTAATAATCATTATAATAGCCTGTATACTTTAATATCTTTTTTTTACAGGAGCTAATGACGTATATATATCGAAGTGGTTTGCATCTGAATATTTTACTTTTCTGAATGATAAGGACAAACCTCTGCCAACAACGGAGACTGCTGTAAGTAATTACGATTAGTTATTATACTTGTAAGAGTGTCTGAGAAAATGGAACAGCTGCTTTGTGGGGCTTTTTCAATTTTATTATACATACTTTAGTCTACGTTCATCCGTGTAGGTAGGAGGTACACGTCCTATTTAATATATATGTCACATTAAAACTCAGTGATTAATTTACCACTCAAAGGGGCATTATTAACAAAATGTTCCGCCAGATGTAAGCGTACATAAATAGTAGTATTGGGCGATCTCCTAGGTACACAGTCTAAAGGAAAAAAAGAAGTTAATTGCTGTTGGTCTTTTCGCGCCGTGTACCTACGTTACTCCAGCAGGAAAATTGCACGTAGAGCGAAATGAGTGGAACGTATAATTAGTGCGTAATCTGCTGTATATGTGCGCCGCATATAAAATTAGTGCGTGTTGTCGTTTTGGAAAAAAATGGAAAAAACGATTCCTGCTAGAGTATCGTTACCCCAGCTAGAAAATTTTGGAAGACTGATCGGAGAGAGAAATATTGTATATGAGCAGATAGCTTATGCTTGTGCAAAGATGTGCCCCGAAAATATAATTGGTGCGTCTTCAGGTTTTTGAGATATTGCATTTCCTGCTGGAGTAACGTTTTGCAGAATCGTGTATCTCTAAAACCATTGTATGTGCGGCTGTGCTATAAACATACACGGGTAGCTCTAGATATATAGGTAAATAAATAATAATAATAACATTCACTCTACACCCACCACACGCTACATTGACTTGACTTGGCCTGTTAATATAGCTAAAAACTAGCCAAACAGCTAACAAACAATCCACGTTTTTCGAAAATAATAATGACTATTTCCGTTCCACATGACGAGAACCTTGTGAAAGCCGAGAAAGATAAACAAATTAAGAATATTGACTTGGCTCGCGAGGTTGTCGACGTGTAGGATATGGACTCGGTGATCTTTGTACCGATAGGCGTTGGCTATGGCTTAATAGCCAAGAGCCTCGACCAACCCTTAGGAGGCTCGCGTTAGGTGGCTGGAACAAAATGATTATTTCTTACTGGAGTTGAACTGTAAAATAAAACGACTTATATAAAAAAATCCACTGTGGGGTTGCGTTACGAACAAATATTTCACAAATGTCAAAGACTGCATCAAATTCAAATGTCGAAAACCATTTCAAAGATTTGAAAACTATATATTTTAACACAAAAAAACTGGGTAAGTGCGAGTCGGACTCGCACCCTGAGGGTTCCGTACAAACTTACCAATGTAAATAGTTCGATTCCGGAATGGAGTCTCGAAAGATTTTACCGAATCGCAAAAAAAAAAATATGACAACAACAAATTTCCAGTTTTCAGATTTATTCTTATACTTGTGCTGTAAGGCCTTGCTTCATGGAAAATTTCAGGATTCTGGGTCAACGGAAAGTACCCTATGAATTTTGATTTCCTCGAGAGTGTCGCAATGTACGTTTTTTGCCGCATAAACCGATTTTTCTTTTTTCTCGTTAACTTACAAGTTTGATTCTTTTACAGCTTCAAGAGTCCGCAGACTTAATTATAATTACGGTTTTAATTTCAACTCAATACCTCCATGCATCCCCGAGATAAAGGGTCTTGACCGACAGACAGACGCACTTTCATTATATATCACTTGATTAAACGCACTAATTTTTGGTGTACACCTACACATCTTGGATTGAGCCAGTTTCTTGTATCTTGACGTCAAACTTAGGGTACCGTCGTCTCGACTTTTAGCAATATTATTCAATAACGCATGTATGTGCGCTGTTGGATCTGTTTTATGGTTATAGTAAACGTCTAGGAGGAATGAATACCGTTTTCCGAGAGCTTATTCGTTTTCTCATTAAAGCGCTGTGATATTTTTTAGATTTAAAAAAAAAAGTGCGATTACTCTAAAGTTATAAATATTTCTATAAATCTAATTCTGTCACATATACGCACATATCTAGAACTACCCGTGTATGTTTATAGCACAGCCGCACATACAATGGTTTTAGAGATACACGATTCTGCAAAACGTTACTCCAGCAGGAAATGCAATATCTCAAAAACCTGAAGACGCACCAATTATATTTTCGGGGCACATCTTTGCGCAAGCATAAGCTATCTGCTCATATACAATATTTCTCTCTCCGATCAGTCTTCCAAAATTTTCTAGCTGGGGTAACGATACTCTAGCAGGAATCGTTTTTTCAATTTTTTTCCAAAACGACAACACGCACTAATTTTATATGCGGCGCACATTTACAGCAGATTACGCACTAATTATACGTTCCACTCATTTCGCTCTACGTGCAACTTTCCTGCTGGAGTATCGTACACCTTTTCGCCATGCACCTGGAGTAAGCTCTCCTCGCTGTTCAGAGTCAAATGCATTGGTCTGTGCGTAAATATTTGATAGTCTGCTTTTTCGTAAAAAATGTGTAAATAAACAGTTGCCAATACAATTTTTGTGGCTTTTTCCGGTTCTAAAAGCATTGGTTTTCGTAGTATTCGAAACACCGAACTCAGTATTCCAAATGCATTCTCAACTACCCTCCTTGCTCTTGAAAGATGATAATTAAATATTCTTTCAATAGATCCTCTTTCTGGATTACCCGAAAAGGGTTTCATGGTATATTCACTGAGGGCAAATGCTTTATCACACATAATCATATACGGTACCTTGACATTGTAAGGAGTTTGTAATATTTCAAGATTCGGTAAATTTATGCTTTTGTTTTCAAGGTTCCTGTACAAGGAAGTGTTTTTAAAAACACCTCCATCTGATATACGCCCTTGACATGCTACATGTAGGTTTTTTTTTAAATTGTTATAAACCAGTGCTTGACTGCGATCCCACCTGATGGTAATCAGAGATGAAATCATTGATGATGAGGCGCACTAGTTTAATAAGAGCCTATTCACTCTAGCCTTCATGTACATAAAATTGTAGTCAACGTCAACTAATGCTAACAATACAATGCTAGAATATTGTTTATAATTGTAAAATTCCGTTCCACTGTTTAATGGTGCTTGAAGGCAGACATGTTTGACGTTCATTGCGCCTATTGCATGAGGAAAGTTCCACTTTTCTTCAAATTCTTTTGCAACGGCCATCCATTCATTTTTAGTTTCGGGTAGCTGTAACAAATTATTTCATCTAAGTTAACGTTTTTCTTATTTTATTTTTCAGATACTACTACTATATTCTACCAACAACACACAGAATGTGAATGAATCTATATCAAATGATGAACAATTAGCCAATGATTCTGCCTCAACTACACAACAAGTACCCAATGATTTGACTTCATCCACACAACAAGCGCCCAGTAATGCATCATCAGCCATACAACAAGCGCCCAGTAATGCTTCATCATCCACGCAAAAAGCGCCCAGTAATGCTTCATCATCCATATAACAAACACCCAGTAATTCTGTCTCATCCACACAACAACAGTACAACACATCATTCAGAAATAAAAGGCGCCGTAATAACGATGACACTGGCACATTAACAGAAGCAGTGGATTACTCAAGCACAGCGCACAATAGCTATCCAAGGAAGAAGACCGTTACACTTCTTTTGGAAGCCACATTGCGCATGAATTGAAAAAATACGACTCGCGAACATTTACACTAGTAAAACATGCTATCAATAATATTATATTTCAAGCTGATATGGGCCAATTACCAGGTCAATACGGGTATTATACTGGTGCCTATTCAATGGATTAAACCAACTCTAGCTCACGCCTCAGCAATAACAGCGACACGCCAAGTTCAGAACAAGCTGCACGTACATCAGGACCGGAACGTCAAAGGGAAGCGGACGATCATCAAAAAGAAATTTCTGAATTATTACGTTACGGTCAAGAACAAGAAGAATAATTCAGAAAATTCTTCATTATTATTTAATGAAACTTCTATAAGTAAATTCTAATTTTCTAAAATTTTAATTAACGTAATAAATAAGCAGATAAACATAAACATTTTTATTCATTAACTCACCTTCACATGATTCTTGAGAGCCTTGATAATTATAATATTAATTCCACAACTATCACACAACTCCGCCTAGTCTCAAGCTAAGCAGAGCTTGTGTTATGAGTACTAGACAACTGATAAACATACTTATATATTTCTTAATACATACATATTATAGACTAGCTTTTGCCCGCGACTTCGTCCGCGTAGAAGTCGAAAATGGTTGTATTTGGTTTTTTGAGATACGAAAATATGAAATATTATTTATTATCTTCGCCGAATTGTATGGCGAGCGATATTGTATCTTAAGATAAAATATTGTGCAGTATACGTGTGCAGCGCCCCTTAGTGAACTCCACTGTGGGTGAAGTAACCTACGACAAACTTAATATTTGCGGTTGGTACAGTAATCGAGTCTGGGATCGAACTGGAAAATTAAGTTTGTGTTTTTAATGTATATACTTTTCCGGGATAAAAAGTACCCAATGTGTGGTGCCCAGGACATTAAAGAATAATTATACCAAGTTTCATCGTAATCGAACTGGTAGTTTTTGCGTGATGCCTGAACAAACAGACAGACAGACAAAAACTTTTTTTAAATCACATTTTTGGATTCGGTGTCGGTCTAGTAACACCACCTGCCATTTATTTTTTTTTATATTTTAAATGTACAGAATTTTCACTTCTACAGATTTATTATAAGTATAGATAAATTACAACCAGACACAACAAAATGATCATGCTCATCACACAAACATTAGTCCTGGGTGAGAATCGAACCCACGACCTCCAGCATAGCAGTCAGGATCACTAATCACTAGTTGAACAGGCCTGTCTAAAATCAATTGCATCACATACTTCAATAATAATAGTAGATATGGACTGTTTAGATATGCGAAACAGATATTGTAAACTTGTATAGTTGAGTCCCCGGTGGCCAAGAACCTTAACGTCACCGGTAACCTTTCTCTGGCTGTGATAGCTTCTCGAAAATTAGTACTTATTAATTTTTTTTTATTTCATGCTCAACCTTTTCAAGAACTATTTCAAAATCTAACAATCTCATTCTCACAAAATTATTGTCCCCACTTTCTTCATAATTTATATCTTCCATAAGCCTATTTCTACACTAATCTTTCACGATACAATTTTTTCATCCACCATCTAGGTTTCCGTTTGTTGATGAGTAATGCTGCAGCAGTAGTGGTGCACGCAACCACTAAGTTTGTCGGAGTCGTGGCGAATGACTGGGGCTCGTGCTCTGGATCGTTTGACCTCGTCTACAGGCTCGCGGCGATACCGATCGCCGCGAGCCTGTACGCGTATCCAATGTACGCGTGGACAGTGTTTCCCAACTACGCGTAACGCAAGAACGCGCTATCCGTACGCACCTTGAGAAAATACTACACTCTCGTATCTCGAAATATACTAGATATATTTTTAACATTTTTATGTGGAATAATTGTGTTGAATTAGTGAAAATTATTAAAAAAAAAAAACAATTAATTTTAACGTGTAATTTGGATTTCATTAAGGTTTATCTAGAACACTCAATCCTCTTATGGTGCAGAACGAGTGTTCCCAAATTCTGCAACTTTGGCTTAATAAATTCAAAGTAAATTGTGAAACCAAAACCTGGGCCTAAAACTTAATAGTTAAAGAGAAAATAGAAAAAATCCAATCTTTTCAACGTCCCGTATGAGTGTTCCATATTTTAATGTTTATTTACTCAACCCGAACTTGCATACAAACGAAAGATACATCAGAAATTGAGAAGAGATATTATCACTAAACTTTAAAATTTCAAACAGTTTCATTTCAACAGTAACGACAACAACATAATTATATTTCTAAGGGAGAAAATCGTGTACGGTGACAAACATTTTGTCGGACATTTTTTGATATTCAGCCAAACGGGAATCTATTACTATATATAAAAGAAGAAACTGACTGACTGACATAATAACGCACAACTGAATCTTCTGAGTCTAGAAGCATGAAATTTTGCACAAGGTTTCCTTTTATGATGTAGGCAAGTATTATGAAGGGCTTTGAGAGGATAAACAGGAAGAATTTAGTTTGTATGTATAATCTCATTTCGTGTATCAATATATGAAACTTAGCACAAATAGTAACCTATGTAAATATTAAGGTTGTTTTCAGAACTATACATTATATGTTTTCAGAACTATACTCAATACTTTATTGCATTCCATAGTACATATAGGTGGTATAAATATTGTCAAGATTAATATGGACCCTGTCGGGCACAGCAAAGTTAGGAGAGAGGACTAAGACTAAGTAACAATACATGGAATTAATTAATTATTGTTACAGGTAATTAGATGTTTAAAAGGTCAATAGATGTATATGAATATTATTGTGTGGTGAATTATGTTACATATTTTAATTTGTTTTGTCATCGTTATTTTTAAATTATGTTTTATGTATATTTAAATGAAATTATTTATGCATGTTTTTATGTTATTGTTATGTCTATGTATTGGTAAATTATGTCTAATATTTAATTTATTTTTGTTATCATTATTATTATGTTAATATTGAAATTAATGTATGTTTGTATATTATTATAACGCCTTTGTTTAAGCAAATTATGTAAGGTATTTTTATTTATTTTTATCATCACCATTATTAAATTATGTATTTATTTAAATTATTTATGTATACATACAATAATTATGTCTGTGTATAGTTTTGATAAATGATGTCAGATATATTAATTTGTTCCTGTCTTCATTATTATTAAATTATGTCAGTTATTTCATTTGTTTTTGTCATCATTATTATGAAATTATGTTATTTTTAAATTAATTTATGTATGTAATGTCTTTGTATAGTAAATTGTATGTCAGGTATTTGTATCGTCATCATTTTTAAATTATATATTTATTTAGATTCATTTTAACCATTGGATCAATGATGTCTAAATGAATAAATTATTATTATTATGTATAAATTAAAAAAAAAACGTGTTGCGCCGACCCCAAATAATACGGGATAAGGGCAGGAAGATGATGATGATGTATAAATTGAATTTATAATATATGTTATTTACTATTGTAAGTATATAAATTTTTACAGTGATACAGTATGTAATTAATAGTTTTTACTATTGTTTATGTTTAGCGTTATAGTATTCATCTATAGTATAGTAAGATTTGTCTATTAGAAATTGTTTTAGTTTATTGATAAACATTATTACTGTCTGCATTTTGATGAATTCTGGTAACTTATTATATATTTTAATAGACGTAACAAATGCACTAGAAGAGTGCATTTTCAGTCGTGAAGTGGGTATGTTATGCCTATTTTTATGTCTAAGTGTCATTTTAGTTTGAATGTCCTCTCTTTTGGTATAGAATTGTGGATATTTTCGAACAAATTTGCAAATTTCCAGTATATAAAAACAGGGTAGAGTTAATATTTTTAGCTCTTTGAAGTAGGGTTTACAGGAGTCGGAATCTTGCATATTAATTAATATTCTTATCATTTTTTTTTGTAAAGTGAATAGTGTAGGCGCATCTGTGCTATTTTCCCATAAGTTGATTCCATATTTGAGCCATGCAAATGCATTTATATGAGTAATAAGTAACTAATGCTGTTTTGAGGTCTACACCCAGTAGATCATTTTGGGGGTTTATCTTTCTTTTTATCTATCGGAGCCTAGTTTCTATAGTTTAATCCTATGAGGACTACTGTGTTTGGACCATGGCGGCCATCTTTTGGTAGGCTTTTTACATCCAGCCTGCCTTACTCCAAATGACAAATTAGGCCTCCCAGGTTTTTCAAGGCATCTGTAAGAGAATGCAGAGATCCTAGGCTTCGTATGCGTGTATCAGTGACACCTTCGCAGTCAAGGAGCACATGCGCAATTTCCTCCTCAAATCTAGGGGGTTTTTTAAGATTAGATAGAGGATTCTAATTGAATGAGTGTTCTAGATAAACCTTCATAAAATCCAAATTATACGTTAAAAATAATTGTTATTTTTTTTTTAAACTTCACTAATTATTCGACATAAAAATGTTAAAAATATATCTAGTATATTTCGAGATACGAGAGTGTAGTATTTTCTCAGGTTAGCAGATAGAGTGTTCCAGTTAATTGAACACTACTTTTTTTCTCATCGTTTTCACAATTGTTTTATCTTCATTATGAAGTTATCACAATAGTTTTTTAAATCCTTCCTTGATTTCGTATAAATTGAATGAACTTGAATTTATTAAGCAAAGTTAGAATTTCTTGGAATATTTCAGGTGCTCCAACAGATAGTCTTTTGAAAGAATATCTTCCCCATGGGGTAGCAAACGTTCATATTATTTGTGTTCTTTCTGATAGATTGATTTGCCAGAATCTTTTGGTGCAATGTAATAATAAAAAGCATTTAGCACCTTGGATGTCAGCTGAAATTTCTTGTATTGGGCTAAGTGGAAAATGACGTCTCAGAATATTTTTGTATACATCTGAGAGATCGATACAAATTCTTATTTTACCATTTTGTCTGACAACTACCATGGGACTCACAGCAGGAGTAGGCTCTGTTTCTGGTTTTATGGCATTTTTATCTCGAGTTTTGTGTTCTCGATCAGGTCGATTCAACCGATTTTGACTTTATTGCTTTGGTAGCATGATCAATGGCGGCTACAGTAAAGAGTTGGTATTGTAAACACTTTTTTAATTTTGATGACATCCTTATGCCTACGGAATAGAAATCAAAATCGGTTGAACGGACAAGTGAAGAAGGTTTATTTAAATGTCTAATGTTATGTAGAATGGAGCCGTTATCTATAGTCCGTAATGATCAAGGTTTCGGAGTAATGTTTTATGAATGACGCAATCAAACGCCTTAGATAGGTTGCAGAAGATGCCTGTAGCGTATTGGGCATCTTCCTAGACATTAAAAATGTGTTTTAATAAGCAGCTGACACCAGCATCAGTTGTACAGCGTCCTAAAGGACGAAGGGTGAAACCATAAGTACCTTATCTAGGTATCGTGCAAGATGTTATTGGTGTTGAAATGATTGAGCATTTAATTTAACATTTCTTTTTCAAATCCTTTGCTGAAAACTGGGAACATGGATTCAGAGGCGTAGCGTGGACTGATTTAGACGGGGGTGTAGGCACATCAGCGAGGCCTTTTTCTTTTATAAATTCGAAAACGAGACAGCGACTGTCGCAACCCAGTGTTCGACCGCATCGTCGCTTACCATCAGATGAAATAGTAGTCAAACGCGGGCATATAAACTATAATAAACCATCATTCACAAGAACTTTTCCTGGACTGCCCAGCTACAAGAAGTCAGCAGTAAGTTATTCGCTTCTGCTGCATCTTTGAGAAGACTCCGTAATTTTCTACAGACTGCCACCAACATTGCGCTTACACAGTCTCTTCTTCCCATCATTGATTATGCTGATGCCAGCTATCTTGACCTTACTCAAGAACAACTGGATAAACTTAGCGGCTTCAAAATTTTTGTATAAGATTCATATTTGGTTTGTGCAAATATGATCACGTTTCCGAATTCCGTGTAAAGCTCAAGTGGTTGCCAATTCGCCTTCGCCGGAATTCTCATATTCTTTCCCTTCTGTATAATATCCCCTTTGCCCCCTTCACGCCTCTTTACCTTAAAAAACGTTTTGAGTTTCTCTGCAACTCACATACAAAATTGTTAAGATCATCAGAGAACTTGCGACTTAAATTGCCAATCCATACCACGACTTTCTATTGAGGCAATAACTGTCCGTTCCAGGTTGCCTGAAAGAGATCGCGGAATGCGATAAGGCCGCCCATTGTATGTACGTATGTGTTTTAGTTTTTAGTTTCCTTTTATTTTTGTATTTGTGAACAAAAAAGGATACAATAAATAAACCCTCGTTCTTAAAGATCCCAAATATCAAACAACACATGATTAAAATAAATTGTTACACTTGAGAGATGACCAGTCCCAAAAGTCGGTACACCCGTTCACAAGCACTCAATAATAATAATATAAAAACATTCTACAACTATCACGCAACGCCGTCTAGTCTCAAGCTAAGCAGAGCTTGTATTATGAGTACTAGACAACTGATAAACATACTTATATATTTCTAAATACATATGTACATATTATAGATAAATTACACCCAGACACAGTACAAATGATCGTGCTCAACACACAAACATTTGTCGTGGGTGGGCATCGAACCCACGACCTCCGGCATAGCAGTCAGGGCCACTAACCACTAGACCAACAGGCCAGTCAGTAATAATAATAAATAATTTATTTGCGTATGTATAATATAAATTAATCGTTTATTTGCGTAAATAAGGTACAGAAGGTTGACAATATAAATAAAATTCATCTCTTATTCTGCCTTTAATTTCGGCGTACAAATATAAATTATAATATTTGAAATTAAATTAATAATTGATTAAAATCATGCACTGATTCTATAGATTTCCATTTAATTAAAATTGTATTGTTGAATTAAAAAAAAAACAATAAAAAATAATAATCACAAGTGTCAATAATAATCCTGTCAATAATAATCTTATCAATAATAATCATGTCAAAACTTACAATTTGTAACCTAAAAACTCATGTACCTACACTATAGAAACACCTTTCAATTAAAAACCTCTTCAAGCTACTTTTAAATCTAGAAAAAGGTAACGTTTTTAAAGATTTTGGTAATTTATTATACATTTTTATACACATAATATAACTATTGTTACCTGTAAATGTGAGATTTGTCCTCGGTTGGAATAGCTTATTAGTATACATAGATCGTGGAGCATAGTAGCTTGTCGCCTGCTCGAAAAGTCTCTTGTGTTTGAAAACAAATATACAGGATTCTAATATATAAATACATGCCAGTGTTAATATTTTATGTCTCTAAAAAATGGACGACATGACTATTTGCACATCCAAATATATCTCTCACACATTTTTTCTGCTTTATAAATGCTTGATCAACCTCTACACAACGACCCCACAGGATAATACCATATCTTAGAATGGAGGTTATATAGCTATGGAAAGCCGTTATTGCGGCATTTCTAGATACCTCGCAGCTAATACGCCTCAAGGGGTATATAAAACTATTTATTTTGACGCAAACGTCATCAACATGATTTTTCCACGAGCAAAATTTATCAAGAGTTATTCCAAGAAATTTAACTGAATCAGTTTCTGTCAGGGCGACCCCTTCATAGGATTTATTTAGATCCTGACTGAATGACTTTTGGGACCATCGTCTTGGCTTATGAGTGAGCTTGACATTGAACTCAAAGGTGTACCCAGTAAATGGTAGTTTAAGGTACATAGTACTCAGACAATTATGTAACTAATGTTAAAGAAATTGAGTTTAACACCATTGGTACCAATCTAGGCAATCAACGTGCAATCTTGATTGTGACCTCACTACCTGGACACTGGCGAGGTGGCCGAGGATGTCTAGGAACTGTGAACAGTCTAGTAATTAATTGCATGGGTCACGACGGGTGTGTTACAGAATTCCGAAAAGTGTAACCTTGAATAACACGTTCCCGTAAGTTCACTAATCCGAAACACTTAACAACGAATGCACGTTACCACGAAAAAGTTAACGCCGTAGCCATGCGATCTCGAATAACATGATTCAGAAAACTGTAATATCGAATAACACGACCCCGTATGTTTAGGTACTAATAGGAAACTCTTCACAACGAATGCACGCTGCTACGATAGACCTTACGCCACAGTAGTAAACATACGGGGTCGTGTTATTTGATATTACAGTTTTCTGAATCATGTTATTCGAGATCGCATGGCTACGGCGTTAAGTTTTTCGTGGTAACGTGCATTCGTTGTTAAGTGTTTCGGATTAGTGAACTTACGGGAACGTGTTATTCGAGGTTACACTTTTCGGAATTCTGTAACACACCCGGTCACGACTATTTTTACAAATTACAGAGAGTAGACGACCGTACATTATAGAGAATGAAAGTATTCACGTCTGAATTGGCCGCTCGAGGCGCTTGTGTAGCATGAAGTCTTCAAGATGTCACTGGTTTGTGGGGCTGCCAACGTGAGTTTATTTTTGCAATAATTAATTTATTAATTACTAGTATATTAAGATATACTACCTTTCCATAGATACCTACACGTATGTAGTAATCAGTTTTGTCCTTCTTTACCAGGTATTTCCCTCTTTATTCGGAATTACTGCGCTGTTCGTTGCTCGAACTGCGCGTCACACTGCATGTTACCTAATAAATACTATATCTCAAATGTACCTAGGAATTAAATTAACTCTTGAAACTCGTATTAAGTAGTAACATTTAATTTTAATGAATTACCTACTATTATAAAACGCTTCTAACATAGGATAACAAAAATACACATCCGCAGTTTATCTCAAAAAATAAAACTTTGTTGTGGTTTGAATACTTTACGTATATTGTGTCCACGTTCCGTCTCAATTCGTTAGGACGATGTAGCAGGCTGTGCCTAAAGTACCATGTACCTGTACCTACTATGTTTTATTCCATCGAGGCTTTATTGGTGCGATGTAACGTTAAATGCGAAAAACCCTACATCGATTCCTCAATAAAGGCAGGGCTGCCATCCGTCCCGTAGTTCGCAGAGACATTCGTGGAGCGATCTCGCCGAGAATGTACTGCTAGCATTAAAGATAAGTGATAAATTGAAATATGTCTTAGTCAAAAAAAAAATTGTTACTATATTATCTCAGTGTTGGCAATTACATACCTACTTACCTAGTTCGATTTTAATAACAAGCTGTATAAATACTCGTAAATATAAATTAAAAAACTGTAACGATGTTTTATATTTGTTGCAAAAAATGTTGTTTTTTTCCGGGAAAAATCATATTTCGCCCAAATTTCCGGGATTTTTGCCGTGTTTATCCGACGTCAGCAAGTTATCTCTCTATAATTTATCTTGAAATTAAAATATTTTTCTTTTTGTTCTACAATGTTGATGTGAAAAAAAAGAAGGTTATTAATTAAATGTCACGATTCGAACCGATATACTATAGAAGTAATAAATTACCGATTTATTAAGCAATCGCTGTAGGGTTTTTCGCACCAACGTTTCATCGCACCAATAAAGCCCAGATGGAATAAAATCGTACAACTGAATTATCGACACACTGCAGGGGCGCCGGCTTTCAGAAAACCTCATGGGTGCTCATGACTATTTGATGGACTTAAAAAAGTGGCGAAGTGTGAAAAGAGCAAATGCACACTGATCGACCGACAAATAAATAAATGTCTTACTACTGAGTACTGATCTGTTTCTTAATGTCTATTCTCATGGGTGCTCGAGCCCCCGAGCACGGAGTCGGCGCCCCTGACATACTGTGTTCGATATAATAAAAATTGAATCATCATGTAGGGAACCCTTGAAGGTGATTTCGAAACCTCTTCAAAACACGCTTTACTAAAAACAAAATGTTTACCAGCCTCCGTGATGAACGAGTCAGCACTGGCTGGTACCAGGTATTAATTATCTTTCGGACTAATGACCAGCACGGCTGCAAATGAATACACAGTCGTTCTTCTTTTATCGCTCTTCTATTGGGTTTTTCGATAAAAATTATGTGTTCTCTTTAGTCTATTAACCTACTAATCTGTGCGTTGCGCTGAATTCTTCTTTAACTCTACTTGCCGTCCAGCGGGATCGTGTGACTTAATGCCGCTCGCCTTAGTAGTTACTTATTTTCTGTTTGGGAGTTTCGCGAAAAAAGTATGGATTTATTCCGACTAAAAGCGGACTATTGCCGTCATGAAGTAAATATCCGGTCCTGGAAACCAACATAACTAGCGTTCTTCAAGAAAATAAAATTGGCCTATTTATGCAAAGATATCATCCAAAATGGTTCCACTATCACTAGGGCACTTCTCATAAAGAACTGTAAGTTGGTTCAGAAGAAATGCCAGAAGTAGCCAGGCAGGCAGCGGGCGAGGTAATTACATCAAAAGCTTTTAACGTTTTTGTAAGTTTATGAGATTAACTTATTTGTAAAAAGAAAGTGAACAGGCGCCATAAAGACTGAAAAAAACCGTAGACTGCATACAAAATTTCTTGTGGAGATTTCAAAAGATTTCGATTTTTTTTTATCTTATCCCCACACTAGGAATTATTCCTATATCGTGGAAATTCATTGACGTACCTTCCTATTTTAACTGTTATTGAAAGACTTCCATCGTAATTCTAGATTTCAAATGTTTAACCGTCTACGTCGGATATACCGCATATACCCGACAAACGCTCTCGATCTCTCGCTCACAATGGGGATTGAAGAGCTAAATGGGATGGAGTACCCTCCTACCTGAGCAGTCGCAAACGCGCGACCCTGGCGAATAGGACACAAACACACTGGTCGGACCAATCGTACGCAAGCGGTTCGAGTACAATGAAATATCAATTCTAATTTAAAATGAGAATAATTACAATTAAGAGCGGTCAACCTAAGATCCATTTTCTTACAACCGCTCTTTCGTGATTATAACGTTAAACGAGTAAATAATGTAAAAATATATTAATTGAAACCTTGCACATTTAATTAAGATTCTGAATGACGAAATATTTTTCCAATACCTTTTAAAGTTTATATAAAAAAACACGAATGTATAAAAAATAACTTTAAATGAAAAGAAAAAAACAAGTTCAATCCACTAGCGTATAGCGTAGAAACCAATTTAATTGCATTAATTTACTTAAACACATAAAATAAAACAAATAATAATTTCTAATACGGAACATATTGACTGCAACAGTTTGGACCCATATTAAATGGAATGATTTTTGTTTAGATTATCTTAGTTTATTTTAGTGATTCGATACATAAACAAAAATGTGAATTTCTAAAATTTCGGTTATCTGTCGGTTTTCGGGTATTCACTGACGGATAGCAAACGTTACAAGCTGTTACTTAGGCTACTTTTCATTTTCCTGTGGGAATGGGATTCCAAAATACGGGATAGGTATGTCTGCGAAACGGTTAAACAAAATTTGACGGGACTTTCATTGGAATATAGCTAATATTACAATGAGTAATACCTTACGCTACTTAATATATTATCATGGGGACGGGACTTAATTCCGGCGGTGCGGGGACATTCTGATTCTCGGGGGTAAGGACATCTTCCAAAAGGCTGGACCAATTTTGACGGTACTTTCACTGACGGAAAGCTTTTTTATGTGGTTAACCATATAGCATAACCAGAAGGAGAACGTCTCTGGCACGTTCTCCTTTTCTCATTTTCTGAGTAAAACCACACCTAGGTATCTTCAGTTGCTCTTTGCATTCTAGGACCACGAGTTACCTTTTCAAAAGTCCTCTCACGGTCCTAGTAGACATCGGCCCTGCTAGGCCCCTACAGTTTGGCTGACATATCTTTAAGGAACGCGTAGTACCTACACGACGATCTGGGCTCGATGTTTACAATAGCCGGACGGCTGTACTGCGAACATTGTACGTCGTCCGAAAGTCCGCGCCTATGGTATCTGGTAGTCGGCGTCGGGGTATCAGCGGCTGGGGCGTGAGGACGTCCATTCCCTCACGCATGCGGCTGTCTCTATCACTAGCATTAGTGCTTCGCAAAAGGAGGCGACCGCCACCCATTTCCCCTCGCTCCGGATCATGACCTGGACTAGGCTTCGGCGCGAGAGGTCGCACCGACCAAGCGGAGCTCACCTCCACCGTAAGCTTCACCGTGTCCTCCAGGCGGTCCGCACAATAGTGACACCCGCGAGTGTTTTCTTCCACTTGAATCTGGTGCAGGAACCTTTTGAACTTACCATCTCTGGTAAGGACTTGTGTCATGTGGAAGATGAGGACGATGCGACGCCTCTCCAGCCACTCCTCAAAGAGAAGAATTTCCGCCATGATTATGTAAGATCAACCATTTTTTTAAAAGAGTAACTATGGAGTTTCTTTCCTATTCTTCTCCATAGGAAACGACCAATTTGGAACCGTGCACTAGCTTTTTACGTTTTATAAGTGCTCATGTAGGCCTAATTTTGTTTGAATTTATGACGTGCCCTACTCACGGATAGTTGATGTTACAAGAAGTAACAAGGCTACTTTTCATTTTCCTGCGACTTAATTAAGACAGGTGACATTCACCAACCCGCACTGGGCACGCGTGGTGGATTACGGCCTATTTCCTCTCTTAGAGAGAAGGCCCAAGCCCCATAAGTTCCCAATTTTTTTATATTCCATTTAGACGCCCGAACTAAGGGACATTATATTAAATGTTCTCACATTAAAAGGCTGATTATGCTATAATATATATAAAGTATGTCAATTCGCCTGAGCCGCAGGCGAGGGTGTACGAGGGGTGACCACTTTCCCCTACATTATAACCCATTGGTTTTTAATGTAACTTGACTACAGTGGCGGATTAGCCATGTAGCATGAGAGACAAACGATACAGGCCCCGCGCGTTCAGGAAGCCCGCCCTTGAACGTATAAAATACTAGTCGAAGCATCTCACCACACATCCGCTTGGGCGGAACATCGCCGTGTCCTCGTGGAGGCAATTGGCGGCAGCGACCTTTCGCGTCGGACCCTGGTTCGGGCTATGGTCCGGAGCGAGGAGGAATGGCAGGCGGTCGCCTCCTTCTTGAAGCGGTAATGCCAGCGAAGGAGGAGGCTGCACGCGTGAGGGAACGAAGATCCTCACGCCCTAGCCGCCGTAATTCCGACCCCGACTACCAGCCACGGTAGACGCGGGCTTGCGGACGTCGAGCAATGGGTGGCTCGCCGTCCGGCCGTTCGGTAATTAACCGGACCGAGCCCAGTCGTCAACAGCGCGTAGTGATCCACGCGCTCCTCAAAGAGATGTCAGCAGACCGTAGAGGACCGCGGAGAATTTCTGAAAAGGAAACCCGTAGTCCTAGAACGCAAAGGGTAATTGAAGGACACAGGTGTGGTTTTAGTCAGTAAAAGTCTGACATGCCCTCGCGCTCCACCCAGAGCGCGAGAAGTCATTTGGATGATTTCCCACTTTAAAAAAAAAGCCTTACGAGATTAGGATGAGGATAAGGATGTCTTTGAAGTAGCTTAAAAACAACAAGTCATCGAATGTCACGGAAGATGATAGAATTACGATTGAAATCATGAATTCGTCATATTTGGAGACAACTGTGAGATAGCGGTCAAGTGCGAACCTATCAAGAATAAAAAAATATATATTTGAAGGGTTTTTTCCACGAATATGTAGCAGAAAAGTGGTGGTAGTCTTCTTTAAGACAGGCGTGAATGCTTAAGAATTATAGACCCATCTCACTCTGTACCATGTCTCACATACATATGCTGCAAAAGATTATATAAAAGGCTGAAGAGTATAAACTACCTCTCTTCTTGGAGTTTGTAGTCTATGAGAAAGCAGATCAATTGTCGCTACATCGTTCTGCTGAAGTGTTTGTTAGAAAATGCCACCGCCATGTCATGTCCGCGCTGGTTTAATCTTGCTACTAAGAAATTCAATTAACATACTTACAAACGAATATATAGAAAATCTTCACCAGGAAACTCTCCGTCTTATGAAAAGTTATGTCTAATTTCAACCTACTAAAACCCTACAGTTTGTACGGCGATCATAAGTCGGGAGCCCAATATACAAATAAGTTTACGCGCAGCCCCGACTGAAAGCAGGCTCCGTCACCTCGTGAGGCCGAACCAAACACGGCATACAGCCAGATAAAGGCGCGCAAGGAACAACAACCAGTCCAAGCCTTGGCGCCTGCAAGCCCCTCCTTATGGTAACCG
Organism: Mythimna vitellina; assembly: GCA_949316375.1. NCBI lineage: Eukaryota > Metazoa > Arthropoda > Insecta > Lepidoptera > Noctuidae > Mythimna > Mythimna vitellina. The sequence goes on from OX438684.1 coordinate 39,616,750, forward strand.
AAGATCGTTGAGCGCCCTCTGATGCCCGATTGCTCATCTAATGCGGGTGGAGTGAAACTTAGGAGGTTCCACACACTTCGTTCTTGATTTCGACCATGGACTGAACAAAGGTTGGAAGCGAGAGCTTGTTGTATGAGTACTAGACAACTAATAAACATACTTATATATTTCTAAATACATACATATTATAGATAAATTACACCCAGACACAACAAATGATCGTGCTCATCACACTAACATTTGTCCTGGGTGGGAATCGAACCCATGAACTCCGGCGTAGCAGTCAGGGCCGCTGAACACTAGACCAACAGGCCAGTCGAAAGTGCTACAATTACGGGTAATTAAATACACTGTGGTGTAGGTGCCTACTGAAACTTTCGACCTCTCTTCATCTTGCTTGCAGCCTATTATAGCACTTTCATCATTCTTAAGCATTACTTAATTCTGTAGGAGATACCTACACGTGGAGGCCGTTTCCTCACATTTGACCTTGAGACTAAGATCATTAACCTTGAGTCAAGTTTACATTCAGTGTCCCCCGATATTACCCCACCCTTCTAGTTGCACATCCCATCGGATCCCGAAGGCATGACATCGATTAATACATTTTCGATGATTCGTTCAGTCGAAGTAGCGTTTGGCGATAAAATGCGGTTTCGCAATAAGTCGATTCGTCAATCGTTCAGTCAACCATGTGACTCTCGAAGTAACGTTACGGACATATCTACTCTTGCACGCTTGCATGTGTAGTTCTTATTATACGCTTGCATGTATAGCTTTTATTATTTGGCGGACGAAAAATCTACTTTATCTGCATTAATGAAAATAACATGGGTAAAATAAAATCTAACATATCGCTTACAATCTAAAAGCTTAATTAGGTCCTATTGAGTTACGGGGAACGTAACTCAATAGAAAGCAAGTGCATAAAAATTGCACATTTTTGTATTAGGTGGAGAACTACTTTGAGATCTAACAACCTCTACATATTTTGCTTGGGCGGCTACTGCAACCTCTACATATTTTGCTTGGGCGGCTACTGCAAATCACGTTTTCGAATTTCAGGGGCAAAAAAGATGTTAGCTAAGGGTTTAAATCATTATTTATTTTACAGTTCGCCATCATCCGATGCTGACCTGGTTACCGACGCAGCCCAGGCGGGCGCCGCCGCTGATACCGATGATGATCAGTCCGAGGCCGCCGCCGAGTATGGTGTAGAGTTCGTCGACAGACCTGGCAACAAGCCCCAGGTTGGCGCTGACGGTCGAGTGTACCACGGCTTCACGCCCATGGAGCTGTGGACCACCGACGACGAGGGCACCGAGCCGGAGATAGACGACGACGCGTTCGAGCGCTGCGAGTTCGATTTGGACCAGCCTGCCTTCGAGCGGCGCGACGAGAGGCGCGCGCGCGGCCCCATGCACCGCTACAGCCCTCCGCCTCGAGGCGAGTAGGAGTCTGCCGAGCCCAACTCGGAGCACCTTTTGCAATAGTTTTAGGTTAGGTAGGTATATATAAAAATTGTAAGCTTTAATAATTAAACGATATTTAATCCTCCTTTTTTTATTAAATCCCACATAAACAATAGCAAAGTAATCTATTTAGATATCTAGCTTATGGTGACTTTGGCAGGTAACAGATAGGTAACAAAGGTGTGTAACATAGCAGCCTAAATTCGTTTAATTTTTATTTGTTCTTCTGGATGGTATTATCACTAATATTGTGAAAAGGTATTTTGTATTTTAGTTCCTTAAAGGAATTTCAATGAAGTTTATTTGTTTGTAGCGACAAATAAACTTTATTGAAATTCTTGGAAGATATTTTTTATCAATATTATAAGGTTTCTTATTTATTCACTTTGAGTGTTGGAGCAAAGTGGATAAAGTGCATGGATGACCTAACTCTCATTCGCAGCCACGGATGAGTTATTGCCATGAGCTCGCACCATTAGAATAGTCTGGCTGAGGTTACCATCTGGCTACTGACGAAACATTATCTTACAATTGCAAAAGATGGATATTAAAAAAATCTGCTTTTGTAGGATAACGTAGGCAGGTGCCTGGCGAGGGGTTGCCACCACACCATGTCAGACACTTGTGCAATGATTTCCTACATGATTATGATTATTTATTTAATCTTCATGCAACAAAAGGTACAAAGGCGGACTTAATGCCTTAGCTACACCAACCTAACCTAATACCATACCATTCAAAACATACAAAAAAATGGAGCCTGGAAAAAAGGAAAAGGACCTGTCACAACCACCATAAATGGATAGGTACTGTGAAACCTATTTACTAAGACGTCGTTCCTACATGCACTAATAAACTATCAGCTTTTAGAAAATGAAAGTCTGTTAGCCACAAGCACTTAGGCTATAAGGATTTCTCAGTAGAAATTCAGTGTTTAAATTAATGCTTAGTTGTTGGCTCGCTCTATTTGGGCCAAATTTCATCAAAGCGGCGATGTGTTGGCGATTTTCGTACCTACCAACTTCGAGCTTTTTAAAATTGACGATAAATATTTCGTTTAGTTATTAGGTCCTTTCAGGATATTGAAATGTTCATAAGTAGGTATATCGAACTATTTGGCCCATACCTTCACTTCCAGTGGCCTGTGCCCAAGTTGATAAGTGCGGCGGGAGCCTTATCAACGCTGCTTCCCAATATAGGGGGCCCGAGCACCGCCTGTAGGCGGCTATACGTAGGGATCGTAAGACCGATGGCCATGTACAGAGCCTCGGTGTGGGCCACTGACTTGACGGTCTGTCACATATTAACACTGCGTAAACCGCAGAGAATGATGGCCGTCAGAGTCACTAGGGGGTATCGCACGATCTCCTGCGAGGCGGCTTGCGTGCTGGCCGGATCCCCGCCCTGGGACCTTGAGGGAAAAATAGTCGCGACTTTTCACCGGTGGCGCTAGGAAGCGAAGGTACGGGGTGATACACTGGTGCAGTGTTCCACATGCGCCTCTCTTAGGCGTATAGGAAAATCACTCTCCAATACGGGAGGAGACACGGGGTCCGGGGCAGCGGATACTCAAACTGTACCTACCCAAGTTTGTTTGGATCGGTTCTTCATACGTACATACATAGCCACCTTGCATTACAGCGACGTTTTTAAGGGCCAAAACTGCGTTACGGTCTGTGCACAATAGGTCGATCAGAGTCTCGCTCGTATCCGTGAAATGAGTCGGCTCTGTGACTTGCTGTGCTAGGTTTGTGTAGTTTAAAAACTCGAAGTACTTTTTTAGTTTTGGCCTCGCTCATGTTGAGCATATTAACGTTAAAATCACCAAGTAATATGTGATGATCACAATTACCCAGTGACGCAAAAGTGTTTGTGATGCCATCAAGAAACAGATCGAGGTCGTACCACGGCGGTCGATATGCTGTACCAATCGCAATTTTCTTACCGCTTAGTGTAATTGTTAGCCACATTTGTTCGATGGAATCGAACCTGGGATCAACCTTGCCAGTGACGATACGCGCGCTCAAACCACGGCTCAAATAATAGTGGTTGATAATCCAGAGCGCTATTCTCCAATAGCCAGCTGTCTCAGAATGCTCAATTAGCTAGTGAGATCGTGAGTGTGGCCGCAGATCCAATCAGCCGCCTGTCTAGACGAGTGTCGTAGTGTTCGCGTGTCATCGAAAATCCTTGATGTCTTTTATTGGGGATGGGGTGGTTAAAATTATAAACTGTTTTCTTAAAGAAATCATTTTATTTCCATTACAATTGGACATCTGTTATGTATCTTTGGAATCTATTACTTATCATAGAAGGGAATTAAGTCGGCGACAAACCAGTGGGAGCATGGATACATAATAATCTGCACAAGCTGATGAACAAGACACGAGCGACCCGCGCGTTGCGGCCGGTAGTACATCGCAGACGTGAGCTGATGTGTGCCGTGTGCCGGCACTCTGAACGCATTTGTCTCACACTTGCTGTTTGCATGGCCCGATTACTCAATTCATAATTCAGAGTATTTGCCAAACTCTAGGTACTGTAGCCTATGCTCAATTAAGAAACCGGTACCTAGTAAAGACTAAAGGCTCAATTCGGATACTTAGTATAAAAAAAACATGTCTTTTAAACATACATAATTAAAAAAAATCCTAAGAAAACTATACGTTTCGGGAAATACAAACCCGATGAAAGTACGATGAAGAGATGGAGTATAGAACGATTACAGCTATGGTTCTATTTGCCTATTTATCATGATTAGATACAGTCAAACGGGGTGAATAGGAACAAAAGTTTGATGGGGATTTTCGCGTTAATTAACAATTTTTCCCAGCATTTAAGTACTCCTATTTGTTCATTAATTGTAATAAAAACGGATACTTTGATAGAAATCAATTATTTAAATACATACCAATGTAAAAAACTTAACCAAAGTTTTGTTCCTATTCACCCCTTCAGTCCTATTCACCCCGTTTGACGGTACTAAATAAACATTAAGAACTGTAAGCAATTCCAACAAATTGGCACTGAAAGCAGAGGCTTGTCGGTTCGCGCCACGCCTCGGGTCCGGGCCACGCCTCTGGATTTCAGCAATTAATGGAAGGTAAATTTTATTTGAAATATTGAGTAGAATACGGAATGTCGACGCACAAAATATCGATAAATGCTAATACGATGCTACAAAATTGCGATGCACGTTACGGCGAAAGACTGTCTCTGCGAAGCCACTACACTTCGATGCACGTTACCGCGAAAGATTTTCACTGCGATACTACTTATCTTCGATGCACATTACCGCGAAAAACTACGGAGCGACTTGACTTCGATAATCTATTGCGAAACATCGTTACTGAGAAACTATTACATAATTAATTAATATTAATATATACACTTGGGAGTACGATGGATGCGAGACGCACAGGACCGTTCATTGTGGCGACACTTGGGGGAGGCCTATGTCCAGCAGTGGACGTCTTTCGGCTGAAATGATGATGATGATGATTGTACACTTATTTATATAAATGTTTGTCCTGTGTTATGTTAAGGTGTGCAATTAAGTTATATAATAAGAATAATAATAAAAAATCTTTTTGTCCACCAGAGGGCACCACATTGAATTTTGATGATATTTTTTGATAAGTACCATTGAAGCCCTTTCAAATGATATCAAACACGGTGTATTTATCTTAACATTTTTTTAAACATATGTCTTTTTGGCCACTAGAGGGCGTCACTTTCAATTTGAAACCCATTCATTTTTTTTAAATTGGTATAAACCAGTGCTTGACTGCGATCCCACTTGATGATAAGCAGATATGCAATCATTGATGGTGAGGCCAAATGATACATAAACACGGCGTTTTAACTCCATTTTCATTTTTTAACACATTACTTTTTGTCCGCTAGAGGGCACCATATCGAGTATTGTGACACGTCACGTAGCCTATGTTCAGCGGACAATTAAGACGGTTCTAACGATACCTTAAATATCGAGTTCCGATAAGTAGATTATGAGCTATGAGGGAACAGATGAACGTACTCACATACATACATACGCACATACTTAGTCTAATAAATATCATAAAAGTAATTGCCAATCATTATAATACACGTGCAACGTGTAGAGCAATTACACTAAAAAAGCCTACAGTGCTCTACGCGTCCAGTATAACAACGCGTTCAGGGGTCTGTTGGGGCTTCCATGGCGGTGCAGTGCCTCCGGCATGTTCGTCAACCACAGCACGGATGGCTTTCAGGCTGTACTTCGCAAGAAAACGGCCTCCCTGTGGTCTCGGATAAAGAGGAGCACCAACACGCTTCTGGCGGTGGTGTCGGACAGAGTGGGCAGCCAAATCCTGAGGCAGTGGTCGCTCATGCACGTCCAAAATAATAATAATTTTAAATTTTACTAACATAGTTATAAGTTTGTACTAACATAATATGGACTTGTGTCATTACTGTGTCTGAAATAAATATTTTGAATTTTCAAAAATAGCCTGTCAAAATCATAACCCTCCGTTGGCTTTGTCGTAGTCGGGTAAAAACATTTAACGACCCATCATTACTTTTGGTCAATATGTCGGTAGTTCAATCATTTCATTTAGACTTGAAGGTAAGTCGATTACAGTATATTAAAACATCAACATGATGCAGTTGCTAGTGTAATGGCTATGCCATTGCAAAGTTGTCTCGTAACTCAATTATTATAACCCGACGGTTTTATCGTTATTTAGCGCCTTGGAAGGTCTATGTATATATAGGTAAGATTGAAGTTTCTATTGGTAACATAAATATTAAATCTATATATATAATAAATCTGTAGAAGTGAAAATTCTGTACATTGAAAATATCAAAAAAATAAATGGCAGGGGTTATTGGACCGACACCGAACCCAAAAACGTGATTAAAAAAATTTTAGTCTGTCTGTCTATTTGTTCAGGCATTACGCTATAACTACCGGTTCGATTACGATGAAATTTGGTATAATTATTCTTTAATATCCTGGGCACCACACTGGGTACTTTTTATCCCGGAAAAGTATATACAATAAAAAACAAACTTAATTTTGCGGTTCGATCCCTAGACCCGATCACTGTACCAACCGTAACTAATAAGTTTGTCGTAGGTTACGTCACCCGCAATGGAGTTCACTAAAGGGCGCTGCACACGGCTAAGATACTATAATATTTTATCTTAAGATACAATATCGCTCACCATTCAATTCAATGGACAAGACGAAGATAATAAATAATATTTCTATCTCAAAAAACCAAATAAAACTATTTTCGACTTCTACGCGGACGAAGTCGCGGGCAAAAGCTAGTAATTCAATAAAATAGTCAAATTTATAGGTTAAAATTTAAATTATATTTGTGTATTGTAGGTTGTGATGGTATTTTGTATTTACTAACGTAGGTTATAAGTTCCATTCGTTACTAACCATTATGTATCATTGTTAACTGAATAAAATAAAATGATATTACATATAAAAACGAATTATATTGTATGTGGTTTCTATAGTAAAAAAGTGTTTTTAGGTAACGGTGCCAAAATAAAATATTGATTGTATTCATTACTTTGTCATTACATCGACCTGTGAGACCACCATCGAAGGTCAACAAAGGACAATTACTTATTTATATTTTGGAGACATTAGAAGTATCAAAACTGCCGACTACAAGCAGGAACACTGTTAAAAATATTATTAAAATCATGACTATAGCAACTATAAGATTTTAAAAATTGTTTCCCTAATCCTCCGGATTTAAAATGACGAATGTTAAGACATTCACTACACGGCCCGGTTACTACTAGTTAAGACTTGTAGTTCCCTACTTAATTTCGAAACTTGATGATTCGATTTTTATTATAATGAACACAGTGTGTCGATAATTCAGTGGTACAATGTTTTATTTAATCGAGGGTTTATTGGTGCGATGTAACGTTAGTGCAAAAATCCTGTTGCGAAAAACGATTGCTCATTAGATCGGTAATTTATAAGTTCGATAGTATGTCGGTTCGAAACACATATTGTTCCGTGACTTAAATGTCACGAACAAATGAAAACAAAAACACACTTTAATTAACATAAACGATGTTAATTAAATAAATAACCTTATTTTGCACTATAGACGTTAAGGAAATACATACCTTTAAAAAAAAAAAATAACACTATAAATGCACACCAGTCGGTTCTGAGCCAAATAGTCCTTGTCTAGATAAATACACACCAGTCGGTTCTGAGCCAAATAGTGCCTGTCTAGATAAATACACACCAGTCGGTTCTGAGCCAAATAGTGCCTGTCTAGATAAATACACACCAGTCGGTTCTGAGCCAAATAGTGCCTGTCTAGATAAATACACACCAGTCGGTTCTGAGCCAAATAGTGCCTGTCTAGATAAATACACACCAGTCGGTTCTGAGCCAAATAGTGCCTGTCTAGATAAATACACACCAGTCGGTTCTGAGCCAAATAGTGCCTGTCTAGATAAATACACACCAGTCGGTTCTGAGCCAAATAGTGCCTGTCTAGATAAATACACACCAGTCGGTTCTGAGCCAAATAGTGCCTGTCCAGATAAATACACACCAGTCGGTTCTGAGCCAAATAGTGCCTGACTAGATAAATACACACCAGTCGGTTCTGAGCCAAATAGTGCCTGTCTAGATAAATACACACCAGTCGGTTCTGAGCCAAATAGTGCCTGTCTAGATAAATACACACCAGTCGGTTCTGAGCCAAATAGTGCCTGTCTAGATAAATACACACCAGTCGGTTCTGAGCCAAATAGTGCCTGTCTAGATAAATACACACCAGTCGGTTCTGAGCCAAATAGTGCCTGTCTAGATAAATACACACCAGTCGGTTCTGAGCCAAATAGTGCCTGTCTAGATAAATACACACCAGTCGGTTCTGAGCCAAATAGTGCCTGTCTAGATAAATACACACCAGTCGGTTCTGAGCCAAATAGTGCCTGTCTAGATAAATACACACCAGTCGGTTCTGAGCCAAATAGTGCCTGTCTAGATAAATACACACCAGTCGGTTCTGAGCCAAATAGTGCCTGTCTAGATAAATACACACCAGTCGGTTCTAAGCCAAATAATGCCTGTCTAGATAAATACACACCAGTCGGTTCTGAGCCAAATAATGCCTGTCTAGATAAATACACACCAGTTGGTTCTGAGCCAAATAGTGCCTGTCTAGATAAATACACACCAGTCGGTTCTAAACCAAATAGTGCCTGTCTTGATAAATACACACCAGTCAGTTTAGAGCCAAATAGTGCCTGTCTAGATAAATACACACTAGTCGGTTTGAGCCAAATAATGCCTGTCTAGATAAATAAGCACCAGTCGGTTCTGAACCAAATAGTGCCTCTCTAGATAAATACACACCAGTCGGTTCTGAGCCAAATAGTGCCTGTCTAGATAAATACACACCAGTCGGTTCTGAGCCCAAATAGTGCCTGTCTAGATAAATACACACTAGTCGGTTTGAGTCAAATAATGCCTGTCTAGATAAATACGCACCAGTCGGTTCTGAGCCAATGACCCAATCCATGTCATAGTAGAACTGCCAGTCTAAAAAATAAGTTTGTACCATAAATTCACTAACTTGACCTTTCTAAAGATAAACATCCTGTGCCCGAAGGGATTCAAGTTCATCGACAATCACGTTAAAGAGGCGTCGCACGACGCCACCGGACACACTTGCAGCTGTAGCCTCACGTGCTTCTAGGAAATTGTTCGGAAACTGGCTCCCTAGCGTCTGTCTACGAAACTAAACATGCACTATTTACTAAGTTAAGGCACTATTTGGACAGAAAAAATTTAACAGGCAACATTTGCAATGGAGCAGAACAGATTCTAAATAAAATTTATCTAAATTGAAAAGAAAAAGCCTGCTAACTATTATTAAAACTGAGAGATCATTTAAATATTACGCAAGTAAAATTTTAGAAACTTTCAACTGTTTTTCCTTCCCTTTGTCAATGATAATAAGGAAATCGCTCAGCACTTTTCCGACGCTTAAGCAAGCATTCGTTTATTTTTTACTCAGTGAACTGGTAGCCGAACTACCAGTTGACTGGTTATTTCTTACTTAACAATGAAAGACCGTGTGAGAGCGAGTAAACAACAATTAACTGTTTTGGCAAATCTTTGAAAGTACATTGATTTGTCAAATCCAATGTCACAATATTCAGCAAAACAGCAAGAGCCACTCAAGCTGCGTTCAGAATACGGCGTGGGCCTCGTGTAATACAAAACAACAGGCGCCGCTCGAGCTACGTCCAGAATACGGCGTGGGCCTCGTGTAATACAAAACAACAGGTGCCGCTTGAGCTACGTCCAGAATGCGGCGTTGGCCTCGTGTAATACAAAACGGCAGGAGCCGCTCGAGCTGCGTCCAGAATACGGCACGGGCCTCGTGTAATACAATACAACAGACGCCGCTCGAGCTGCGTCCAGAATGCGGCGTGGGCCTCGTGTAATACAAAACAACAGGCGCCGCTTGAGCTACGTCCAGAATGCGGCGTTGGCCTCGTGTAATACAAAACGGCAGGAGCCGCTCGAGCTGCGTCCAGAATACGGCACGGGCCTCGTGTAATACAATACAACAGACGCCGCTCGAGCTGCGTCCAGAATGCGGCGTGGGCCTCGTGTAATACAAAACGGCAGGAGCCGCTCGAGCTGCGTCCAGAATACGGCACGGGCCTCGTGTAATACAAAACAACAGGCGCCGCTCGAGCTGCGTCCAGAATGCGGCGTGGGCCTCGTGTAATACGAAACGGCAGGAGCCGCTCGAGCTGCGTCCAGAATACGGCACGGGCCTCGTGTAATACAAAACAACAGGCGCCGCTCGATCTGCGTCCAGAATGCGGCGTGGGCCTCGTGTAATACAAAACGGCAGGAACCGCTCGAGCTGCGTCTAGTATGCGGCGCGGGCCTCGTGTAATACAAAACTCTTAAAGATACATTGAGTACTAACATAGCTTGCAGGGTCGTACAAGTACCTACTTTAGAGGAGTTACGTACATTTATTATAATAATAAAGACTAGCATACACATGTGAGCGGAGCAGGAGCGCGGCCGCCGGCTCCCGCGCTCGCGCGCCTCATATACAACGTTCATGTAAATGTTTTCATGCCGATACAATTTTTACCGATCGTAATATTATATTCATTTTACTAAAATACCTTACAATTTCGATTAATACAAATAATATTAAAGAAAATATTGAGCATAATTATTATTACATTACTTATAAGCCGTATCACAGTACGCTAACTTAAAATAGTTTATGTTTAAGAACTTTACTTGTTCGCATTATAATATAACAAAATAAAATATATAGGATTCAATATGCGCAAGAACGGTATATCGAATATAGTGATGGCCGAGTCATGACGCATAACTAAGTATACATTAACGTTATTATATAGGCCCAATACAAACCAATAGTCAGACAGTCTTAAACGAGTGCACGAGGGCGTGCGCCCTGCTCACCCTCAACCAAATGAGTGCACGAAGGCGCGCGCCCTGCTCACCCTCAACCAAATGAGTGCAGGAGGGCGCGCGCCTTGCTCACCCACAACCAAATGAGTGCACGAGGGCGCGCGCGCCTTGCTCACCCACAACCAAATGAGTGCACGAGGGCGCGCGCCCTGCTCACCCTCAACCAAATGAGTGCACGAGGGCGTGCGCCCTGCTCACCCTCAACCAAACGAGTGCACGAGGGCGCGCGCCCTGCTCACCCTCAACCAAATGAGTGCACGAGGGCGCGCGCCTTGCTCACCCTCAACCAAACAAGCGTCGTCATTGGTCCGAGTCGAACGAGTTCTAACGTGTATACTAACTACATATTTATAAGTATTAGTTAAATGCTAAACGATGGAATACAAAGGTGAGTGCGTGTTTACATGTAGGTCGAGTGCACTCGCGTACGTCAGGAATGTAGGCGGCGCGGCACGTTGTATCTTACTAACAACATTTTGGCACTGATAAATAAACACATTATAAACTAGCGGAACTCATAGGGCCTTCCGCACTAATACGATACTTAATACTTGCCGCGTGGCGTGTACTAACACACTACGAACAGAGAGTATTCTTCGTGCTCCACTCATAGTCCGTCATACGATTCACTCGTCGTACTCTCTTTGGTTTGTGGACGTCGCCAGCCGGCACAGCGACTTCTGTTACTTACCAACTACTGTTGCTACGAAGTCCTACGTGTTCGTTTTGAGATCGGTTACGTTATACTGACAGAGATATCAAGTCGCGCCAGCCGTGTCGGTCGCGCGAAGTGGTCGCAAGATCCGAGTGTCCAGTAGTGTATTGCAGTCACTCCACGTTTATCTGGAAAGTTTCATGTTTGCCTTACTCAAAATTATCAATACCTACTTACTTAGCTCTATTATATACTTAGTAGTATTGAACGATGATAAACTAGAATTTGTCGATGAAACGGTTTTCCTTGGGATTACGCTTGACTCAAGGCTACAATGGGGTCCTCATTTAACATCTCTTGCAGGACGGCTTAGCTCAGCTGCATATACTGTTAGAAAAATCCGCCAATTTACGGATGTTGATACCGCTAGACTAGTCTATTTTAGTTATTTTCATAGCATCATGTCATACGGTATCTTACTATGGGGACGGGCTGCAGAAATCGACTCAATTTTTATATTACAGAAAAGAGCGATCAGAGCTATATACAATCTTCGCCGCTGCGATTCTCTAAGGGAACTGTTTAATGACATTAACATAATGACGGTGCCTTGTCAATATATTTATGAAAACATAATGTAAGTTAGAAAAAATCTTAATCTTTTTAGCAAAAGAGGCGATAGACATAATTATGTTACAAGAAATAGGGACCAATTAGTTCAACCAAGTTTCAGACTAGCTAAAGTGGCCTCTTCTTTTATGGGGTACTGTTAGAAATGTTATAATAAAATACCTCCACAAATATTAGAACTCAATGAAACGAAATTTAAAACTTGTATTAAACGCACACTATGCAGGCAAGCATATTATAAGTTGGAGGATTATATTCAGGATAAAAATGCTTGGTTTAATGCTGGTCCAGCTCGACTACCACCGCGGTGTACAAATTGATTAGTATGGAAATTATCTTTTAGGGAACAATTGCATATATTTCTGAATTCATTTCAATAAACTTTAATCACTTCAAAACCAAGTAAGTTACAGCAATAACTAATCATAAAACTTTAACTTTAAATGTCAGAAATAAAAAATCTTTCAAAACAATTGCGTAATTGTTAGATTTTTTTTCTTTGTTTGCGTAACCACGATAACCGCTCAAAGCAAATTTGAACTAATTTGTTAGCGGAACTGTTTTACATGTCATAGATAGAGGGCGCCTCGTAGTTTGCGTAGTAAAAGTTAATTGATTAAAAATAACAAGTTGGGCTTATTTTAATAAGAAAACGTTACATGAGTACGTGAACACAGTATCAAATTTTACTCACACAGACTCACATTTTTATGTTTTTATAGGAAAAAGTGAGATGGCAGATCAAGCCAAATACAAAGCCTGTGCGACAGGAAGAGGCAGTAAGTAACAACTAGTGTTCATCTTTTTTTTGTAATGTGTTAGAATGAAATCGGAGAGATTGAGCTTAGAGTGGCAACATTGCATGTCCTACGTATCGTGTTTTATCAATAAACTTTAATTTAACACGAAATGGCGACTTAGCGAAACCGCGCAGGCGCGCGAAATTTAAAAATTAGAGTTTAATTTAATTCGTTTGTTGTGTTCTAAGATATAGATAGATGAGTGTGGTGTGGTGAGGCGTGTGGATACCAAGCCGGGCTTATGGCCTTGTATTGCCCGCATGTCCCTGCACGTGAGTACCTAACGATGATTACTGGCCTCTGCTTTTTTGTCTTTGGCTCGAGTATAAATATAGCTTCAGCGGTAATTACCAATATTATACACTTTTATATTATACAAGCAACCCGCCCCGGCTTCGCACGGGTGCAATGCTGAATCTAATATACTACAGAATTTCTTTACATACAACGTTCACAGGTTTTTTGTCATTAGACAATACAAACATGTATTCTTTTGAGGTTACTCCTGAAAGAGCGACATATAAGTAATTGGCCATGTGAAAAACACTCAACGCTCAAATCTAAGCCTGCAAACGTTGAAACTTTGACCCCGTGATTTATTAATGGTCATTGCAAAAGATATCTTTACCGGAAATTAATAGTATCGGAGGAATTTGGGTAATCAATACATTTTCTCCGGTACTACATCCGGTGAGTATTGTGCACTCTATTATGAAAGTTTTTAGTGACTTCACCAGCAAACGCGTACTGTTGTTAAGTTTTGGTGGATTCAGGTTTATTTAATAAAATAACAGGACAACCAACATTCAACACCATTTAATGAGGAGGGAGTCCAGAGGAGTTCAAAGAATTAAAGAAATTTTGTAGGACAATGAACAGCTTCTTCAAAATCGAGAACAGTATCGACCGAGTAGTATTTTGCGTCGGGGGAGCAATCTTTGAATAAATCAAGTTATTTATCGCAACCTCATGTAGCTGCATTTTAAATTTGTAATATTTTCGAAAATATTCATTTAAATTACATTCCAAAAAAGGGTGTTAGTAAAAGGTCATATTGATCTATATTAAATGCACAATGTATTTAAGGTACTTAATTGGATAAAGATTAATGCTGGATTGCTTAAAATCGCTTCGTAAATAATTCATTTTTATAGGGAAAAAGTTAAGGATAAAAAATGGTTATTACGGGTTGTCTTTAAGAGATAGACATCGCGGATTTTTTTTTTGTAAGTAGACCTTTTTAAGCTGTACCATACTGTAGTACATTGTTTTGAACTATCTCGTAGGGTTCAGCCAGCGTTTGCAATGTAAGCGCAAAAAATGTGTATATTTACGACATCGACATTACATTAGAAACCTTTTCTCTGCCATAATATATATGCATTATACATATAAACCTTCCTCTTGAATCACTCTATCTATTAAAACAAACTGTGTTAAAATCAGTTGCGTAGTTTTAAAGATCTAAGCATACATAGGAACAGACAGCGGGAAGCGACTTGTTTTTTATTGTGTACTGATTAACTATTTTATTTGTTTCTCAGGTGTACAAAAAAAAATTAGGACGATTCAGTGGTAGTGTATAGTTGGTACCTGTGCACTATGTCAGCGAGGTCCTTGAGCGCGCGCTCGACGCCGTCGGCGAGGTGGTGCGTGGGAGGCGCGGGCGACGCCAGCGCGCGCGCCTCCGCCTCGAGGCGCGAGGCGGCCGCGCGCAGCGACACGCGCAGCGCGGCCGAGCAGCGGCGCGCGTCCGCGGCCGCGCCGCACGCCGCGCCCAGCCGCGCCAGCCGCTCCGACGTCTGCAGGCGCCACAGCGACCCGCGCCCGCCGCTCGCTCCGCAGCCGCGCCGCACCTGCACCATCACCGATAATTGCCTCATTCTGAATTACTACAATCTTTACGACTTACAAAAAAAAAGACCTGTAAATGCTAATCGGAAAGCTTCCTTTAATTTAATTTCGGTAACAACGATTACTATTTTATTATAATTTTAGACGTAATAATAAAAGTAACAAACAAAATATATAGGTACGTGTGCACGATATATAAATAAAGGACACAAACAAACGATAATACAAACGTCTGTAAATTAAAGTTAGTGTCGCTAACTTTAACTACAGTATTACTTAATAAGCTACTGACTGCGAGTGACAAGAAACCAACAGAACAGCAACTTACACACATTAATTTAAGTTACTTAAAATAAAATAAAAAATCGTTACGTCCTGCATATTTTTCATTATTTCGTAAACGAATATGACCGACATATATCTTAAATGAAGTGTTTGGAATTTCCTAAATATCAAAGTACCTACAGAGTATCAAATATCAATATTTATTTATTATGTATGTCACAAAGTAATTTGATTATTCGAATATCATGAAAACCCGGTTAATCAGAAAATGGTAAAATAAAATCTGCGAACATTTTGGACGTAACGTTCGCCGGCAGCTACCGGGCACGAGCTCGCTCGGCTCACACGCTGTTGATCACAGTTCTAACCTATTTCACCTAATTCAAAATGATGAATCTGCCTGCGACTAAATAATTAGACAATGGTGAAAACATTTCTTAAAGTGAACTTTTTAGTTATTCCTTAAGTAAATCTTCAATTGAAAAAGTTGCCCTATCTGTATTTCTACTCGCTTACTTAGTAATTTAGTCGCACGGCTACAATTTTAATAATTATCTGAAATGGAATAATCACAACCCATTTTTAGTAAGCTCGGATATAGGCTCGGAAGCACAAAACGTTTTGGAAACACATTCATTGTGCATACAGCTAAGGAGCGGAATTTCCTGCCGGAATCATTTTTCTGATAGGCAACTATGAATCAAAAAGAAAGATGTTCAAGTTAAGAATGAATAAGTTACTTCTAGACTATGCTAAACTAAGCGAGCTCTACTCCATCATCGCTTACCATCTTATCTTCCTCATACCGATGTTTGAAACACTACTCGTAATTGCAGCTTCATTTAATATCCAATTTTGATACCGTTATCAAAAGAAGATATCTTTTAGTGTTTGTTTAGTATATGATTGGGTTCCAATCACAATTTGTTTGAACCCGGCCAAAAGGTGCTTAAGCCTCAAATTCTTTAAGTAGCATTAGGTTTAATAGATTGTTTATTAGTTATTTATGCTGTATCCTACTTAACTAAAAAGCGAAGGTTTTTTTTTGTGCTCACACTATATTTTAATGTATTCTAAAGCCTATTTTATTCAATGCGCTCGTGCGCAGTAAGTTAGAATCCAGCTCTTGCGTGTGGAACCCGCACCAAAGTTCTTACGCACTTTTACTGGAAAAAGTGCAAAAAGCGTTCCCTAGGTTCCTGTACAAGCGGAAGCACGGCTATTACCCATACCTCTATCCGACAAAATTTCTATTGGGTTGCCTCGGATATAACTCACTAGAGGTAAGAAGAGCGCGAGATCAGCTCACCATAGCCTGCAAGACGCTCCGTGGCACTATTGACGCGCCTGATCTGCTTACTGTGCTAGCGCGTTTCTTTGTCCAGGACAATTACTGCCGCGGCAAAAAGCACAGAATGTTTGCTGTACCTCAGTGTCGCACTGTTGCCCGTGCGCAGTCTCCAATACCTCGCACTTTGGCTGCATTAAATGATCTCTTGGATTCATATCCAACAAACGATCTGTTTGCGGATGAATGGAAGATGATTTTATTGGTATGCCAGAAGTACTGTGAGAGCAAGGAGCAAGGGCACTACTTTGAAACCATTTTATCCAGAAGTTGTGTAGCCCATTCGGCCCAGGAGATTTGCAGTTTATTTTTTTATCTTCACATCGGAACGTCTTGCAGCAATTACACTAATGGAGCACAATTAGTCCAGAATCTGCTACTTTCCAACATTGTGTGCGCAGTGGAATGCAGTTAGGCAACCGATTGCCCCCATGCCTCGTAAAAGGACGCACGCGCGCTCAACCTCTCAAGTTCAATCACCCTCGATGTGACCGACTGGCACCGACCAGATGCTGCGCTAGAATAAACACACGACATCATTATCTGGTGTACGCGCACCAAGGCGTCACTGATATATTCAACCCTTATTTTGTATAGTTACGAATTGATTCGCATAGTATTGTTGAGCCTTGAAACTTGAACTCGCCATATCTTCGATGAAATCAAGAGTAGGAAAATCACAACCTGAAATCAAATAATTAAAACGCATTGCTGTACGAACCTTCTAGAATAGAAGTACGTACCCAGACCTGGCAATTTCTAAAAAAGTCCGACATAAAGTACCTACCACTATTATTATTAAATAAGGTTTACTACGAACGAATTCGTACCTTTCGTAATTAACAATAGTGTCGAAATATGCATGAAAGGAGGTGCATGTTTTCTAATAAAAATAATTTATTACCCCGCGATTTTCTGGAATGGCCTTGAAACGTCGGTATCTAGAATGTTCCTGGCTTCACATATAATCACGAGCTCCCGACCGGAAGTGAGTCAGTTTGTTTTCGACTGCGAAACGAGTGCGATACTTAACGGAATTCTAGTGTTCATTGTGATTTGGATTATTGTAGATTGGACAAAAATATGTTATTGTTTGCGGGGAATAAAGTTCTCTGCTAGTAAACCGGAATTTAATTATTCAGGTTCATAACAGTATACTGTATGTCACCTAAACAGATGCATAGCAGCACGAAATGGCATCGCAGTTTTGTGTGGCCGCCCTTAAGCTTAGCGCCTTTTTGGATACCGAATGTATAAAATTTTGGTTTTTTTTTTATCTTTGCGATTCCAAGAGACGTAAAAATATTTTAAAACTTTTTATAAAGTCTGGCTTGCGGGATTGTTTTACAGAGTTAGCGTGCTCCTGGAACAGGTAGCTTTCGCTCAGTAAAAACTGTCAGTCCCATTCGCTCCATCCAGAGCGGGAGGTGCTCATTTGACCCACGTAAACATTAAAAAAAATCATATAAAGACAAAATTCGTTTTGATGTGTGACAATTTACACTGTAGGTAATATAAACAAAGTATAAAAGGAGAGCTGATAAAATAATAGGAGTACCTCGTTGGTGCACCAGTCGAGTGTGGTGCGCAACGCCGCCAGCAGGTCGGCGTCGTCGGCGTCGTCGGCACCGGGCTGCAGCGGCGTGGCGTAGATGCCCTGCTTGCCGCCGGCCGCCGGCTTGCCCTTAACGGCCGGCTTACTGGGCACGGCGGGCTTGTCGTCGCGACGGCGCGCGCGTGCCCCCTCTGGCGAGTCGTCGTCAGCGCGCGCGCGCGCGGCCGGGCTGAGCCGCTCGTCCGACTCCTTGCTCTCCCACAGCTTCTTGAGACTGCTGATGCTGCCGGTGCTGCGGCGCTTGTCGTCGTCGTCGTCGTGCGCGCTATCGGCGCGCCGCCGCTCGGGCGAGCGCGGTTCTTCGGGCGAGCGCTCCGTCTTCTTGCCGGTGCCGTTGGTGGCGGGCGCGCTGCTCTCCACTTTCCGCAGTCGAGACTTAAAATCTATAATGGCGCGCCCGGCCTCCTCCGGGTCTTTGGGCGCGGGTAGTATCTTTTTATTAGTTTCTACTTTTTTAAGTTGTGATTTAAAATCAGTACTGTTTTTGGGTTCGACATTCTTCTGGTCGACGTTGTTGGCAAAAGTGGTCTTGCGTAGGCTGGCTTTAAGGTCGATGGGCGAGACGCTCTCCTTGGCGTCCTCGCGCGCTGGTTCAGGCTTGCGGCGCAGGGCGTCCATGTTGAGGCTCTCGGACAACTCAGAAACCAGACGCGTGACGGGGTCGCCGAAAGCCGCATGCACGTCCAGCGGCTCGTCAGGCGGTGGCGACTCCTTGAGGCGGTGCTTCTTCTTGTCGGCGCGCTCCTTGATCTCCGCCACTAACTTGAGCTCTAGCATTTCCTTCATGTTCTTCTTGGTGGGCTTATCGTCGTCGGGAGGCGGCGGTGGCAGCTCAAGGCGTTCGGCGGTGTCAGTGGCGGCGTCGCGCGCGCACTCTGGCGGCGGTGGCGGCGGCTGCGCGTCCTCAGGCGGCGGCGGCAGGTCGGGCGGCGGCGGCGGGAACTCCAGCTCGGCCAGGCGCGGCCGCGGCTTGGCGGGGCTGTCCGCGAACGAGCGCAGCGGCGCGGCGCGAGCGGCGCGCGGCGAGGCGGGCGCCGGCGCAGTCACGCCGCCCGATGAGTTGGAGCGGATCATGTGCGGCATGGCGCGGGCCGTGCGCGGCGATAGCGAACGCGCCTCGTCGCGCGGCTCGCGCGCGCCGCTCACGGACTGGCGCATGGACTCGAGGTAGGCGCCGATGCGCGCGCCCTTGGGCAGCGTGCCGTAGCGGTTGATGGCGCGCTTGACGTTCTGCACCTCGAGCGCCGCCACCTGCACGGCGGGCGGCGGCGCGGCGCGCGCCTTGGTCTCGTGGTGGTGATGGCGCCGCTTGCTGCGGTGGCGCGGCTCGCCGCCGGACTCGTCGGTGTCGGGCGTGCCCTCCGCCAGCGAGCCTTCGGAGGAGGCCTCGCGCCGCCCCCCGGCCCCACCCGCGCCTGCACATACGCAATGGTCAGCTCCTACGCTCACACTCACAGGCCGCTGTCTGCTCTTTTGCTACCGTTTCACTTGGCGCAGCACATTAGTGCTTCAGCTGTATTTGCGTTATTCGGCACATACAGCTGATAAACAAACAGGTTTACATGTACTTGTCTGTTTTTAAAAACACAAGTTTACCAAGTATCATCTACACGACCGATTCCACGCCGAGGGAAGCGGCAGCACGAGGTCAGACAACGGCTGTCGCTCACACACGACACATTCAAACCGCTTACCGTATGTAAACATACGAAACTTTCAAATAAGATGTTATAACAATCATATGTTTAAGATTTTTATTATGTCTAAGAAGAAACAGTGCGATAAAACACTACCAGAAACCAAATATGGTATAGTATCAATGATATAACACTACGAGGTACTTGTCTCCTACCAGCGGGGGCCCGCGCTCGCCATGGCACAGCTTAATATATCTACTACATAATATTATGAATTAAAATAGAATGCATGAAAACCTAAATACCTACTTTGAGATTTTAAAAAATCAAGCCTCCGATGAATGAATGTTCGCCTTCGTCGAGTAAATGGGATGCGGCACTCGGGGCAGAGTGCACCGCAGTGCTGCTGCCGGACGCTGCTAGGTAAACTCATAGACTATTCTTGGGAGTACTTAGAGAATACATTACAGAGGGTAATACATATATTTCAGTTGTGTGCCTCCGGCTTGACGTTGCGGAGATTACTACCCCTAATTAGTGTACATACATGCTTACTACTTACCTACTTTGTGTGAGTGCTGACTCGCAAGCGCGCTCTCGTGAGTGCGCACATGCTGCTAATGATACGCGAGTACTAACGTTGTTGTAACGTTTGTCAAGTGATTACCGACTTGCCATTGGATTACTAGTCGACGTAATGAAATAGTAAGTTTTTGATATTTATTTTATTATTTGTGTGAGTTATGTGTTTTTTAAAGGAATCTGTTGGATGTAAATCTACACCTGCAACGAACAAGGTTGTAACATTTTCAAAATGAACTTTAAAAGTGATAGTGCCATGTTTGAATTTTGTTTGGACTGTAATTCAAGATACTGCCTTGTTCGAAAGCTCAAGCTCAAGCTTACCGGCCACATACACGTCTCGTAGACTGTGAGGCGCGGCTCGATTGGTGAGCAGTGCAACTAACTTATAGGCTATCCAATGATATCCCCGCGCCTACGGCGACGGTTGGTTACGGCTGCGATACTAACGCAGACTGGCTTGATGACTTTGTAACTAACTCGTTGCTTGCTTCAGATGGTGCAGGGAGCCGCCTACACGACGCTCGGACAGTTACTAGACGACAGTTGATAAACTCAACAAGAAGTGTCATTAGAGCACATCAAGCTCTTGGCGCAAGAATCTCTACCCAAGGATTGGGCACAATGGGAAGTCGTTGGTGCCTCAAAGGAAGAGGTTTTCGGGGATAAATCGGAACCCAATGTTTTTCGCCCTTCCCACAGTAGGCTTAGTTCG
This sequence comes from Mythimna vitellina, assembly GCA_949316375.1. NCBI lineage: Eukaryota > Metazoa > Arthropoda > Insecta > Lepidoptera > Noctuidae > Mythimna > Mythimna vitellina. Next base: position 39,637,863 of record OX438684.1, read on the forward strand.
AGCCTTTGACCCAGATGCAGATAATCTCTCGGAAAAGGGCTATCGGATAAGGTGCAAATTAATAGATAGGGCCCTCGATCGCCAACCATATTAGGGGTCAGCAGCTCGGACTGAGCTTTGCAAATAATCCGTCAAAAGTATGCGACCTCTGCTGCATTATACCCATTATGAGGCGAATAAGATTTTATCGGGCAGTGTCTTCGAGTCCAAAGAGTCCAATCAAAAGAGGACTTCTTCTGTATCAGAAAGTCAGACACAAAAACGAAAACGAATGTCACCCGTGCCCTCGACGTCACAAGATGGCGCTTGGAGAAGAAACGAGAACATAAGAGCTTGGAAGCCTCAAAAATCAACAATCTCCTTTCCTGGTTAAATATAAAGGTATGCTCGGCACCGGCAAGGGATCCCCTTCAACATGTTCAGCTGAGTTTAGAATTACCATTTGGCTTGGCTGTTTCCCCCTCCACTTCTTCCACCCAGGGTGCTTCATCATCTCAACAGAGCGTCCGGGATATATCTAGTAAGTCAGTGTCTCGGAAAAACGACGTCAAATGCAGAGCGTTAGAAGCCCCTTCCAGACATTCAACCTGAGCAAGAATCTAATGGAAGCCACCAATCAATTATCCACCGCCAAAAGTAGCGAGTTGTTCTGGGTCTGGAAAATACAGGATCGAGCAATCTGATAACACGCCTGAACCGGGAGTTGTTTTCTATGAATGTTAGTATGAATGAAATTTAATTTTAGTATGTTCAAACAACAGGATTTATGATTGTTACAAATATGTCATTTTTAAAAGAGGTTGTTTTACAGACTACAACGTGTAGTTTTAATAAAATTTAATCAAATGTTTATAAGAGTGCGGGCTCGATGGATCACTCCCGCAAACTTATACTTAATATTATAATGCTGGAATTTGGTTGAACGAGCTAATCTCAGGAACTACTGGTCCGATTGGAAAAATTATTTCAGTGTTAGTAGTTTATTGACGAAGGCTATAACTATACCATCACGCTATGACTAACTAAAGCAGAGTATTGACTGAAAGTGTTGCAAAAATGGAGGAAAATAATTCCTTTTGGGAGCTTCCATTGCAAGTTCAAGTTATGGAAAAATGATGTATCACACAATTGTTCCGCTTTAAAAGTTCTAAAAAAAGTCCGCGACAGCAAGTGTCTATCATTTAAGGTTGACTCACTATAACCTTTTTATGGCAATCAAATTTGTTCTAAAATATTTTATTATTTCGGAAGGTGGATTACAAAGTAAAAAATTAAAGAATTTAATTTTGAATACAATTGCCCTTTGTATCATTAGACTTCAATAAATATCTTAGGAGATGTCATAGTTTTAAAATAACTCCACAGTCAAAATAATGATCAAGGACTACACGCGCCAGAAGGAGGGCGACATGAGTGGGGACGCTGGCGCTGTAGTAGACCTACGCAGAACTACTTTAAATTTGAACTAGGTACTAATTATATTATATTTAACTAAATAATAATAATAGGTACTTACTTATGAAATTAGCGTTTTTTAAAACGGATTACTTTGAACTGTGATGTCTTCAGATTGACTTGAATTATAAGTTTATAATAAACTTTATATTAAAGATACGTTCCTTTTTTTTTTTTTTTGAAATTACTTATTGGTTTCTTTGTGTATTGTATTTTCTTTGATATCGCAGTATATATCACCATAAAATCTAATAAAAGATTTGTTTTTTTTCATAATAAGAGTTACAACTTGAAAACGTTGTATTTCAAAGAGCAAGCAATATCAATCACGAATCAATTATTTATTGAAATCGGTACGTGTGAGCTACATTCCTTAAAACGCAGCCTGTCTGATACTCGTCCTATTACCGCGCTTTCACACACAAACGATAATTGTATAGATCCAAAGCACCGACCATCCCCCACACGGCGCCGCTCTCTCCCAGTAGCCACACCCCCGCGGCGGGCACGCCACAATTATGGCGGTAAGTCCCCTCTTTGAGGCGTGGTTGGAAAGACCTCACGGCGTCCTCACATTCCGCATGACGCAGGTTCTCACCGGACACGGTAAGTTCGGGAGGTTCCTGCACCGGATTCGTGCGGAAACGACGCCCGGGTGTCGCCACTGTGTGGCCCACCCGGAGGACACGGTAGAGCACACGGTGGAGGTGTGCCCCGCTTGGGCAGAGCAACGCCGTGTCCTCGAGGGGGCAATCGGCGGCGGCGATCTCTCGCGCCGGGCCTTGGTTCAGGCCATGCTCCGGAGTGGCAGGCGGTCGCCTCCTTCTGCGAAGCAGTAAAGCTAGCTAAGGAGGCGGCCGATCGCGTGAGGCAACGGTCCTTACGCTCCAACCGCCGCCGGGATTCCGATCCCGATTTCCGGCCACCGTAGGCGCGGGCTTGTAGACGGCGAGCAATGGGTGGCTCGCCGTCTGACCGTCCGGTAACCGTCCGGACCGAGCCCAAGTCGTCGACGGCGCGTATTGTTCCACGCGCGCCTCAAGGAGATGTCAGCAAATCGTAGGGGCCCAGCAGGGTCGAAGCCTACTGGGGCCACGGGTAGTGTGAAAGCGGAACCCGGGGCCCTGGGACGAAGGCAACGAAGGAACAGGAGTGGGTTTTTAGTCAGTAAGAGTCTGACACTATCTCGCGCTCCGCCCAAGAGCGGGGATGTCATTAGGATGATTTTCCCACCCAATAAAAAAAAATAAAAAAAAACACCCCCGCGGCCATCGATCAATCGATTTATTATTAGAGGTGTAAAGGTAACGCAAAAGGCGTACTCGTATGTAATCGTTACTATAACAATTAGTAGTCACTACTTCTATTACCTCATAACATGCTATGTTATGTTAGAGCTACGAATCAAGTCGTACAGCGTATGCGAACAGTATGACGTGGCGGCGTCGCAACATTCGTAATTTGTAGAAAACATATTTATCTATACATTATATACTAAGCTGCGTTAAGTGATTTTTTTCATATTTACGTATTGTGAACCAGATTTTGTGTTTAAGGCAAAGATATACTACATTAAATATATACTACCAATAGACAGGACATAGCGAAAAAAATCGTAATCCGATACTTATTACCTAGTGGTCATAAGTCACTCAGTCTAGTATGACACCCCTACACGTCAAGTTGTGTTTGTATCCGCTCTATGCACTAAAAGAAAATCATGTTCTGAGAAAATATGAAATCTTGCTATGGTAAAATGACTGGACATAACCTCTGTTTATTTTCGTAAATATTTTTGGTATTTACGAAGTATTTAAATAGAATTCAATATTTTTTATAAATAGTTCCGGAACATTTTCGGATTTTGTGTTAACGCCATCTATTGCTGAAAAGATTAACCTCACATTATCACACACTGAGGCTCTACCACGAGCTTACAACGTGATAAATTTTCCGACCTAAACCGAACTGTTACAGGGATGGAGCCATCACTCTTTTTCACACGTACGACTGACATTTTGTCATAATCATGGTAAGGCCCCTGGCCACCTACCGAGCGATAGTTCAATAATTATAAATTTTGACAAATTTAATTCGCGTATTTGCTATTCAAAGCCAGATGGCGTCACTGAGGCATAGGACGACAGTTTTTCTTAGACATTTTTTCTGATAGCCGCTCTATTGTATCTCTTTAAATCTCTTTGGTTTAAGGGCACGGCGACGAATGAATTATCAATACAAACGTATTACCAAAATCATTTGCAGATTAAGCATTAAAAATGGTGCAAATATTCACCATATTATGATGACATTCGGATAATTTAGACAATATGTATTCATTTAGGTTCCTACGTTTTTCTTTTAAAAAAATACTTAAAACGAAATTTAAACGAATTTCATTTCGCATATTTTTATAGCGTAATCGTTTGTCTTGGTATGGTCAAGTGAAGAGGAGGGATGAAACGCATGTTACTAAAATAGTTTTGAAATTACATGTGGATGGATGGAGAGAGAGAGGGAGACCAAAGAAAAGATGGATGGATTGTGTGAAGAGTGATATGAAAGAAAAGGAAGTTAGTGATAGCATGACGAGTGACAGGGCAGAGTGGAAGAAAAAAACGTGTTGCGCCGACCCCAAATGACTCGGGACATGGGCATGTTTTCATTTTGTTTTTTCGGTATTATAAACAACAATATTTCTAATATTGTTTCCGTAGAACCATAGCTTATGATGCTCAAGTTACTAATTATAGAAAAAAAATATATGGAAAAACATTAAGTTTTCATTCATAATTTTTGGTATTTATTTATTTATTTATACTTCATGCACATAAAGGTACAGAGGCGGACTTAATGCCTTAGGCATTTTCTACCAGTCAACCTTTGAGTGATGCAGAGAAGAATAGAGGTAGGTGCAATAAAAGAGAGAGAAGGGAAAAAAAGCCAATATAAAAAAGATATACAAATGAATCATAAATACAATACAACATAGGTAAATATAATATATACATAATTTAATGAACTATACAGATATTGGTCCAAAACGACAAACAGAGAAACATTAACGTTGTGAGGATACTACTGCCAACTTCTTACGAATAAGCTCGCGAACCTCAATCTTAAATCTTAATCGGTTTGTAACCATCCTGACCTCTTGGGGGAGCGCATTCCATAGAGAAATAGCCTGAACAAAGAATGAACAGTGAAGAAAGTCAGTGCGATGAGTAGGACATAGTAGAAGACGGTTATGAGATGAGCGTAGATTTTTATTGTAGTTAGCGCAAATGTATTGAAAGTGAGGGGCTAAATAACTAGGGGAAATGGGAGAATTGAGAAATGAAAACAAGGTAGTGAGTGCCCGTTGCTCTCTGCGTTGACGTATGGGCAACCACTTTAGAAGCCATCGATGTGCAGAGACATGATCATATTTGCGCAGATTGAAAACAAATCGAATGCAGTAATTTAGAAGACGGTCGAGTTTATTGAGGAGATCTGCATTCAGGTCATAGTAACACACATCGCCATAATCGATGATAGGAAAAATTAGGGTCTGTACAAGCATAACCTTCGTGTTTGATGGCAAAAAGTTTTTAAGACGATACAGGGCCCGCAGCACTCCCGTAACCCTCTGACTAACGCTAACGACTTGAGTACGCCAGTTTAGGGTGCTATCGATGCGATGATTATGTAATTAATATGTTAATAATTAAATTAAATTTTAATTTTTTAATAATGTGATTTTAGTCATTTTTTTTTAAGTTTGGACATTAGTTTTTAATTTCTATTTTCGTATTTTATATGTTTATTATTTAACGGTTTTTCGTCTATTTAATTAATTCCTAGACCTACTGTGAATTTTGGACATACCTGCAAGTGATTTTTTTACACAGGATCACCTCGTATATATTATTATTAAAATCATATTGTAAACAAGTCGTTGGTGTGCATATGCAAATAAATAAATAAAAAATGCGAAATATAACTCTGTCCGTGTTTTACCTTTTCACGTGTTAACGATTGCACGAATTTAAAGAACTAATAACTAATATATAAGGTAAAACTTGGCATAAGACTATGGCTTGGAATAAGATATAGGATATTTTTTGTCCCGAGAGTACGTTTTCTTGGGAGAATATACAAAATTCATGCGAGCGAAACCGCTGGTTCTAGTTAGTATATAAGTAGCTTATGCCTATGTCACTTAGGAATCAGCTTTCTATCGGTGAAAAAATTTTATCAATCGGACCAGTACTTTTACCTCCTACAAACCAAAAAATAAAATAAAACAAACTTTAACTCTTTATAATATTATATTATAAAATGATAATTTTTATAGTAACTTCATGAATTCCATTTTGCAACTTCTATACCAGTTGTCTTTGTAATGGCTGCACCACTTCGTAAATTGAAACGTGAAGTTTTAAAGTCGCCGTCAAACAGAGCACGTGTGTCAGGACGAGACAGTGACAGGTCAGCATGAGAGTAGCTGCGAAGGCGGCTATACTAATCACATTATATGCGTACTTGGCTCCGCCTACATCGTAGACTAAGTAATCGAGTCACGAGATTCGCCAAGTTTGGTGAGAACATCACTATCATGCATAATTAAAGTAGGAACTAAGCAGAGAGTAGGGACTCGACTGTAGTCCGGAGAGCGCGGCGAACAGTGTCCACTGATGGTGTTCCGTTCGAGCGGAGCCACGGGCAGAGGCGCGAGCGCAGCAGCGCGGGCGGCGATCGCTCGCACCTCTGCCAGTGCCTAGTTACAAGCGGATAATAATATTTAATATACAGGTACACATTCACATTATTATGTTAATTAATCTATTATAGTAATTCAGGAGTTTAACGAAACAACAAGTACATAGGAAAGTATGGTGGATACACTGCCAATTTGAAACGCATCGTATACTTACAACGGGTGAGAACCTATCGCTATACACCTGAGCGAGCGGACAACAAACAGAAAACGCTAGTTTAAAGTGATGCATATAATTACATATTATAATATAGTAGTAAGTAGTGGGTGTGGGTGTGTGTGTATTGTGCGGGATGTGTGCATGACTGACCGTTGAGCGCCTGCAGCGCGTCGTCGCAGTGCTCGTCGGCCGCGTACTGCGACTCGCGGAACGAGCTGCACGACGACAGCAAGCTGCAACAACACACAAGCTCAACTCATTCCTCTTTCATTATATACTGGAACCATTACAACGAACACTCAATCAACAAAGTTACCAAGTTTCACTCACTCGAATATTTCACAAAACTTGTTCCAGGTTATATGTGAATTTATTTTTTTAACTTTAAAAGTCTTTGGATAAAAAATTCGTCAAGCGGAAACTCGATTAAGGTCAGCTGGCACTATCTGCTCTTAAAACTATATTGTATTAAATTGGCATTAAACGTTTAGCTCGACTTAAACTAAATTAGGCGCATTTTGCAAGTGAAAAAATATACCCGACTTAACTAAAGCACGTGCCAGCCCCTAGGCTCGTTCTGATGTTCACAGTTTAGCAGGATATTCCGAGAATTTTATGAAGAGACGCCATAACCTTGCCAGCTGACAAAATTGTTTTGGCTTTTTTTGGAGTCGGTTCATCAGGTTTTTTCCACTGCTTGTATTGCTGTTTTGACTCTGGTGTGTAGTGGTGTACCCAAGTTTCATCCATTGTTACAAATCTGGCCAAAAAATCTTGTGGATCAGCCTCAAACATTTCCAAACAGTCGCGAGAAATCGTGAGGTGTATTCGTTTTTGTTCGACTGAAAGCAATCTGGGTACCCACCGCGCAGAAACCTTAGAAAATCCAAGTTCATTGACTATGATGTTTTGTGTTCATTCATACGAGATGCCAATAGTGTCTGCAATCTCCCTGATGGTAAATCTCCGATCTGTCAATATCAGATCACAGATTTTCCCGATGTTTTCTTCAGTCGTAGACGTTATAGGCCGGCCAGAGCGAGGGTCATCTTCAATACTCTCTCGTCCGCGTTTAAATTGAGCAACCCACTTTTTCACAGTCGTATACGACGGAGTAGATTCCCCCAATGTTGTTGACATATCTTCGTGAATCTCTTTTGGAGTTAGTTTTTTTTTAAACAGGTATTTGATGACCGCACGTTGCTCAATTTTCTCCATTCTTTAAAAACGCTGCACAAAGGCTCACAAAATTCAGTCTAATTTAAATACAGTTAATGCTTTTGCGATAGAATTTTACAATTTGACAACCAGAGAGTAAACTAATCGAATGAGGTCAGTTACATTAAAATAATTTATGTGTTAGGCCGCGAACTGTTCAATCCACCCTCGTAGATCATCTTCGGATCACTTGATTTGTTAAACGTATTATTTGGCAGTCGCATGATCAAGTTGTTCATGACGATGACGTTCTTGCCACAAGTAAATTCGCGTTACTTGTAAAATTCCCTTCGCGTTGTTTTCTTTTTCACCGACACGGTAAATTTGACCATTAAAATGATCCCTTTTTAATCCCAATCTTTGCGCTTCGTTTTCGGTGATTAACTATAGTTGAGAACCCTGGTCAATTAAGACTCTCATCTTGTGCTGTGTTCCATCAACTCCCTTCACTTTTATGACTGCGGTGGCTAAAAGTACTTCAGAAATGTCATCCCAAGTCACATGAGCTGACCTAGGTGTGCTTTTTTTGGTTGCAACACTCTTGTTAGAGGTTTCTTCTACTGACGCAGTTGGACTTTGTTTTCCCAATGCTTCGTGAAGCAGAGTGTGTACCTAAGTATTATCGTCATCGCTTGCTAACTTCTTGTTGCCATACCTGTGGTTCAAAATCTTCCAACATACATGATAACTGTCTAAGCTAATCTGTAAATGGTGGATCAGGAGCTCTGCTTCTCCAGTCACCTTACTCTTCAAAAACTACATCTTTTATGCATTAGACATCGACGGGTTTTTGTCGACAGTTTCGCTGAACAAGTCTTTGAACGTGTCTTTTCGAGGTGCCTTACTGGCCACATATTTTATTGATTTCGTTTGTCAACTCGCTGTACTTTTTCTCGTGCTTGCAGAATTCTATTTGGTACGTGATATCGTCGCCTTCATCCTCTCCTTCAATTTCCCAATGAAGCTTGTCGATCTCACCCCATCGGTTATCCAAAGATTTTAGAGCGTTCTCGAATTGCCATTGATTTTCGAACTTGTCTACTTGTATACTACACACGGTTCTCATGAACGCTTTGAAGTTAATGTTCTGCTTCTTTATTAACCCGATCAGCATGCTGGAGCCTGTCTTTATAAAGTAAATGCTCTCGCTGTGGGAAATCCTCATAGCGAGACGACGTACCTGGTTGTGGCTGCGCCGCCTCAGCTTCCTGTTGACTATATTCCGCGTCTAGCTGCTGCTTAGCTCGGTTACATGGTAAACTTACCTCTACTGCTTCCAATCTACGGGGCCTTCATCTTTCAGCTGCTTCGCGCCTAACTGGCTCATGGTTTTGTCAATAATCTCCTTGATTTTCAAATAAACTTCTTGGGCTGTTTCGAAACAACCTTTTTTGAAGTAAATGTGGTCAAATCCGCAAACTCGCACCTTTTCCTATGGTTTTTTTGATAATCATACCAGTACGCTTCTAACATTTGAGCCTTGCGCTCGTAATTGTCGATGGTTTTCTTCTTGGATCCATCTTTCTTTATGTTGGTTAAAAACTCGCTCCGGATTTCATATATTTCCGTTTGGTTGATGAACGGACAAAAAATTATCGGACTCCATAATTAAGTTGGTAAGAAATTTTTTTGGTAACGGTAAGTATAAATAAATGGTTTGATCTGACCTTATAGCTTCAACCGACCGACTCTGCAATCCAAAGTTCTTGAAACTGCAGCGATCTTCTGGTTCGTGTGGCACTGTTTCACTTGGTAGTCACTGGTAAATAAATGCTCGAAGAACCATGTAAAAAGTAGTGCTTGGCGCTATGGTGACCTAACACTCTTTTCGCGTATTGATGATAGGATATGGGTTGTATGGTAAGTTAAAGTCTCAAATTGTAAGAAAAATAACTATTTTACACTGAATCATTACGACACTTAGTTACTAGACAGGTAACGGTAATGGTAAAATGGTAATGGTTTTGAGTGCGTGTAGCTCTAACGAGATCCGAACGTGAATTGGTCCACATCTTGGTGATCGAGCGAATGTGCATACTTGCATTCGATGCAATTATGCATTTTCGCTTTGTGGTCAATTAAAACTCGAACAATAATAGTTCTGTTTCTTCGTTATTTAACACCGACTTCCGAAATTAAAGTCACTTGTACTTTTTTTAGGATTCTGTACCTCAAAAGGAAAATAAGGTACCCTTATAGAATCATTTTGTTATCCGTCTTTCTTTCTGTCAAGACTATTTATCTCAGAAACGCGTGGAGGCATCGAGTTGAAATTGCGAGATGAGTGGGCTTTAGCTCGCTAAGCATTTTGTCCCAGCGCACGGAACACTGCTCTGTTGCTCACTGGATGGCTGCGTTCTTTTCAGTTTTCAGAACCCGTACATAGTTTAGTAGTTTTTAGTCACTAGAATTTGGCTTGAACAATCATTCAAGACGTAGTAGTAAGCGAGTCGAACCCTGCCGTCGTGCCCGCGACTGAAACTCAACATATCGGGGAAGGAATCTAATTGAAGCAACTTGGTAGATTTTGCTCTTTTGCCCACTTTCTTCCAGTCGGTGATCAATTGAGACGGGAGTGATATACTATCACACGCGTTGCATTTGGTACTAAAGTAACAGGTAAGATTGTAGAGGTGGGGTGGGCGTTCAGAAGCTAGGGGAGGAGAGGTGGCAGTAAACGGCAGCTACCTGGAAGTTTCTGTTGAAGCTCTAACTCTTTATTTGTACAATTCATGTTACCGAAAATTTACGCAAGATTTTTTAAAACTTAAAGCACCGCGGGTAATGGTCCCGGCAGATTTGTTGCGATCATAAATAATGTTCACGGGGTCAAGTTCTAACACATTATCATTTTTTTTCTCGGTCAGTATTAAAAAACATTTGTAATTTGGACCAAAATGGATGATCTCCTTTATAGTTACGTCAATAAAATAACTTTTATGAAATTTGAAAAATCTTCGTAACTCGATTCGGGAATTGAACTGTTTTCATAGGTAAGTTCGAACGGAACTCTCAGTGCGCGAGTCCAACTTGCATTTGCCCGGATTTTTTTTTTTGCCACAGACATTACGTAACACTTTGTATGCGAGTCTGACTCGCACTTGCTCGGTTTTTTAGAATTAATAGTTCGGTTTGACGTCGTAACCGAACTAATGAGACAAAATTTATCTCAGTAGTCCAATCCCGAATAAAAAAATCGAACTACTAGACTAGAGGACTGCATTGAACTATCACAGGGTTGATGATATGAGTGCGGTGTGTACCTGGTGCGCTTGGGCGGCGTGGGCGCCTGCTTGCCGCGCCGGTTGGTGGGGCGGCGCATCTGCACGGCGCGCGCGTCGCTCGCACCCGCGCCGCTGCCACCCACCTTCTTCAGCGACATCTGCGGGGTGCCGGCCGGGCACGCACCACCCTCCTGCAGCTGCTTCTCCACCTCTGCACAGCAAACGGTCAGTAGATCAGTAGAGGGGCGGGTGTGACGGAGCAGTGCGACCGGCGGGTCGGTTCATAGTACTCACCCTCGGTTATGGAGTTGTCCTGGAACATGTGCTCGAGCGCGTGGTGGATGTCGCGGAAGGTGGGCCGCTCGGCCGCGTTCCACTGCCAGCAGCCGCGCATGAGCTCGTACACGGCGGCCGGGCAGCCCGGCGGGCACTCCATGCGATACCCCTGCAACACGACAGCAGCCGGTCACTACACTCATGCATGACGTTATTCTTTTATCAAAAGACACAGATTCATTACCGATCTTAAAAAAGAAATATAAATAACAAAGATACACAATAGAGGACACGTGTATATTCAAAATAGAGCCATTGTATTCAGCGAGTAAATTCCTACATACCACATCAATATAATGGAAAGTTTATTAGTAAACAATATCACAACTATTTTCTGACACATTATACCGATGCAAAATAAGATCGCATTTCAACACCGTACGGTCTATATATTTAAAAGAGGAAACTGACTGACATATCAACGCACAGCCGACTCTACTGGGATTAGAAGCGTGAAATTTTTCACGAGGATTCCTTTTATGACGTAGGCGAGCACTAAGAAAGGGTTTTTCAAAATTCACTCCGTCCCTAAGGGGATGAAGAATACAACATACAAACTTTGGACTCCCGGGTCCAAAGTTTGTATGGAGAAACCTACATTTACGCGAGCGAAGCCGCGGGCACAAGCTAGTGTAATATAAATACTCCATATTTGAAGTTTCCCATTGTTAAGTATACTACACGGCAATTATAATGAGTTACTCGCGTACTACGCTTTTGTATATACCGCCGGGTGTGTTAAGCTAAGCGTCTACTGCGTCGGGATCGGAGCGTACGGAGCGGACAGATTCGTTGCTTTGTATTGATTTGTATGGTACAGCGTGCACTGGATCGGTAATTGCCGATGCAAAATCCGAATGCAGTAGACGCACCCAATTGGCATTTTGTAAATACCGACACTGCTTACACTCCAATTCCGACGCGGTGGTCGCTAAAGCTTTAGGGGGCAGCCTAGTGTTGCAAAAAAAGTGAAACCTAGGCCATAGATTTCTTAAAAGACTGTATGAGGAATCAATAGCAAAGTGATAATTGAACCAAGTTAGAGGAGATTTAGTAGATTGTTATTGTTTTTTATCAGGCGTTATATTTTTGAAATAACAATACTTCGTGTCTGATATTTCGAGTTTCCCATTATTTAATATACATGCATATGCAGTATCAACTCTAATGAATCATTCCGCATCCCCACATCCGCCGGGCGTGGTAGAGGCTAGAGTTGTAAATAACTCGAGTTCTCAAATTGTAATTTTAAAGACTCCACTCTACTATGCAAGACTCAGTGTGCTAAAAAGGCTCAGACTCTAGAGTCAAGCTAAACCCGAGTTTTGAAATGAACTCGTGTCTTCAAGAAAAATCGAAGCGTTGAAACTCATTTTTCGAAAATATAATAAAGAGTATTTTATATTAGCGGTTATGTAACTATGCCTGTAATAAATCTGATAATAGAAAATCATTAAGTCAGCTAAAAACGTACTTCTCAGAAAACAAAGAGCAAAAGAAATCAAACCGGTACTAAAACAATTGACGTGTAAGTGTTTTTTTAAACCTACTTACAAAATAAATATCATTTATCATTGTATCTGACACATTCACATTTCCTGTATTTACGGGAAAAGAACACTTGGTTGTTGTAGCCACGTCATGTCGGTATTGCGGTTCATTGAGTCGGGTAGACATCAACCAAACTTAAGTCCTCCAGCAGAATTTCTGGAATTCATGATAAGACTTGATGGGAAGAGACAAGTAGTGATGATATTAGATAACTAAGTTAACCAACTTAGTTATCTATAAGAATTTACTAGCATGAATTATTGTTTTTTGATTAGGTGAATAAATATTTTCGTAAAACCATAAGTACTAATAACTAATTATTGAATAAATAGTTTTGATTTCAGTGTTTCTGGTGGGTACGCGTTAAATAGTGTTACAATGGCGGTCATCAATCATTAAGAATACGCATAGTGTTGCAACTACGCGCTTCCTTTCGATTCGTTTTTTTTACTAGTTTTGATGATGATATAAATATAATAGTAATAACAAACTTAACCTATTTTATTATGGAAACCTCAAAATATCACGTGTGGAAGTATTTCCATTTAATTATAATATAAGAAAAATAGGCAACGCCTGACAAAAAGATACTAGCAAAGCTACTATAGGTATTTTCACTCTATTACGGTTTAAAGACCTATTTCTTTTTGCTATTGATTTCACATATTGGCCTCTAACATATAATCTAGGTTTAATTTCTGGCGAAAAGAAAAATGTAAAACATATCAATATTTTCCATTGGCGTTTAGAAACACGAATTATATTTGTTTTAACTTAAAATTGTTTTTTTTTTTAGGTACTTGGAAGAAAAATGTCCAAAATGGCCCTTGTGCAATAAAGAGTATCAGAATACACGATAATTTATCGTCTTTTTAGGGTTTTGTGCCTCATAAAGAGAAACGGAACCTTTATAGGATCACTTTGTTGTCCGTCTGTCTGTCTGTCAAGACCCTTTATTTCGGGAACGCGTGGAGGTATCGAGTTGAAATTTAAGGGGTCCGCAGACCTGAGTATATGAATCAGGTCTGCGGACCCTTTAAGCTGTGATGACTTCTGTGTTAACCAAAAAAAAAAGATACGGCCGTTTATGTCTCAAAAAAAACGTATATTTAGACACTTTCAAGGGAATCAACCTTCAAAGGGTACTTCCCGTTGACCTAGAATTCTGAAATTTGACACAAGTATAGCAAAAAATCTGATAACTATAAATTTGTAGTTACGTCACAATTTTTTTTTTTGCGTTTCGGAATCAATACGGGAACTGAACTGTTTTGAAGTGTGTACTGAACGCTCAGTGCGCGAGTCCGACTCGCACTTGCCCGGTTTTTTTTATGTATGTAACACAAACTAGCTGTATGCCAAAATGTACGTTTAATCGTATTTTAAGCTATCAATAACATCGCCAACCGCCATCAACGCCTAATGTCATGTCGTGTCGATAATGAATTAGGGATGCCCAATCAATTGTAATTAATCGGTTGAATTTTTAATTGATCGATTGATTTTTCTTTCTAAAAGTATATTTTAAAAAACCTAATATGTATACTTTATAAATGTGTTAGAATAATGATGAAGTGATTAAAACCTATTATTTCATTATGATTATTTCTAGGGTTTTCTAAAGGTCCTTTTGAAAATTGTGGGGTCTACTTATAACTAACTAAACGATTATGCACGACAATTTATACAAAAGTAACTCTCCTTTTAATCTTCATTAATTAAAAAAAAAAAAGATTATTTTTACTTGAACACCTTACAAATGTTTAAAAAAATAAATAATTGCGAACTGGATACAGATGTTATTTTGCATTAATATTAGCAAGTATAGAAGAGTGTTAATTTAATTAATATAAGACATTGTCATACCTAGTTGTAATAGCATGACCAAAGTTGATGTAGGGCAGTTTGTAACGTATTTCCGTAGTAAATCTTAGGAAATATCGATTAATCATATCGTATTTGCCATCCCTATTTTTGACGTAACTATGGTCCTTTGTCAGTATCAGAGTTACAATTCCCCTTTATTTACACTTTTTGGTTAAAGATTTACCTGTGCTAGAAAAAAAATTGCGTGCCTAATTTTATAGGTATGTACTCGTAAAAATAGTTAAAATGTATTAGCTATTTTTATGGGCACAGAGCAACGTCATTTGAATTTTCAATTTTAAATTTGAAAGTTTTTTTAACAATTTTAACCTCTCCCGTCTGGCCCTAGCTCAGGTCATGGTACAGATCTCGCGGGGAACAGGAAGCGGTCGACCAGATCGATACAAAGGAAAAAAGATGGTCCTCCTCACGCACCAGCCGTGAGTCGGTCACGGTCCATGTGCTGAGTGCGAGTTGTTTGTTAACGCGATCGAAACGTTTTCTGCGTTTGGCTCTCTGGTTGGCTAAGGGCTTAGAGCTGGTCGATCGGAGTGCCGAACGTTATAAACGTGTCCACCGCGTTAACGTAAAACAAACTGGTCCTGCGGGATGCCGGATGGACGCGCAGGGCGATTCCCGGCTGTCAAAGGCGCGGACTTGCGGGCGACGACCCATTGCCTACGCCCGTTATTGTCCGGCCATCCGATAAAGCCCAAGCTTTAGTCGACGGCGCGTTAGTTTTACGCATGACTTAAAGCAAAGTCAGCAGTCAAAACTGATGGCGCCCAGTAGGTTCAAGGAGTTAACCGTGGCCCCAGGATGCAAAGGGCAACTCAAAGATACATGTGAGTTTTAAATCGGTAAAAGTCTGACATGCCCTCTAGCTCCAACGTAGTGTGAGAGATGTCATTTCATGATTACCTCAAAAAAAGCATTTATATACTTTCAACAATGCTAAAGTCACTAGTTATCAAAGTATTTGATTTAATAGCATAGTAGTTCATATCACTTCGGTTGCGGCTCCTGCAATTTGTCTAATAGTCCGTTGCATTTAGCGTGACGTCACTCAATTCAACGTCTTTATATTTTGTTTACAATTTTTTGTAATTTTCTAATTGATAGAGCAATAAACAGGGTTTAAGAAGGTTACAGAATGAAATTGCCGTTTCTTTTTAAACGAGTATCTTTGAACTGTTATATTTTTGGATTGACTGGGAATTATAAGTTCAAATAAACTTTATATTAAAGTGACGTTATTCTTTTTCGAAATTAAGTATTTATTGGTTTCTTTGTGTTTCGTATTTTCTGTAATTTCGCAGTACTTTTATAAACATGAAAGCTATAAAACTTTACAATTTTTCATATTAAGAGTTCCAACGTAGAAACTATGCTTTTCAAAGAGGAAGCAATATGAATCACGTATAGCTACGACTTTCTTCAAACAAAAGAACTCTGTGTTTTGGTTTAATAGCTTTCCCTTGTCTTGTAGCCGCCCTGAGAAGAAAAGTTATTCGTGAGAAAAAAAAATCCACGTGAAAGTGATTGAAAAAAAAAATCCCATTAATTAACAGTTTTAAGTCCGTACACATCATCAATATTGCATACCGCTTAAGTTGGTTGGTTGGTTTCTACGTTTCTAATCCAAAGATATAATGCTTCAAAGCAACCCGTTTTAAAAAAAGGCAATTTCATAGTTAAAGACCCAATACATTCTTGTAGGAACCTGCCCCCTTATGAACCGATCCTTCAAACATGTTCGCTACTATGTCAAGATAAGAAATTCGGATAAATACCGTGGCATCGCGCTGCCTGGCAGCGTACGGCAAGACTGCTCAACCAAGGGCATATACACAACAGTCGATGGAATCCCAGAAAATTATATAGGTCGTTGAAGTGTGATCGTGGCGCGTCAGTCTATGTCTGTTTACAATTTCTCAGCACGATATGATACGGACAGATCATAAGATAATTTTGATGTGTAGCTATTATTGTAACAGTTGGTTTTTGTCGTTTTCATGGTTTCACTATTGATGCTCATTTCCACGTTAATCAAGCACTGTACTGTCAGCCGATAGCATATACCTATTTGTTAGCTAAAGTTAAGCTCGTCGACTCGATCATGGCGCACCGTCAAACTTACCGCTGTGACCGGCGACATTGTTCAGCCACGGTACACTATTAATTGAAATTTGACTATAACAGCAACGAGTGCGCGGATGCGCGGGAGGGGGAGGGCGGACATGCATGCGCATTGCTGAGGCATTCGTGTACTCATATAAACAATTAGCTTACAAATATACGTAAACAAATACATCTCGCTGTTGTCACCGCGCACATATACAGCGGGATGTAATATTCTACTAATATTTTATGTGAAGAGGGAAGAGGGCATTTATTGATTCACACTACTAAAAGTGTACTTAACAACAGTAAAAGTGTAGATTAGTATTATATAATTTAAGATTCTGCCTGGCAGATAGCTAGCGGTAATACTAGCATTCGTCTACGACTCTACAACTATACGAGTATATGCACTATATACAAAGTTGCATATTGTCGTCGCGTTGTTTAGTAAACAGAGCTGAAGAAGCCGGCTGCCAGCGTACCGATTAACGATAACCTTAATTTTAGTGGTTTCAAAAATCGACCAGCGCACAGCGGCGGCAGCACCCTGTGCGCGCGCCGTCACCGCTGCGCACGCGCCGCGCCGGGTATAAACGCAGCGCGCGCCACTTCCTCGGCACAGTCGCAGCCGCTCGCTACACACAACATGATCGCACTCAAGAATACCATCATTTATTTCCTCCTTTTCTCCGTCGCCGTACTCGGTAAGATACTTCGTTTTATAATAAATTTATTATTAAATAAATGTGTAATTTGAATGAGGACAAAATTTAAATCTCGCTCAGGACAGATTTTAATATTTCATTTTTAAATAAATTTAGGAATTTAGACACTCCTTCAAATGAAAGTTAGGTCAGGAACAATCGGCTTGTCAGTGTTTTGTTTCAGTAGGAGTAGCGGCAGCAACCGGTTGCACATTGCGTATACTCAATGTGATTTATTTCTAGGCAAGCACAAAAAGATGAAGCCCAAGAAGTTCGTGTCGCCGACCACAAAAGGCATCCAATGCTATAACTGCCTGTCTTTTGACCACCCCGGCTGCTGGGACCCTGACCACCCCGACTACGCCAACATAACGGTGAGCGCTCGCACCGCCACACACCCCGGCCCACCCCGCTCGCACCCCACTGACCACCTCTCTTCGTGCAGGTCCCCAACATCGACTGCTACATCCCCGGAATGGCGTTCCTGTGCATCGTCATCACCTCCGAGTCCGCTAAGCTAGGTGAGTGTGTTGTGTTGTGCCTTGTGTCGCGCGCTGTACTGTGTATAACACGCTTCCGTGTTGCAGTTGAGACGGGGCAGGAGATCGGGCCAGTGCGCGCGCGCACCTGCGTCCCCGCCAAGGACTTCTCCAAGAAGACGGTGTCGTACTCCATGTGCAGTAAGCTCAGCAAGGAGCTGTCGGCGTCCGAGATTTTTTCGCGCATTGCCGTTAGCCGGCCGCAGTGCACGCTCTGCAAGAAGCACCTGTGCACCGACGCCACGCACTGCTAGCGAGCTATGTCTGGGGCCCGCAGGGCTCTGGGGCCCGCGGGTTTCGTTGTTTCTGTTACAATGGAAGCGTGTTCCGCAACATGTTTATTAAGCTACGGAAGCAGTTTCCATTCTATGAAATGCAAAAACGTATAGTACTTTGTTGTTTTGAAACTAACACACTTTGTTAAACTAATGGGAGTTGTTGGGTCAAGGGACGTAGTTTCGTTTGTTTTTTTTTTATATTTCAAATATTATTTTAATAAACTATTGAGATTATTGTGTTGTTTGAATTATTTGTTTACGTTAGAAGAATGTGTAAACACTGAACACTCGTATAACAGTTGCGTTCACGCGTGCCACAATATCACAATGCATAGTATGTACCTTCTCGAGCATGTGGTAGACATCAGCCAGGTCGACGCCGGGATAGGGCGACATGCCGTACGTGGCGATCTCCCACAGCAGGATGCCGAAAGCCCACACGTCGGACTTAGTGCTGAAGGTGTTGTAGGCCAGCCCCTCGGGCGCCGTCCACTTGATGGGGAACTTGGCTCCCGCATGTGCCGTATACGTGTCGTCGCGCATGAGGCGCGCCAGTCCGAAGTCCGCCACCTTCACCAGGTGGTTCTCGCCCACAAGGCAGTTGCGCGCTGCCAGGTCCCTGCAACCAGAAAGTACGTGTCAACACTGATCCGGTCCCCAGTCACCAGTCGCAACGCATCTTGTGCTTAACTCTTACACTTGCAACTCTACCCGAAACTTGGTTTTTAATCGTACATAATAAATGTTTATTCTTACAAAGTTCAAAAGATTGACAAATGGTAAATAAACCATGAGGTTTATTTAACTGCACACGCGGAAACAAAAGCTCCGCCCAGTACCATGTTATTAACTGACTTCAAAAAAGAGGATGTTATATTTCGGACTGTTATCATTATTAAAAATGTCGCTCACTGAGTAGAAATTCTATTCCGATAGCCATAAGTTAAGCTACCATGAAATTATAATAATTGGTAACATTTCACAGTGTCAGCTATAACATTACATATGCGACGACACATTGCATAGCTATTGTTAGTATAGTCTAGTCAGTCCTAGGATTTATGTTGTGTAAATATTGTTATGATCTGATGATGAACTACGAATATATGGAACTGAACTCCTCAAAGAATCATAGCAGAACTGTCGTAACAAGTAAAATTGCAATTTGTGTAATACTGTAGTATATATTTAATATCGTAAAAACGACAAATTCAAGTTTTTCGTAAAGATGCTCATTTTTTTTTCTAAATATTTGTCGGTAGGTTTCATGTACCACCACAGGCTGTAGCCGAGCGGGGTCAAGTCACTCGACCTCGGCGGACAGTGTATCCAAATAGCAAAGAGGAATTGATCGCAGTGTAAGGGATGTAAGGGGATGTCATGCGTGACACGGAGCAGAAAACTAATTTTATAGCACAATTTTGACAATTTCAATGCAATGTATTATATTGTTCCGCAGCTAATTATTCCCGCCTTTAATGTACAGCTGTAGTTTAACCAAGATGGCCGCCATACACTGTCACGGTTGAGTGTACCTGTTGACAAACCCTACAGCTACAATATAGTTACGGTTCGGTGGCTACTGTTGCTTGTCGTAGCTAATTAAGACGCCGTACCATCCAAGCTGGTTATAACATAAATCGATAGTTTTTCACCATTTCATGTAATGGTTAAGTAACTTACAAGTGTTGAAGTTTGCATCTCCAAACAAATGGTTTGCGCAGTCGATAAGAACACATAAACAGTGTAGTGGCGATTGCGCGTTACGTTATGTTTAGTGCAGCCGGCGGCGCGCGCCGCTTGCGCAACCATCCACACCACACTCCCTCACCACACTCTGACACGGTCATGTTATCCTATTAAGGCATACGCATCACCGATTTAACCGATACGTGTCGTTTAACTTCCACCTAATAATAGTAATAATACATGGTTACCGGAGGGGTTTTTTTTAATGGGTGGAAAAATCATCTTATGACAAATCCCGCTCTTGGGCGGGCGGGATTTAGTGTCAGACTTTTACTGACTAAAAATCAACTCCTGTTCCTTCTTTGCCTTCGTCCCAGGGCCACGGGTTTCGCTTTCACACTACCCGTGGATGGTTACCGGAGGGGTGAAAGTAACTTATTTAGTCCCGAGAAGGGCCAATGCGTAGCGACGGCGCCAATAGTCCGACAAGTGTTTATGATTTAGACAGTAAAAGGATTTATACTACTGCTTTAGCCTCCTCTCTTATGAAATTAGGAGTTAAATTCGTATTTGAATCTAATGAACTCTTTGTGTTAATAAACATCTCTGCTATACGGAAGTATATAAAAACTCTAAAATACGAAAAAAACAAATGAAAATTATACTACCACTTCCCATATATTGATTTTTTTTTTGTTCAACCGGTCATTCAATTAAATCGACTTAGGAGTCGGAAATTTGCACTTGGTGTAATGATGTAGGGAAAAACTGTAAATTTTTGAGGGCACATTCTGAAGGATTACTATAAAAATAAGCGACGACCTTTAGAAAACGTTTTCCGGTTTTAGTCATATAAATATCATCAGCTTGAAAGTGTGCAGAGCAGATAAACGGATATTTTGTAGGAAACTACGTGTTTTCACTTCTATCTTCCTGAATTTTTTTTATCCATTCTTCCCTTATCGGCTGACCAAAGTGAACCACCCGAAATATAATTGTAGTGTATGAAGGACGAAATCTCAATGACAGCAATGCAATATCACACATGCACGTAATATCTAGGTAGGTAGGTACGTAATACCTAAGTGCTAACGAATGACAGATGGCTTAGCGACAAAACTTACCGATGAAAACCGATACCCGATGATTTACTGATATTTCTTGCTGAGTTTTTACAGTACTTATCGAAAAACACACGTCATCATATATTTTTTTTTGACGGAATTCGTTGATATTATTGATACAAAAAAGAAAAAACCATTGAATAAAATATTCAAAAAAAAAGCAAGCCGGTAATAAAACATCATGCAAAGTCTGTGTTCATTAAACCAGTTGTAGGTAAAAACCTAGTTTTTGTGGGAACTAGCATCTGCATGTTTTAATCTATGATTGTAAAATGGGAAGGCTTTTTAATAAAATATTTTCTAATATACTATTACGATATTAGAAGCTAGTAAACAACCAGTAATGTACTAGCTTCTGACCTTTTGTTAGTCCCCATGTAGGCCTATGTGATTTTTTTTTTTTAATTTTACTTACAGAACTACAGAATTATTATTTACGTCCAGATTCACTTTGGTTTGAATTTATAAGCGCCGCTCATCAAACCTGCACTAATGTCCTCAATATCAACATGATTGTATGAACTGCAATCCACCTGAGTAGATTGAAGAGAGTGTACGGCACGAGTAATCTAGTGCGAAGTTATTATTTTTCATTTTCATAATTGTAAAAAACAATGGTAAATATTTTCCCCCAAAAGTGTAAGAATAAAATAAAATCAAAAGGTACCTAGTTAAAATGAACCCAAACATTTACTACGGTAATTTGATAAATATTAATTTAAATGAAACAATTTAAAAAACCAAAATTCTTATCAAGTTTGTTGATATGAAAATGAAATTGTTCTTATTTATTTATAATAAGCACAGTCACCTCCAATTCAAATAAACTTACATCTAAAATTCGTATTTCAGTCACCATGCAAAAACAGGTGCAGGACATTGACCAAATGAATATTAGAGACAAACACAAAATAAAATGCGTATGCTTTTAACTTTATTGAGATAATAGTTTAATTTTTCATTTTCTCATAGACAAAAGAAGATTGAAGCTTAACCTTAATCTTACAAACATCTAACTTATTATTTTATGATCAGCACATCGACTATAAAAAATAGCTTATCACTTAATATATAATTATATATACATATATATATTTTTAAGAGTAGAAATATTTCGTTATGACTTTCATTATTGTCAGTGCAGCTATGCAGACGTCGACACACTGACGAATACAATGTTTGCATATATATCTTCTTCTCTTATCTCGTAGACTGAGACGCAACACATCGGATTCGGATTAACTCAAGACGGTTGAAATGGCGATAGTTCACCTGAATAACTTATAACTCACGGATTTCCTTCAAGTTGAAGGGCAAAATGTACAAATCCGTGATAAGACCTGTCATACGGTATGGATGACATCTGAATGTTGGACTGTGAAGGACAGATGGAAATATACTGCGTTTCATCCATGTCAACATTGTCATATTCGCTAGATGGATGAAACGCATGTCACTAAAAGAGTTAGAGAGTATAAATGTGGATGGATGGAGACGAGGCCCAAGAAAAGATGGTTCATCATTCTTGGTAATGGAACATATTGTTGTTAAAAGGTTTTATCATCATCACAATAATATGGCTCAGTCGCTCCTTGATAGCATCGCTTAGTGGGATGTAAGCTATCAAGGAGCGACTGAGCCCCTCACTGAAATCGGATAATGTCCACGTTGTACTCCGCTGGCTAATTGGGGAACTTCCATAAAGTTTCGAGCATACACTCGGTTAATCTATTTGTTAAAACATTGCTCAATAGTAAAAAAAAAAGTAAGTAAATAATCTGTTTGCCTACCGCTTAAAAAGTTGTTTTGATTTTACAACCCTATTCGTTTAAAAATTATCAGTATGGATTTAAGCTGAAGTTGCGTAATTATTTTGTTAACAATAAGCAGAGTCATCTCAAATACCTCTTTCCAATGCTTTGCCGGCCATATCTAGTTTAAGCTGATGAATGATTGACGTGTAAAAGTGACACTATTCGAACTACTGACCACCGAAATCTTAACATCCCTAAAAACATGCATTGAATTAAGCGAATTAAAAGAAGCTCTAGTACTCATAAAAACCACGTAATGTCGGTTCTAATTGTGAGTGACCAGTACGACCAGCTGAAAAGTGAACTCGATAGCAAATGTATCGGCGAAATATTCGTTTAAGGGCCGTAAAAAAAAAATGTTCCATCTTTTCTTTGGAGAGGGATCTCCAACCGTCCACATGTATACTCATAACTCTTCTAGTACGAGTAACATGCGTTATATCCCTCCTCTACACATGAATATAGCAACAAGGTTTCCCTTTCAACTTTTCAGTTACTGGCGCCACTTTCAAAGTTCCTCTAATATACTCATTTCTCTATTCTCGTCATACCACACACCCATATCGACATTCGCATCTCCTCAAGAAAAATGACAAATATAAAAAATAATAAGTTATACATGGTGCCTTTTGTAGCTTTCAAGTCCCGTAAGGCATCGATCTGTTTGCTTTGTTGCGCTTCTGTCGAGCGGCGGCTTGTCCTCGCGAGTGGGGGGCATCCTCATGGCACACGATGCGGATTGCATGTCATTGGTTTTATGACTTTTTTTTTTTCAATTGTAAACTATAAAATATTGTTACGTACGCGGGTAATACATGTAGACTTTATTTACCACAAATAATAACAATTTTCCACACAACAAAAGCCAATCACTATACACTAGGATCCATTGAACTATCGCAGGGGTCGTTAGATAATATCACTTACGCAGCAGAAATCAAACTGACGGTCGGGGAGCTCTTATTTATTGGTAAATCAGGATAATTCTAAATACATACGTTTGAAGGCCACTCTAGAACAATGTAGTCGTATCGCGGGTTAATAAATCATTACTATCACAAACATGTAATTTTCCAGAAGCTCCGACTTTAGGCATTCGACTCTATTGAATAAGACAGAAGGTCCAAATTCCTTTATCAACTAATAATAATAAAGTACTTACGAGACTTTGAAATGTGAACCTAAGTGGAATGTGCTAGACCTAGGTACTTACTAATAACTACGATTCCAGAACCTTCACTCAGCAATGCGCTTTAATTGGTGATTTCGGCCGAGATATGACTTGTTAAATTTTCACAGTGTAACAATATATTTTAAACTGCTGTCTATGTAGACCAAGGTCGTCATGGTTTCGTGTGTCAACAGGTACTTTGAAAAAATTCGCTACGTATCACATAAATCTTAGAATGCTTCAAATTTATTCTTAAAAAGTCTAGCTATTAGCTAACTTAGAATGAGAGAAAAAAGATATTGCACATAAAATTGTAATTGAGGAAATGTCACCTGATCATGTAATATCATGTGACATCCACAAACCCGTACCGAGCCAGCGTGCTGAATTACGGCCCATTCACTCTTTCTAGAGAGGAGGCCTGCGTCCCAACAGTGGAAACATTATGCTATGCACCTAATCATAAACGCGGTGTTATGGTGTAGATACGCAGCGTTATTTTGACTGAAAACTGATTTCTTGCTTTCAAGCCAGAATATTGTGTGCACCACCGGTTCTAATTTATTATTATAGACTACTAAATATGCTCATACAGAATTAACAAATACTGTCATAGTTACACGGACTTCACCATCACCGACATATTGATGTCTGTTTAGTCAAGAATTGGTGTAATGCTGCCGCACAGCACGGGGTCGAGGGGGGCGTTGGGTGTACCTGTGTATAAAGGAGCGGCTCTCCAGGTAGCTCATGCCTGATGCGATCTGCGTAGCCATGTACATGAGCACGACGGCGCCGGGCACGGCGTCGCGAGAGCCGGCGCGCAGGTAGTCCAGCAAGTTGCCGCGCGACATGAACTCCGTGAGGATGTAGAAGGGCGGCTCGCGTGTGCACACGCCCAGCAGCTGCACCAGGTTGGGGTGCCGCATCTCCTTCATGATGGCCGCCTCCTCCAGAAAGTCCTTCAGCGCCATCGTATCATCCTTGAGAGTCTTCACCGCCACCTAACAAACACACAACAGTCCAGTCAACAGGACAGTATACGTTACTATAACATGTCGCAAGTCCTCTCGTAGCGTACTATTGTGACAATAAGCGTCCCTGTTATCTTGAACTTCAGCCATCGCCAACTGCTTCGTTTCGGAGCAACAACTTCTAACGCAGCACTTTAAGCAGCTGCCTATCTATATGTCACATTATATTTATCTGCCAGCTACGTTGCGGTCGGCCTCTAGTCGGAACGTGAGCAGCTGCCTATCTATATGTCACATTATATTTATCTGCCAGCTACGTTGCGGTCGGCCTCTAGTCGGAACGTGAGCAGCTGCCTATCTATATGTCACATTCCATCTATCTGCCAGCTACGTTGCGGTCGGCCTCTAGTCGGAACGTAAGCAGCTGCCTATCTATATGTCACATTATATTTATCTGCCAGCTACGTTGCGGTCGGCCTCTAGTCGGAACGTGAGCAGCTGCCTATCTATATGTCACATTCCATCTATCTGCCAGCTACGTTGCGGTCGGCCTCTAGTCGGAACGTGAGCAGCTGCCTATCTATATGTCACATTCCATCTATCTGCCAGCTACGTTGCGGTCGGCCTCTAGTCGGAACGTGAGCAGCTGCCTATCTATATGTCACATTCCATCTATCTGCCAGCTACGTTGCGGTCGGCCTCTAGTCGAAACGTGAGCAGCTGCCTATCTATATGTCACATTCCATCTATCTGCCAGCTACGTTGCGGTCGGCCTCTAGTCGGAACGTAAGCAGCTGCCTATCTATATGTCACATTATATTTATCTGCCAGCTACGTTGCGGTCGGCCTCTAGTCGGAACGTGAGCAGCTGCCTATCTATATGTCACATTATATTTATCTGCCAGCTACGTTGCGGTCGGCCTCTAGTCGGAACGTGAGCAGCTGCCTATCTATATGTCACATTCCATCTATCTGCCAGCTACGTTGCGGTCGGCCTCTAGTCGGAACGTAAGCAGCTGCCTATCTATATGTCACATTATATTTATCTGCCAGCTACGTTGCGGTCGGCCTCTAGTCGGAACGTGAGCAGCTGCCTATCTATATGTCACATTCCATCTATCTGCCAGCTACGTTGCGGTCGGCCTCTAGTCGGAACGTGAGCAGCTGCCTATCTATATGTCACATTCCATCTATCTGCCAGCTACGTTGCGGTCGGCCTCTAGTCGGAACGTGAGCAGCTGCCTATCTATATGTCACATTCCATCTATCTGCCAGCTACGTTGCGGTCGGCCTCTAGTCGGAACGTAAGCAGCTGCCTATCTATATGTCACATTCCATCTATCTGCCAGCTACGTTGCGGTCGGCCTCTAGTCGGAACGTAAGCAGCTGCCTATCTATATGTCACATTCCATCTATCTGCCAGCTATGTTGCGGTCGGCCTCTAGTCGGAACGTGAGCAGCTGCCTATCTATATGTCACATTCCATCTATCTGCCAGCTACGTTGCGGTCGGCCTCTAGTCGGAACGTGAGCAGCTGCCTATCTATATGTCACATTCCATCTATCTGCCAGCTACGTTGCGGTCGGCCTCTAGTCGGAACGTAAGCAGCTGCCTATCTATATGTCACATTCCATCTATCTGCCAGCTATGTTGCGGTCGGCCTCTAGTCGGAACGTGAGCAGCTGCCTATCTATATGTCACATTCCATCTATCTGCCAGCTACGTTTCGGTCGGCCTCTAGTCGGAACGTGAGCAGCTGCCTATCTACATATGTCACATTCCATCTGTCTGCCAGCTACGTTGCAGTCGGCCTCTAGTCGGAACGTGAGCAGCTGCCTATCTATATGTCACATTCCATCTATCTGCCAGCTACGTTGCGGTCGGCCTCTAGTCGGAACGTGAGCAGCTGCCTATCTATATGTCACATTCCTTCTATCCGCCAGCTACGTTGCGGTCGGCCTCTAGTCGGAACGTGAGCAGCTGCCTATCTATATGTCACATTCCATCTATCTGCCAGCTACGTTGCGGTCGGCCTCTAGTCGGAACGTGAGCAGCTGCCTATCTATATGTCACATTATATTTATCTGCCAGCTACGTTGCGGTCGGCCTCTAGTCGGAACGTGAGCAGCTGCCTATCTACATATGTCACATTCCATCTATCTGCCAGCTACGTTTCGGTCGGCCTCTAGTCGGAACGTGAGTAGCTGCCTATCTACATATGTCACATTCCATCTATCTGCCAGCTACGTTGCGGTCGGCCTCTAGTCGGAACGTGAGCAGCTGCCTATCTATATGTCACATTCCATCTATCTACCAGCTACGTTGCGGTCGGCCTCTAGTCGGAACGTAAGCAGCTGCCTATCTATATGACACATTCCATCTATCTGCCAGCTACGTCATGGAGCGACTGCCTATCTGACCTTAAAACTACTACCTAAATACTTGGGTATCTTTTTTTTTTGCAGGTTGGAAAATCATTCAGTGACACCCCTCGCTCTTGGACGGAGCGTGAGGGCACGTCAGAGTTTTCTTGATTTTAGTCAATAAAAGTCTGACACGCTCCCATTCCTGTTCATTCTTTGCCTTCGTTCCAGGGCCAAGTTTTCCTTTCAGAAACAAACCCTTGGCCCCAGTAGGCTTCGACCCTGCTGGGCCCTCGAGGCGCGCGTGGGACAGTATGCGCCGTCGACGACTTGGGCTCGGTCTCGGTTACCAGACGGTCAGACGGTGAGCTATCCATTGCTCGCCATCCGAAAGCCCGCGCTTACGGTGACCAGGAATCGGGATCGGTATACGGCGGTTGGGGCGTGAGGGCCGCTCCCCCACGCGTGCATTTGCGGCCTCCTTTGCTAGCATTACTGCTTCGCAAGAGGAGGCGACCGCCTGCCACTTTTCCTCGCTTCGGACCATGGCTTGTATCAAGGCCAGGAGCAAGCGCTAGTTGCCCCACGGGGATACGGCGGTGCTCTGCCCAAGCGAGACACACCTCTACCGTGTGCTCCACCGTGTCCTCCTGGCCGTCCACACAATGGTGACACCCAGGCTAGGGTGTTTCATATTTTGTCGATTTTCATTCGACTTTGCTCCAAATCTTGATACCACTCTTCCAGTGTTCATGTACCAAAAATCACCATAATCGGTTATTATTTAGAGGTTGCGCAACGCCAATAAAGTTTTTTCTTACAATTGGTACGTCATCAGTTTAGGGTAAATTTTTAATATCTTTTACAGTGGTGTGTAGTAAAGGGCCATTACACCACTCGATATTCAGACAGCCGTAGTCTATGTAGCGTCACACAAGAAAAAGAGCAACTTACGCCAATGTTGTATAAAGGAATGAAACAGAACGATGATATACATAGATAAACATAGACTAAGACTGTGTGAATATAGAGTGGTGTAATAGGCCCTTAAGTGTTACTAGTGTTTCACAGTGAAC
The DNA here is from genome assembly GCA_949316375.1 of Mythimna vitellina. Classification (NCBI taxonomy): domain Eukaryota; kingdom Metazoa; phylum Arthropoda; class Insecta; order Lepidoptera; family Noctuidae; genus Mythimna; species Mythimna vitellina. The sequence goes on from OX438684.1 coordinate 39,666,288, forward strand.
CAGTTAAGCATATTTAGACTTTAAAATTAGTAAAAATGATTATTGATTCGGTTACTTGTTAAGATACCTTATGAAGACTTCTTGGGAGTTAGGCTTCCTTCCAGAGGACAAGTGTTGTTAGTACTTATTCAGCACTACAAAGAAATTAAAAAAACTGTTGTTCTGACCTCGGATGTGTGCTGTTCAGCAACGTCGTGGTGGACATTTGAACGATTTTATACATACGTATAAATTAAATTATTGTACCCAGCGGTCGCTTTTCTCTGCAGATTTCTGATTAATCTCACTTTTTTGGTTTTTAAATTTATCAATCATCTTAAAGAGACGCCTCCTCGTCGTCCTTTGTTTTTTTTCTAGCATTTTAAGTAAATAATTATGACAGTTATCTTTTATCATTAATTTTATAACTGTTTCTCAATTTGCATAAAATATCCTTACCAAATACACTATATGGTTTTTATTTAACAAGTGGTTAATATTTAACTCTGAACAGAGATAATTTGAGGGTTACAATTTGTTGAATTTCCGTACTATTGAGTTCTAACGCAATTTTGTTAATATTTTCTATATTGCATCGATGTCTTTCAAACGAATAGAAAAAATTCAATGATATCTCATACACAATTTGTTTTATATAAATTTAAAGGTAAGAAATGTGTATTGTAATGTATTTCATAAATAAACTTACTAAAATAATATATTTTTTTGGTTTTATACATGAATTGTTAAATAATGTGCCATCTTTCGATGGCCAAACTCTAGAAGATGTTGACAGAGAGCAGGAAGGTGAGTAGCGGATCTCTTAGCCGGCTACTAGTAGATGTTGATAGAGAGCAGGAAGGTGAGTAGCGGGTCTCTCAGTTAGCTACTAGTAGATGTTGATAGAGAGCAGGAAGGTGAGTAGCGGATCTCTTAGCCGGCTACTGGTAGATGTTGATAGAGAGCAGGAAGGTGAGTAGCGGATCTCTTAGTTAGCTACTAGTAGATGTTGATAGAGAGCAGGAAGGTGAGTAGCGGATCTCTTAGCCGGCTACTAGTAGATGTTGATAGAGAGCAGGAAGGTGAGTAGCGGATCTCTTAGCCGGCTACTAGTAGATGTTGATAGAGAGCAGGAAGGTGAGTAGCGGGTCTCTTAGTTAGCTACTAGTAGATGTTGATAGAGAGCAGGAAGGTGAGTAGCGGATCTCTTAGCCGGCTACTGGTAGATGTTGATAGAGAGCAGGAAGGTGAGTAGCGGGTCTCTTAGTTAGCTACTAGTAGATGTTGATAGAGAGCAGGAAGGTGAGTAGCGGATCTCTTAGCCGGCTACTGGTAGATGTTGATAGAGAGCAGGAAGGTGAGTAGCGGATCTCTTAGTTAGCTACTAGTAGATGTTGATAGAGAGCAGGAAAGTGAGTAGCGGATCTCTTAGCCGGCTACTAGTAGATGTTGATAGAGAGCAGGAAGGTGAGTAGCGGATCTCTTAGCCGGCTACTAGTCGATGTTGATAGAGAGCAGGAAGGTGAGTAGCGGATCTCTTAGCCGGCTACTGGTAGATGTTGATAGAGAGCAGGAAGGTGAATAGCGGATCGTATAACGCTGCTGTCGAACATTCTTTAAAAGAATTAATAAAAGACAAGTTATTTTGGGGGTTATTTGCTTCGAAATTGATATCAATACTCCTTAGTAGTTATTTTTGATTTGAACGGCTTTCCATTAAGAAGTAAATACAATTTCGTACAACAACTGTCGAAATACGAAACAGATGTCGGACTTGCACTCACAACAGAAGCCAACAATTTGAGCAGGATTTGTAAAAATTATGAAAAAAATGCAATTTTTTTTTCCTAATAATACCCACGTACGAGACAGATTTTACCTTATAAGAGTGGGATAATATTTTTAATAGGTTTTTCGGGTATAATTTAAGCAAAAATATTTTTTAAATCATAATTTTGAATATTAGTCTTATGTGACTTGATTCACAATTCTAGCGAATTCACAAAGTTATAAAAAGATTTTTATGACATGTGGCACATCACTAGCAAGAGGATAAACTAGAGATTTTTTGAGGAAGTTGGAAGAGTCCGGTCGCTTTTGTTTATTTTTTTTAGCCATGTAGATAGATAACTCTAACATTCAATTTAAGTCCACAACTTTGCAAGTTAATTAAAAAAAAAACTAGATAGCTAATGTCACTAATTTTAAATTTAAAAGTACGCTAATACAATACACACCTAAATAAAATTAAAATTCAGAGTCAACGCCTTATATATTTTTTTAAATTTGTATTTGAATGAAAAATTTGGGTCTTATTTTCATAAAACACTAAAAAATCGATGAAAAAAATCCACAGGGCATGAGAAGTGTTTAGGGGTCAGAAAGGATAGCAGATGATCCCTCCCGTCGACAATATCAATTTGGCACACGATGCACCAAATACCCTGTTTATTAACGATTTGCCAAAATGCACTGAGCGTCAAACTGTTTTGTTTGCCGATGACAGTACACTTATTGTTCCATGAAAAAATATAGAAACTTACGAAGATTATATAAAAAAAGGCCATGTTTTGCATTATACTATATTTGGTTACTTAAAAACAAACTAAAAATTAAACCAACCAATTAACATAGACAAACCAAAGTTTTTGACATTTTATCAAAGAACAAAAAAATTAACTTGTGCAGTTGAAACAATAACCGAAACAAGCTGTGCTAGATTTTTGAGACTTCACTTGGACACTCACTTGAACTGGCAGTGTCCTGTAGAAACTGTTTGTAAAAAACTAAACCAGTACTCATGTGCACTCTATAATCTAGCAAAGATAGTGAGTCCGTTGTCCTTATATCTTATAAGGCCTATGTTGGAAGGAAATTCCAGTGACAAAGATATTGAAATTGGTGTGTTTAAGCTGAAATCAACTGGAAGTTGTGTTCCCTATATCAAAAAATTTAAACTCTTAACATTGCCCTTTATATACATTTTTGAGACAGCAGTATTTATCAGATCTAACTTGCATTTGTTTGAAACATTGAGATCTACGGGACACAGTAGGAATCTTTTAAAAAAAAGTTTTTTAGGAATGGCACTTAGGATGTATAATAAGACCCCAAGATAAAATAAAGAAATGAAAAATATACTTACATGATTTTAAAAAGGCATTCCTGGAGTTATTACATGATAAAGCATATTATACACCGATACGTCAAACAGTAGAGATATGGTATGGGGGCGTGGTTCTTGCGAACGTAACAAACCGGATATGTGCTTCTATGTGCTTGATGTCATTTTCGGTCATTAGTCAGATGTCTACTAGCGACGTCTTCTTTGCTTATATTTTTTTACAAAATATCGCGTTATTGAGTGGTTGTTTGCAAAAATAACAGCTATATTGTAAATCACACGAAAGATGGTATCTCATTTTATACGTAAGTACTAATTAAGGTATTTCCACCAAAAAATGTGTCAAATCAATATTTGAGTTGAGAACAAATATCATTGCTTGCTTAGTACAGATCGAGCAATTAATCAGCTGAATTAGTTGCGAGTATTTAACAGATACTCTCGCTCATACGACAGTTACGTGGTGCGGCCGCTAAAGGGTTTTGTTTGTTAGTGATGTGAGGTGCTGTTTGTGGTTATCGATATTTTGCACGATCCTACATAATACGATGTAAAAGGTGTTTATGTTAATTATTAATTATAAATAATGATAACGTTAATGGGAATGGCGACCACGTACCGGAAGGCGCAATGTTGGAAGGCCCGCTGCAAGGTGGACCGACGACCTGGTGAAGGTTTCCGAAGGGAATCCGATGGATACGAGACGCACAGGACCGTTCATTGTGGCGACTTTGGGGGAGGCCTATGTCCAAAAGTGGACGTCTATCGGCTGAAATGATGACGATGATGATGATGATGATGATGATGATAATGATGATGAATGATTAATTCTTACAGATATATTATTATAGAACAGTTCCCCCGCGTCTATTTTTTTGTCTATTCGCTATAAACTCAAAAACTACTAAACGGATTTTCTAGTGGTTGGGATTAATTTTCAAGAGAAAAAATATTTATAAAAAAAAGCTAAAATTATTCTTTTTGTTTGTTTGTTCTTCCTCTACATGATTTCTTGTAGTTATTTTATCTTATTCAATATCCCAAATATTCGGCGCCCTGGGCTTTTTATAATATTTTTCTCCAAGGTCAGTAGGCCTAAAATAATAAACTCATGTTTCTTTTTAACAACAAAATCTTGTAAACTAATATTATTGAAACACATATTTGGAAACTTCAGGAACCAGGCATTAAATAACAGATAAAAAGTAAAAATGTTGTAGGAAACTATTGATTTTTATTTTCTTATGATACTCCTACATCATTCATTTCATCAATATCAATCATATCAACTGTCGTTTATTTTAGATGTTTAGCTATACGAAGGATCCAAAAATAAAAGAAAAGAGGATGAATGAACAGTACAATACGCTCTTCTCACTTGAATCAATTGCTTCCAAGCTTTGAAGAAAGTTCGACGGCTCTTAGAATGGGCAGTTCCAACATTGAAGTTGCGAATGACTGACAAATTACTTTTTAAGTTTTAAATAATATTTACATTTTACTGGTCAGTAAATTGAATATCCGTTAAAACCCTGAAGTTTTACTTGTATTTTCCTAAATTCGAGAAGGTGATCTCCTTATAGCTGTAGTTTAGATTAACCAGCATTTTAAGTTACGATTAACTGGCCACTGAACAGCAGTTCCTTCCAAGCGTGATATATAAATGAAGTTAGTTAATAATTTAATATTAACTACATAAAAGCTTTATACAATTCTTAAAAATGTTCGTGGTTGTTAGATTTCCATGAATGAAGTTAACTGCTACTGTTTTCAAGAACTATAAATTCGGATTGGATCGCGTCCACAAAATCGAATTAATTTTGATATTAACAGTTAATATTCCTATTTATGATTATGAATTTAGATAAAATTTCGTTCTTATAAAGTTACTTTTTCTGTTATACTTCTCTTAACACAAAATTTATAGATTTTTTTCAGTCAAGATAATTTTTAGGAAAGACAGGAGATATTATAGGTATAGGGGGTCCTTTCCCACGAAGGTGGTGTCGATCTTGGATGTGTTTGTAGACTCATGTACACTTCGTTCCTGTGTAAGAGCCAGGTATTTTCTATGACACAGTGTTCCGAGTTTGAACACATGGAACAAAAAGTCACCAAACATACAATACATCAAAGATTGTCTTGGTGAGATAGAACACTTGCAACTATCGATATATTTGAATGTGATATATTATCGATTTGGTTTGTGGTAAAGTCAGTCCTAGTGTTCTTGATAGATATAGTTTTTGATTTTGTGTTAGTAAAATAATTGGGCGGGGTTATTTGTGCTTAAAACATATCTTTACTGTTTGACATATCTGTGCGCTGAACGAATACTTAACTGACACACTTTGACTGCCACTTTTTTATGTTTGTTTATTTAGTTTTTTAGTTTACTATTGACATAAAAAATTATTAATTTTATATTTTATTAGAGATCTTTTTGTGTATTGACATATTGAATATGAATAATTGAAATGTAATTTTTGTTTGTTTTGTGTATTGACCTTTTGACATTTAATGGTTTAAATGTAATATTATTTTTATATTGATTTTATTGCCATAATAACGTTTGAATATTTGTTATAATTAGCATGCATGCATAAAATATTTGTACGTCGATGATGGCTAGACGTTTCTTAATAATTAGAACATCTGTACGTAACCCAACTATGTTTAACAAATAAAAAATATTTGCATTTTTATTTGTTTTTGTCTTATACTTCAAGCGAAAAAGAATTTGTCTGATTTCTGCCCTTACCTTACTTTGAAGGTAAAATTTGCAAGGGCTGTGGCCATTCTTGTTTGCATTTACAGAAGCATAATTATGTAATTTGTTGTAATCGGAATAACGTACAAATATTATGTGGAACATATATGAATTGAATCACTCCCACCGACTAAAGAAGTGTTCATCAGCACTATTCTCATAAAACAATTTCGTGCAATAAGAAACTTGGTGTACATTTGGCGTCAAGTAATCAACGTAAGTTAGTAGATGTAGTTAGTAGGTAGTGGGTGTGAGTAATAGACTGACGGTGATGTTGCCGCGCTTCCAGGCGGCCTCGTACACGTCGCCGTACTGGCCGCCGCCCAGCTTGTGCTTCATGACGATGTCGGTGCGGTCGATCTCCCAGTGGTCGGGCGGCGCCAGCGGGAACACGGTGGGCTTGTTGCGCTTGGGCGCGGGGTACAGTAGCTGCGTGATGAGCCCGTCGCCCACCAGCGAGTGGTGGTGCACCAGCTCCGCCAGCGTGCCGAACTTGGACTCGGACGTCACGTACACCTGCAACAAGAGCGCGAGTAAGTCGCAGCAGTCGCACGCGCGCACGCATCGTACGCAGTTGGCTGCTCTACCTTGCCATCCGAGTCCTCGTTGATGCGGTAATGGTAAACGCGGCCCTCGTAGCGCAGCGAGATGCTGCGTTGCCCTGGGCTGGACTCCGACTCACGCACCTGCAACACGACACACCGCACGCCTTACTGAGTGCGACAAGTGAATGTAGCCAGCCTGCGCCTCCGACTATAGACGGCCACAGAACACGACCACGTCTCGTTCTACACAAGTAGCACGCGACCTCGTGAGACTATCTAACACAACCCTATAAAAGCTATTTACTCGTTGCCGCCTGCCTAAACTACAAAATAACATATTTACTTGAATACCTATTATTATATAATGAAAAATCTATTAAATTCAAATTTTAAATTTAACAAATAGTAATTTTCAAAGGAAATGTTCTACTATTAGAAGAAGCTATTATTATTATGATAAAAGGAAGTTAAATCAAAATCTTTTTCGATAACTATTTTGTTAGAATCTTAGCTGGCTTGTATATTTTGTTTATTCATTCTATTAGTATTTTATACGTTCGTAAGCAGTAGTATTCGCCATTGACAATTAATGACTAGCCTTCTCCATTCCAGAACCTTGAAGACCTCCTCCATTATAGTCGTGAACTGTTTCAGACAAATGACGTGTAAACCTGAACGTGTACTGTAAAAGGATAGGTTTCGTGGTCTGTTACTGAAGCCGGACTGACATGCTGGCGTTTTTGTACAAACACTTCAGTATTTTGTACCGATAATAATCAACCTGAGACCGTCGGAGAGACCGCAATACAGCCCAAGTCTCGATCGAGTTAAAGGCTTTATGGTAGTCTTTAAATGTGTGTGGTCCACGGTGTTGAAATCTTTACGGAATCCGACTGTTCAGGAGGTTGGTTGAACATGCACGCGAGGCGGTTCGTAATGACTCTGGAAAACAGCTTGTAGACATGGGTTAGAAGTGAATTGGGCCTGTAATTCTTAAGCAGGGCATTGTGACCCTTCTTAAAAAAGAGTATTCTACCACACCTCTGATCCGTGTCTGTGGTGTCTTTCCCTCGAGTATGACGGAATCCAATAGCTTCTAAAGAGCCTCGAGGGCCAGTTTTCCATCTGCCTTCAGTAGTTCGGCCGTAATGCTGTTCTCACCCGTCGCCTTGTTGTTTTTCAGCTGCTTCAGAGCCATCCTAATCTCGTACAGGCTGATGTCCGGGATATTTTCCGTATATTATCGAGTCAATCTAACTCTTGGGTCGTTTGCTAGATTTGCAGCGGGTTTAGTGATTGACGTGTACAACTGTCCATAATATACCTCGATCTCTTCCCGAAGGTCCGATTTGACGGACACAATGGAAGAGTCATATACTCTACCATTGTTAGTCTTCAATTTCATGAGCTGGCTCTGCCCATTAGACAGATCTCGAGCAAACATTTTGCAGCCCATATTTCGCTCAATCGCGTCCTTAATCCTGTCGGTATTAAAGAGAGAGTTGGATCAGAGAAACTCTTGTTCTTATTTGTACGGTGAGTCTTGAAAATCTTAGACCCGACTGTATGGACAGTTCTCAACCTCATGATATAGCATATCAAGATGGGCAAGCCAAATCAATGAACACTGCTTTTAACGTTATGAACAATTAAACGAACGATTCTTTTATTATAATTATGGTCAAACAAGGTTGATCATATCGTAAAATATTTATATTGTCTACCGGAAGAGCTTAGATTCTCAAAAATATGGCCTGGTTGAGAAGATCCGTCAATATCTGACATCGTGTCGTGGTAATAATTAAAATGGAATTTGTGGACTGAGGTATCCGCTCTCGCCGCCACGTGTGCGATGCTTTCTTATTAGTTCTTTTCTTGTCAGAAATTGAAGGGACACATGGATAACCAAGACTCTGAAACAAGGATGTTGTGGATGCTCTTCCAGTGCAAGGTAGCAAGCATCTGAAGAGTAATGCGCCAGAACACTTAGGGCATTTGTCTGGACTACCTATATTAAAATTCTAAGAAACTTTAAAAAAAACCGAGCTGTCATTACAGCAAGCTGACCAAAACTTTCAGTTTCGCCATTGTATACTCACATCGACTGTAAATAACAAATTTAACTATATACCTACAAAACAGGGAAATTTTTTCACCACCATACTTTTCAGAAATGATTTAGAATCGATAACCTCGTCAACAATGAAATAAAAAAAGTTTTTTTACATGTTTTTCACTATTGTCCGCTACTAAAATCACAACGTGTGTAATAAATGCAGTTCAACAATAGGTTGTTGAACTTGATTACACACGCGCTTATCTTATAATTTGGCAACGCACGCAAACAAACACGCACTACGCACCCCTCTCTCACACACGCCGGCTTTTGTTTAGTTGACCGTGACCCAGATATTTGCTAACGTGTGCCATTTTTTTATCGCTCTCAGTAGATTTTCGCTCCTGAATTCCGGTCGATCATCATCGCACGACATGGCGACTTTTTATGCTAATGTAGAGTATTATGATGAAATGGTCAGATGGTCTTTTAAGTGGTGAAAGTTTAAATGGTGCGAAAAGAATATATCGATCGTAAAGGAAGTTTACCGCGTTTACAAAGACGAGGAATTAATTCGCGAGTGCCTATTAGACAAACGATTTTAGCAGCAAATCAAAGGTTGTTAGATCATGGGCAGTTTACGACACTAGATTGCAACAAGTTGTAGCGATTATAGCGAGATAACACCAGCTGATTTATTAGACAAGTTGCCACTTTCATACTTAAACAACTATTATTATCAGCATGACGGGGCACCACCATTACACAAGTGCAGTGCGTGACTTTTTAAATAATAAGTACGGTGATAGATGGATTGGGCGCGGAGGGCCTGTGCATGGCCTCCCAGGTCACCAGACTTTACTCCGCTCGATTTTTATTTATGGGACGAATTCAAAAGACGTGTTTACGTTGAAGTGGCACACTGTTGAGGACCTCCGTAGAAAATTATAAAAGCTTTTAATGACATTAGACACCAAACAGATACTTTAAAATTATTAAAACAATAGTTTAGGAAACGTGCACGTTTGTGTATCGAGAGAAACGGACTCCATTTTGAACAATAACTGAATTACACGTGATTCGTAGGTTAATCGAGTTGATTGGGTAAGTTTAATTATTGTAAATAGCTAGTTGATTCTAATTTGTTAAATACGTCATAATAAAACCTATAATTTCATATTTCTAAATCGTAAGCCCGTAAAGTTTGAAGGGAAATTTGTAATCAACCCTTTTAACTAAGACCAGAGGCGTAGCGTGGACTAATTTAGACTTGGGCGAAGGCACATCAGCGAGTCCTTTTTTTAATACATTCGAAAACGAGACAGCGACTGTTGCAACCTGGTCTTCGACTACATCGTCGCTTACCATCGGGTGAAATAGTGGTCAAACGCGAGCCTATTAATTATAAAAAAAACACTCTCGTTCTTAAAGAGCCATCGCTTGTGTGAGGCACCTTTGGGTGCGAGGCCGTGGGCGACCGCCCACTTCGCCCATGCCTAGTTACGCTACTGAATAAAACCACGTAGTCGAGGTTTATATCCTTACCGCGTTTTTCTAAATTATGATTTTTCGGATCTTTCCTATTGAATGTTTTTATTTTTATTTTTGTTATTATTTGAATGAAATGTTTCACGTATATAACAAAAATTTAATTAGGAGACCTCGGTTTTAAAATTTGGATACTGAATGCAAAATATCCCTCTAAACAACTGGCATTGGGCCAGTTGTTTTTGCACACCCTAAATTCACTCCAATTTGAAAATTATGTCACAATCATAACTTAGCACTGTTTTACTTAAATTTTCGTTTGGTTTTATTTAAGCTATTCGTTATCTAATTATAGGCAAATAATAAGGGCATCTACACACTGCACTGGTACCTAGCGCATCGGTAATGGTATCTTTGCACGCACACACAAACGCGTCTGTGGCATAATCAAGATTTATCAAAATAGGTATTTTTTACCTAATATAATTTATGATTATTTTAAATAAATAAAAATACCTGAAATTGATTCAGTAGCTGATTCTGAACATAAAACTTTTATTACGTTACATATTGTATAATAATAATAAAATTTATTTCAATATTATTTCCATGTATTGTTAGCAGAGCCGTGATATGAAAGAACCGAACAGTGATATGAAAGAAAAGGAAGTTAGTGATAGTATGACGGTTGACAGGATAGAATGGAAGAAAAAAACGTATTGCGCCGACCCCAAATAAGATGGGACAAGGGCAGGAAGAAGAAGAAGAAGTTAGCAGAGCCGTCTTTCACCCATATTAGGATAATGGGGCCACTGTGGCTAGTGTTGCCAGGTGTCCCGATTTGCGCGGGATGTCCCAAATTTGAGGGGTCTGGGGACGCGTCTCGATTTGCGCCTGATCGGGACGCTAAATGTCCCGATAAATCAATAAATTTATTAAAAGCCATTATAATTACATACTATAAAGTAAAATATATCGGTCGCATTCGCATCATTGTCACGCATGTTAAGTGCGTTCAAAATGACACACGGCACATCACTAGCTTGTCTCCCTCTCTCGCTTGGAGCCATGTCGTATTCGCCCGTCACGCGCGACCATAAAGTCTCTTGCTTCACACAATCCACATAATTACAAGTAGGTCGGCGTCGGGAGTCGCAAAGCGATTTCCGGCCACAATAGGCGTGAACTTGCCGACAGAGCAATGAAAACCTCGACGTTCGCCCGTCCAGTAAGGACCAGGCCCCAGTCGATGACGCATCGTGTTGTATGCGTTCCTCAAAGAAATGTAAAGTAAAACTGAAGGGGCCCAGTAAACCCGATGCCTGTTAGGGCTGCGCGGGAATGATTGAAAGACTGGCTGTAGTCCTGGAACACAAAGGGCAACTGAAGAACATAGTTCCATCCTAGACCGAGAAAAGTCATTGAATAATTTTTCACCTCACAAAAAAGTCTTTTTTAATTATCACGAAGTAAAACCTTAAATCTTGATCCATGATAAAGCACTATTTTGTTAGAAGAGACAAACACGTAGATAAGCAGAGTTTATTTTTTATAAAGCTTTATTTTTATTTCTTTACAGTTCATGAGATATTATGATGAATAGAAAATACGATGTGATCCACACTAAGTAACCAGCATCCAAGATTAGTCCTTGTTTAAAAGTATCTATGTTAATTGAAGAGGTACCCTACTAATCTGTGTTTTAGAGCATATATATTTATTATATTGACATTAGCAACATACATAATTCAAAATAATTAAGTAAATGTTTTGTTTGTCGCTTCATTTGAATGACGCGATCCACTACCGTAACGTTTAATCAAAAGCACAAAATAAAAATAATTCAATGATGATTTTTTCAAATCATTTCCAATTTATTAAAACATGCTGCAATTGGTAAACCTGATTGTCAGACGAGAGTAGGGTAGCTATCGGTTATCGTTTGGTAATCGAGTAGGGAGTAGGGGGCCCAAATACACCGCGGGCCCTAGGCACGTACCCTGTGTGCCCAGTGAGGAAGAGGGGCCTGATTGTTATCAACAATGTTCTTAGTCTATTGTTAGTAAAGCATTATAAATTATTATTAATAATAATGACAATATATTAGGCGATTGCTCTCGCGTGTAGGTCTATCAAGTGAGCTATCTGTACAGAGTCCCATTGGCCGGCGCACGCGGACGGGATAGCGCTGGGGCCGCCGCGTACCCGCGCATGTAAAGACGCACTTTGCTTTTGTATGACAGCGTGAAAGCCGTCCACGCGCGCTTCCGCGAGGATGCCACTCGCGCTATAGTACCGCAGCAGCCCCATCAGCACCCTGACCGCGTTATTATATTGACACCACTACACCTTCACTTGTTCAGTACACCGTGCGAATTTGCGAGCCAGCATATTACAGCGAACAGACAACGCCCTGCATTGACTCTCCATATCTATATCATCTTTAAGGTCCTCGGTGACCCAGTAGCCCAGATACTTAAAGTGAATTACTTGGTATAATGGTGTACCATAGAGTGAGACGGGAGGTACCACAGTGACCTCTTTTCTATGCGCTTTAAAAACCATAACCTCACTCTCTCTTACATTGTATCTGAGCCCATGTGCCGCTGCGTACTCTTCACATATACGGAGTAACATGCACTACGCACCGATTGAAGGGCTGAGCAGCACCATGTCATCCGCGTAACTGATGTTATTTACGCAAATTCCATCTAAATGACACCTGATGCCCGTGCTGCTCAGCTCTCCAATCAGGCAGTCCATACATATATAAATTAAATAACTTCAGTGAGGTCAACCCTACCTGCCGCACCCCACACTCCAACTTGAATGCTAACCCAACCTAACAGTATTATTATGATTTTTGTACCAGTACTTAAATATAGATACGATTTCAGGGGAAGACTAGTGTCTTGACACATTTTTGTCCATAGCAGGTCGTACGAGACCATTTCGAATGCCCTGGACAGTCCAGAAAACTGGTATACTGGTGTTTTACGCGCGGTGCAGTATCGCACATTCTGCTTGAGGAACAAAATCGCACTTTCAGCAGATAGACAAGTTCGAAAGCCGAACTGACCATCATGGAGTTTTATATGTTTTTTAAATGGCCGTCAAGCAAACTATCCGTTACCTTGCTATAATCGTGGCCAAGGAAATAGGCCTGTAGTTACACCTGTCCGAGACATTTCCGGTCTTGGTTTTTACAATGGGGGCCACAATGGTATACATGAGATCGTCAGCCAGGTAGGAGTGGTTAATACACAGATTAAATAGTAAAGCTAGAACTATAGGCAAGTGTACCCCAGCAAACCGCAGGTGCTCAATGCTGAGGTCATCATGACCTCGAGATTTTCCTCTAAACGTATTAAGTATAAAACAAAAAAATAAAAAGTGTCATTAATCAAATCTATCGTAAATAGATAGCTAAAATCATAAACCTTCCCTTTGTTTTCGTCGTGATCAGCTAAAAATGGGCTCGGTGAGCTCGGCCTGCAGTTATAGTGCGCAGTACACAGTAATAGGCTAGCTTATTGAATGCCACTATTGCCTCCCTAAAATCTTATTATTGACTGTGAACCGTGATTCTCAAATTTTATTTTCTTGAAAAACTCAACGGTCGGACAGTCAGAAGAGTGTCGTATAAGGGTTCCATTTGTTGAATATAATTATTTTCAAACTCTTAAAATGAAGGAGATGAATATGTTAGTTTCTAGTTCGTTTCTGTGTACCTGTCTGTTCAAAAACATAATGACTGCGGCGAGTGGCAGCTAGCACTCGGATAGCATGCTTGTGCAGGAGCACGTATCACGGACTGACCAGAAACATAATGACTCCGGCGAGTGCCAGCTAGCACTCGGATAGCATGCTTGTGCAGGAGCACGTATCACGGACTGACCAGAAACAATGACTGCGGCGAGTGCCAGCTAGCACTCGGATAGCATGCTTGTGCAGGAGCACGTATCACGGACTGACCAGAAAACTGCCGTTGATGCCGGAGGACAGTAGGTACTCGGCGGCGTTGCGCGAGATGGGCCCGTGGTACCACGAGTGCTTCTCCAGCGAGTTGACAGGCGTGACGTAGTTGCTGGGCACCCAGCCCACTCCGCCGCCTAGCGTGTGCGCCTCGCACCACTCTCCACTCTTGTTGTAACTCTTGATGCGCACCTGCTCGCCTGCGACATACAACCACACTACTGTTCACCACACTACACATGTTTACACATTTAACTCTAACAACTTACTAACCAGACGGATTCGTACCTATCAAAATTCAGAGTTCAGAGATCAGAGGGTTGGAAAGAGTATTGGCGTTACCCCTTAATAAGTGTAGCTTATTTAGTTCCAGGAATCTAAGTTCTATGAAAAAAAAAAACATACAATAGAATTGAGAAGATCCTCCTTTTTTTTTTAAACCGGTTACAAAAAAAAAATAACTATCAACATGATCATGGCACAACATTGATATAAAACATACCTACCTATGTGCTGTCAGCAAAATCAATACAGATTTTATTCGACTAGGAATTATTTCTACGAAAAACATTACGTTTCACCATTCAAAACAACGTCAACGTGATGTTCTATTATATATCATTACTAATACAGGAGTAAATCTGATGCTCGAATGAAGTGAGTTCAAGCACACACATGGTAGATTGTATTGCGAAGTCCTGTACCAGTACAGCTGTAATTGCGCGAAGACAAGACCCTGTCCACAGAGGAAATGCCAGACATGCTGCATCGCGCAACGCGCGTTGCCGCATGCCCGCTACTCGCCACATAGACACCGAGGGTCCCAGTCTCGTGTTGCATTCATTACGCTCATATAATTATGTGTGACAATTACGTCGCAGTTGTTATTCATACTAAAGATTAGGAAAAATCACACGCGCTAAAAAAAACGTGCCCAAGAAGAGCCGTTACCTTTCTTGAGACTGAGCTGGTTCTCGCCGCCCGCTTGGAAGTCGTACAACGCCACGAACAACTGAGGGTCGTCTTCGTCGTGGTGAGCCAGCAAGTTCTCCTTCGACGTCCATCTGGCGACACACGAGCTAAAAGAATTTATACGTTAAGCCAGAAGTTCTTTATCTGAGCAGTGCCATGCTTTGCTATCGCATCAAGGAAGAACAGTGGTTTGAACGATCTTGTAAAACGACTCTAAAACTATGATTCGATAAATTCTATGCGTTTAATTATGGAAACAGCGGAAGACTATATCCTGAAATAGCACATACGATAGTTTTTATCTCGGGAGTATGTTCCCCTGGGATATTTTTTTACTATCACGGGTAAAGAGTCTAGAAGTACAGATCTGATTATGAAAATTATTACACTCTGGTATAAAAACATATAATATCCTTTTTTAGTATTGTATGCCATCCCTGGAAAGCGTACGCCTTTTGTGGGAGAGACCACATCAGCGGAGCCGTGGGTACTGGTAGCATGTCCCACGGCGACCCAGATAAGTAGCAAAATCATTTAGAAAACGCCTTTTGTGGGACAGAGCACAGAAACGGAGCCGTAGGTACTGGTAAAGTCTAGTCGCGGAGCAGGAAAAATTTCGTACAATGACCTCTTTACCCACTGCCAGTGGTCACAAACATTTTTGTAATTAAGTGTCGTTTAAATGAAATATTTGATTCTGTATATCCTTTAAAAGTACTATATATGGCCGATTTCGAAATTCCCAAGATATAGGCTGTTTTGTCCTTCATTTCTTTTTTAGAAGGATATTTATCAGCAGGCCAGGATTCTTTAACGTATTTAAACACGTTAATAATCATTACCTTCTCAGATACACTAAAGATACACAACACATACAGATACACTAAACATTTTTCTTTTAATCCGCGAAGAAACAAACTCATTGAATGGACGCGAGGTAGACAGCGCTGGTTCCATTTTAAAACAGTGAAGAAAACTTAACAAAATCACTTAACAATTAAAACCAGATAACAAAAACTAACAAATACTTAACAACAAACTAGGAATAGATAACTGTGTTCGAAAACTGAGCGATCACTAACGCACCCAGCAAAAAATGGCGTGTCCAAAGAGAGTCTGAAAGAGTGTTCAGCCACACTGGCAGCGCGGTGCGGGGAGCGGTGCGGATGCGGGAGCGGCGCGGGTACGGAAACGGACGCGATTGCTTGGCCATACTGGCAGCGCGGTGCGAGGAGCGACGCGCGTGCAGAGACGCTCGCCTTTCCGCAGCGAGCATAGCGATGGACGATCCGAGGTTTTACAGTAATCGAAAGAATTGGAGTCGTTAAAATAAACCATCGAGTCAAACATTGACTCGCCGTTCTACAAAATAATCGAGATGTTTTGGGTCAATGGGATCGAACGCTAGTTTTCGATTGTTCGAATCAGTCACTCTCGCTCACCAAGTCTCACTTGGTCACCAGGGAGAGGGGTCCGTCAGTGGCAATAACAGACCGAGTCGAACTCGAGTCAAAGTCGGAACAATCGAATAAAACCTCTTACCATCGCGCATCGCTAGTCGAGCGCGGCTTCGTGTCGAGTATGGTCGTATCCAGTATTTGTCAAAATATTTTAAAAAAAAATGACCAGACCAAACGAAGGAGAATTTCACACCCTGTATGAAAATCTGCGAGAGCAACCTAAAAAGTTTTTTGAATATATAAGTATGTCAATGCATACGTTTGACTACATAAGTACATATTACAAAATATGGAAAATTGTTTTTTTTTTATTCATATAAACCAGTGCTTGACTGCGATCCCACCTGATGGTAAGCGGAGATGCAATCATTGATGGTCAGGCGCACTAGTTTATTATGAGCCTATTCACTCTAGCCTTGAAGACACCTAAATTATAGTTGGACGGGAAGACCGCAGCAGGCAAATTGTTCCAGTCCTTCGATGTACGCGGTATAAACGACGAAGCGAAATGCTTAGTCCGGACCGTTGAAGTTATAATAGTAATAAGTTTCAACAACGTAAGGGTATTATAAAAAAAAAGTACTTTCGCCGAAGCATTCCATCTGAAAAGTCATTCATAACGTTACGGTAAGTACCTACACGTTATCTGAGAGGTTGGGTGATGTGATGAATGGTAAGTTTATTTGAACGTAATGGATAAGTGTAATAGTACTTAATGTAAGTTAAATTATTGGAAACTATTTGTTCCCCATACTCCATTAATCGTGAGCACCTGTTACTGAAAACCGATCGTCAGCAACAAATGAAATAGTAATAAAAATTATGACAAACAGTAATAAAGACTTATATTATAATACGGAACAGTCGGATATAGCAGTTAGCTGACACGCCTTTGCTTAAATGGTGTATTTTTTTTAATATTTCAATATCTGTTTAAAGTCTATTGTTAGTCTTTGAAAGTCAAGATGTTCTATAACAGTATTACTCCTAGTTGTCATAGCATGGCTCAAAATAGTTTGAGAACATCGCTTCCGCGCGTGTTGCCGCTCGTCGCCGGCGCACTCGCTGTGGCAACTTGTATGAACGAGCTATGGCATGAGTTGCCCGCGCGCGTCCCGCGTTGCGCAGCCGTATCGCTTCCCACGCCCGCGTTCCCGTTCAAGTTCTTATGTTTGAGCTTCCAGTGTGGCCGAGCACTGAATCTTGTTAGACGCGTTGTGTGCGCTGATGATGACGCCAAATGTTGGCATACATATCATGCATGCGCATTCGGTAACATGGTACCTGTTGGCGGAGTCGAGTGGCTGCGGCGTGCCGGGGGCGGGCTCGCCGTCTGGCAGGTCGGGGATGTGCGGCAGCGGCCGGCTCTGCAGCAGCGCTTCTGCAAAAACACGCAACTAATTACCAATATGCACAGACTAGGCGCATAGCCCAATTTTTTTATGTTCGTATCAGTAATTAGGTACTTCTGTATCGTGGATGGAAATGTATCTATTAAGTGCTTCACATTTGTTGTAATATATACTTCTTTTCTTTCTAACACATTGCTCGTGCAATATTTTTTTATTTTATTTTTTTGTTTTATTATTATTTATTTTGCTAACGTATCATTTATTAATGATTGTAATTATTTATTTTACTTTCTTTTATTTACATAGCCTCTTTTTTATAATGTGAATGTGAGAACACAGTAGACTACTATTGACATTTAAAATATTTTTCTTAGTATTTGTTTTTAATTTTGTCAAAATCAATAATTATTACATTCCATTAATATTATGTTATTATTTTTTATGTCAATGATCTTTAAGAATATTTGTGCATTTTATCATATTGAATGTCCATAACCTCTACAAAGATTTGTACGCCTTCGGGCATAACATAGCGAGCTTGTAATTCCTTGTAACAACTATTTATTGTACCTGTGTTAACAAATCAATAAATGACTTATGACTTATGACTTATGACTTATGACTCCGCGAATTTTAGGTTACTTTTTATTATGATTATTTTAATTTTACTTTTTAGTACACTATTAACCAGTCTACAATGTCCTTACATAATATCTACTTATTCTGTAATATAGAAATATAGTAACTTCAATTTTTTTTTAAAGAGTAACCATGGAGTTTCTTGCCGGTTCTTCTCCATAGGAAACGACCAATTTGGAACCGTGCACTAGCTTCTGACGTTTTATAAGTGCCCATGTAGGCCTATGTGAAATACAAAACTTTTGACTTTGACTTTGATGCGTTCAATAACATGTTAACTCATAAGTTGCACAAGACACTCAGAGCCGAAAAACAATCTGTAGGCCATCAAATATTTGTTCGCCACTGTATAATGATATATTTGACTGAGCTGTTGGTCTAGTGGTTAGTGGCCCTGACTGCTATGCCGGAGAGAGGTATGTCTGATGAGCACGATCATTTGTTCTGTCTTGTGTGACAGTATGTTCTTGTCTGTTTGGGTGTAATTTATCTATAATATGTATGAATTTAGAAATAATAAGTATGTTTATCAGTTGTCTAGTACTCATAACACAAGCTCTGCTTAGCTTGGGACTAGACGGCGTTGTGTGATAGTTGTGGAATATTATTATTAATTTGCTCTGACTTTAACAAAGACATCTAACAAAAAATGAAGTATTCTTCTCTATTTAAACGACTCTTAAAAGAGTTTAATCTTAAAATCGAAATAGAGAATCCACTATTTACCACTACTGGGCCTAGTGAGGCCCGGTAGTGCTACTTGCCTAGATAATATTTTCCACATTATACGAGGCTGTAATACTGAGATACTAGAATTAGGAGTATCTGAGTATTTAGCGCAATTGATGCAGTTTTCTGTACAGCAAACGTGTGCATTGTAATATTATTATGTTCATAAACGTGATTACAGCGATTAAAACATGTATCGGTGTAGGCAATGCATAGGCAGCTTGAGCTTTTCAGATATTTTTGAAGCAAATGATCCCAATCAAAAGTTTAATACGTTTTTTGACTTATTCAAACTTTTCTACGCCATGTTTCTCAGTAGTAAGATGCAAAATATCGACAACTCATAGACCAAAGTGGATCACACCGGGCATTATAGTCTGCAGTAAAAAGAGAAGGTCTTTGCTATGGCAATATAGGTTAAACCAAAACAAAGACACTAAAACTGCTTTTATACATTTAGCGCTAGATGACGGTATCTAGCGCTAAATGTATGTATCGCGTTATCAAACAGACTCAAAAGCACGAAAAAACTGCTACGTAGAAACCAATAATAATATGTCTTAAGCTACCTGGGAAATAATAAATAATTTGATAAGCAACGTCCGGAAAACACATATTAACTCTATTGAGGTAAACAACTTTATCAAAAACCATCAAAGTATTTCGCAGTTTTAGTGATTACTTCTCCACACTTGTTCAACCCAATGCAAATTGTCAGCCTTAGAATAATACGAATGTTTTAAGATCCCACAAGTCTATGTTCATGGAACCAATAGTCTCAAAAGAAACCGTAACTATAATAAATAACCACAAATTACAAACAGTACAGGGTATGATGACATTAAAACCAGTGTGGTCAAATCAGTGGGTCCTATAGTGGCGCTAAATAGTTCTACATAAAATGGAGCTTTTCCAAAAGCTATGAAAATCTTAATTATTAAGCCTTTACACAAAAAATAGATAAAGTAAAAACTGCGATTATAGACCGGTAGCATTAATGAAAATATTTTCAAAAATTCTCGAGAAAGTCATTTATAATAGACTAAACAACGAATTTGAAAAAAAAAAAAAATTGCAAGAAACAAATAGGTTCAGACAAAACAAAACAATTAATATGGCAGAATACAATTTTTTAAAATACATCACAACATGGAGAACAGAAAATCGGTTGTCGCAATGATGGACATGACGCGAACATTTAATTACATTGAGCGCAATATATTATTAAAAAACTCTACAGTTATCGAATTAAACGCAATCTGCTTGAGCTTACATGATCGTATTTGGAAGACAGAAAACAGTTTACTCAAGTAGGTACAAGAAAAATTTCGAGATGGTGTTCCACAAGGGTCTGTGCTAGGTCCATTACTTTTTATCTGCTACATAAACAAATTTTCTGAAGTAACCACTCATCAGATGAGCTTATTTGCAGAAGATAGCATAATTTTTTTCGACGAAGATCATTTTAATGAAATTCAAGATGGAAATTAAAGAATGGTTAAATGGCAAAAACCTTAAAATTAATTTAGCTAAAACCAAAATAATGGACTTCAAACTCCGACAAAGAAAACAAACACAGTACTAAATCCAATACAAAAAAGACGCAGTACTGAAAACAAATACGACAAAGTTTTTAGAATTGCACATCTATAATGATATTCAATTCCATTCAAATTCTTTATTGCGAACTAAGTGTAGGATTTGGAGATGAAAACAATAAATGCTAGGTTATTATGTCATGGAAAACCCAAATTTATAGTGTTTGTTTGAGACTACCGGTTTTCTTACTCCTTATACGTGCTATGTAAAATTGCAAATAAAACTACTCTCCTTACAGCTAACCACGGATATGTAGCCTCCACATTGAAGTTATGGACTCATATTTTGGGGCAATGATACTAATGTATCCGCCGTATTATTGGCACAAAAAGATGCGTCCGAGTCATCAGCAAACTAAAAAGAACGGATACTTGTAAACTACACTTCAGGGACTTAAAGTTTTTGACAGTAGGTACAGGCGCTGTATGAGATATATATGAGGTTTTGATATTCGTTAAAACCAATATTCACTTGTTTAGTTATATAGAAAGTCAACGTCGCTCAGATAATTGGCACCAAAGCTGTATAATAAACTATTAAAAACAGTTAAAATATTCATGAATTCAAAAACAAACTATTTAAGCTAATCAATGACAAAGTTTATTCTTCAGTTAGTGTCTGGATGACCAATTTTTATAAATTTTATTATTTTTAAATTGTTATTATCATTTATTTTTTTTATGTTATGCAATCGATTGACATGCCGTACTTTTTTTTGCTGTGACATTTTCGATATTTTATTATGATAATTTTATTATCCTTTTATGACAAGCACAGACTTTTTATTATTGTGGCGAGTGGCAATGGGCAGTGCACATTGTTCGTAGAACGGATGGCCGTTGGGGCCAGAAAGGAAAGGTTCTGGAATGACGACCACGTACCGGAAGACGTAGCGTTGGAAGGTCTCCTACAAGGTGGACCGATGACTTGGTAACGGTTGCGGGAGGCCGATGGATGCGAGATGCACAGAACCGTTCATTGTAGCGACACTTGGAGGAGGCCTATGTCCAGCAGTGGACGTCTTTCGGTCGAAATGATGATGATGAAATATTGGAAGAGATACTATTGCCCCATTGTATTGTTGTTTTCAAATATTTTTTTTAATTTTATTTGTTTATTTCAATAGAGCTTATGATAATTGTTAATTACCTTTTCTATTTGCAAACAATAGCATTGTATAATGCAGAAGCATTTTTTTTTTTCAAATTTTTGAATGTGAAGTACCATGGAGCATTTTTTTTTTAGGGTTCATTTTGTTTGACATTACGAGCATGGCAGTTGAGAGTTTGTCAGGCTGACTCAAATGTCTGGCTGATGGTGGTACATGTTATTGGGTCATTCAGTTCCCTTCAAAATAGTTCGAGCTGATTGGGGCTGATGCATGCGTTATGCTCGTGAACGGGTGCCGTCTGTTGTGACTGGTCATCTCTTAGCTGCCAGTGGCTTAAGAGGCCGGCGAACGACGCTTGCAACTGCAAGTTGACGCGTATTGCGAAATATAGCCATCTCTGTTTGACAAATACAAGTGAGCGACTGACGCAGCGCGCAGCTGTGCTTGTGTGAGCGTATTACAATATTGTTAGTAAAATTAGCTACGTTCATTATTTGCTTTATTTTTGCCGAATACTTTGGGGAATCGTTAGTGAATGTACAGACAAGTAATGCGTTTTTTGGAAATTTCATTACACTGCCGATATCTCAACATATTAGGATAACTAGCACACACTAACAAATCAGAAAATGTTACGGAGCCGAATGCTTTTTTTATAAGTAATAATCAGTCAATGACTTCTCCCGCTCTTGGGCGTAGCGAGAGGGCGTGTCAGACTTTTTCTGACAAGAAAACCCACTCTGTTCCTTTTTTGCCTTCGATGCAGGGCCCCTACGGTTTTGCTGACATCTCCTCAAGGCGCACATTGAATATTACGCGACGTCGATGACTTTATCTCGGCATGAACGGTTACCGGACGGCTGGACGGAGAGCTATCCATTGCTCGTCGTCCGCAACAACAAGCCTACAGTAGTTGGAAATTGCGGTCAAGATTCCGACGCCTGGGGCGTGAAGAAGACCGTTCCATGTGCGTCGTGGTGGTCTACACAATGGTGACATCCGGGCTTTTCTCCCAAGCTCTGCTTAGCTTGGGGACTAGACGGCGATGTGTGACAGTTAACGCAAAAAAAAAGATCCTCACGCTCCGCCCAAGAGCGCGAGAAATCATTGGATGATTTCCCATCCAAAAAAAAATACCTAAGCATCAGAAGATTAGAAAAGGAATACAGAAAATCAATAGAAATATTGTTACAATAAAATTAAACAAAAAAAAGTACCTCTCGCTCCGCCCAAGAGCGCGAGAAATCATTGGATGATTTCCTATCCAAAAGAGTGGCTGTACGCAAAACGAATATATTTCCAAAACGCTTTGTAAACGTATGTGGATGTCCACCATGTACCGACTGCCGAACGATGGAACGGACTTGGCGGAATTAAATTATACAATTCCAAAACACACTCCCTGAAATGTAAACGACAGAAAATAGGCAGCTTGGCTTCAAGCTGGTATTTAACAGGCTTATCCCAAAGACGAGAGCAGTACTCCATACACGATCGAACTTGCGAGCACATCTACGAGCAATGTGCCCTGCCCACTGCCATATAAGTTTGGTGTTTGTTCGGACTACGTTGGTTCTCCTTTTTTTTTTAGGGGGGAAAATCTAATGGCAAATCTCGCTCTTGGGCGAAGCGAGAGATAGTGTCAGACTTTTAATGACTAAAAACCCACTCCAGTTCCTTCTTTGCCTTCATCTCGGGGCCCCGGGTTTGATGTTTACCATGACTTTGGTTTTGTTCATATTGATTTTAAGATTCATTGTTTCGGAAACTATACTGAGGTTATTGAGCATTGTATTTGATACGATAAAGTTTTAGGCCATCTCCAAAGCCAACAAATAGATTTTTTATCTTTCTATCAAGGTCCTGAAATGTTTGTGCAACAATGCCACCACGTAAATTTGACTTTAGGATCAGATCGAAGTGTGAGTGGATCTTAAAATGAACATGGACAAAACAATGGTCATGTTAAATACCAATAATTTTATCACCTACTCCTATCAAGATTTGAGAAATAGAGACTCTCCACTCGAATTTGTAGACATTTATCTGAGACAAATCTTGGACCATTTGTAACGTAGTCCGATGCGGCTGAGGCAGCGTTCGGGAAGCTACGCAGAAAGTCATGCGAAAGGGCAGCAGAGAGGACTTAGGATTTTCTTGCTTGATCGACTAACTAATGAAGATATTTGCAGAAAACCGAGGTTACCTACTAAACCCGAAGAATCACTAAGCTTATGTGGCAGTGGGTAGGACACACACATACTCGCAGAACAGTTGATGGATGGAGCCAACAGTTTCTAGAATAGCGACCGGCGCCAACGATCCTCTGGATGCGAGATGCACAGGTGATAGGACCGTTACAGGATGTTTTTCAGCTGAAATGCTGATTTAAAATAGCGACGACGAGATATCAATTCAAAAAATGTTTTGATACTCAGATACATAGTCAAGATTAATATATATTTTTTCCGCAACTTCGAACTTTAGTTCACAGCTGTTCATAATGTTTCCAGGTTTGTCCAAAAAAAGAACTGAAGCAAGCACATTTGACACGCGAATATCGCATTCAGTCCCAGGGAAATTCTGTGTTATTTCTCCAGGAACCATTTTTTGACTTAATATTGTGTAGCAACGATAGATATTTTATCAACTATTATTATTGGCCATGTTGGCCGATCAGAAACAAACAAACGGAGAGTCGCCTGCATAGAAACTACGAAGCGGAAGTTAAGCAATGGACGCCGCTATCTACAGGGTGCTGCGACAGTGACGCTACTGTGTTGCCGTCCAAGTCTACGCCGCCAGCTGAGCCATAATATACATCTGCTATCCGGTCTACTAAGTATATTTCTTTGGCACTCAGTTTACCTCAAAATGGTTTGATGGATTTATTCATATGATATCGTTAGATTCGCCTTGACAAACTGACTGGCATCCAATGGCAGCTGCCGTCTTGTTTTTATCTGAGTAGTTAGCTACCAAATCTGAGATAGAACTAAAACACTATCTTACTATCAGGGATTGCAATCAGGACTGTTGGATCCGGTACCATTTGTTTACATACCAGATCCGTCCAATAAAAATATGTCTATCGTATTTTGTGCATAATAGAAGTACCTACCTAACTCAAGTATACAAAGCTTTTTGGGTGACAATAACATCAACAAGATCGTTTATCACATATTGAGTAATTTTTGCATTTATTATAAGGGTTTTGGTTAAAATGGTCTCATCTAAAAATTTGTTGATGCCAGCATCTTCGCCCACGTGATAATAAAAAAATCTTAAGGAAACATACTCCAAGGATAAAAGTGTCCTACGTGCCATTTCAGGGCATGGTCTACCCGTGTACCAAGTTTCATCGAAATGTGTTCAGCCGTTCAAGCATACACACTCACAAACTTTCGCTTGTATAATATTAGTGTGACAACGAATTCGGTGTGAACCGGCCGGAATGACAGTCATCCGATTACAATACAAGCGCCCAATTGGTTAAATGTGCAATTAAACTTATGGAAAACTGCTTTCATTTAGTATGCTGAGTACGGACAAAGCGAAAAAAAAATAACGAATAGGAATCGCCGATGGGCATCGCAAGCTCGCTGGCCTGGGTAGTCGCAAGTAATTAAGTACGAGGTAAAAGTACGCGTCGGGTTAGAGTTCGTAGTATATCTCCATAAACAAAGAAGTGATGGGGACGCGACTATGACGAAATAGCGATTGAGCAGTCATTTTGAAGTCAGGAGGTACGTTGCAGCGCGGCGAAAAGAAAAACAAAAAAGTGTGAATTTTGATGTTTGGCAGAAAAAGTTTAAAACCCCGGTGAACACAAGATAAACCTGGTTTGAGAGTTGTAACACTGTTAGTGCACTATTATTAATGAATGAGGCGAATGACGTTTTTAGTGGGATTTTATCGAGTGAAGTTCTACGGCTGTTTTAATTAATCGCAAATTGATACCGAGTGTTTTGTAATGTTGTAGTTTGTATCTCAAGAGTCTGCACAACTGGACAATATGTGTAATCATTGAAACAGGCGCGGTTCCGATAAAATGGGGCTGAGAATTTTTTGTAGTGTTGACTATTTCAGCGAAGCTTGCCAAAACGGTTGACTCGATACATTTTCAGCCAAATAATACAAAAAACATTATAATGTATGGATGTAACACGATTTGAATGGTAGATATAATAGATATTACTTGTTGCCCGCGACTTCGTCCGCGTTAGCAAATTTATAATTTCTACAGAGTGATTTGTGACGTCATCTTGCTCCTCAATTACTGTATTTTAAATAAAGAATTTGCGAGAGAATTGTTGCAGCTTGATAATTTTTGGACGTTGCTCCTCCAAAGCGAGGCAGACCTTCACTGTGACCTTCGGCCAATCTGCCGAATTTGAAACAGAAGCCTCTCGAAACACCCACAACTGCTCTGTGTTTGTGACTTCACAAAACAATAAAATGACGGCAAACGAATCTCGCAGCCAATTGCGGCTGTAACTGACACTGGCCTCCATCAAAATGTTGACCCAGTGTTGGACACCACTCACTGTAAAGAAGGTAACGACCGGATATCGACGTAAGGCTGCAAAGAATGTCGGATAAATTATACGTACCTCATCATACTATCTTCAGGAACGCAAACCACGTCGGGCCCCGTACTGTGTGAACGTTAACCGTAAATAATAAGACTCGCTATTATTGGGACGCCTGGTGCAACCTTTTCGCTTTCCAATGCAGTCCTACAACGGCATGCATTAAATACACATCTTTACTCGTTCTACATATTCTACGATACTATGATAGCGCAAGGGGCTTCAAAAACTGTTTTTTCCACAGTTTCCAAAATTCCAAGAGCTATGATTAAACGCCGATTTTCAACACGTTATGCATCCAACCTCTTTGTAACATGTATGGTTGTTTAAGTCTACAATTTGAAAGCGAGACCCAATCTCGTTCTTGTAAAATATGTCTTTATGGGATTTTCTAGAAATGGTATATAATTCAGATCTTTTAAAATGTTTGAATTAGGTACTCTTTCTAAACGTAGGTAGACTACTTAAAGTACTGGTAGTCCCCATGAACTACTCAATAAGCATCTTTTTGTGATTGCGGCGGAATTTCAGAGAGTGACATTTCGTGTGTTGTACTATGCACAACTTGTGACGGATCACGTTAATCAAGACTGATCAACGTTGAACACTAATGTGTGATTGGTTTTTGAGTAGCGTCTCTGAGTGTGTCAATTGATGTGACACCACCAAAACACTACCTTCTAACTTTCTCTTAGGCAGCTTAGGGTACCATTCCTCCAATCCTTCATGGAAAAACAGTTGCTCCTGAACTACACGACAAACTGTTCCATCTTTTTGCTTCGATCAACTTTAGCCGTGCCAGGAAGCACAGACTGAATATTTTATTTGGAACTCGAACCGTCACTTGAATCCAGGTCCTATTTCTAACGCGATGTTCATGCTCAACGCTCTTTTGGACTCTTAACCTGATTGTGATGTGTTCTCGGAAGAAAATCTTGTCAGATTGTTATGAGAATACAGTGATTAGAAATAATAATAATAATAATAATAATAATAATTTATTTCTCCATAAATATTGTACAAATTTGAGCAGTAAATTGAAGGTCACTTAATACAAATGCATAAGAAATAAAAATGTACAACTGCGCCTGAGCTAGGCCGAGCCTGTATTTCAGGACGCAGTTCTCTTACCAGAAAAGAAATTATCAATATAACAGCATTTGCGTGTAACATCTATATAATTTAACACATAACAAAATATTAATTTGCAATCAAAATTGTGTGTTGTGTGCATGTGCTTCGTGTGTTTGTGGTGTAATTTATCTCATCGTTTTAAGAAGGTCTTCAGTAGTTTGGTAATCACATGTGAGTAGAAAGTCTAGTAGTTTGATTTTGCATCGTTGTTTGTTTAGTGTGTAGATATTAAGAGTTGTGTTAAGTTTGTTGTAGAGGAAAGGACCATTGAAACAGAAAAACCTATGTGTGAAAGAATGTTTAAATTGACGGGAACGGGGTACTACAGCATTACGACGCCGTTTGAGTAGATTATTCCTATCCAAAGGGGTAAGAGAGTGTTGTTTTAGAATCACATTTAATATGTAAAGTTGACGAACAGTGGGTAAGCTCCAGGACTTATACAAAAGATGTGTAGGGTAATCAATGGGTCGAAAGGAGCTAACCTTTAAAATTGCTCGTTGTGCTATTTCAAGAGGAAGTAGAGTGGTTTTGGAAGCTCCCCCCCAACTGGAAATGCAATAAGTTAACAGCGATTCACAAAGTGCCCTATAAACTTTTTTTAGGATTGAAATATCTGCCACGTGTCGTAAGTTCTTGAAGATATAAATCAATTTTCTAAGTCTGGATTGAAGCATAGAAATGTGCGCACTGAAGTTCAGCGATGAGTCGAGTAAAATACCTAAGTATTTGGCTTCAGATCTTCTAATTAAACTAGGGCAATTACAAGTAGTGTCATTTGAGGAGACGACATGATTGGAATGTGACTTTAACGTAAGTTCAAGGACGGGTGCATTAGAATTTCGTAAATAAAATGGCATGTAAAAAGTTTTATCTGAGTTTAGAGTGAGGACATTTTGTTTTAACCAGTTGGAGACCTTATTGAAGCCATTTTGAGCCAGCATAAATGTGTTTTCCCAAGTGTCAGCAGAAAACAGCAACACAGTGTCGTCAGCGTAAGAAATAATGACACCCCGCTCTAATTTCATCCCGCACAGCTCATTTAGATACACTAAGAAGAGCGTTGGTCCCAGCACCGAGCCTTGCGGGACACCAAAAGAGACAGATTTCTCAGTGCTAACGTAGGTGTCTACTTTTAGACATTGTTTACGATTGCTTAGGTAATCTTGGAACAATTTAAGCTGTAAACCTCTTACACCCAGGCGTTCCAACTTAGCTAGAAGACGCGGAATTGATACCGTGTCAAATGCCTTACTGAGGTCAAGAAAAATGGCGAGTGCTTTATTCCCGTCATCTAGAGTTTTAATAATATGGTCAGAAAGTTTATGCACTGCATCCTCAGTCGACTTTCCAGACCGAAAACCAAATTGTCCAGAAGAAATCAAACTGTTGCTTTCGAGATACCTAACGAGCCTACAATTTATAACTCTCTCCAGAATCTTAGAAATAGCTGGTAGTATGGCAATTGGCCTGTAGTTGCATACACGAAGTTGATCACCCGCCTTGAATATAGGGACGATGATAGCCTTTTTAAGAACATCGGGAAAAACTCCTCGATTAAGGCAAACATTGAATAAATGAGTAAGGGGTGGGACAATGATATCTTTTATGGCTTTTAGTATGCTGCTAGATATTTTATCTAAGATATTCATAAAATGCGAGCCGCTTATGTATAGGTAAGTAGTATAGATAATATTACGATATGGAGTTGAGCGGGTATATGTAACTGTGTTTGACGTAGCCGCATAAAATCCTCCCATGATGCTAATTACACGTTTATTTGTTGTGTGATTTAAGTAAAAGCCGTGTTGTCCCGTATTTATTTGAGTAAAACATACTGTAAATATAAGTTGAGCAATTAAAAGTGAAAAATAAGGTTTAACTTTAAAAATTAATATCAAGATGCAACTTGCAAAGAAAGTGAGGTTAAAACAATAAATGTGCAGTAGACAATTGATAGTGAGTCTGATATTATTCAGTAGTGTTATGTTTATTTTAAGAGGTGAGTAGTAAATTATGTATATAAAGATTAAAATAGTGTGAGTAGTGATAGTGGTCGACGAAAAGGAGTTTAATATGTGTATTGTGTGTTTACGTTGTGTTTGGTGTCTCATAACTTTTTCTGATTGCAATTTCGAACAGATATTTCCATTAATTAAAACAAGGTATGCATTTTGATTGTAAAGTAGAAAAAACAAAATCATAGATGCAAGACAATACAAGTAAAAATCAAAAGTTAACTTTAGGACTAGTCAATTTTCATTGTTTAGGTTCTTCTTAAGTTCATTTAAGTGGGCCTCACTTTTTATACGTATATAAGGTTTTCCTTCAACTTTTCGAAGATAAATTTGACCATTTGAGGTCCAAACAAACTTATACTCAGCTGTCTTTGCGAAGTCACGCGTGAGGAATAAAAGGCGTTTCATTTTAGCTGTGAGCAATTCCGAGATATAGATTTGTTGTTTTGATATTTGTATGCCCATGTCATTTGAGTTAAGTTGATTTGTTTGTTGTTTAGACTGGTTGTACTTTTTGACTGCGTCCAGGAAAGACAATTTGGTCAGCGTGTTGGTAAACTCAATTGCAATCGACGAGCTACTGGTATCCTTTTTAGACGGCACTCGGGTGACATCTCGTATGTCATTCTTACATAGATCAGCATAATTTACGACCCTAGACAAGTTCATAACGTAACCAAATAGATCGGGCTTCTTCTCATTTTGTAATTTCGGTACATTTCTAACCTCAGTAAAAGTTTTCAGACTATTAGTTTCCAGGTGATCTAATTTCTCTTCCAATGCCGATAGATGTGAATGTATTTGTTTACGTTCATGTTCCAGTTGATCTATTTTATCTTCAACCGCTTTCACATTGAACGAGAGGTGTGTGACGGAGTTCTCGATGTCTAAGTTCGTTTTTTGTATGTTTTTGTTTTGCTCTTGTATGGAAATCATGTATTCCTCCAATTTATCTAGACGATTATTTTGAGATACACGGAATTGGTTCATCATGGACATTACTTCGTCTTTAAAGGATGAAAAATTTTCACCCGTGCATTCGTTAAGCATACGTTGTGTTCTTTTGTTGTTACGCTTTGATATTTTACTTGGTGAATTTATGACACCAGAAGCCACTTTATTTAAGTCTGGTTCACAGGTTGGCTGTACCAGATCCTGTGACTTAGGTGGCGTTCTTTGCGTAGACATTATATTCGCGTAGTAGATTCACTTAGTGTTTGTTATTCGTAAGTCGAGCCTAATGGATAATATTGTACTTATTGTTTGATGGTTCACGAAAATTTGGTAGCCAGCGGTCAGCAGTGATAAAAACGGAGGTACTCGATGCCCAGAAATTGCGTTACAGCGCTGCGTTGTTCCGAAGTGAAGCGTAAATCCGGACGGCAGCGGGGTGGCAGTCTGAGTGCGGGGGGGCTCAGGCTGACATATGATGACGATGGCGGTTTGATGAAAGCTTTCAAAAGTTTTTCACTATAACTTTTTAACCAGTTATCACAGCGTAGTCCAATTTACTTTATTCGGTACCACTGTTAATTGTCCAAAAAGAATTATCAACAACACTCGTAATAACGATAGATTACGTGACTTTTAATTTATTTTTACTTGGGGCACAGTTTAAACGAAACACTGCTGTTAGGAGCGTTCCAGCGAATGAAAATACGACGGAAAAAACCAAAACTTTAAATTAACTGACATTCTGACTTAAATAACTGACTTTGCACTATAATAGCATCGGACAACTTAGGATATCAGTGATTAGAGGACCGATCTCAAATTTTGGACACATCAACCAGTGACTGATTTACCGAGTGTATAACGTATGAGCGTGTTATAGACGACGCACATAAGTGGACCTGAGTTCGAATCCCATGCAAACTGCGAAGGTTCGAATTCTTTTTCTGAATGTTTTATAGATAGATAGAGTAACATCATCTTCCTGCCCTTATCCCGTGTTATTTGGGGTCGGCGCAACACGTTTTTTTCTTCCACTCTGCCCTGTTACTCGTCATGCTATCACTAACTTCCTTTTCTTTCATATCACTCTTCACACAATCCATCCATAACACTATTCCTACACCATTTCTTTTTCCATCACTTCCACAGTAGTAGAACTTATATCCCTCACCAATTTCTCTCGCTTTTGTTCCTCTCCATTTAGTTTCCTGCAAGCATGCTATATTTATCCGTCTTCTTTTCAATACATCCGCTAACTCTCTGGCCCTTCCAGTCATAGTCCCAACATTCCAACTTGCATACCTCAATCTCACTTCCCGAGCTAACTTCTTACGTTGCACCCGCCCGAGGTGGTGCAACAACCCTGGTCCATTTCCCACAGGAGCCGGGTGCTGCCCCTGCGCGTCGCCTGTGGGGTACGCCCTAGCCCTATCGCGCATTCTATTAAGACCGAACATGTTGCTATGGGATTTGGCTAGTTTTATTTTAAAGTCGGCCGCCAGCCTGACACCAACCCTCCTTGGGAATGCTTTTGTTGGTAGTTTACCCGACACCACGGGGTGACCTAAGGTGCTGTAGTATGCACAGAATCTAAATATCCCTTAGTCGCCTCTTACGACACCCACGGGAAGATATGGGATGGTGCTATTCTTTACGTCCGGCACCAGATAGATAGAGTAACGAATTATTAAATTATCTGTGTTGAAGGAATATTAGTAGTCGTAAAATGAGTTTCTTTGACAATATAACTTTTCGAAGGAACAGAACGCGCACAGTGTCGGAATCAATAACAAAGGTTGAATCGAATAACTCGACAATAGGTGGCAGCAAATAGTCTGCCAGATATGTCAGGTGAACAAAACGATGAAGTACAAAAACTAAAACAACAAATAGAGGAACTACAAACAGAATTAAGTATAGCACCTGAAGAAACAAACAATCTATCTATAGAAAACACGGAACTAAAAAAATCTATTATAAGGACATGACAAGTAAACATGAAATTGTAAATAAAGCAACGAAAAAATTAATGAATGATTTAAGTACACCGAACAAAAACAAAAAATCTACTATACCACATCATACTTGGAATAAAAAACAGAAACAAAAATTTTTGGATATCGAGAAGCAAACAATAGAGCTTTCGGATTCACCATTAAAAATACCTCCTGCACAGTCTGTGTCAGTTAATAGCGAAATAAATTCAGCCTTCTTAGCAAACTTCGCTGAGGTAGCTCAAACTACGAAAAATTTCTCAGCTCCATTTTACCGAGATCGCGCCTATTTCAATGATTCCACATATTATTCCAGTTGCGCAGACACTTGAGATACACAACTACACCAATTTTACATCACAATATCCACTACGAATCAATTTGCGAATAATTATAACAGCCACTGAACTTCACTCGAAGAAATCCCGCCCAAAAACCCTTGACAGCAGTCATAGCTGTCATGAACGTTTCTTTGAATACTAAGTTACGTTGCGAGGTCATTTTTTTTCATATTCTTTTATTTCTTAATCTATCTAATATTGAAGGAATTTTAAATACTGCTAAAAATACAAATTATTGGAAGGAATTTTAATAGTAATTTATAATTCGGTACATGTTTGGGCCGAAAAAAAAAAACACCTTTGAATACTTACCTGTGCCTGTCCTTTGTATGAAAATCCAATCTCGCTCCCTGAGGGTCGAGTGTGAACTATGTTTAAGGGTTGAGAGGAAACCAATAGGCAAATCTTATTTTAGGTGTCGAGAGGCCGAGAGTGGACTAAACCGTCTTTACCTGTGGAATTGCCGTTCTACCGAACTTGCTATTTCAAGTCTATTTTTTTCACTAAGAATTTCTAAGTTCAAATTATTTTTATTTTTAAAAGATGGAATTATTTTTTGAAAATTAGTCATTTGTTTAATGGTTAGCGTTCTGTTTTCATCGAATGTGTACGTTTTTCGTCATCATGGATTGGATACGTTATAAATTCGAGTGATTATGGAGTATGAGTATCGTCGTGGCAGCAAAGCGGCACGCAACATCAGCGACGTATACGGAGCGAACACTACTGGCGGTCACACCACCTGTTATTAGTTGGCTCGCTTCCGTTCTGGAAATTTCAACCTAAGAAATGAACTCGACGAATTAAAGGCGATTGTGGAAGCTGATGATTCTCAATCTACAGCTGAATTAGCAGCAGCTTTCGATGTTAGCATCAAAACAATATTGGTCCATTCGCGTCGAATTGGCAAGGTAAAAAAGCTTCACAAATGGGTGCTCCACGAATTGAATGATCGCCAGCGTGAAGCACGAGTCGAATCGAGCCTTGCACTGCTCAACAGGCATACAAACGAAGTCATATTGAATGGCATTGTTACTTGCGACGAAAAATATATTCTGTTCGACAATCGTTAGCGCTCAGCAAGTTGGTTAGATACTGGTGCAGCACCTAAACAATGCCCCAAACGAAAACTGACTCCTAATAAAGGTGATGGTCACTGGTTGATGGTGTAGCGCCGGTGTCATTCATCACAGCTTCTTACCAAACGGAATGAGCAATACTTCAGACGTGTACTATGAAGAACTCAACACAATGATGGAGAAGCTCGCACATCTCCAACCAACTTTGGTCAATCGTTCGGCTTCGCTGTTCAGACGCATACTGTACAGCAGACGGTCACCAAGTTACAAAAGCTGGAGTTGGAAGTTCTACATCATCCACCGTACTCACCAGATTTCTACTTTTTATAGAATTTGGATAACTTCTTGGCGAGGAAAAAATTCAATAACCGAGAGGTAGTTCAAAATGCCTTTGAAGAATTTGTTGCCTTTGAGACTTTCAAGCGCAGGTCACCTTTCCATAAGGGAAATGTCCCTAGAATCTTTTCATTTAAATAAAACAAATTGTGTGTGAGATATCATCGAAATTTTTTATTCATTTGAAAGGTCGGTCGGTCGGTCGGTTATGTATGAATATAATGAATTTTGCCGGTTACCCTGGTACTGTTGTACCGTATTTTTTTTCTAAATTAGTGTTTCAGGTGACAACCTTAAAAACTAATTTATAAAGTCACAGTTACAAGTTCAGAATTACTCGTATCTTTGCAGTCTCTGTAGATTAGAACCAGTCGCGATAAGATATCTGCCAGCAGATAGCGCGGAACGCTGAAGGACACACGGCTTGCCTCCAGCAGCTAGTTTGCAACCAATTTGGCAAACCATAACTACGGGTAAATACTAGCTTCTGCCAGGGCTTGCGCCCGCGTTTGGAACTAACTTTAGAACCCCGTTTCACCCCCTGAAGAGGGTACATTTTGGAAAATCGTTTCTTATTCTTTGTAAAAGGAGCCTCTGTGCAAAATTTCAGCGTTTTAGATCCAAGGGTTTATGCTGGGCGTTAACGAGTCACTGAGTGAGTCAGGGCTATGCCTTTATATACGGATTGCAAGTATATGTTTGAAACTATCTAATTCACGACCAAAAATTAAAACTAGCCCTTTTTCTGATCCTTTTATTTTATTTATTAGGAACAAAAAAACAGATACATGTTAAGGAGATACAAAAGAATTATTAGATAAATAGGATTAATAGTTCTTGAACGAATAGATAAAAATAAAACGGCGGGAGCCTGCATTCTGGTATAGACGGCTCTTCAATACACAGAACTTGCGAGATGCAACCGGGTATTCAATAACAAGATCGAATGTTGTGCAATAGCACAACATTACTAATTCAATAGAATTAGTACAAAAAAAAACCAGTAAAAATTTTTGAAAATTTAGAAATAATTAAAAAAAACACCCAACGGTTATAAGAAAAAAATGCTTTTTGCGGGAACTTGATGTCGCCACATGATAGGAACCAAACTATTGCAGTTCTCCGCCCGACTAGAACATATACAACAGGCCGAAATATAGTATCAGGCACTTGCCAGGATCAGAAATAACTCCCTCCTGGTCAGAGGATCGTTCCTTTTCAACGGAGGCCTTTACACCCTGTTCCGGATAGGCACTTCTGAAGATGAAGCAACTCAGTTATATGGATAATTTCGCTTATAATTTCTACTATAAATGTAAATATGAAGTAATAGACTTTACCTAATCTGTCACTTCGCACAAATATTTGACATAAAGTCATAACTCTCCTTTGGTTTTGCCGTAGACGGGTAAAAAGTAAATAAACCTATAGACTGAACTCATGGTATAAAAAGAAGTGGAAACAGATCTTTGAAAAACTTGACAAAATTCAATAGCTATCTATAATGACTTTCATTTACTGAAATTTATGAGACAGAAAATGGTAGTGAAGAAACTGTTTTCCGTTGAAGTCAGTGAAACTAAAACCAAATAAAAAAATCAGGGCAAGTGCGAGTCGGACTCGCGCACTGAGGGTTCCGTACAAACTTACCTATGAAAACACTACAATTGGCGAATTGAGTTACGAAGATTTTTCGAATCGCAAAATAAGTTTTACTACTTTACAGTTTTCAGACGTTTTCCTATACTCGTGCTATGAGACCTTGCTTCATGCCAAAGGAGAAACCCGTTTCTGGGCTTGAGCGTTCCACGAATGAAAAATAAACAAAAATAAAAAAAACTATTTTGTTTAATTAACCCATTTAAACCTTAACCTAATTAATTAGCATTGGCCAAATGCACATAAAAAGGTAAAATAGATTTCTATTTTTTTAGTTCTAAACAAGCTTTGTTAACTGTTACAGAACTTATTTCTTAATACTTCACTAACTTCAAAATTATTTATGAGCGTATCCTGAAAATGTAATTGATTTAGTGGAAATACTTTTTCAAATAATTACTTAAATAATACGCCTCCGTTTTAGTATAACTGTTTACTATATGTTAAAAACGTTAAATAAGTAAACGTCAATCTCAACGCCTGTCATTGCTATGGCTTTGGCCTAACTTTTGGATATTAATGATGAGGCGATATGGTCTAAGACCTTAGCCTAAAAAGGGTAAGGAGAAAAAAAACATTGTGTGTCATGTCATTCAATGTCATTCGCTTCTTTTTCGTATTTTGCGCAAGTTAGCTTTTTTTTTCTCTTTTTCACCACTCTTACGAGTTTCTTTCATGTACATAGTCATAGTCTGTGGTCTGGTCATAATGTTTGTCTGCGTCTGCGAAGAAATTCTTTTATTTTGAACTTTGATGTTTAGAGATATATATTAATTTTACTATTAATTCACGCGAAATACTCTCCAGCGTTTGATGGTCTATTAATAGTTTGCACGTGTTATTGGCAAAATTGTGTTGTCTTTTCCACAAATGCCATTAATGAAGAGTTGAAGTTGACTTCTTGCTATACGAGTCTAAAATCTCATCATAGTGTTATGGCTACTGTGTTTAGCACCATCCATGTTTGTTCCAGATTTATACTAAAAGCAAAGCTTAAAAATAACATTTTTTAATTAATACCTTATTATATACTAAAAATAACCCAAAATGTAAACATTGCCTGATTTTACCAATTTGGCCAATGCTGAGAACAGTGAAACTTGCTAAACCTTGCTTGTGAAACCTTCTAATATGCTCTAATTTATTGCCAAATTCCAGCCGTGGAACTAGTCAGGCCCAAGTATGTATGGAGTTTGGGTTTGTCCTTTCAGGATTCTAGATCAACAGGGAATCAAAATGTACATATTTGTATGAATTTTGATTACCTTGGGTGTCGAAATATACGTTTTTTGCGACATTAACGGCCGTATCTGTTTTTTTGGTTAACTTAAAAGTTTGATTTTTTCACAGCTTAAAGGGACCGCAGACCTGAGTATATGGCTTTAATTTCAACTGGATACATCCACGCGTGCCCGAGATAAAGGGTCTTGACAGACAGACAGACGGACAGCCGGATAACAAATTGATTCTATAAGGGTTCCATTTTTTCCTTTTGACGTACGGAACCCTAAAAAACTGGGAAAGTGCGAGTCGGACTCGCGCACTGAGGGTTCTGTACAAACTTACGTATGTAAATAGTTTAATTCCTGAATGAAGTCTCCAAGATTTTTCCCAAACGCAAAAAAAGTTTTTCTTTGTGACCTACAAAAAAATTACTGTTTTTAGATTTATTTTTATACCTGTGCTATAAGCCCTTGCTTTATGCCAAACTTCCATCATCAATAGTTCTAGCAGCGCACGCAAAATAATGACTTATAGGCAACATTTTGATACCCTGGGTTACATGTTCTAATTTAGGTAGGGATCTCTAATTTTTTTTTTATGATGTGTGGTCTATGTTTCTTAGTGATTTAATACAAAATCTACTCTCTTTTGAGTTAAATCGTAACATACAATAAAAAAAAAACAAATCTTTTCTCTTTATTAAGTTAGGATAATATTCCATTCAAAAAAAATACTGTTCCCATGTGAAATATTATTTATTGGCTTGACAAATACAACCTGGGGGTCAAAAAAGGTCACTTTAGCAGAATCGTATAGTAACAATATAAATCATGTTAAAATTAATTACTCACGTTCGTAAAATTATTATAGATATGAACAGCTTCGGGGAGGTCGCCTTGTCTCATTCCTCTTTCAATGGGAAAATGTGGGTCGACTCTTTCTAGTTTTACTCTTCCCATATTGTTATTATAGACATTTTTTAATACCTGTGTGTACTCTTTCTCTAACCCTTGCTCTAGTAATGCTCTCCAAATGCTTGAATACGGGCTAATATTAATTTTATAAAAAAGTAGACTTGTACGTGCTTTTAGTGGCATAATACTGCAACTGGATACTGTAGTCATGTAAAACCAAAAGTGCGAACAAACTCAAAACAGTGCTAATAAAAAACAAAAGTATAAAAATATATAATCTAAAAACCAAAACAGATGACTTGCAAACTGCTATTTTCTTAAACCGTCCCATCATATACACGAAATAGCGCCATCTGTTGAACAGAGGTACACTATCATCGCAACTGCCCGTTGCAGAGAACAATCAGTAATCCACAATCCATACAACATCAACTAATACAAAAACGCACCAATAGAGGGCAATACTTGCAACAAAACAATTAACTTAGCAACAAAAAAGTCATCGAAGAAGTTCTGAACGCGCTTATAGCAATTAAAAAGGAACTGGACGATCAAAGGCTGGAAATTCGGGAAACCGGAAAAAATGTTACAGAACAATTCACATAATCAACAGTATTTACGCAGAAAAATTCTTAGCGTGGGAACAGAAACATGAAAAGTTAAAGGAAGTAGTAGAAAATCAGGAAAAAAGGATCTATTTTCTGGAAAAACATGAAAGGTATGTTTGTTCCATCATATATGGATCAAATTGCAAATTATTTTGTTATTTTACCTAAAAGTTTATGCTTCCACTAATGTAGGATTTTGAAAAAAAAAAATAGGATTAATATCCTATAAATTGTTTTTCAAAATCCAGTTCTGATGAAAAGATCCATAAGGAAATTTGAGGGAACTCCTCAAGTATTACAGGCAACTATATAACGATTCTGGTATTTTCATTAAGAAGTCAAGCATCTACACTCTACAGGTTAAAAATATCATTTGATGAAGTGGAACTGTTGAACAAGACCAAAAATGGCCAATGACAATCACACTCACATAGAAAACACAATTAAGATAGTTAAGCAATTATGACTATACAAAGAAATTAATGGATCTAAATAGTTATTTTGAAAATGGTATCATCGAACTGATCTGATGATGATGATGATGATGAAACCGTAAGGGAAGGCAAGTTTTACTTACAACTGCTCTTACGCCATTATGATGTTATTACACATTTTTCATTAGATATTTTGAAAACACAGTATATGATACAGTTATAACAGCCGATAGGCTCGACTCTCCTTATATAAGGCGCTGCAGTGACTTGCATGTTACCTGCGGTCATCGATAACTGTGTGTGAAATATTTAAATGTTGTTTGTTGGTGTTATGTTTTGTGTTATGTGCAATAATGAGTCCTAGTTACTTAAACAAATAAAATGATATATAAATATCATTTCAATAGAAGCCTAGATGTATATACACTTCTGGACACATCTATTGGCCCACTTTGTATTTTCAGTTTCGTTTGGTCCTAGCTAAAATTTTATATTAGATCGAGCAAAGTTTTTATGCAGTTTTGAACCTGGCACATTCACAATTTCATTCAATAGTCTTTTTTTGAATTTCGAACACAGAATTTAAAGAAACAAAAGACAATTTGGAGCCTGTTTGTTGATATCAAACAATCGAATACTAAGAAAACTTGGTTTTATTGGTTTACTTGGATTTAATTCTTGAAAAAGTGATTGATATCTTTGGTTTTGCAACAAACATTACTTATTCTTAACATTAAGGTGAGGTTCTATCAATAATCTATGGATACTTCACCTGAAGTCACCGCCGTGGCACTTATTTAGGCCGGACACAGCCAAAGAAACGTGAGTGCTCAACTTAATTTAAGTCGATCTGCGGTCCGAAATGTTTATCGGAGGTACCTAGAGACTGGCGGCTTTGTTCGTCGCCAAGGAAGGCCACGATCTCGGGTCACAACTGAAAGGCAGGATCGATTCATCGTGACGACCAGCTTGAGAAATCGTCACCTTACCTCCATTGAGATACAAAACCAACTTCGCGACTTCCACGGAGTATCTGTGAGCGCTGGAACTGTTCGGAGAAGGTTAAAAGAACGCGATATGGTACCACACAAGCCAGCTAATGGGCCCAAACTAACGCGAGCCCACCGAACAGCGCGCCTTAATTTCGCACGCAGTCATTTAAATTGGACACAGCAAGATTGGAGCCGTGTACTCTTTTCTGATGAGTCTAAAATTGTGTTACATGGCAATGATGGAAGGAAGAAGGTCTACCGACGTAAGGGAGAGCGTTTCGCACAATGCTGCTTTGAAGAGAGGGTTGCTTATGGCGGTGGCTCATGGACTGTCTGGGGCGGTATATCCGCGAGCGGCAAAACTCAACTTGAGGTTGTTACAGGACCACGGCTGCCAACATTAAATGCTGAAAGGTACATTCGTGAGTGCTTAGAACCTCACGTGATACCATACGCGGACTATGTGGGCCCAAATTTCCTTTTTATGCATGATAATGCAAGAGCCCATGCGGCCGGCATCGTCAGGGAATATCTTCGGGATGTGAACATCACAGTTATGGACTGGCCAGCCAGAAGCCCAGACATGAACCCTATTGAGCACATGTGGGACGAGCTAAAAAGACGTGTTAGGGCTCGACAGCCAGTTGCCCAGACGATGCAGGAGTTGAAAACTGCCATAGAAGAGGAATGGGAGATGATCCCTCAAAATTTCATAGAGCGGTTGATAAACTCTATGCCTAATCGTATGAGAGTTGTGGTAGATGCCCATGGAGGCAACACGCGTTATTAAATTAAACCTTTATTTGATAAAACATGTTTTTTATTCAAAAATCAATTGCCTTTAACAAGGCGCATATCCGACTTGTTAGGCGTAGCTCCATGTCGTATGGTATTCTGAATTCAAATTTAAAACAATACGATCGAAAAACATGGTAAAATGTATCAGGTTTAAAACTGCATCAACAGTTTTTGTTCAATCTAGCAATCATATTTCGGTAGGGGCCATCGAAACCTAAACTCTAAGGTGGGCCAATAGATGAGTCCAGAAGTGTATATATATATATATCTAGGCTTCTATTGAAATGAATTTATAAAGGAGAATGACCGCCGACGGGCCCCTTATTGTGATACTGTTCAAATACTATTTACTTCTCAAAATTTAAGTCTTAATTTTATATATCCAAGTTTTTTTTATCAACATTAATTTTACCCTAGCTTTGGAAAACAGAATTAATGATTATTTTATTGATTTAAGTTTAGAATACAGACTACATCAAACAAAAATAATGGAAATCGATTAAAAATATCGATAATTTACTAAACTGACTAAAAGTATAGGAGATAGGCTACGGTAGCTTTTCTCCGGTGTTTTTTCCGGTGATTAAATAAAAATACGAAAAATTGTGTCTCTAATTACGGTACTCGAAATGTTAAAGACAAACACGCCACAATTATGGCGGTAAGTCCCCTCTTTGAGGCGTGGTTGGAAAGACCTCACGGCGTCCTCACATTCCGCATGACACAGGTTCTCACCGGACACGGTAAGTTCGGGAGGTTCCTGCACCGAATTCGTGCGGAAACGACGCCCGGGTGTCGCTACTGTGTGGCCCACCCGGAGGACACGGTAGAGCACATGGTGGAGGTGTGCCCCGCTTGGGCAGAGCAACGCCGTGTCCTCGTGGGGGCAATCGGCGGCGGCGATCTCTCGCGCCGGGCCTTAGTTCAGGCCATGCTCCGGAGCGAGGAGGAGTGGCAGGCGGTCGCCTCCTTCTGCGAAGCAGTAATGCTAGCTAAGGAGGCGGCCGATCGCGTGAGGCAACGGTCCTTACGCTCCAACCGCCGCCGCCGGGATTCCGATCTCGATTTCCGGCCACCGTAGGCGCGGGCTTGCGGACGGCGAGCAATGGGTGGCTCGCCGTCCGATCGTCCGGTAATCGGACCGACCCCAAGTCGTCGACGGCGCGTAGTGTTCCACGCGCGCCTCAAGGAGATGTCAGCAAATCGTAGGGGCCCAGCAGGGTCGAAGCCTACTGGGGCCACGGGTAGTGTGAAAGCGGAACCCGGGGCCCTGGGACGAAGGCAACGAAGGAACAGGAGTGGGTTTTTAGTCAGTAAGAGTCTGACACTATCTCCCGCTCCGCCCAAGAGCGGGGATGTCATTAGGATGATTTTCCCAACCAATAAAAAAAGAAAAAAGAAAAAAAAGGTCTCATCTGATTCGGGTTGTCAGATTTGAAAAACTTCTGAATCATAGAAAACGTATCATAATTTCTATAACTACGCAATACTTTTATGAAT
This sequence comes from Mythimna vitellina, assembly GCA_949316375.1. Classification (NCBI taxonomy): domain Eukaryota; kingdom Metazoa; phylum Arthropoda; class Insecta; order Lepidoptera; family Noctuidae; genus Mythimna; species Mythimna vitellina. The sequence continues at coordinate 39,708,664 of OX438684.1, forward strand.
CATCCACATTTGACCTCTGAGAGAGTTAGAGGTCAGATTTTGTCTTGATCTCTTAGAATCACATAATGTTAAATCACGTGTACGATTGGCAGCCATAATCTGGCTATAGGAAGAGATCAAAGTAGTTCCATTCAAAAAGAAGTTATAATACAAAGGAACAAACAATATATTCTCTATGGTCAGATCCGACTATCCAAACATAGCGTCTGGGCTATATAAAACAAAATATTTAGTAGCTACACTTCGATAATGTAATAAGTTAATCGGAAGAGCAACCGGAACATCTTTTTCCGCCCGTAAACACACATTAAACCTATGTGTTTCGTGGTATTTCTACCGTCTAAAATATTCTGCTACATTCAAATGATTAGTCTCTTTAAAAAGAAGAATTAGTAGTACAATAATTGTGGTTAGCACTTCAATGAGTACTTCCCATACATACCTAAATTGCGTAAAAACTGTTTATTTAGCCAGAAAAGAAACAAACAAAAAATCAACACTAACAAAAGTTACAATAAAAAAAATCTAATACTACAAAACGAAACGATTTGGTAAATCGATTACTAAAATGTTTAACATGGTCACACCTAGACTAGACAGATCTATTTGTCAAATCAATGTTTTTTTTATTTCCCTCAAAGGGAAGGCTATAGTATTTAAACCATATTGCTTAGTCTTACATCCATGTTTTATTGCGTAATAAGTTTTTAATTATAATAGAATAGAATGTATTTATTTGTCAGAATATTGTACAAAGTTGTTATGTGATTATATATTATGATTATAATATTCTTCCGTTTCCGGCGTACAAATATGGTTTGTAATACATTATTATTATTTATCATTAGAATTACTAATTAATAAAATTAACTGAGCAATTGTTATTATATATTTCGTGGCGAACGAGATTTAACTATAGTGTTTGCTTAGTTATTATTATGGTACCTATCAAAGGGTGTAACGCCGTGACGTCATTTGTTTTGTCGCCACGTGAGCAGTCATATTAAAGAGGCTGGTTCCCGTGACACGAGGGCAGTATCGCTTGCACAGCTTCGAAAGCCGAACCTTTGATACGAAACTGTCGGTTAATCCGTATATTCGTAATTATTTAGTATAGGCACTTACAACACTATTGTGAATTGTAAAAGTGACAATATAACTAGTTGTGAACTATGAAACTTACATTATAAAAGTCAAGTGCATAGTTATTGAAAATCATTTCAAAATGAACCCAGTACCACTGAATCAAAATGATGACGGTCATATCGCTCAGCCACACCTAGCGCCGTCATATATTATAAGAGATATTAATTATATAAGTCAAAATTTTAATGTCGTCTAGGAGATAAAGTATAATTAATTAATAGGTAATCTATATATATAAAAGAAAGTCGTGTTAGTTACACTATTTATAACTCAAGAACTGCTTAACCGATTTTGCTGAAAATTGGTGGGGAGGTAGTTCAGAACCGACGGACGGACATAGGATACATTTTATCGAGTAGGGTAGATTAGGGTAGAGTAGAGTAGAGTAGGGTAGAGTAGGCTAGAGTAGGGTAGAGTCGGGTAGAATAGGGTAGAGTTGGGTAGAGTAGGGTAGAGTAGGCTAGAGTTGGGTAGAGTAGGGTAGAGTAGGGTAGAGTAGTAGAATATAGACGGGAGCGAAGCCGCGGGCAAAAGCTAGTGTCAAATATTTAGGTAAATATTTCAGTCATAAAATCTTCAGTCGAGTAATAACATTTGCCTAACAGAAAGTTAAATAACTTATTTTTAAATGTTTTGAGGTTGAGGGTTTTAAAACCATCAGGTAATTTGTTAGAAATAGTAATAGACATGCAGTATACATGATTAGAAAAAAAATTAGTTCTACGCCTAGGGACGTTAAGCAGATGCACTTTACGGCTGGGTCTGGATACAATATCATTGAACAAATCAAATTCATGTCTGTTTTGATTTCAAAAATGTTTAGTGCTGCAAGTGGCAGTACTAAACACAACTGTCCAGTGGGTGCGCGAAAACTCGAAACACTCTTTCAAAGTCAACAGAATTACCCCATATTATAATACCATAGCGCAAAATCGATGCCACATAGCCATGGTATGCACATAGTGCTGCATTAACACTAGCCACTCGTTTTAGTCTATATAATACGAATACAAACCTATCTATCTTCTTATACAAGTCATCAATATGAGATTTCCAGTTCCAGTTCCAGTTTCCAAAAAACGTGTTGCGCCGACCCCAAATAATACGGGATAAGGGCAGGAAGATGATGATGAATATGAGATTTCCAGTTACAGTTTTTGTCAATAATTATACCCAAGAATTTTGCGTAATCAACCTCTTCTATTGTCTCGTTTCCATATTGTATATTAAGTCGCGGGCGAGTGCTTTTAATGTCTTTTGTATTTTCCAAAATAAGAATATAGATGTAACATGTGTACATATATTTAATGCTAAAATAGTATTTTACACCTGTATTTTAATGGAATTATAGAACTCTAAACAGATATTCAGCCGACGGACAAGGCGGTATGATATAATCCCTAAGCCTGCCCAAATGGGGCTAAGAAAAACAAAATCAAATTCCGTATGTTTTGGGTAAAGTTCAATATTTATTATTTATTCCTTCATTTTTGCTTCTGTATTTTACAATTCGCGAAGAAACTGTTCAGCTGAGCATTTAATTTCCTCAGTCGGTTCGTTTTGAGATATTGAACTTCTGTTTTAGTAATAAATGAGCAAATTTACATAATTAAGTTTCTAAGTGGGCCTTGGATTTTGGTTTTATTCCTGAAAAATGTCTCATAGTATCTGGTTGAGAATTTCACGCCTAATCTTCGTAGACGTCAAATCGAAGAATTAGATGAAGCAACGATTACCCTTCTGAGACCCTGGGTAACAACCGGTGTAGGTGACCGGTATGTGTCATTAACAAGATTTATAATTATCTCACGATTCCTATATTTAGTCAATCAAGAAGTCATCGTCAACTGTAAATATCTATTAGTTCCGCTAGAACAGGTATAAACAAACAACAAAACATTAGTATTTAGGCAGCTAACTTCCAATTGAGCAGTGGTGGCCGAGTGCTAACGTCCCCGACTTACGAGTTGTAGGTCGCGGGTTCAAACCCAGCCAGGCGCATTACTTTGTGTAATTTATTTCATCACCACTGCTCTCAAAACGGTGAAGGAAAACATCGTGAGGAAACCGGCATGTCCTAGAACCAAAAAGTCGAAGACATGTGACATTCACCAACCCGCACTGGGCCCGCATGGTGGATTACGGCCCATTCCTTCTTCTAGAGAGAGGAGGCGTGAGTCCCAGCAGTGGGATCATTAAAAGGCTGATTATACTAACTTCCAATTAATTTTAGCAATGTTATACATGTGAGGTGAAGCTTTCTATGAAAAAGCAATCAGTTTTCTATGTATATTCTAAGTTTATTAAGCCGCTGTGCACACAATAATAATGAATGTTGAAAAATTAATAAACTCCAGGAGATTGTACATTCTGACCTATCCTCCGGATATACTTCTTAATTATTCTTTTGTGATATACTTCTTAATTATTCCTTTGTAATCATAGTAGATTTACGATACAACCTAACATTTGTGTTAAAACTATTTTATAATGGATTTTAAACGCATGAATGTACATTTACTTCGGAATTCTTTTTTATTTTAATATGTTTTCAGTTATCCTTTGATGACCTCCTGTGTGTGTAAATGTTTTTTATTATTACAAAACTGGTGATCATCAAACACAACCCTATCTCTTGTATCCCCCTGCTTTTGGATACCTTAACATATAATGTTTTGCATGTGGAATCTGGGGGCACGACAGTGCCCCTGTCAAGGCGAGTCAAGCGAAGCGCAAGGGCACTACCTACCTTTTCTCGAAGTGTTTCGTCGTTTTTTTTAAACCCTCATAGAGTTGGTTTCCGATGTACCAGATAGTTCTTATTCTCAGGATGTCCCAATTGAATAGCTCTAATACTTTATATTTAATTGATATCTAAAATACACCGATTTCGTGTCTTTTCGTCACATACTCACTGATACACTGACACACTGATGATCATCAAAATGTTTGGCTACTTCCTGAAGTGCTGAAATTTGGTATGTAATCTAAGTTTAGTATACAACCAACAAAAAAATCATAAACTTATAACTTTTGTTCCCCATCCCCTAAAAACCGGCACTACTGATGTGCAAGAAATACACCCCAAAAAAAGAAGAAAAAAATAAACACTAAAAAGACTGCCTATCAACTTACAAAAAGAACTGAAATCCCACCAAAAACATTGGTGGTAAACCACAGCGCCGCTTATCCAGAACCAAAAAGTTGTCTAAAATTGCAATTAATAATACAACCGATATAAGCAAGCCTTTTACATTGTCAGACGTGATTTATGGGATAAAAAACTTAAAAAATGGCAAAGCTGCTGGCTTCGACGACATTACTGTCGACCAGTTAAAACACCTCGGACCAGTAGCTGTTTCCTGGATACTTTCCTTCTTCAACGCATGCCTCAAAGCATATAAGATCCCACAACTTTGGAGGCGTGCTAAAGTGATTGCTTTACTTAAACCAGGAAAATGCCCAAAAGACCCTAAAAGTTACCGACCTATATCCTTCTTATGCCACACATTCAAACTATTTGAAAGAATATTGCTAAACCGTCTTACGTCCACAATCGAACCAAATCTTATCCCTGAGCAAGCTGGCTTTAGGCCAGGAAAGTCATGTACCAATCAGACCCTCAAACTGACGCAATTTATTGAAGATGGTTTCGAGGTGAACAATGTCACAGGTGTTGTATTCGTTGACCTTTCGGCAGTCTATGATACAGTCAACATCAAACGTCTCCTACTGAAGGTCGGCGAGCTGACAGGGGATACTGGATTTATTCATATTCTTAGCTCTATTTTAAATAACCGTCGCTTTCAAGTCCATCTCGGCCAAACCAAAAGCAGGTGGCGCATACTGGAAAACTGCCTCCCTCAAGGTAGTGTGTTAGCTCCGGCGCTCTTTAATATTTACACAAACGATCACCCTAGCTCAACGCAAACGCAACGATTTTTATATGCAGACGATCTTGCATTAGCTGCTCAGACACCTACTATCGAAGAAGCCGAAGAAAAACTGACGGAAGCTCTGGAAGCACTTGGCAAATTCTATGTAGAAAATGCACTAAGTCCAAACCCCTCCAAGACACAGTCCTGTGTTTTTCACCTTCGCAACCGTCAGTCAAACAGGATTTTAAGTATAAGGTGGCAAGGAGCTGATAGAGAACACAGCTCTCAACCTCACTGCCTAAAAACTAAACAAAAAGTCGGGACTAGAAACAGTATCCTTCGCCGCCTCACATCCAGCACCTGGGGAGCATCACCACAAGTTCTTCGCACTTCAGGTCTATGCCTTTCTTTTTCCGCAGGAGAGTTTGCATGCCCAGTGTGGCATCGTTCCGCTCACGCTAGAGAAGTGGACATAGCGCTGAACGATACCTGTCGCCTTGCAATGTTGTACCCTCTAGCAGGTATAGCTCCTCCAGAAGTTCGCCGCGAGATAGCTAGCCGTATCGAGAAGAGTAAACAAGAACGGGACGGCCGTCACCCCCTGCATAAACATCGACTTATACCTGCACGTTTAAAGAGTCGTAAAAGCTTTATGAGACTTACGACCTCTTCAAAAGACAGTGCGGAGGTCGAGAGATGCGCGCTATGGAAGCAGAAGCATCCAACTCCCCTCTGGATGCGAATTGCAGTGGCCAATCTGGAAATCTCTTAACCGACTGCGGACCCAGGTTGGCCGCTGTAAAAACAATTTGGCCAAATGGGGCTTCCTCGACCCATCTCTAACACAGTGCCAGTGTGGAGCCGCTGCACAGGACATGCGTCATTTGCTATGCTGTCCATCCTGCACAACCACCTGCAGTTTTCAGGATCTATACGAGGCCAATAACAGAGCTGTAGAGGTTGCCAAATACTGGTCAGAAAAAATTTAGTTAGAGTACATCGACACGAATAGAAGAAGACCAAAAACATTTCATGTAAAATGTTGCCAAGACGAGGACATAAGGTTTGCCCTTTGAGAAAGATATCAGATCTCATGTAGAGCCAAGCTTCTGAATCTACACGGCCTAACTCTACCGACACTAAATTCACAACCTACATTCTACATACAATTCTACATATCAGTAAAAATGTATATTAAAAGTGCTATATTACGTTTAAGTTTAAACAAAAGTGAAGTGTCGTCTGCAAACAACACTATATTATGGTTATTCTCTATGAGGTAAGTTTTATATATATAAGAAACAAAAATGGGCCAAGAATTGAGCCCTGGGGGACACCCATTTTTACTACAGATCCGGGAGATCTTTTTCCGTTTACATCAACTCTCTGAATCCTTTCACTCAGATAAGATGTAAGAAGATCCAGGGAGGAGTCCCGGATTCCGTAATGGTGTAGTTTCCTGATTAATGTTTCATGGAGAACGCAGTCGAAGGCTTTTGACAAATCGCAAAAAATGCCCAGGGCATCGCATTTGTCTTCCCATGCATTATAAATATGTCCTAAAAGTTCAACACCAGCATCGGTTGTTGAACGACCCCTTGTAAAACCAAATTGTTTGGTGTGCAATAAGTTAAGTCTTTTATTCTGGATAGGTTCGCGTTTGACCGCCATCTCACCTGATGGAAAACGATGAGGCGGTCGACGATGGAACGCGCTTACCTAGAAGTAACCTATTCACTGTTGACTTAAAGATTTCCGGGTTGTAGCTATCAGGAAACACACATTCCGGCAAGGAATTCCACTCCTTAGCTGTACGCACAATGAATGTGTTCCCAAAACGTTTTAAAAAATTAATAAATAAATAATAATATTAATAATAATTTAAATTAGTCTGTTAAAAAATCTTTGTAGTTGCTCTAAAATTAATTTCTCAAATACTTTACTAAAAGCGGGTAGCACTGAAATGGGTCTGTAATTCGTGGGATCAGATGTACTACCCGTTTTGAACAATGGAATTATTTTACTATTCTTCATTAGATCAGGAAACTCACCGCGATTAATACAATTATTAAAAATAAAAGCTAAAGAAGGAGCTACAATGTGGATTATATATAGACTTAACAACGTCCACAGAATTACCCCATAAATCTGCAGTCTTTTTTACATTCAAGGAGTTAAACGTCTTAATAATATCTACATAAGTCACATGTTCGAAATTAAAAACAGAATCGCAAACATTAACATTTTCTTTAAGCAGAGACTCTGCAACAGTGGGTGACGAGTTCAGAGATTTTGTTGTTGATATGGGAATCTCTGAAAAGAATTTCTCAAAAGCAGCGGCAACCTGTGAGTCTGATGAGATCACATTGTCATTAATTACAAGTTTATAGTCACTAGTTGGTCTTTTAGAACTTCCAGTTTCATTATTTATAACATTCCAAGTAGTTTTAATTATATTATTACTGTTTTTAATTTTGGAACTCAAATAACGCGATTTTGCTACAGAACAATTTTTTTTAAATAATTTTGAGTAATTTCGCACATATGAACTAAATTCAGCAGTATTAACAAGAACCCTTTCATCATACAGTTCGTAAAGCCGAGTTCTACTTTTATGTATACCGGTGGTAGCCCATTCACAGAATGAAACGTTACTATTAACCGAAATAGTCTTAGGTATAAAAGTATAATTAAATTGATTACAGTACATGTTAAAGAAACCTTCATATTGGTGATTAAGGTCATCATATGTAGACAAGTCTGGTAAATTATTAATGAGCTTAGTTTTAAAGGTTTCTAAACGACTTGCAGTTTTAGGGTTAACAGTGTTATTCTTTTTAGCCACTATGTTTTTTTGGTTTTGAAAAGTAATTAACTGTCCACAATGATCAGAATCTAATAAATTTATAATTTCTTTGTGAGTTGGTACAACATCCGTATAAACATTATCTATGCATGTGGCAGTAGTAGGAGTTAATCTTGTGGGCTCCAAAAATAAATTAACAAGATTTTAGGACTGAAATAGACTTAAAATTTTACTACGTAAACCTGAGTTTTCTAATAATATAATAAATTAACATTAAAATCACCACAAGTAATTATGTACTTGTTTGACTTGCAAATCTTGTGGAATACTTCAACCATTACCTTTTCGAAGCAGTCATACAATCCAGAAGGGGGTTTGTACACACTTAATATAATAAACTGCTCTAATTCAATACAGGCTATTTCAACTGACCGCTCAACAGATAGGCTCACAATATCCTTTCGTTCTTTGAACTTGAGGTTGTTGCTTATTAAATTAATGAGCCACCACGTATGGCATCAATTCTACTAAACGAACTACCAACCTGGTGATTACTAAAATTGAAAATGAACTGATGGCTCTTAAGCCAATGTTCCGTTAAGCATAGAATATCAATATTATTGCAGTTAAGGAATAAGTCTACTTCTAAATCCTTGTTCATAAGTCCTTGAATATTTTGATGCACCAGGTTGATACTATTTAATGATTTTAAAACTGGATTGGAAATATTTTTCTTCTTCAGTACATTCATGCTAGAGATTGTCTCTGTTGTCTCAATTTCTAATTTAAATGAATATTTATGTCAAGATTTGGTGTCAATTTATTGGCAAAATCATACATGTCATTGCATTGCTCAACAGGAGCAATTTGTTTAGCCAAGTTCTTGGCTGAAATAAAAAAAATTATATGATAGCGACACAGCTATCTGTCTCCTATAAAAGTTTGAAAGATAGTATGTATCTACAAGATACCTATCTTTTGTCAAATAAAAATTAGTGCCAATATAATTGTTGATGTCAATGAGATGAAACTTATCATTATTTAATATCACATTGTACCATGTCATATTAATCTTATATCTAAAGCGATTTTCTTCCTGTGGCAAACTCTGGCTGTATGGGAATGTGAACATCACAATTTTTCTTACACACAAGTTATTCAAAGTCCTATAATATTCGAGTAATTCTCCTTTGTTCACATTACCCCTATTTCCAACCAAAATTAACAGTATTGCCTCCTGGTTAAATTTAAATTTAATTATCTTTTTCATTATATCAAATAAGGAACAGCCAGGCATACTGTTATTTATGATTGAGTGTCCCGGATATTCATTTGTCAAAAAGTGGCCTAAATCTTTTCCAATTTCATCACAAAAAATAACTATTTCCTTATTTAGTGAAAAACAATCAGAAATTTCTACTGGCAAACTGACACTAGACTGGGGTAAGGTGGTATCATCACATATTGACAATTAATGACCCGGTGCTGATGCAATAGATGTTGGTTGACAATGCTCACAGTTGGTTTATTGTGAGCTCACCAGCTCATTCATTGCCAATACATATTCCCTCATTTGGTTTTCTGAGGCTGTATATTTAATGGTCATTGAGTCTAATTTGTGTTGTAATCGGTTTAGTTCACTCTGCAAGTCCTCAGTGTCAGTTTGGTTTATTTCCTTGTACTTTTTTCTAAGTTTGAATATACTATGTGCAAGAAATACAACAATTAGATGTTAATTGTTGTATTTCTTGCACATCAGCAGTGCCGGTTTTTAGGGGATGGGGGGCAAAAGTTATAAGTTTATGAATTTTTTTAGTGGTTGTATACTAAACTTATATTACATACCAAATTTCAGCACTTCAGGAAGTAGCCAAACATTTTGATGATCATCAGTGTGTCAGTGTATCAGTGAGTGTGTGACGAAAAGTGACGAAATCGGTGTATTTTAGATATCAATAAAATCTAAAGTATTAGAGCTATTCAATTGAGACTTTGTATGTTTAATTAGTCTATTATTGACATCACATCCTGAGAATATGAACTATCTGGTACATCGGAAACCAATTCTATGAGGGTTTAAAAAAAACAACGAAACACTTCGAGAAAAGGTAGGTAGTGCCCTTGCGCTTCGCTTGACTCGTCTTGGCGGAAGCACTGTCGTGCCCCCAGATTCCACATGCAAAACATTATATGTTAAGGTACCCAAAAGCAGGGGGGGATACAAGGGATAGGGTTGTGTTTGATGATCACCAGTTTTGTAATAATAAAAAACATTTACACACACAGGAGGTCATCAAAAGATAACTGAAAACAAATTAAAAAAAAAAGAATTCCAAGTACATTCATGCGTTTAAAATCCATTATAAAATAGTTTTAACACAAATGTTAGGATGTATCAATTACAAGTCACAGAATGCACAGGGTTAGTTAAGACAGTCCTCAAAGGAATGCTATACTAAGATGGACTCCATCATGAAGGTGTTTGAACCTTATTTAAAAATAATGTACAATGGTGGTACATAGCGATAATAATATTAGCAGAATTACTATGATTGAATTAATTAAATTAAATAAATATTATGAATAAAATATTTTTGTTATTTAGGGCTTGCGCTTGAAACGAGTTTGTCACGCTTGTTGAGGTGCATTGAGGGAAGTACAGAGGCAAACCATTGTTGGGGTTAACAGACCCACCGTGGAGTCTGCACCAGTGACTAATAACATGAACAGTAACATCATCGCACATGCAGTGATTTCTGTAACACCACCACTATATCAATGCCGGTCACATCACTGGTTAGTGCTGGTGGTGGAAATGTTGTTCATGATAGTCCTCAGGAAGAATATTTACCCTAAACATTTTCAAAAATTAATTTGCAAAAGTACAAATGGAATAAATCACATCTTTGTGTTGGTTTTGAGAATATTTAACGCTTTTTGGTACCAGGCACTATAGAGGAAGTTTTGTTGTTAAATGATCAAAGTGTATGAAGAATACATAACTACTCTTTATTGTTGGTTCTAGTAAGCAGCCTTAGAGCAGCTCCAATATAATCTACTCTATAACTAAACCCTTCCTATATAAACTACAATTAATCTCAGATGGCATAGTGAACTCACTAGGAAGTTGGGCAGTGATCTTAATATGTTGTTATAACACACAGAACCATCATCTACCTAGCATTTTTCCAACTATGTTGGGGTTGGCTTCCAGTCTAACCAATGCAGTAGTGCTCAAGGAGTGACTGCCCGGCTTCCTAGTACTTTCCTCCCTTTCTAACTCATACACTGAGTTAGAACATGTTACCTCTTGATCAGGTGTGACAGCACTTGCAGAAGCTACTCGTAACGAATATCTAAGGTTTAAACATGGCATCCAGAACCAGCAGCTTGAATGTACTAGCAGCCGCTCTGGAAGAGTCTGTATGTAATAAATGGTCACCCATCTGCAGTCTGACCAAGATAGCTTAACTTGAGATAGATCTATACAGTTGTAGTAACAGCCACAAGAACGTCTAACCGAAGGTTTTAGCCATTGGTAAGTATTTATTTTTAATAAGTGGTGAGGGCACAAGTTTATGCTGACTGCTGGATAGTCAGTCCAACATAATATCTCGCAACAGAAGATGCTATGTACTGTTTTTATTTAATTCTGGTATCAATATTAATACTCAAACAATATTATTATTTTTATTTTAAATATTATTATTATAAAAAATATTGTTTTATAACCTCAATTTCATCTTCTGTAAGCTTAATACATCATTTTAAGCTTAATACAAATTATACCTTATAAGCGTAGGAATAAATAAATAAACAAATTTTCATCCGTACTATCAATAAGGTTCAATTGAAAACCAGAGCTATGTAAAAAACTACAAAAACCGTGTGTGTACAAAAAATTCATAATCGGATCTCTAAATTGATAAATGGTTTTCACAAACCCACAATATTTTTGAAAGAAATATCTAACAACATCCCACACTATGGAAGTCTAGAAAAAAACAAAAATTCCCACTGTATTTGTGGACACCGGTAATGGTCTTACACAGTGGCTCATTACCCACATTAAAAACCTGACTTGGTACAAATTATAGTTATATACACTGTATTTTAATTTTAAAATAACAAGGAATCATGCTTTTTAAATAATCGTTGGTGAACTAAGAAATCGGGTCGATATTTCTCGGTAACTGGTATCTCGGTATTTTTCACTTTGCCAGCGTTTGAAATTGGAACCGTAATCAATAATGACTGATACCAAAAACACCAACTTCACTCAATCAATTATAGAAAAAATAAAAAAAATACGTTAAGTATCAAGATAAGTTTAGTTAAGTATAAAATTGAGCGAACAATGGATTCTATGTGTGCGTGCTGTGTACTTTCGCGTAATGTTGATGTATTGCTACTAGTTTACCTAAAATAGAGTGAGAAAAAAATGTAAAAGAGTACTTAGAGGCTATATGCTTCCAGATTGGTCCCATTTTTTTTTAAATTCAGGTCTGATGATGGGATCTATGAGGAATCGAGGGAACTCCTCAAATATCATAGGCAACCATATGGTGATTTTGGTATTTTTATCGAGGACTTAAGAGGGTTCTTTTTCACTTGCCTATTGTCAACATTGAGCATGGTTTAAAAGCTTGTTACTTCATGTAACGCAATCCAACGCAATGTTGTTTAACGAAACTTTAACGCGAACAAAGAGATAACGCTTGAAAACTCTGTTATCAATCGGTAATTCCGTGATTTACTCGAACATTTTACAAAACTTGTCGTCATTTACAATCTTGATTAAATTTGAAAGGCTTCTATTGTTATACTTTATTGACTTTCTTAATTTTTAGTAAATTATGAACTATATTGCCACTCCACCTCGCTCCAGACTACGGCCTGTACCAAGGCCCGGCGCTAGAGACTGCTACCGCCGATCGCCCCTTCGAGTACACGGTGCTCTGCCCAAGCGGGGCACACCTCTACCGTATGCTGTCCACACAATGGAGACACCCGGGCGTTTCTTCCGCACGAATCCGGTGCAGGAACCCCCCGAACTGACCATGACTGGTGAGGACCTGCGTCATGCGGAAGGTATCCTTACCTTCCGCATGACGCAGGTCCTCACCGCCATGTTATGTTTCCAGCCACTCCTCAAAGAGGGGACTTAACGCCATAATTGTGACGTGCCCAGCACTGGGTTGCGACAGTCGCAGTCGCCATTCCACCATGAGATCCCGCCGCAGCCGCCGGCAGCGGAGTTTCGGCCCGGCGTTACATCTCCACACGTAGATCGTGCATGCTCACAAGGAATGTTGCCTCCAAATCCCACGGCGGTAAGCTAGCAAGGAGGATCGCCGTTTCGTGGGAAACCGTGCGGTGTCCCCGCACCATCCGGATGCCCACGACCCCCTGGCATGCGTTCAGCTTAGCCACCATGCACCGGTCGCTTACGCAGCGACGGCGCCTATACCGGCGCTCCATAAAGTGCCATAGACGAACGATTCCTGCGTAGAGCCTCCGGTAAGAGGCGTCTGGATCCCCTAGGTTGGGCAGGAGCCGATTGAATACAGCCCCAGACCGATTCAGTTTAGGTGCCAGACGTCGGAAGTGCTCCTCGAAACTCCATCGGCTGTCGAGGGCGATTCCCAGGTACTTCATCGTTGACTTTATGCCGATGTGAACTCTTCCTACCATTATTTGAGAACCCGGTGGTGACGCGATCCGAGGGTCGTGGAAACACATTGGACAACACTGGTGTTCATTTGACAGTTGAAAGATTAAGCAAGACTTTATAATGTCTGCTCTAGTGCTCCTAACTACCACTGGCAATGTTTGGCAAAAATCAGCAGAAAACTTAAAAGTTATTCCTCCCATGATTTTATTACAGCTTCCCGATGACGCATAAGCATAATCAGCCTTTTTAATGTCCCCACTGCTGGGACTCAGGCCTCCTTTCTAGGAGAGGGAATGGGCCGTAATCCACCATGCGGGCACAGTGCGGGTTGCCACCACTGACACACACCACGTCTAGTACTTGATCATTATTTTGTTGCAGGGTTATTTTAAAACGATATCTCCTAAGACATTTATCGAAATAAAATGATGTAAAGGGTAATTTTGTTCAAAATGAAATACTTAGAATAAATATTGTATTTATTCGGATAAGGATTAATAATAGGGGTTAAAGTATGAAATTGCCGTTTTATTGTAATAGGTACTTCGAATTGACATAAAACCTTCTCAGGTTTGAGATTTTTGAGTTACTTAAATTTTTTTCACATGGTACCTATGAAGTTCTTCTTTTTAAAAATGTGATTTTTTTTTTTATAACTTCCAGCTTAAATAGCTAACAAGTAAGATGGATACTTCAAAAATTCGAGTGATTTTTGAATACGAGTTCCGACGCGGAACTAAAGCGGCAGAAACAGCTCGCAATATTAATGTTGCGTTTGGAGAGGGTACTAATGACCGCACCGTGCGATTTTGGTTTAAACGCTTTCGTGATGGAAACTTACTGGAACTTCGTTTTGAAGAACGAACCAGGTGGAAGATCACCCAAACAGGTGAACAAAAATGAATTGAAAGAGATGGTGGAAGCCGATCCGAGCCAAACTACCCAGGAATTAGCGGCATAGTTCAACGTTACCTTGCCAACAATATTGACTTATTTGCTTCAAATAAATAAAATAAAAAAATATGAAAAATGGGTGCCTCATGATTTGACTGATCTGCAGAAAGAAATGCGTGTTGAAACTTGTGTTGCCTTGTTGAATCGATACAGAAAAGAAGAAATATTGGATCGAATTGTGACATGTGATGAAAAGTGGATTCTTTACGATAACCGTAAGCGAAAAATACAATGGCTGACCCCAGGTCAAACGCCTTGACAGTGTCCTAAAGCGAAGCTTACCAATAAAAAGTTAATGGTAACTGTTTGGTGGTCTCAGCATGGTGTTATTCACTATAGCTTTCTCCGATCTTGTTAAGCAATAACGGCAGATGTCTACTATGCCGAACTCCAAACAATAATAGCAAAACTAGCAGTGAAACAACCCCGACTTGCGAATCGATCTTCACCATTATTTCTCCATGATAACGCAAGACCTCATACAGCTCGAGAAACCGTTTTAACTCTACTGGGACTGCAATTAGTAACCATTCGTCACCCTTCCTATTCGCCAGACCTTGCTCCAACGGACTACCATTTTTTTTGTGATTTGGATAATTTTTTACGTGATAAAAAGTTTTCTTCTCAGGAGGCAGTACAAAATGCTTTCACATAGTTTGTCGAATCTAGATCAGAGTTCTATCGCCATAGTTATGGCATGCCCAGCACTGGGTTGCGATAGTCACTGTCACCATTCCACCATGAGATTCCGCCGGAACTCTGTCCGCTATGCCGCGATTATTGACACGCAAATCAGCTTGGCCGCCGTTCGTTTTCGCAACGACAGCGCCCGCGCCCCGTAAAGGGTCATGTACCGAACGATATCCGTGCAGAACCTTCGGCAGGAGGCGTCTGGACCCTTTAGATTGGGCAGGAGCCGCTTGAAGGCAGACCCGGTTCGACCCAGTTTGGGAGCCAGACGTTGGAAGTGCTCCTCGAAATCCCTTCGGCTGTCGAGAACGAGCAACGAGTAATTAAGTAAGATAAGTACTAACAAGGTAAAACACTTAGGTAAACGAATAGATTTTTTTTTAATAGCTTATTAACAAGTTTCCTCCTTACAAAACATATGAATGGTACACAATACAAGGCAACAAGTTAATTATTTAACATTCATACAAATAGAAATAACTAATATTATAATTACAGTAGGTATAATGAAAACATTCCAGGTACTGACAAGCCCTGCTTCTTTCAGGTTTCTAACATGGACCCTAGCAGTATAAGTAAGAACTAAATAATTTATTAATTATAAAAGCCTTATAAATTTAGAAGATGGATAGTTTAAATGAATTCTTTTAAGTACATAACAGTTGATATATAATAAATTCAGCATCAATCTTAACTGTAATATAGCGCAAATATACATACATATATTGTACTTTTATTACAAAGTGTACTCTAAAACAACCTTTTCTACCTTCTATCTAATACTATCGTGAATAGAGTATAGTAGGGTTCCGTCAGCGTTTGCAATGTGTTTATTACGACATTACATTAGAAACCTCTAAAATTATCAGTGTTTCTCTACATGAGCATCTCTCATATGCATGTATCACTGTATCAATAAAATGTAATTACTCTATCCATCATAATTCGTTGGGGAGTTTTAAAAATCTAAGCATACATAGGGACAGACAGAGGGAAGCAACTTTGTTATACTATGTAGTGATAGGTACTCAGGTCCGATTTTGTTCTGGGGATTTCAAGTAAGGTTCCTATTTCCAGGTGGTTATAAAAAAAAACCCTAACCTGTCCATGTTGGCGTGCCGTCAATTCCTTCCCTGCTCTCGTCATGATTTTAAGTAATACAACAACAATACATTAATTTTAAATAATAGAACATGTTTCATTTGATTGTAATTTTATAGGTGGGTTGGTTAACATTGATAAATATAGTCTAAAATCTATTTATTTTACACATTGCCAGTGGTCCAGCAGGTACTTTATACAATCCCTAGGAATTGTGTACATTATCTAGGTAAAGTAGGTACAATATTTCATACATTCCCTGGACACACCAGGTATTGTAAGGAAAACCTGAATTATACAGAATGCCGGTAAAATTTCACTTAAAACAGATAAAACAGCTATATTGAATTTTCTAAATGAGAATAGGTAATCCTCATTAAAAAAAATATAGCTTTACTTTGTTCACAAATTTGTGTTTAAGGCTTGGAACACAGAATAATTTTCTTTTTCATACATTTTATAGTATTCAGGCAACTTTACTATTAGTTATTCACTAGGCGCTCGTTTTCATTTTTGTGAAAATCCCGTCCCAACCTGAGTAGTGAATCCGTTTAGTCGATTGCAATTGATGATGAATAGAGGTAAATATCCGAATCGACGGGTCCCGGTCCGGGTCAAGAAGAAGAAGAAGAAGAAGAATAACAAAATCGTATATGATAAATTATCGATTTACGGTATGAGGTTTGGAAGTTCTGTTCTGTAAAATAGTGTTTGTAAAATACAATACGAATGTGGTAAAACTACTACACTGGACAGCGAAATTATGGAATTTTTGGGGGTGGGGAGGGAGGGGGGTGTCCCATCCCCCTGAACCCCCTCCCGAATCTAGGAAACGCATACTTTTGGAGATATTAGAGATTGAAACTTTGAGGTTAGGAATAAAAAAATTGTGCTTTCTATGCATTTTAGGGGCAGATTTAAGGGTTTTAGGGGGAGAGGGTCAACCCCTCCACTTGTACCGTCCCCCACAGTAGCAATTGTATACTTTCATGTATTTAAAAATAAAAAAAATAACTTTGTTGTCGGAGAGCGCTCTACCATTGTATAAAAATATTTGTGCTGAAATATAGTTTTCTGGGTGGATTAAAAATAAAAAACCCTAACCTAACCCCCCAAAGTAGCAATTGTATACTTTCATGTATTTAAAAATGAAAAATATAAATTTTGTTGTATCGGGGAGCGCTTTACTATTGTATAAAAATATTTGTGTACTGAAATATAGTTTTCTGGGTGGTTTAAAAAAAGTAACCCTAACCTAACCACCCATAGTAGCAATTGTATACTTTCATGTTTTTCAGATATTATAATTTTAGCATTGGACAAGCTAAATTCAATTAATAATGTCATTTGGCTACATTATTTGTCATTTTTAATGTAAATTAAAGTAAACTTGCGTTTTGTTAAATATTCATTGTAGCTGTATGAAATAATACCTTTTTCATAATACTACAAACAAGGTAAAAGTGAACGAAATCTGTCAAAATGGCGTCAAATATTACGAAAAATTACCGATTTTCATTTTTTTTTTTCTCAAAAACTATAAGTTTCCTAACATTGAGACTTTGCATAATTACTTTTTAGACATAAACCTTTTCAATAAAAAAATATGAGCGTAAAACTCGCTGTCCTGTATACAGTTTAGCCGAAAAATAATCTTCTCACGAAAATTAGATCGGATTTATAATACTTAGACCAACACTTGTCTAAAAATAATTAAAACTCCATTGAAATGGATGAAAATGGGAGTTTGGGCTGGATTTGTGACTTGGCAGTTCTTAGGGGCCCAGCAGGGTCGAGGGTCTGATTCTGAAAGGATGACTCGGCTCTGGTACGAAAGGCAACAAAGGAACAGGAGTAGGTTTTTAGTCAGTAAAATTCTGACACTAGCTCCCGTTCTACCCAAGAGCGGTGGAAGTCATAAGATGTCATAAGATGCCATGTTTTATTTTTCCAGTGGGATAATTATCCCACTGGAAAAAAAAAACATGGCAGTTCTAATTTTTTATTTTCTAAAAATGTGTATAATAAATACAGCAAAGTCTATGATGACATAGACTTTGCTGTACCTATAATTTTGTTGTTATTTTAATTAATAAACAACACCAATAATATACCATTGAAAGGAAACGCAAAATAAAAACTCCATTGCCAGTGAAAAGCGGTATCTGCCAAGAAAACACTGTTATTCATCATTGCAATGTATTGTAAAACATCTACATTGCCAAGAAATATAATTATGATAAAATAATTATACTATGAAGACATAACTCAAAAGACTCTGTATCCAAGCAACAAGCATTAATAAAAAGAATCATCATCATCACCATAATCATCATCATCATCCTCATCATTGTCATCATCTTCGAAAGACGTCCTCTGTTGGGCATAGGCCTCCACAACAACCGGAGCTGTGCATTTCGCATCCATCAAAAAATAATAAAATAAATAAATGGCACTTACAACTGAAATATAATCAACAAAAAATCCTATTATTACTTTGTTTTGGAGTCCTTTAGAAGATTTCAAACTAATATCATAATTCTAATTATAATTATTTAGGATCAAGCAGTAGTTTACTTTTTCTGCATTTTTTTGAGCAACAAATGGGCATGATTCTTTATTTTCAGTAAGTAGGTATATATTGGGTATGGTAGGCTGAAACATTAAACTTAGCTTATTGCTTTTATTATAGGTACTAAAATTTACAATTTCTTTGCTATTTTGTTATTATTCATCAACTCATATAAAATGTTTTTGTGTCTGGGATATAACTACCAAGTTCAGTTTTTATTTCATGTTCAGCAAGGGTATCAAATTAACAGGTAACCCTTTTTACAAAACATTCTGATAAAATGTATGAGTCACTGAGTCACACAGTTTAAATTGTATTGGTAAAACAAAAATAATGCTTTCTGTTTATTGTGCTAACCTATGCAATCCTACTTGAGGGCAAAGGCTTTTCCCTCCACTTTTTTTATGTTGCGCGAGCCCTCGTGTCGGCCTGCCGGTTTTGATAGTACCTAGCCAGTTAGTGTTACAATTTCTATTGTTTCATATTTCATAAAACATTCGCATAGCAATTAAAACTGTAAACTGACACTTATTTCTTTGCAATGTAACAATAATAAAACAATAGCACACACATTATTGCAAATAAACATAATTTAAAATAAGTACATATTTTGAAAAACTTCTTTCTATTTATTCAGTCCCAAATGCTTTTAATACTTTTTAAAAACATTGCCTGGCAGAAGGAACTACTCCTCTATTGGTGATGCATTTCCCAACATGTGTTCACTGGCACACACTAGACACCCAGGCACAGAACAACTATACAAATATTTGTTACATGTGGGAATCGAACCCGCGGCGCACGGCACAGCAGACACAATATTGCTCCAATCATGCCATTGTATTGAGGTTTATATTTTCCACTTTTGCACATGATTTTGGTTTCAAGTTATTAGAATCATATCATTTACAATTTCCATTTCAAAAGTACTTTTAAGACTTTACTACTTATAAGACAATCGCTTTTGATTTTTTTGATTGCACATTGATGTGGGATACATAGCAGAGAAAAAATAGGATAATATCATTGTTGTAGTGCAATATCAAAATATATAACATTCATATACAAATATTTTCAGATCAACAGTAATAACATTGATTGTTCTTGTGATAACTCAAACTCATTAGATACTTATATATCAATGAGAATATCCTACTACATGCATTGCAAAGTGAAGGGAACCTTATTCTCTTAAGTAAGTTTAAAAATAAATAAATTAATTATGTTATTATGAGAACCTATCAACTAAATTAAAGTGAATCTGTTGGATATTAAATTTGACTTATGAACATCATTAATGTTTTAGTCACTATGCGGCTGTTAACATATTGCCGTCTTGTATGATATTTATTAGTTAGAAGTGTGGATGACATACCTACATTCTTCTTTTATCTCTATATTCTCATTCCTTTAAAATAATTTATGTATGTCATACAAAGTACCATACAATATTGTATCTGTAAATAAATGTAATCGCATCCAGTTTTAGACACTATGTATTTACAAAAACTCATCTGAAGTGTATACTTAATAATAGAGATTAAAAATTCGCAGTAGCACATTACTTGGTTTTATGAGGTACAGTAAGTCTAATAAACACATTACCTTTTAAACATGTGCCCAAACAATAACCTGCTCATTGTAAAGTACCAACCTCAGTATACACTGGGTGCTATAAGCATGGCTGACATCTGGTTTTTGTGTTTCATGTGTTACCATATCATTTATACTCAAGCTAAATAAAATATACATATAACAACAAAGTAGTACAGAGGAAAGAAGCTCTGCTTATCTAACAGTCACTGAATCAATATCATCTCTTTTGAAGAGCTTGGCTAGGGTAGAACATGACTACATTTTTATTTAACCTTTCGAATACCGTAATTGGAGACATGATAGAAAGACAATGAGAGAGTGAATGTCGACGTTCACTTGGGGTTTACTGAATTAAACCAAATACAAGCAAACAAAGAGAATGATGTTGGTGATAAACTTTTAACAAGTTAAATTAATTTTTACATCAGCATGCAAAACATGGTTTTTTTTTTTAAATTATATTTGATACTATCATGAATCCGGAACAGAAAAATACTGACCAAAGCCAGCAAACATTCACATAGCTACTCACCAAAGGAATCTTCACATTATAACTGTTGCTGCTAGTGATTACTATATAGAATCAATAGTCTATATACTAATGGACTGGGGCAATGACTGTTTAGTTTATGGATTTGATATGGCCTGTGATGATCAATGCTCTTTTAAAAAATACCTTGTCATGGAATAATCAATACCATCATATTATCAGTCAAAGGATAAGAAATGGACTAATAAGTATTTGTAGAATTTAATTTAAGCCTACTACCTGTACTACCTATGTGAACATAGTGCTTCCTACTCGTGCAAGGCTAACACTGTCTTGTCAACTTAAGAACATAAAGAACCTATGGATAGTGGATGAGGTGTGGTGTTTTTGTTGATACTACACCAGTACCTACTTAGACTTAAATAATTAAACTTATGTGTTTAGTAAGTTCTCTGCATTTGAACAATACTAAATGGATGAAAAACAAGAAATGATTTTTTCAGCAAAGGATCTACTTTTGCTGAACCAGCTAATCAGGACTGAACAAGTTACGAGATAAGAACATCTTGAGATATTTTAATTAACTAAGAAAATTCAGGCTGGAGTGGAAGAATTCACGTTCACGCTGGCAGCACGGCCGTTGCCAGAGTGAGCGCACCGACAAAGCACGGAGGCGCACCCGTGTCCGAGTGACAGCGCCTGACGCAGCGGCGAGCAAACATGACGACAAGAGCACTCACCGCTGTGTTCCGTGAATATGTTGGAGCCCAGCATGCGGGGGTCCTTCGGCACGCGCGGCTTGCTGCGTGCCGAGCGCATGGACGCGCCACTGGCTGTGCCACGCTCCTTCGCCTGCTGCGCCCCCATGGTGGTGACACGCTGGTGCCCGCCCTCTGCCGCTCTACTACTGGACGCACTAATTCAATAACACCACCGACGCAACGTACTCAACCTCCATACTTGTCGCCACTCCACTGAGACCTTACAGCACTGTTGTCTTTTTAGTCTAATAAAAAATTATTGGTAAACTACTCCAAGGGCATTCTGTTTGGTCTAACAGTTTCTGTAAAACACATAACCAGAATATTAGCCACTCACAGAAAATAACACAACCACCGCCATTAAGTGTGTGACTGACATGTTGTTTGACGTCGATTTTTTAGTTTTCCTATTCCGCCGACTAAGGCAGCACTGCTGCATGGCAGCCACAGAGAACATAATACCACAGAATATTAACAATTCGATTTTGTATAATAGACTAAGAAATGTCAAAATTGTGTTCTTGACGTTTCATACATAACTCATTTTATGTTTACATACGTGCACCTTATTTTACTCGTTTTGCTTAAAATAATGCCGAAAACAATCAATAGTTCGACGTAGAGGCTTCTATTGAATATAATTAACAAATTTAGACGAAAAAAAGTGAATTAAATTAGAAATATGCAGAGAAAATGCGACGATTGGATTCAATAATTTCATTTCTTGAATTACACTTTTCAGGAGGTTTCGACAGTGAGCAGACGTAACTCCTAGTAATGAGAACAGTAAAGGACATGGAAAATTTGATATTTCGGATGCGCGCTATCTAGTAAAGGTGCGGCGGACATTTGAAAGATATTATATTCTTTACATAATGACATCAACCGGCCATTCAAATGAATAAAAAAATTCGATAACACACAATTTGTTTTATTCAAAGTTAAAGATTCCAGGGAAGTGCTTATTGAAAGCCTCTTTATTTCACCGGCCACATGTGGCTGCGCTACTCCACACATAATTGGACCTGTGCTTTGTATAACATTCGATGCTGTCGTGGTGTGAAGCGCCGGCCGTCTAACCTTTGCAAGAATTCAGTTTCCCAGCAGCTTCCGTAGATTTGAACTCAATAAACCGTCCAAAGTTTAGGTTTAAGGAAATTTTAACAGTCAAAGGCTGAAGGCGGTCGATACACTCCAAGGGTACATTCTAAAAAGCAGGAGTCAAGGTGAACGGGCTCCTTTTGACATTGAACGGACAAGTGTGTGTTTTGGCGGCGTTGAATAGCGCGTCTAAATAAATAGCACATGTTTAATTGTTAAATAAACATGCGTCATATATGTATCGCATACTTATTATTTTCATGAATAATCAAAAGTATCAACACCGTTTAAGCGGCGTACACCTAGGATGAACAGCTTAATTTTTTTTTAATACGGCCTCCGTTTTAGTTGTGCCATTTTTCGTTGACCAGAGTTTAGCAGCTTTCACACATAACTTATTATCGTTTTACCCATGATACTTTTGACGGCTAAATAATGTTACCATTTTAATTTTTTTAAAAACTCCACGTTGCGCTTTCATTAGACGCTCTAATAAAATAACTAGTAAGTATAGAATTATTTCCTAACCGACTTCAAAAAAAGGAGGAGGTTCTCAATTCGGTTGTATTTTTTCACCCTAGCTGTACGGCGCTTAAACGGAGTTGATACTTTTGACTATTCATGAAAATGATAAGTATGTGACACATCTATGATGCATGTTTTTTATTTAATCAGTTTCACGATACACTTGTCCTGTTCTTTGATTTGTGCTTCCCTAAAGTCAAGATCAAAGTCAACTTAGTAAAAAAATATGCAAAATGGATTTCCAAAGGTATAAAAAAATCAAATAAAACTAAAATAAACTTTCGTTTAAAATACTACTTCTCATCAGATAAAGATAATAAATTAAAATACTTAAATTATAATGAATTACTTAAAAAATCTATACAAAAAGCACAAAAAATTCGTAATTCTATTTACATAATTAAGGCTAAAAATAAATGCAAGGCGTCATGGGATTTAATAAAATATATTTCCAATGATAATCACAATCAGGAGTCAATATTAAGGAGTTAGAAACTGAAACCGGATCACTAACAAACCCCATGGACATTGCCGATTATGTAAATGACTATTATATCTATTCTATTGTATTTTTTTATTGATAGCAAAAAGAGCCGATGTCGAATATTCTGCCAATGTCGAATGTAAATTGGATAAGCATGTATGTATATATCATTAACACAAGAAATTGGTACGCTAGAAACGTAGTAACTATCGGTGTATAAATCTTCGACTGATAAAATTGGACTTCATGTGTTAGTACTGGACTGAAACAACCAAAAAATATAAGTACATAATATTAAAATTGTTAGAACATTAAATAAGAATATACACGTACCATAATAACATAGAAGTCAAAGCTCATAATTTGATGTTGTAGTTCTGGAGAGGGATATGTAAGGAGGGCGGGGACATTAATTGCAAAAGGAATTTTGAATTTCGGGAGACGGCTATATACATCTAAAGGTGGAACGTTGTTTGAGCATGCAAAAAATATATGATCCAACGTACCTTCTTCCAAACCACACTCGCATATGAAAGAGTCACGAACTCGGATTTTTTCCAAGAAGACAGGAGTACAGCAGAACCCTAAGCAGATTCTACAAAGGACGGAAATTACAGGCTTGGACATTTTTTTAAAAGGGTAGAACCAAGGTTTAGACTTTATGGTTGGCTGTACTGCGTGGTAGAATTTACCTTTCTTCTTACCAGTGGTATTCCACTGTTCCTGCCATGCACATTGAAGACTTGCTTTTGGCAGGTTCAGTAAGTCGTACCGCTGATTAAAATTATATGAAAGGTCGCTGTGGTTGACGAACAAGCGTCTTTAGCCAAGATATCAGCACATTCATTACCCTTGATACCACAGTGACTAGGTATCCAAATTAACTGAACTTCTTTTTGACTATTAAAACACGAAAATAGGGACATTTTAATTTTTAAAATTAGTGAGCTGTGCAAGTTACTTTTAAAGGAGTTTTGGACCAAAGCTTGTAGGCAGCTAAGGGAGTCTGTGAAAATAACTGCTTTGTCGATGTTATGGTGTGACTCTATAAAAAGACAAGCTTCTAATAAAGCCACAAATTCGCCAGTGAACACAGAAGACTCTTTTGGGCATTTAAATTGTAGGATCCTGGAACTTTGTTAGTAAACTGCAGCTCCAGTGTAACTGTCGGTGCATTTTGAAGCGTCAGTGAAACATTTTTTAAATCCATTCCATTACTTGCGCACCACCTCATTGAAGGCCAAATCCGCCGAAGGGGAATCAATGTTGTAGAAAATTTTTTGGAGTTGAACATAAAACTTCATACTCAAAATTAAAAAGGGGTAATTTAGGATATTGGACGATCGGACATTCAAAATTTTGAGTAATACGAAAATATTTTAGAATTAAGGGAATTTCTTTATTTTTCCAGTAGTTTGAGGTTCTGCATATGTTATTTAATTCATTCAGTTTTGTAAAGAGGGGATGAGAGTATCTACATATTATCCTAGACATAAAACAGGAAGCTAGATATTGCCGCCTTAGGGCTAGAGATGGTTCAGCGTACTCGACCTGCAACGCGTTAACGGGGGAGGACTTCATACACCCAGAGATGATCCGAAGACACTTAGACTGAACCCTATCTAGTCCGGCCAAAGCATCTTTGTTGCATGGGATTAGGTGGAACGTACCATAATCTAATAAGCTGCGGACTAAGGCGTTGTATATTAATTTCATAGTGTAGGGGTAGACCAAAGACATTCAATATATACTACCAATAGACCGGACATAGCGAACAAAATCCTGATCCGATACTTATTCCACGTTGGTCATAAGTCACTCAGTTTAATATGACACACCTACACGTCAAGTCGTGTTTGTATCCGTTCTATGCACTAAAAGAAAATCATTTTCTGAGAAAATATGCCGAACTACGCATTACGCTATTGTAAATCTTGCTATGGTAAAATGACTGGACCTAACTTCGGTTTATTTTCGTAAATATTTTTGGTATTTACGAAACATTTAATTAGAATTCAATAATTTTTATAAATAGTTCCAGAACATTTTCAGATTTTGTGTTAATGCCATCTATTGCTGAAAAGCTTAACCTTTCCATTATCACACACCGAGGCTCTACCACGAGCTTATAACGTGATAAATTTTTCGACCTCAATCGGTCTGTTAAAAGGATGGAGCTATATAGGGTGTATAGCTCTATCACTCTCTTTCGCTCGTACGACTAACATTTTAACATTATCATGGTAAGGCCTCTGGCCACCTACCGAGCGATAGTTAAATCATTATAAATTTTGACAAATTTAATTCGCTTGTTTGCTATTCCAAGCCAGATGGCGTCACTGAGCCATAGGATGACAGTTTTTTTAAGACATTTTTTCTGATAGCCGCTCTATTGTATCTCTTTAAATCTCTTTGGGGTAGACACACCACCACACACCCGCAAGAACTTTTAAAATGGCAATAACACGTTCTCATTTTTGGATTAAGAAATTTGTATGGTGCTTACCTGTTAATTTTAAATCCAAAAAAAACGCTTAAAAATGTGGTTTGTTTGTCAGCGGAATAGGTTTTCCCGAAATGGTGACTGTGATGGGAGGGATAGTTCTTTTGCGAGAAAAAAACTACTGCAGAACTTTTCGGCGCAGATAACGATAAGCCGTGGTTCAACCGCCAATGATTTAAAGAGTCCAGAGAGAGGCGCAGGGATGATGCAACGTCAACAATGGAAGAATCTGACACATAAAGAACTAAGTCGTCGGCATATTGGAGGATGTGGTAGTTATTGTTGAGACAGGAGCCAATTTCGGATGTATACAGATTATACAGAATGAGGCTGAGGATGAAGCCTTGCGGGAGTCCCCTCCGAGTCAGCCTCTCATCAAAGTCCTCTCCCTGGACCCTCAAAGACAATGAGCGGCAATACAGTAATCCACATATGCATTCGATCATTTTTACCGGGATGCTCAGCTGGTGCAGTTTCTGCCTGAGGACGGGAAGAAGAACGTTATCGTATGCAGAGGAGATATCTAAAAAGGCTGCGACGACGGACTCTTTTTTAGAAAATGCTAAACGGATATCTGTGACTAAAACTACAACACTGTCCATTGTACTAAGCCCTTTTCTAAAACCGAATTGGTAGTTCGGCAGTAAGTCTCTGGATTCAACTATCCACTCTTGTCAACTCTTAATAAGATGTTCCATTAGTTTAGCTAAGACTGAGGACAGATCAATAGGTCTAAGGCCGTTCGGATCATCTACATGTTTGTCTGGTTTCAACAAAGGAATAATAATTTGTAGTTTCCACTGATCTGGAACCCAACCTCGATCATAGCAGAAATTAATCATATCGAGAAAATATGCTTTAGCTTTATCCCCAGAATGTTTTATAAAGGAATCACACCATCGCTACCAGGTCAGAGATATGGCTGAGTTCCATATTCAGTTCGTTTAAAGTAAATGGCGCATCAAAGGGATCAATAGGAAGTTGCTTACAAGCCAGTACCTTCGGGCAAGAGAAGAAAAGATTTGGTTTTCATAAAACCTCGTACTCGACATGCTTTTGTGAGCCGTTTCTTTGTCTATTTAGGACCTGTTATATAATAAGCTCAATAGGATACTTAATATTTATGGTGTTAGTTATAAACATTGTAGTCTTAAGTTCAACGAATATTTGGGAAAACTTGACTACACGGATACAGAAAAACTTCTAAAATTACTTCAATAATTTTATAGATATTAAATTTGTAGATTTTGTTTTTCAAACTGTATTTCTTAATTATCATCATATTCTTTAATAATTAATTAAATGTGGACCAAAATAAACTGATTGCTTAGTCTAGTGATGGCCTGTAATACAGGTTTTTGTTAACTTAGCTCAGGCAAGTCGCTACAAGTAATAATGGCAGTACTAATACACCATTAATAGGTCAATATAAACGTGTGTAAATAAAACTAGATTTTATATAATTAGTTAATTAAGCCAATCTTTTTAGAAATTAGTACTACTAAGTATTCATAAGTTCGTTTATGTATTTCTTTGTAAAAGTACTTAAATAATTATTATTATATTTATTTCATTGGATACAGTATTTAAGAGGGCGATATGGTATTCAGAAACGAGTGGAACATACGGTGGGGCTATTTTATCAAAAAATAATTCAACTGTTTCCCTAGTAAGGTGCGGATATTGAAGGCGAGCAACCACTTCTAAATCTATTGATGTTCTTCTACACTACTGAAATTGGGGGGGAGGGGGATAAGGATGTACAGAATTCTTCATCCAACCTGCACGTTTTTAACCGACTTCTAAAAAAGGTGGTATTTTCATCGAGAACTTAAGCATTTACAGTCAAAAAGTAAAATTTGATGTCTGTTTATAAGTGTATCGAAACTAAAAAGTGTGAAATAAAAAACTTTTTACAAAAAAAATATAACCGATTTCACTAAAAAAACACTAAAAGGATCAAAAAAGATACAAATAATACCGAGAAACACCGACTTCCGAAAATAAAGTTATTTTGATCCTTTTAGTGTTTTTTTAGTGAAGTCGGTTATATTTTTTTTGTAAAAAGTTTTTTATTTTTTCCTACGGAGAAGACGTTTAGATCGAGCACAAACTTGTAAATAAGTCAACAGATTTTGGGTGGTCATCTCCTTATTGTAGTGTCTTTCAGACTGGTTCCTGAATGTAACTGCTGAAGTGCCTTCTTGGTCCAACCATGGAGGTGACGGGATTTAATTTCGGGCACTATTTTTTAGTGGGAAACAAGAATCTGCACTGGTTCAACAAAACTTTCATAACAGCTCTTGTCATAGCGGTGATCAGAAGGATCGGATCAATTTGAATTTAAATTTGGAAGAGTATCAATTTTTTGCTCCAGTAATGTAGTGAACGTATTAAATAATTATACAAAGGTCTATATCATCCAGTATCTCGACCAGAGGGGTGAGCCAAGTCTCAGCTATGGAGCAAGCAAGAGGTTTATATTTATTATGGAGGAATATGAGGTCGTGTTTCTTATGCCACACGCTCCTTGTATTCCACTGTAGAAATGTTTGGCTGGACGCCATTTTTAATTTGTAAAAGGATTTGAATGAGTTGATCGGCAACGTTGGACGGTGATTGGGAGTTAGAAGGAGAAGAGATAGTAGGTAAGAGTTTAACGAGAAGTTCAACAATAGAAATATTATTGTTAGGTGATGTATTATCCTGATTCAAGGCGCAGCCTTTGGGCTGTGTGAGTAGGGGAGAACTGACTATTTCATAGTGGATACTTTTATTATGTGATGGGGAAAGTGGGGCTTGGATCTTGGGTTTAAGTGTGACAGTTTTGCGGTATGACCGTGGTTTCGTGGCATTGGCATAGTTGCGGGAAGGTATAGGAACAATTTTACTAGCCTCTACATAGGGAATTGATTTCTCAGCCATAATGGTCTTGATAGCCTTCCATCTACCATGCTCGGGGCATGACCTGCTGTTGGCAAATTGATTACCCAGAGCAAAGTATACAGCAAGCCTCACCTTCAGAAATGTTGCAACCATCACCGGAGTGATCGTGGCCACATTTACACGCAGCGTGGTTTCGACCTGCACAGGTTGACCACATGTCCAAATCTGCAACACTTGCGATACTGTATCGTAGGGTAGATGTAGTGCTCGACTGGAAGAGATGTATAGCGAAAGTAGACCCTTGGTGGTAAGACTTGGCCATCAAAAGTGATGACACAAGTTTCTGTGTTTCCATTCATTTGCACCGTATTTCTGTATTTTCAGGAAGCTCTTCCGGCTTTTAAGCCTACTTGGGGCTGTTTTGTGTTCGAAGAGGGGATGTCGGGAATCGGATTCTTGAGTTTTCTTTTCAATCGCACATGCAACCTTCCTACGTACAGCAGGTGGAGCAATACCAGCCATCGGATAAAGCTTATTAAGCGGAGTCGGTTTAAGGCATCCCGATATAATTCGACACGTCTCATTCAGGGCAATATCTACTTGTTTTGCGTGTACTGATCGGTGCCACACGAGGCACGCGAATTCACCAGTAGAAAGGCATAAAGACATGCCAGTTGTGCGAAGAACATCGGGTGCTGCTCCTCAGTTGGTCGATATAAGGCGGCGCAACAGGTTGTTCCGGGACCCAACCTTCTGCTTCGTGTTGAGGCAGTGCACGTTAAAAGTCAACGCTCTATCCAAGCCACACCCAGGTACTTAGGGTTTTTACAATGCTCTACGTTAGTACCCCGCCACGTGATGTTGAGTTTCCTATTTGAAGAGTTATTGCGGAGATGAAACGCGCAAGATTGAGTTTTGGACGGGTTCGGGCGAAGAGCATTACTGTCATAGTACTTACGCGACGGTTGTGCAATAGCTCGCTCAAAATATTGACAAACCCTTGATCGTTAGTTAGCGCACTGACTTTCGCAAGTAGCCTCTTTATGTTTATGGTACTCTGGCTGGAAAGCCCATACCAATCTGCTCCGACTTTCGGTACCTCGGGTCGCTTAACCAAGGAGATGGCGAGTTAGACCGAGACGTATCACATCGGATCAATTCAGGATGAATGAAATGGCGACACGTCACTTGAACAATTTGTGACCCACGGATGCCCTCCAAGTTGAAAGGCAAAATCTACAAGTCCGCGATAAGACATGTCATACTGTACGGATCAGTAAGACGGTCGTCAGATGTTGGGCTGTGAAAAAGACGGATGAAAAAAGGTTGCATGTAGCGGAGATGACAATGTGGAGATGGATGTGTGGTGTGACGAGAATAGATAAAGTGAGAAATGAGTATATTAGAGAAAGTTTGTAAGTGGCGCACGTGACTGAAAAGTTGAAGGGGAATCGTTTGTCTTGGTGTGGTCATGTAAAGAGGAGATATGTATGATGATGATGAATACTAAAAGAGTTATGAGTATACATGTGGATGAGTGGAGAGGGAGAGGGAGGCCAAAGAAAAGATGAACGGATTGTGTGAACGAAAATAAAGAAACGGATATGAAAGAAAAGGAAATTAGTGATAGCATGACTGACGGTTTACAGGATAGAATGGAAGAAAAAAACATGTTGCGCTGACCCCAAATAAGATGGGACAAGGGCAGGAAGATAATAATGACTAAAAATATTGACCAGAAAATCCCGACCACTGTTGTATTTTTTGATATGTCTAAAACCTTTGACTTTGTATCGCATGAGCTACTACTAAAAAAATGTGACAAATATGAAATACGTGGTAAAGCAAATGCATAGTTAAAAAGTTACCTTACAAACAGATCGCAATTTGTAGAAATGACTATGGCTATAAACCAAATCAAAACGATAAAATGAAATTTAAATCCGAATTAGGTTACACTTGTACAGGCGTTCCACAGAACTGTATTTTGGGTCCCCCACTCTTTCTGGTTAATATTCATGACCTGACAGAAGTAACTGACTATCCTTGCAGACGATGTGTCCGTAATTATCCCTAAAACTAAAGAAAACTATAATGAAGAAATAAATGCACCGTAAGAAAAATAATATCTTGGATGGAAAAGAATAACCTTAAACCTAACATAGTTCTTCTTTGTTAAACACCCGTTGCAAACATACCATTGTGAGTCATTGTTACCATACCTGGATTTTAATGAGCTTGTTTATAAAAAAAAAATACACAAATGAATGAGCAGATCACAGGTACTTTTGATTGGAAATAGTCTTAGTGTAACTAAAGGGGACAGTTAGTGGTATTGTAACCATGCATAAATTGAAATTAGGTAAATTATTATTATGTGCATTGCCTTATTCTAACAGTTTACACGATCATGAAAAGGAATACATTTTTAGCCTAAACAACTTAATGCACATTTTGTCATGTCGTCATAGTGACCGTTTATTGTATTTTGATACTAACAATTTTGTTAGAGATTATGTTTTGATACGGGAACATATGTACCTTCCCAAAAAAAGTCGACATGTAATGGCTACATTGTTATCTTATAATATACACGCAGTTATTAATAATTTAACTGAGATTAGGTTAAGTGAAGAATCAGTATTATCTAGTATACCTAATAATACTGATATAGATTCTTTAAACTATTAGAAGCGACAAAAGGGAAGCCTAATAATAATATTTTATAATACCATCAGAATATATATCACTTCTCTGTCAAAATTCTAGATATGGAGATGTTAATAGATAAATATCACATGGATATCCTGTTTTTGTAAAACGTGGTTAAAACCAGTTATAATGCTCTTTAATGTAAACAATTTTTCAGTTGCCAGTGCAGATCATCAATAGCGGGTGGTACATTGATATTATGTAGTAATTCTTTAAGATGTAAGGAAAGGAAAGATATCACTGCTTGCTCTGTTGATCGCTTATGTAAGGTAACATGTGGAGAGGTTGAAGGCCGAACTTTCTTATGTGTTGTAGACCACCTGCTTCAAACTTGACATCTTTTTTGATCAAAATAGAAGAAATACTAAATAAACTTATTAAAGATAATAAATTAGTTTTCGTTTGTGGGGATTTAAATATTAATTTACTATAAAATTCACCAGAAAAATGTAAACTTCTCTCATTGTTTAGTTCTTTTAATCTAAATTGTATTTTTAATGAAACTAGAATAACACCTGCTTCAGCTTCGTGCATAGATAATATATTAACTAATTGCGATATAAAAGACTCATTCCTAATTAGTGGCGTGAGATCTGACCATACTGGTCAACTCGTATCTTTCGAGTCAGTCAAAAAGCTATAATTAGTTTCAACTGCAGAGTTTAGACCGCTTACTAAAAATAAATTAAACTAAATAATAATAATAAAGTTTATTTGTTTACATAAAGTGTTACAAAGTTAAATGTGACACTGGATCCCGCACTAGGATACCGTGTGTCGCAGGATCCAGTCTCTTTCGACAGACAATATTTATTATTTTTTTACTATATTATATATAATTTAGTAAAGACCAAAGGTAACCAAATGTATGTATATTATGATGAGTTTGAATAAGTGCGAAATAAATAAATAAATAGGTGTGTGTAATTTTAATGAATATATTAATAAGTCCTAGCAGCCAAACTTGAACCTGTTTCTTGCGCTCAAACTTTGTTAAGGGAAGAATGTTAAATTTTTTATTAACTCTTTTATATAGAAACGGCCCAATGTATGAAAAAAAAATTATTACCAAATTTAAGTTTGCAGAAAACTGTTCCACTTGGGCTTTCTGCGTGTGCGCCGGTTTAACACCAGTAAGTAATTTCGTCTCTCGATACAGCATTTCAGTAAGAAAACGGATTCCCAATCTGTAAGTGACCTTAAGGAGAGCCTTTTGTGCACGTTCTGAAGTAATTAGGAAGCTTTTTTTTTCTCTACAACTATCACACAATGACACAACGCGCTCTAGTCTCAAGCTAAGCCGAACTTGTGTTATGAGTACTAGACAACTGATAAACATACTTATATATTTCTAAATACATACATATATAGGTAAATTACACCCAGACACACAACAAATGATCGTGCTCATCATGCAAACATTTTTCCTGGCTGAGAATTGAACCCACGACTTCCGGCGTAGCAGTCAGGGCCACTAACCACTAGACCAACAGACCAGTCAAAACCCCAAGATAGAATGCAGTAACATATAATAGACTGACATAGAGTTATGTAAGTCATCCTGAGAGTATCTTTGTGAGCCATTGATCGAAGTTTCTTAAATATATACAAAAGCTTCCTCACTCGCGAAGTAACAGATTGAATTTTCGCTGTCCATATCATATGTTGGTCAATGCTAATAGCGAGATACTTAAAACACTTAAACTTACTTAACTTGTTCAAAAACAGCGTAGCCCAGACCATTTTTGCAATTTGTGGAATTTAAGTGAAAGTTGTTTTGGGGCAGTTGTCTTCTTGTTTACAGAAAAGTTAACCACTTTAGTTTTATTAATATAGTGTGAGCAGGTTGTGTTGCTGCCAACTGGCAACTTTCTGAATACCAACCTCTGCTGCACAATAGGCATCCTCCCAAGAATTGCCATGGAAAAGTGTCGTCGGCGTATGCGGATATTTGTGCATTGTTCAAATCGAGTGAGCAGAGGCCATTAACATAAAGAAGAAATAATGTGGGACCAAGAACACTACCCTGGGGTACTCCTTATGGCAACTCCGCAAAACTACTCTGATAGTCGCTCAAGCAAATATTCTGTTTGCGTTTGGAAAGATAGGAGATAAACCTTTCTAAAGCCCCCCTGATTCCTGAACGTTCCATCTTTTTGATCAATATGGGCCTTGAAACAGTATCAAAAGCCTTGGCAAGATCAAGGAAGACGCCGACACACTTTTTCCCTTTGTCAAGTTTACCATTGATATGATCGACCAAGTCGGAAACGGCGTCCTCCGTTGACCTGCCATTACGACAGCCGTACTGGTTGGCCGATAGCAGTTGCTTAGTTTCTAAGAACGCCAATAGTCTTTTGTTCACCAGCTTTTCTAGAACTTTGGATAGTGATGTAAGAAGAGATATAGGTCTGTAATTGGAACGGACTGATGCATCTCCAGTTTTATAGATCGGGCAGATATTCGCTGTTTTAACTGAGCTGGAACTATTCCTGACGCCTTGCTCATGAAGCATGTTTTGGAGGAGATATATATTTAAATCAATACGAAATTACAATTAAAATTCGTGATATATATTTGAAGGTGAAAATTTACAAGGGAAGTGACATGACATATGATACAATGTTTTTTATGAAGCTAAACTAAGGAGTTTTAATTACTACTAAAAGAAGTTCTGCTACACCACCCCCCTCTTGAGACCGTCAAGGGCGATAGTAGTCAGGGAACTGTACCCTACGGCCTGACCGTGTCCTTTTGATGTTGTCGTCTTCGGTCACCGGCGTTGGATTGGTGACTGGTGTGTCTTGTGGTTTATGTTCATTATGGTTATGTGCGTTGTTGTGTGTTCTTGTGGTGTGTGTGTCTTGAAGTATGTAGGCCGGTTTGAGTCGGTCTACCGATACTGTGACTGTTTTACCAGGTGCGAGCCTTTCACCGATCCTTCTAAAAGTTTGTTCAGCGGTGTCTGATGTTGAGCCGCCTTTGGGATGAATCGCCTGTAAAAATTGATCATTCCTAAAAACCTTCTTAACTCTCTGACTGTCTTCGGTGTTGGAAAGCTGTTAATTGCTTCAACCTTTTCTGGCAATGGTTTTGTGCCACTTGAAGTAATTAAGTAGCCTAAAAAGGTTACCTGTGAGGCTCCAAATACACATTTTGATGTGTTTATCACCATGCCATACTCTTGCAGTCTGGAGAGTAGCTGTCGTAGGTGGTTTTTGAATAGACCAGAAAATCGTCTAAATAACCGAAGCAGAAGTCCAAACCCCGAAGCATATCGTCAACAAAACGTTGAAAAGTTTGCCCTGCGTTACGTAGCCCAAACGTCATATAAGGAAACTCGTATAACCCGAACGGAGTAGTGATGGCTGTCTTCCGAATATCCTCTGAGTTAACTCGTAATTGGTTATAAGCTTTGACTAGGTCTAAAGTGGAGAATACTTGACATCCAGAAAGGTTGTGGGCGAAGTCATGGATATGTCGGATAGGGTATCTATCGGGTATTGTACGCGCGTTTAGCATTCTATAACCTCCGCATGGCCGCCACCCACTATCTTTTTTAGGTGCCAGGTGTAAGGGTGAAGCCCAAGGTGAGTCGGAGGGTCTAGCTGTGCCATTAGCTAACATAGATTCAAACTCCTCCTTGGCGATTTTCAATTTGTCCGGGGCCAGTCGCCGCGGTGTACATGATACGGGTGGTCCAGGTGTTGTACGTATGTAGTGTAAGGTGTTGTGTGTAGGTGCACGGTGTATACCCGACGGCCGGGTTATGTCAGGAAATTCCCGGAGTATGTCGTGATAAGTAGTGTCACCAATTCTTACCTTCACCGAAGAAACAACATCATTAGGACGCGCAGGCAAAGCAGGGGTCGCGAGCGTAGTATTAGCGTCGATTAGGCACTACATTCTTGTTGTTCATGAAGGTTAATCACATATGTCATACCATAGTGTAACTTGTCTCGGTCTACGATGGCGATAGTTGCTAGGCAATATTTTTTCTAACAATGGTTGTCAATGTTTAACCAAGTTGTATTCTGTTCACATCTAATAAATTCCACTGTGCGAATATATACGTTGCTTATGTATTTTTCCCCTTTATACCAACAGGTTATGGGCCCAGACCATGACTTGTTTGGTTTAAAGTAGTATCTTTTAAATTTTCGCTGATTTAATATTACGAAAATGCAAGCCGTTACATTTGAGAAATTGTCAGGTCAGTCCAACTATGGGACTTGGTCATTCTCAATGGAGATGTTTTTAACAGACCTCAATCTATGGGACTGTTTGAGTGAGGATTTTGAGGCAAAAACGGCGGAGGCAATTAAAAAAGATGCCAAAGCCAGAAGCAAGATCTGCCTCATGTGTTCAGAGAAAATCTATCCCCTCGTCATGAACACAAAGACGGCGAAAGATACTCGGGAGGCGCTACGACGAGCTTATGCTGATGGAGGTTTACTGCGGAGGCTGAATTTACTTCGAAAATTGTTTAATGTGAAGCTGACAGACTATAGCTCAACAGAAGATTATGTCAATGAGATCCAAACAATAAGCCACGCATTGCATAAAATTAAAAGTGGTCTGGATGACGAGTTTATAGCGATTATAATGTTGGCTGGACTACCTGAAGAATTCAATCCTCTCGTTATGTCACTAGAACATTCCAGTATAAAAATCACTACGGAAACAGTGATGGCAGCGCTTCTGAAGGAAAGTGAACGGAAGAAGACAAATATGAAGACAATAGACTCTGCGCTTGTAAGCAAAAAGGAAGTTATATGCCACTTTTGTAAACGGAAAGGTCATTATAAGTGGAAATGCAAGCAGCGCAAATCTAAGAACAGTAAGGACAATGTAACTACCACCCAGGATAGTTTTAGTAAGACAACTGCAGATAATGCGTCACTAGTTTTTGATAAAGATTTTATTACACTTTGGTCGACGACTGCAGCACCCATGGAATGGGTTATAGATTCTGGAGCAATTTCACATATGACGTCGCAAAAACAAATTTTGGAAAATGTTAGTGCAGGAAGTTGTAAGTATATTACTACTGCGAGCAATGACAAGATTATTTCCAAATTAAAAGGGGATGTTTTTGCCATGGGACGTAAAATTAAATTTGAGGATGTGTTGTTGCTGCCAGATCTAATTACTAATTTGCTATCGGTGAGTAAGATGTGTCGTAATGGTTGTATTGTTGTCTTTAATGAAAAATGTTGTCAGGTTTTTATGAAAAACGATGTAACCTTAGCTGGTAAACCATTGTTAACAGCACCACTGAGACAGGGTTTATATGTTTTAGATCCCAAAGAGGCAGCGATGGTTCTCACAACTCCTTCAGATACTTCAAGTGCTCTTAGTGCATATGATTTATGGCATAGGAGATTAGGTCACTTGAGTGGACCTTTGATGGTCATATTGAAAGGCATGGTTGATGGTCTTTCGTTTAGAGAAGTGAAAAAGGAACCATGTGTAGAATGTTGCCAGGGTAAACAGTGTGTGAAGAAGTTTCCGAAACGAAAAAACAGTAAAAGAGCTAAGGGTTTATTAGAACTAGTGCATTCCGATTTAGCGGGTCCTATGGAAGTTGAATCTTGGGGTGGAAACAGATATTATCTGATTTTTGTGGATGACTTCAGCCGAAAAACATTCGGTTATGTGTTGAAATCCAAAACCGAAGTTTTCACTAAATTTAAAGAGTTTGTAGCGACATCTATCGCGTCACATAAGAAAATCCTGAATCGCGCAATCAAAGTTCTCCGCGCGATTAGAACACATAGAACAACCCGAATTCATCTATCGGGCAGTTGCAGCCCACCAGACATAACATCCCGTCTGGTTGGAGGATCCTCCCTTTTCAACGGAGGTTTGCGGGACTTTACTCTCTGTTCCGCATACCCCCAAAAGTTCAAGGCGCTAGTTGAAAATCAAATTGGCAAGAAAATTAAGAAGTTGCGTAGCGATAACGGAACCGAATATACCAGTAATGAATTTCAAAATTATTTAAAAGTTCATGGAATAATCCATCAGAAATCAGTGCCGCACACGCCACAACAAAACGGGGTATCTGAGCGCACTATTCGCACGGTAGTTGAGAAAGCGAGATGTATGGTCCATGACGCTGGGTTGGATAAAAGGTTCTGGGGTGAAGCTGTAGGATGTGCTGTTTATTTAAAAAATAGGTCTCCGACTATGGCTCTACCGGACAAAGTTCCCGAGGAAGTGTTTACCGGAGACAAAGTGGATCTTTCACACTTGAGGACTTTCGGATGCAAAGCTCAAGTTCTGGTGAAAGATCATAGCCGAAGAAAGTTTGATTCCAAGACTGTTGAAATGATTATGACAGGCTATTGTGAAAATCAAAAGGCATATAGGTTTATAAACATGAATAATCCAAAGCGGGTAATTTACGCTCGAGACGCAACATTTATTGAAAGGACTGCTACGCCAAATAGAGTGGCTCAGCCAGATGTTCCTGATTTGACGGTTACGAATGTTTATCCTAAGAAAACACCGTCTATTGTGTTGGTTCCCATTACTGCTACTGAAGAAGACGTTCGTGAAGGGATTGGTACTACAGAAAGTTGTGTTCCAAGGGTTCCCATGTGGACTATTCCAAGTCCAATCAATAGTTCTCATGAAGAAAATGAAACTATTGAAGAGGAAGTCACTTCCGAAGAGGGCAATCCGTTGTCAAGCCCGGAAGAAGAGTTTTAGGCTAAGAACTCACGGAGCGATTTTCGCCCGCGTCCGCTGCGGTTGCGGGCCCGCAGCTTCTGTAGAATGCAAATATTTATATAAAAAATTAAAGCACATTTCACGACGCGGTGTACGCGGTTGTATGCGACTCCCGCTGTACCGGCGGGCAACTAGTAGAATCGCGCTGGCCGCGGTCGCCCGCAGCCTCGGCGGTTTGCGACCGCATGCTCTGCGGTCGATGGGCGGGTGACCGGGCACCGATCATTTCACTGCCCGTCTAGCAACCGCATGCCTTACGATAATCGCCAGCCAGGTTTGCGGGTGAAAATCGCAACCGCTGTAGCTGCGTAACCGCGTAAATCTGCGGTCTCGTGAGTTTTGAAATAAAATAGCTGTTTCTTCTACCGCGGCGGGCGCGGGTGAAAACCGCTCCGTGAGTTCTTTACCTTCCGATGCTCCTGATCCTGAAAATATTCATGAAGTTGAGGTTCCTGAACGAAGATATCCTCTTAGAAATAGACGTCCTAAACGTGATGAGGATATGATCTATAACTTTCATGTAGTTGGTGATCCTGTATCTTTTAAAGATGCCATGCAGCGTTCAGACAAAAACTTGTGGTTGCAAGCGATGAAAGATGAATTTGATTCCCTGAAGGCGAATTCAACCTGGGAATTAGTTGATCGACCCCCCGAAATCAATGTGGTGAAATCAAAGTGGGTTTTTAAACTAAAAATTGGTGCAGATGGCAGCGCGCAGCGTCATAAGGCGAGATTGGTAGCCAAAGGCTACTCTCAGAAACCAGGAGAAGATTATTTTGAAACATTTGCTCCTGTGGTGAGAATGTCTTCAATCCGTCTTCTGGTGGCACTTGCAGCTGAAAAGGATCTGTACATACATCAAATAGATGTTACCACAGCTTTCTTGAATGGTGACCTTCAAGAAGATTTATATATGGAGCAACCAGAACATTTTATTGAGGATGAGCGCAAAGTTTGCAAGCTGAAGAAGGCTATTTATGGCTTCAAGCAAGCAGCTCGTTGTTGGAATGAAAAAATCCATGGACATATTTTGAAAATGGGTTTTGTTCGCTCCAAGTATGACCCATGCGTTTATACGAAAAAAAATGCTGATGTTTTCTTGGCTGTAGCGCTTTATGTCGACGATTTCTATATTTTTACAAATCAAATCGTCGAGGCGGAGAAAGTTAAGCGACATATAGCAAACAAATTTAAAATAAAAGACCTTGGAGAAGCTCGAGAATGTCTAGGGGTCCGAATATTAAAAAAACAGAAAGGGCGAGAAATTCGTCTTTCTCAGAGATCTTATATTGAGAAGATCTTAGATAAATATGGTATGAAAGACTGCAAACCTGTGAGCACACCAGTAGAAACAAACATTCACTTAAAGCCAGGAGAGACGAACGAAAATGTTGAATATCAAGAGATTATAGGATCTCTTATGTATTTAGCATGTAGTACTAGACCAGACATTTCGTATGCGGTTACCATGCTAAGTCAATTCAACAATTTTAATAATTCTACTCATATGGCAGCACTGAAGCGAGTTCTGAGGTATCTGAAGGGGACGATTGATATATCGTTGTGCTATAGAAAATGCAACAAACCGTTGGTTGCATATGCTGATGCCGATTGGGGAAATGGACCTGACGGTCGTTCGTTTTCGGGTTATTTCCTAATGTTTGGTGGTGCTGCTGTGACTTGGCAAGCTCGCAAACAGCGATGCGTAGCGTTGAGTACTGCTGAAGCAGAATACATTGCTCTTTGTGAGGCTGCTAAAGAAGTTGTAAATATGAAAGGCTTATATGCTGAATTAACTGATTGGACAGACACGGTGACTGTTTTTAGTGATAGTCAAAGTGCTAGTATGTTAGTTTATAGTCCTGCTATTGGAAAAAGGTCTAAGCATATAAATATAAAATATCCATTTTGTTAGAGAGTAAGGCTAAGAACTCACGGAGCGATTTTCGCGGTTGCGGGCCCGCAGCTTCTGTAGAATGCAAATATTTATATAAAAAATTAAAGCACATTTCACGACGCGTTTTACGCGGTTGTATGCGGCTCCCGCTGTACCGGCGGGCAACTAGTAGAATCGCGCGGGCCGCGGTTACCCGCAGCCTCGGCGGGTGGCGCCCGCGCGATTTGCGATCGGTTGGCGGGCGACCGGGCACCGATCATTTCACCGGCCGTCTTGCAAAGTTGCAACCGCATGTCTTGCGATAATCGTCCGCCCGGTTTGTAGGCGAAAATTGCAACCGCTGTAGCTGCGTAACCGCGTAAATCTGCGGTCTCGTGAGTTTTGAAAGGCTAAGAACTCACGGAGCGATTTTCGCCCGCGTCCGCTGCGGTTGCGGGCCCGCAGCTTCTGTAGAATGCAAATATTTATATAAAAAATTAAAGCACATTTCACGACGCGTTTTACGCCCGCGGTGTACGCGGTTGTATGCGGCTCCCGCTGTACCGGCGGGCAACTAGTAGAATCGCGCGGGCCGCGGTTACCCGCAGCCTCGGCGGGTGGCGCCCGCGCGCTTTGCGATCGGTCCTTAATCACGATCTCTGTCCTTAATCAGTGGATGCACCCAGAACCTTTTGGGCCTTCTTTTTTTAATTCTTCTGTGAAGTAAGTATAACGCAACGGCTCGTTTCTGGTGTGTCCATGGCGGTCTGGACCTCAACTGATCTAACCGCCCGTCTTGCAATCTTGCGATCATCGCCCGCCACGTTTGCGGGCGATGATCGCAACCGCGGCGGCCGGGTAACCGCGCGAATAACCGGTCTCGTGAGTTTTGAAATAAAACCGCAGATCCACGACCGCGGCGGTTGCGGGCGAAAATCGCTCCGTGAGTTCTTAGCCTAAATCGCCAAGCAAAGTCACGCCGCAATCCTATATTTAATTTTAAATACGTGTATCCAAATGTACTTATAACACTAACATTTGCCGCACATATTTCATAGTTCGTTTTTGTACGGCGCTCTTTCATGGCCGACCTAGGGAAAACGCAGACGTCACTACCGGTATCGACGAGGAACTGCATCTTCGTATTATAGTCCGTCACGAATAAGCGACCAGTGCTATTGCAGTCGGCGGTCGCCATTATCGACTGCCCGTTGCTTTTCCCGCGTGGTCGCAGGGTTTTATGCACTTGGTTGCTTTGTCACCAAACTTATAATGATACCAGCACTTGGGCCATTTCCTGTAGTTAGAGTTTGATCTTCTTGAAGGGGATCTTCCCCGATTTGTACTTCTGCTGGACCTTTGTCTCGGCCGGGATAGTCTGTCTACCTGCGATGTCAGAGCTTGCACTTGTCGAGTCAGCTCGGTGATTTGGCCACTCATCTGCTCCACGCTGCTTCCTGCGTTCGAAGTCGGTGAAGATGTCACTGCTACTTGTGGGCTGGATGACACTACATCTTGAATTCGGTCCGACAGCTCGGCCACTTCTTCTAAACTCGCCTGAACTTGCGAAGTGATGATGGTCTGCGTACCGCTGGGCAGACGGCTGCTCCAGATCGTACGTAGAAAATCTTCCGGCACGTTGGGTCCCGCCAGGTGACGTTGATGTCGTAAGAATTGTGAAGGCTTGCGGTCACCAAGCTCTTCATGTGTCAAGAGCTGCAGTACCTTCTTTTCCTTCGATGCGAATAATCTCTTCACCAGTTCCGTCTTCAGCCTTTCGTTTTTGTTGGGGGCTGCCGGAGCCGTGATTATTTCCTCGACTTCAGATGCGTATATTGGGTCTAGGCAATCGCGTGGTGGAATTTGGTGGTATCAGAAGTTATGTTCGCCAGCGCGAACTGGCTCTCCAGCTGCGCAAACCACGGCGTCGGTTTTTCAGGGTAAAATGGCGGTACCCGTACGCCGACACGAAATACATCGTAGCTCATCGAAGCGTCATGATTTGCTCCTTTTTCCTCGTTCCCTTGTTGGCTCATCGTGTTTTTTTTTTTGGAGGTCACCAGTGAAGCATGTTTTGGAGGAGATATGTATTTAAATCAATACGAAATTACAATTAAAATTCGTGATATATATTTGAAGGTGAAAATTTACAAGGGAAGTGACATGACATATGATACAATGTTTTTATGAAGCTAAACTAAGGAGTTTTAATTACTACTAAAAGAAGTTCTGCTACACTTTAGTTTAGCTTCACTCATATTGCATAAGTGAGAGATGGGACCGGCTAGGCAATGTTGAGCTAGTTTAAAAACACGATTCGGAATATCATCCCAACCAGGAGCGGAATCGTTTTTAAGGTTTGATATGATAGCACTAACTTCTGCTTCGTCAGTAGGAGTCATAAAGAACTGTGAGAGAGAAGGATCAGAGTCATCCAGCATAAGTGCTAACTTAGTTCTGTCTCTGTTGTTTCCAAATGGGTTAAGGATTGTTCGGCAAGTTGTTTTCCTACATCAGCAAAAAAGGCATTAGCCATATTAAGCGACACTACTGGGTCAGGCTTTGCGTTTAGTAAAGTTAAGCTATTGGATTGTTTGTTTTGGAGGTTACATATTGTTTTGATTGCTGCCCAGGTTTTTTTGCTATCAGTTTTAGAACTGTCTAGGAGTCTTATCATGGGCATTTTTGAGATTCTGGATAATGTTATTGCAGTGGTTTCTATAAGTTTTATATTTTTGTTGCCGAGCGTAATTGTCTTTATTTTCTTCTTTCTTTTTTTCTGAGTGGAGTCTGTCTCTTTTGCGTATACATTTCAGCAAACCCTTAGTCATCCAGTGTCTTCTAATGGTTTTACAGTTTTGCAAAATTACTTTTTTGTATTCAGATTTATAATGCGCCGTAAATAATCAGTAGGTAAATGTGTTCACTCCCGTATACAAGTCATCAGATTTTAAAATAGTATTCCAGTCAGTATTTTCGATTTCGGTAAGAATGTATATATATATATACTTTGTTTGCGCTGATATAGGTATTTGACTCGATGGTTCTTTACTTATTCCTAACAGCACTGTATCATGATCGGTTACAGAAGATTGACATACTACTGTTTTAGTGTATTTTTTTGTCTTTATCAAAGCATGGTCAAGGCAAGAATTTTCACATGTCGGGTATTGGTGGCCGGGATAGAAACCATAGAAACCGGTAACGTCAAGATACTCGTTGGCACACTTGTCTTCTGTACCAATTTTAATGTCAATATTTATGTCCCCTATAATTGCCATCCATGAAGCACTGTAGAAGCTAAGGAGGGTTTCGAGAGATTCACAAAAGTTACTAATGTCGTATACTGAGAACGACCGGTAGATAGGAAAAATGGTAAATTCGGTACCTATATTAATAACTAAGAAATTTGCATCTTTTAAGGCGACTCGAGTACAATTACATTCAGTTCCGATTTATATAAGACAGCTGTACCATCTGTCAGAATAATGACATTTGTAGCCCTTTACTTAAACTTTTGGAGTGTGTTCATTAAGTCTACATTCATTTAGTATTATAAAGTCAGGAAAAAAAATTAACCTAGACATAAAAACTGTGAAGTTGTCAAAGTTTTTCATTATACTATACTGATGGTAAGCTGGTTTTTAACGTTACCGAAGTCATTCACACATAGTTCTGAATTATTATGTTTAATACTACTAAAAATTTCAGTACGGTCAATGTCATCAATTAATTCAATCTAATTAACCCTTTTTTTTTTCTTTATGGCGCACCGGTGTGGGCGCCAGGGCTGCGGAAGCAGCCGGCGGCCCGGCTG
This sequence comes from Mythimna vitellina, assembly GCA_949316375.1. Lineage (NCBI taxonomy): Eukaryota > Metazoa > Arthropoda > Insecta > Lepidoptera > Noctuidae > Mythimna > Mythimna vitellina. The sequence continues at coordinate 39,752,974 of OX438684.1, forward strand.
AACGCGTGCCAGAGGGTCATGGCCATACGGATGGTGCGAGGATATCGGACGATTTCCCGCGAAGCGGCGAGCCTCCTTGCTGGCCAGTCACCATGGGAGCTGGAGGCAACAGTCCTTGCACTCATGCACGATCTGCGCATGGAGATGCAACGCCGGGGCGAAACTCCGCTGCCGCGACAAGTCGCAGCATGGCGGACAGAGCTCCGGCGAGTTCTCATGGAGAAATGGCGACAGCGACTGTCGCGACCCAGTGCTGGGCACGCCACAATTATGGCGGTAAGTCCCCTCTTTGATGCGTGGTTGGAAAGACCTCACGGCGTCCTCACCTTCCGCATGACGCAGGTTCTCACCGGACACGGTAAGTTCGGGAGGTTCCTGCACCGGATTCGTGCGGAAACGACGCCTGGGTGTCGCCACTGTGTGGACCGCCCGGAGGACATGGTAGAGCACACGGTGGAGGTGTGCCCCGCTTGGGCAGAGCAACGCCGTGTCCTCGTGGGGGCAATCGGCGGCGGCGATCTCTCGCGCCGGGCCTTGGTTCAGGCCATGCTCCGGAGCGAGGAGGAGTGGCAGGCGGTCGCCTCTTTCTGCGAAGCCGTAATGCTAGCGAAGGAGGCGGCCGAACGCGTGAGGCAACGGTCCTTACGCTCCAACCGCCGCCGTCGGGATTCCGATCCCGATTTCCGGTCACCGTAGGCGCGGGCTTGCGGACGGCGAGCAATGGGTGGCTCGCCGTCCGGCCGTCCGGTAATCGGACCGAGCCCAAGTCGTCGACTGCGCGTACTGTTCCACGCGCGCCTCAAAGAGATGTCAGCAAATCGTAGGGGCCCAGCAGGGTCGAAGCCTACTGGGGCCACGGGTAGTGTGAAAGCGAAACCCGGGGCCCTGGGACGAAGGCAACGAAGGAATAGGAGTGGGTTTTTAGTCAGTAAAAGTCTGACACTATCTCGCGCTCCGCCCAAGAGCGGGTTTTGTCATAAGATGATTTTCCCACCCAATAAAAAAAAATAAAAAAAATTAGCCATTTTTAGTATTAGTTAATTCTATGATTCTTTTATAAATTCGTGATTTAAGCCAGTAGAAAGGAATTTGATGCGAGTCATATTTGTAATTAAAACATGAGTATGTGCAAGAATAGTTTCTTTGTGTGCAGTTTTTTTTTTTATTTTGTGTGTTCTATAGTGCGGTTTGAAAGTAATAATATTAACGAATGCTGATGCATAAAAGTGATGACAATTAATGTTACATTAGTCACCTTGGTGTGCAGTTTAGGAGAGAAAATGTAAGTTAAGTTATAATGGTAAGGTTTAATGACATTTAAAAGGTAAAAATAAAGATATAAACAAATAGAGGAGTAAGTTAACGAAAATCTACTACTAGTTACTGCGCAACTGTAAGAGAGTATTCTCATTTTTAACCAGTATGTTGCTCCTTCTCCTTTCGCAGAAAAATTCTGTCGTTCGCAATCCAGCAAAAGCGATACTTTTCGGTAGCAGCGAAGCCTCGAGCAAGGAAATGCAGCCGCTTTGTTTTATTCATGAGGTGTTCAGAGAAATAGAGGGGAGAAAAAGTACTAGAGAGGTTTAAATGAGAGGAATCCAGCCAACATGTGCGATGTTCAGAATTGTATAATTTCGTATTCCTCAGAAATTTATCCTTCGCGAAGATGTTGGAGAACTCCATCACGACTGTTGATGTTGTAGCACTCCCTTTGTAAGGGATACGGTATACATCCCTTATTTCGCTGACTGATTCAATGCCAATTAGCTTCATGAGGTTGCTCACCTGGTTTAGGAGGTCTACCTTACTTTCCTTTTTCACGATAGGATAGCCTCTAATCTCGGCAGAGGTTTTCTTAAGGAAACGCTCTAGGTTTTCCAACTTATCCTCAATATCGGCAAATCAAATCCGTGTAGAATCAATTTCCTTCTCAAGCTTGCAGATTTTAACTTCAGAATCAATAATTTGATTTTTCAAGAATCCGAGCTGTAGAGAACTTTTTTAATAAAAATGTTCTTAGTAGTCTCTCAACTTGATTCGCAAGACCCCAATGTAAATTATGGTACATTATTTTCTACAATATGTCAAGAATTTAATAAGGCGTATCAAATTAAAAAAGTTCAAATCAATAATAAATCCAAATTTAATGAATGGGCTACTGCTGGAATTAAAAAAAAGCAGAGATACTTTATGTCAGCTATATCATGAAAATCATTATCATCTGATCTTAACTTGCACAACCATATCAGATTCTATTCAAAGATTTTCAAAAGAGTCTGCGCCCAAGCTAAATCTAAGTCAGTAAGTAATAAAATTAGAATTTCTAATATTAAAATTAAAGCTGTCTGGAAGGTGATAAACAAGGAAATTGGAAATACAAACCAAAAAGATCGTAATGAATTGTCCCTTAGAATTGATAATAAAATCATCTCAGATAGAACTGAAGTGGCTGAGACGTTAGAAAATTTCTTCACCAACATCCCAATAGAAGTTACGAAATCTCTTCCTTCTTCATCTTTGTTAGCTGAATCTTTTTTGAAAGAAAATTTTACTAAGGATGTATTAACCTTTTAATTTAAGCGTATCTGTTGATTCAATTAAAAAAACATTCGATAGTCTTAACATAAAAACTGAGGACTTATAGGGTATATCCATTAAGGTTCTTGAAGATATTATTGATACGATTGCTCCTGTCCTAACAGGCATATTTAATCAATACCTAGACAGCGGCACATAACCTGATTTAATGAAACATAGTAAAGTAATACCAATTTTCAAATCAGTTAGTAAGAGTGATCCCTCTAATTACAGACCTATATCTGTGCTTCCAGCATTGAGTAAAATAGTTGAAAAATCATGCTTGACTAGGTGTTGTCTCATTTTAATTTAAATAGGATTTTGCATAGTCATCAGTTTGGCTTCACGAAAGGTAGGTCAACGTCGGATGCAGGAGTGAAACTCATCAGTAACATTTTGGAATCCTGGGAGAAGTTCCAGGATGCATTGGCATTATTCTGTGACCTCTCTAAAGCATATGACTGCGTTGACCATATTACTCTAATCTGTAAATCATCATTACGGAATTCGTGGACGAGCTGATGATCTTGTTTTTTCCTATTTATCTTACAGGCAGCAAAAAGTAACCATTAATGGGGCGACGTCCTCGGAGTCTTTAGTAAAGATGGGCGTGCCTCAGGGTTCAATTCTTGGCGCTTTCCTTTTTCTAGTTTATATTAATGACCTTCCTTACATGGTAGGTAATTTATCTGATATAACTATATTTGCTGATGACAGTTCCGTTATTTTTAAAGTAGGTTGGAAAGATGCGGATGTCTTGCATGTCAACGAAAGTCTGGCTGTTCTTCCAAAATCGTTCGCTGCTAATAATCTTTTATTAAATGTGAATAAAACTAAATGTTCTCACTACCGAATATCCCTCAAGTTGGCGTCAATCTAATTCTTGACGGCAACAAACTTGATGTTATTACGGAAACTGTGTTCTTAGGTTTATCTATCGATATTCAACTGCAGTAGGGCCCTCATATTAGAACTCGTTCAGGTAGAAGTAACTTATGGAAAAACTGCACTAATGAATAAGAGTACCTTCTGTATGGCCCAAAAAATATTTAACAAATTACCGGAGAAAATGAAAACGCTAAATTTGGACAATTTCAAAAAAGTACTATTAAAACTTTTGATAAACAAATGTTATTACTCAATAAAAGATTATTTAGACGACAATTCTATAATTACTGCTTCAGAAAATTGCATATCACTTGACTTATTTTGAATATATTGAATTTTTATTTGACATTAGCATTAATATGACATGTAACTCTTTGACATTTATAAAAAAAAAAAAAAATATTTCGTTTTATTTGTAATGTTGCATGTGCCAATTATTATTGACTTCCATATTTACTGCTTCAAAAAATTGCACACTACTTTATTTATTTTGATTATATAAAATTTTTATTTGACATTAGGATTAATATGACATGTAACTCTTTGATATTTATTAAAACTTATTCTATTTGATTTGTAATGATAAGCATGCGCTAATTAATATTGACTTCCATAATTACCTACTGCTTCAGAAAATTGTACATCACTTGACTTATTTTGATTATCTTAATTTTTATTTGACATTAGCATTAATATGATATGTAAATTTCTAATATTTATTGAAATTGATTTTATTTTATTTGTAATGATGTGAAATTGTAATAATCATAGAAGTTATATATGTGTTCAAAATTTATTATTTTAGCTATCTACATATTTGTACGCCTCTGGGCAAAACATAGAGGATCTACCTGTCTTTAACATCGCACACTTTATTGTAACTTGACCTATGTTTACAAATAAAATCTTCTTATTCTTATTCTTATTCTTAGATTAAGCTCAGCCGCATATGCAGTAAGAAAAATAAGGCAACTGACAGATGTAGCCACAGCTAGGTTAGTTTACTATGCTTATTTCCACGGTATTATGTCTTATGGCATTTTACTGTGGGGATCTAAAGCTGATGTAGACTTAATTTTTATATTGCAAAAGAGAGCAATCCGGGCTATTTATAAAATAGGTCCTCGCGAGTCCCTCAAAAAAAAAAAATCGTAGAAATCGATATACTGACTCTGCCTTCTCTTTATATCTTAGAAAGTATTTTGTATGTTCGTAAAAACCTAGGACTCTTCAAATTAGAAGCGATTTTGATAACATAAATACGCGTAGTAAACACGAACTTCTATTACCCAAATGGAGATTAGCTAAGACCAGCAAATTATTTTTAATAAACAGCATACGCTTTTATAACAAGCTGCCAAAGTTGTGACTGAACTTAGCGAGGGAAAGTTTGCAGTCGCTGCAAACTTTCCACGCATTGTCCGTTGAGCGCGTCGCGGAACTCGGACGCGTAGTGCGGGTAGCGGCGCCGCATGTCGCGCAGCACACCTGCGCACAAGTTTGGCCTCAGTCACGGCACCGCACGGTAACGCAAGCGTCCGTAGGTAATTAAGTAACTATGGAAGCCCAAAAGGGGCCCGGGACCGTCGTCACTGAGACATGTCAGAAGTAGTGATTGTGACATACTATTGAATAATGAAAAACTAGACTTTGTCGATAAAATGGTTTTCCTGGTGTAGCGACATCTATGGCGTCACATAAGAACTAATCCCGCATCGCGCAATCAAAGTTCTCCGCGCAATCAGAACATATAGAACCACCTGAAATCATCTAACGGGCAGTTGCCCACTAGACATAACTCCCGTCTGGCCGGAGGATCCTCCCTTTTCAATGGAGGTTTGCAGAACTTTACTCTCTGTTCCGCAAACTTACCTCTAAAAGTTCAAAACCCATATTAAGTGTGTCCTAACTAAAAAGCTTATTATGAGGCTAAATACTATGTCGAAGACACGCTTGTTTGGCAATGACTGTTTCTGCACGTGTGGCCCTCTGGTAACTCATAATATTGTGTAAATGTATCTATTAACTGCTCCACATTTGTTATAACATATCCTTTTTTTTTTTTCTTTCTAACACGTTGCTTTTGCAATATTTTTTATATTATTAGACCCCAACAACCATAAATTCGTGAGTAATTTATTTTGTTGACGTATCATTTATAATTTAATAATTGTAATTATTTATTTTTCCTGCTTTTATTTATATAGCCTCTTTTTTATAATGTGAATGTGAGAAAACTGTAGACTCCACGAATTGTTGTTAGGTTACTTCCTATTACGACTCACTTTTTATTATGATTATTTTTATTGTACTTTTTAGTACAATATTGACCAGTCTACATTGTCCTTACATAATATCTACTTATACTGTAATATGGAAATATTGTAAGAACAACATTTTTTTTAAAAAAGAGTAACCATGGAGTTTCTTGCCGGTTCTTTTCTTCAGAAGTTTTATAAGTGCCCATGTAGGCCTATGTGAAATAAAAACTTTTGACTTTGATAAATAAAACCAAATATGTACAATTTCTTAACAAATACTGGAATAAAATTAATTTAAACATCACTTACAATGTTAAACAAATACTACAATCAGATAGTATGACTTTTCTTGGGATAGTTCTAGATGAGAGGTGCTCCTGGATTGGTCATATTGATATGATATGTGGAAAACTCAGTAAGTTTGCTTATGTCCTATGGCGTTTATCTAACCTAACAAGTAGACAAGCCACATTACAGGCTTATCATGATTGTATTGGTCCAATACTCCGTTATGGGATACTGGTATGGGGAAACTCGGGGCATCTCGGATGAGCCTTCATCGCACAAAAGAGGTGTATACGTGCGATTTGTAATGTATACCCACTCACATCCTGTAAACCACTGTTTAAGAAACTTAGAATACCTACTGACATTAACTGGCATCTATATTGAGGAAATATGTAAATTTACCAAATTTCATCCTGACTTTTTTTTGAAATTGTAAAATATTGTAGTTAGTATTGTATAATGTAGAAGCATTTTTTTCAATGTTTGTAAATGTGAGTACCATGGAGCTAATTCATAGTTTTTAGGTTACTATTGGACTTGTTTGACATAAATGAGCATGGCAGTTAAGAGTGTCATGCTCACTCAAATGTCTCAATGATGGTAGCGCGTGTGTTGGATCATTCGGTTCCCTTCAAAATGGTTGAACTGAGTGGTGCGAATATTCGCGTCATGTCCGTGAACGGGCGCTGTCAGTTGATGCTGGTCGTCTCTTAGCTGCCAGTTGCTATTTTAATATCTATATTTAGTTTGTATTTTTTACTATATTTATATTGTTCTCACATGATAGCGACAACAAACATTTAACAGAGATATTTTTAATTACAAAACATGATTGGAAAGAGTGTCCATGGAGTTTCTTGCACATTCTTCTCCATAGAGATCGCTTTGGAATGTGCATAATTTTTTTATGACTGACTGACTTCTTGACATTTCAAAAGTGCCTGTAAATGGTTTATTTGAAATAAAATGCTTTGACTTTGACTTTGAATTTAAATCGAAATCCTCCAAGGGCCTCAAGTCTGCTATTACAATAGTATCAGAATATCATTGATTTCATAATTGTTGATTTTGACAACTTTGGTAATCTACTAATATAATGGCGTCATTATGACTTTCCAATGGTCAACCACTGACACTCCATTAAAAGAAGTGCATAGAATGCAAAGAGATTTAAAGAGATACAATAGAGCGGCTATCAGAAAAAATGTCTCAGAAAAACTGTCATCCTATGCCTCAGTGACGCCGTCTTGCTTCGAATAGCAAACACGCGAATTAAATTTGTCTAAATTTATAATCATTTAACTATCGTTCGGTAGTTGGCCAAGGGCCTTACCATGATAATGTTAAAATGTCAGTCGTACGAGCGAAAAAGAGTGATGAAGCTATACACCCTATATAGCTCTATCCCTTTAACAGTTCGGTTTAGGTCGTAAAATGGATCACGTTATGAGCTCGTGGTAGAGCCTCAGTGTGTGATAAAGGTAAAGTTAAGCTTTTCAGCAACAGATGGCGTTATCACAAAATCGCCAAATGTTCTAGAACTATTTGTAATAATTATTGATTTCTAATTAATGACTGCGTAAATACCAAAAATATTTACGAAAATAAACCGAAGTTAGGTCCAGTCATTTTACCATAACAAGATTTGCAATACCGTAATGCGCAGTTCGGCATATTTTCTCAAAAAGATTTTACTTTTTCTGCGTTAATACAGACAGACAATACACTTCAACGCCCATTATAAAAGTTGGTACGAGTGTTCTATACAATATTAGCAATTTATATAAAAAAATAAATAAAAAAAAAACGAAAGGGTCTAACTTAGTGAAAATGAAGGAAAAAAGAAATAATTGTTTATTTAGTGATAATTTTTTTTTTTCTTTTCCATTAATACAATTAAAAAGCTCACAAAATGAAGTAAGAAATCCAGTGGTTTAATTATTTTATTACAAAATTTTATGACTCCATAATCGGCTTTGAAGTACTGCATGCCAACCGGTTATCGAAAACTTCAAAGTCCCATAACTCTTTAACTTGTCATTATAATAATAATAATAATAAGCTAAAAACTAGCTAGAGAGCTAAGCAATAATCAACGTTTTTTTCAAAATAATAATAATAATAATATCTTTTTATTTCAGACAACATAGTCAACACAACACAAAAATAAAAACAATACAGGATGTTAGTAACAATTTTTAGCTTATAAACTATGTTAGTACGAATAAACTACTAAAGATAATGTGCTCATAATAAGATGCCTCACTATGGGGCTCTCATCATGCCTTTCTGCAATCACTTTCAGGAGGCTGTTGCTACCGCCACGCAATCTTTTTTCGCATGACAGCTGCGAAGCTGTCGACTCTGGCTTGGGCGAACATCTCTGAAGCACTGCAATAACGTGGGAGCCGCATCAGTGCCCTGAAAGCGTTGTTGTATTGGACTCGCAGCGCACTGGCGGCCCGTTTCGTACAGTTGATCCACAGGGCGCTCGAGTACAGGGATGTACAGTAAGCATTAAAGAGCGTGTGTTTGATCGCTGCTGTACATCGGGCGAACCTACGGGCCAACATGTTCGCCCGTACCGCCAATGCCCTGCGTTCCCGTTCCACATCAGCATCATCCCTAAGGTCGTCAGCAATTAAATGCCCAAGGTATTTAAACTGATGTACACACCGAATTGGGATATCATTAATTTTAATCGATGGCACATTTACTGGACATTTCTTGCCAACAGCCTTAAAAACCATGAGTTCAGTTTTTTTGACATTATACATTAACCCGTGGCTTGCAGCGTAATTCTCACAGATTTTAACCAGTTTCCTGAGAGCACTGACCGAGGTAGCCAACAAAACCATATCATCCGCGTAGCTTATGTTATTGAAACATATACCGTCAACGAAACAGCCCGCATGTGCACCGTTAAGCTCCTCAATCAATGCGTTCATATACAAGTTGAAGAGATTTGGGGAGGTTAAGCCTCCCTGCCTCACGCCACACTCTAACCTGTATGGTATGGAAAACTCATTCCTCCACCTTACAACGTTTGTTTGGTTACCGTACCAGTACCTAAAAACGTTCAGCAACTCATTGGGCATCCCTGTAGCCTTTAACTTATCCCAAAGAATGTCGTATGAGACTAGGTCAAAGGCCCTAGAAAGATCTAGAAAAATCGCATAAACTGGTGTACTCCTGTCAACGTAGTACCTGACAGTGTGCTTGAGGCAAGCGATTGCACTTTCAGTGGATAAGCCGGGTCGGAACCCAAACTGTGCATCGTGCAACTGCAGGTGTTTCTCTAGCTGTACGTTAAGCTCACTGTCAAGCACTTTAGCGACAATCGTTGCCAGTGAGATAGGCCTATAGTTTGACCGATCTGACGAGTCTCCCGTTTTGTTTTTAATTACTGGCACGACCACCGTCCTCATCATACTTTCAGGCAGATGAGAGTGCGCGATACACAGGTTAAAAAGTAATGCTAAAACCCTAGGCAGGTGACAACCTGCATGCAGTAAGTGCTCAATACTGAGACCGTCATGACCCGGGGATTTCCCTCTTTTTATATGTTTTAGAGCTATCTTAACATCTTTAGCTGTTATAAGAGTTGAAACGAGTCCCGCTTGGGTCTCAGCATCAACCACCCGCTGCGCTGACCCCAATACAGACCCAACCATAAAATGGTTTTTGAAAAGCTCCGCTATTAACTGGGGTTCAGTAACGCCATCAACGCTCACGGGGAGTCCATGGGCCGCGCCCATTTTACTGGTACATTTCCAGAAACTACGAAAGTCAGAATTTGCGTGGTGTGAGGCTAAGATGTCCATTTTAATTTCCTCTTGGTGTTTTTGACACCACTTCAGCTTTCCTTTAAAAACTTTCCGCGCTTCTATCATACCATCGTACAAAGTACCTGATGATGGCCTGCCATGCCAATCCCACATTTTAAACTTAACCCGCGCCTCCCCGTGCGCGGCTCTGACGTGCCTGTTCCACCCTGCTACTCGTTTGTGAGACCTAGTTTTTTTCCGATGAGTAGAACTAGCTGCCAACCCTAAGCCGTGCACTATATCACTGTAAAGTTTATCAATCACTACCCTATGGCTAGTGTCCGTGCAAAACTTTCCACCACAAGATTCCAATTGCATTGGGAAGTCTATGTCACGAAGGTAATTACCACAAATATATGTGTATATTATATCACAACAATATTTGGTACACGTATCAATAATACATATAGGTAGAACATACTCAAATATTACTAAAATCGGAAACATCGTAAGTAAAAATCAACATGGTAAGGACTGGCATGAATCAGAAAGGTTTGCTCAAATGGCAATGGACACTGTTATAGTTTGGCTGTCTAAAAACCTTCTTACATTGAACTCGGACAAAACTAGTCTCCTTCTCCCTAACTAATATATCAGAGCCCAAATGCTCTCCGAGCTCACACCTTTCCTGGATTTTCCAATTCCTCTTGTTCCTGTCCTATTATTTCTCTTACACCTAGCATGAGGTACTTGGGCGTGCTGATAGATAATAATCATCTAAGTTAGTATAACCACACAGATAGCTAAATAGTCCGTACACGAAAATTAATTTACGTCTTCAAAAAACTTCGAGACTCGTCCGATCAAGATACTCTAATGTTGGTATACTTCTCACTTTGCCAGTCTCTTTTCCTATATTCCTTGCCGGCCTAGGGTGCATGGTATCTTAGCTTGTCTACTGAAAACTCATCTACTGAAATTAGAGAGAGCTCAGAGAGCCATTCTCAAGGTTATGTTTTACAAGCCTTTCAGGTACCCCACAGTGGAACTTTATAGGGATTCCAAGGTACTATCGGTGAGAGGACTGTATGTGCTACAATGCGTTTTGAGAAAACATCGACAAGTACCACCACATTTAAGTTCCAAACGTCGAGCCGATATAGTTTTTCCTCCGGTAAGACATAGTACCGCCTTTGCAAAACGTCAATTTACGTATCTTAGCTATCTTTTATACAAAAAGTTAACAAATTACTCCAGATACACTACTTAAATTCTCATTACTGCAAAAGCACATTCAGAAAGTGGCTTTTGACACAAACATATGACGAAACAGAAAAATTACTTCTGTCTCTAACTTAAAGTAGGCACACAGTAAATATACTGTGGTAGGTTATAATTGTTAACAACAATGAAAATAGTGAAGAAAACGGTTTTTTTTTTAATAATTATGACTTCAATAATATATTTAGATAATTTAGTTTAAACAATAACGTTTTTTCTTCACTTACCTACGTTTAACTAAGACTCGTTTAAACAAAGTGCCTAAGAAAACCGTTATTGATAAGCAATTACTTAAGTTTTTTTCGCTAACCGAAGGTACTTTTCAAGTGACATACACATAGATAAAGACAGATAGAGGTCGTTCACGTTCTTATTATTATTGGAAGCGCATTTCATGTTTAACCGAGCTGTATCTTTTTAACTCATACCTACCTAATCTCTGTTCTATAATTCATCAGATAACTAACTTTAACTTTTGATTGCTAGCTTTGGTTAAACTGTGCATTATTTCGATAGGCGGCACGGTGGCCGTCATTTGAAGAACTTGTTTAGCATCGTTGCAGAGCTCAGAAGCACAACAAAGGGATTGCGCATCTTGGAGTCCAATAGATAAGCCGCTGCTAGTCCAGAAGCATCCGTTCAGACTGAAAGATGAAAACAAGGTGGTTGTTGTTACACAAAGCAGAGAGCAGATTATGATGTCTCTACGTACATGGATTAAAAAAGTGATACTATTTCTTTTATATAAACAGTTTATTTTTTAATAATATCAACAAAAGAAAAAATAACATTGAAATAATAAATAATTCCACTTAGAATAATACCAAACCAACGCTATTCTTATCGTATGCTAGGGATCTACCAAGGCGCAGGCGCCGTGACTAGCTGCCGACTCCAACATCTCACGTCCACTCAGCTCGCATTGTGTAGCCGCAGACTGCGGACGTGACATTTGGAGTAGAACAAGTCACTGCACAACAAACTATCTGCGTGTGTAGATCCCCAGCACTACACTACAGTCTCAAAAATAGATTAACTTACTATCAGGTATAATAATTACTCAAAGACCGACTGAGACCGGGCGCGAATGCCCTGATACAGTATACTGTGCTACACTATGCCTTGCGGCGCGGCAGCGCCCGTCGTCTTCCATGCCTCTGTCCACGAGCCTTGTACATTATATTAGGTACATAAAAAACTCTTTCATAAATAACAATCAACTAAAAAAGTATCAGCTAATTTGAACATTATACTATGGTAACAATGTGGCAAGTAGGTAGCGAGCTCTGACATGTACCTACTTACTAGGTATCTACTTGTTTAACCAGATGGCTGCCACACATCTCGTACCAGATACGTAGGTATGCGATAAATTAGCAAGCACTCTGCTTCGAGGGTGTGACGCTTCCCTTAAACCGGTTTGGACCACTAAGACGGGGTGCAAACTAAATAACTCGTACTGGGTGGCAGGATATTGTGTACAACACATAAAGTAGGTACCTAGTAAGTACCTAGCTCTTAAATTATTTGGCTTTCTGAATATACCTAAGCGGAGTGTTGTATGCTGAATCAAATTCCAAATAATGTAATATCAATTGATCGACCACTATAAATGGAACATCTAAATAATCGTGCAATAGCTATTCACTTAAAATTTTAAAATGTATCTATAAAAGATCATAATTAAAGATTGAAAAGTACCTATTTATTAGTAAATGTGTTTTTCTTGTATTGTATACAAAAAGTATTCAGTATAATATAATAGGTATAATATAATAGGTCTGGACCTAGGAAATTGCTGTTTTATAAAACGGGTTGCTTTGAAGTGTTATCTTTATATTGACTTAGAATTATAAGTTCAAATAAACTTTATACTAAAGGTAACTACGTTATTCTTTTTTCGGAATTAGGTATTTATTGGTTTCTTTGTGTTTTGTATTTTCTGTAATATCGCAGTACTTATAACCATGAAAATCAATATAAATAACGTTATTTCTTATTAGAGTTCAAACATAGAGACTGTACATTTCAAAAAGCAAGCAATATCAATTACGTATACCTATGACTTTAATCTAACAAAAGAACTCTGTGTTCTTAGTTTAATAGCTTTAGTTTTGGAAATTTTCTCTTGGAGTCACCCTGACAAGAAAACTTATTTGTGAGATAACATTTCCCACGTGAAAGTGATTGAAACAAAAATAGTCATCCCATTCAATAGCAGTTTTAAGTCCGTGTACCTACATCTTCAATATTGCATACCGCTTGAGACACATTGTTTCCAAGGTAGAACTCATATTACAAAATAATGCGAGTTTTCTTAGATTTCATATATACTTAATGGTTATAAATACAGCGATATTACAGAAAATACAAAACACAAAGACAAAAAAAAAATAACTTACCTTTAACATAAAGTTTATTTGAACTTATAATTCCAAGTCAATCCAAAGATCACTTCAGTTCAAAGCGACCCGTTTTAAAAACGGCAATTTTATAGGTAAACACCTATTATATATGTAATATTACGATAGAATGGATGTGTGATGCGTTGTACGCTCGATCAAACAATCATTCGATATTTGGAACGCTTACTGGAGGTACCTATTGAGTGTATGATAGACCTATTGAACGTTCGATTTATTAAACATTCGATATTATGAGCGTTCGAGTATTTAGATGTCCGATTTATAGTGGTCGATCAATTGGAATTCGATTTGGCACAGTAGGTACACCCCTTAAACGCATAAGAATACCTGCCTAATGCTCCCGTAGGTAGCTCAAACGTCAACAATATCACGTCTACGAGTATATTCATAAAGGACTATAGGACCCATTACGGTCGTCTTTAAAACTATGATATGATTAAAAAATAAATAACACAAACGCTTTCACAAAAGTTTTTCTTAGGTATGTTGCTGTCTCGGTAACAAACGAACAAGTTCCTAGGATTTGTGAGGAAGACACGAGTCGCGTCTGTCAGGAACGGTCATCCCGGCACATACGTCGTCTTCCTTAGCTTTGTCCTTCAAGTACTGCCCAAAGGTTGACTGACTGCATGCAATGGCTTGTGGCATGTGTAGGTGTCACTACTGTCCATATAGTTTCATTAATAAATACTTATTATATATGTATAATTAATTGCGTTATGTTAGCATCGTAAAACTCAAAATGTCTTTTTTGGTCTGTTCAGCTGTTACCTATTAAAAATTAAAAAAGTATCATCTTGTAGGTATTTTTTATAAAGGTAACAGTCGGTTTTCGTTCCTATTTTTCGTTTCCCCGCTTAGTTTTTCTAAGTTATCTATATAATATATTCTTATGTTTTTCGTCAATAAAATTTGCAGTTTTCAACGTTTCTTACTGTCGGGTGTAAAATTTCCCTATGAAGGGTTCGTTTTTTGCGGTGCACACGCACAGCGGGCACGGAGTCCTATACTATGACGTAAACCCGGTCCGGATCGGACGTCGGGAACGGGAGTTATGGCCGAAAAACTTGTGAAAAATGGGATGTAGAGAATTTATTTCTGAAATATAAAAATCTGAAGTAAATCTTAAGATTTACCTAATCAATGGGTAACTGCTTTAAAATAAATGAAGAATACAAAAATTTTTCGGACTTTTACTATAATTAATTATTAGTTGGCAAATCTTAGGATTTACCTTAGTTCGAGCTTTTACAGAACGTACACTGTATATATTTACAGTAACGTACACTGTATATATTTACAGTAACGTACACTGTATATATTTACAGTAACGTACACTGTATATATTTACAGAACGTACACTGTATATATTTACAGTAACGTACACTGTATATATTTACAGTGACGTACACTGTATATATTTACAGTGACGTACACTGTATATATTTACAGTAACGTACACTGTATATATTTACAGAACGTACACTGTATATATTTACAGTAACGTACACTGTATATATTTACAGTAACGTACACTGTATATATTTACAGTAACGTACACTGTATATATTTACAGTAACGTACACTGTATATATTTACAGAACGTACACTGTATATATTTACAGAACGTACACTGTATATATTTACAGTAACGTACACTGTATATATTTACAGAACGTACACTGTATATATTTACAGTAACGTACACTGTATATATTTACAGTGACGTACACTGTATATATTTACAGTGACGTACACTGTATATATTTACAGTGACGTACACTGTATATATTTACAGTGACGTACACTGTATATATTTACAGTGACGTACACTGTATATATTTACAGTAACGTACACTGTATATATTTACAGTAACGTATACTGTATATATTTACAGTAACGTACACTGTATATATTTACAGCAACGTATACCTAGTAAAGAAATCTCGATATTTGGCATATCAGTACCTACATGAGAAGATTGCACTTGCGACTTGCTAGCTAGTACCCATTAATCCTTTAAAGAATTATCCCCACTAAAAATAATAAATAAATATTGAAAATAAGCATGTTTACGTTTATAGCAATAATAATGAGTGCGCTTGGAGCTCGTCAAGTTCTCGCGACTCGGAGTCCTTCTTTCTATCCTGTACCACTACACTACATATATGAGTAATTCTTTGGCACTCTTGTTTTGGCTCCCCTCGTGAAGAGCAGTGTTCACAGAGTGTTCATGGTGTGCTCCAATGACAGCGGAGAGCGCGCCTGCTATGTGCCTGAGCGCACCGGGCTCCGGGCGTCACGCACGCCGCGCGCCCACGTCGGACAGATGACCCTTCATCAAAATCTTGAGCAAATAGGTACTACGTTTGATTAGAAACAATACATTATAAGTACATGATGTCGAAAGTAAAACTAAGTACATTATTTTATATTCGATCCACAGCCACTTTACACGCATGAATAACTTATCAGATATAATATACCTAAACATAAATATATCTCTTCCTAAGGTATACATACAATAATATTATATTAAAAATTGTTCATATACGGTTATACCTACTTACCTAATTGAAACCAGCAAAAAATAACCAAGATATGATTTTGTTTTAACAAACAATCCTGTAATCGCTGGGAAGTAGCCTGTTGCTATATTGTACCGTACAGATGGACACTGATGATGATGGACGCTGGCGCGTTGGGCGCCAGCCCGGAGCCACTGCGGTTACTGCAGGGGCGCGAGCTTGTACTATAGTGTAGATACCTACAGTGCTGCGGGGTCGCCACGGTTCTGTTTACAATGATGAACCAGCGCGCATTTACTTTCGACTTGTAACTTCTTTTAAAAACTATTGACCAACTGAACTTTAAGTACCTACCAAATCAAATTTCACTCAATATAATGTTGCACAACTTTATACTCAATAGTTGCGAGTTGCATAAATTTCTTTACTATACTTATAGTTAATTTATCCATAGATAAAACTTAAAACGCTTCATAGGAACGATCATGTTCTCTAAAGCTTAGAGCAGAAGACGCATGAACTATGGACGCCAAGTCCGGCAGCACAATCCCCAGGCGACGACAGGTGCCCGCATGGCTAGCCGCGGCGCCCGCACGGCTGACCACGGCGCCCGCACGGCTGACCGCTGCGCCCTAGCCAGGCAGCGGCGCTTCCTCGTAGAAATCGGGCTCGTCGTCCTTGTCGATGTCTTTCTGGACACCATCCAACTGACAATAATAATAAACCCTTTATTCCGAGACCAGGCTAAACGGCTGATTCATGAAAGTACATTCTCAACTATAAAATAGGTACATATTTGTCGATATTATTTCCTCGGACTTGGCTTGGTTTACAAGTCGAAGTTTATAAAATGTCCTTGATGTCGGTATGTCTTACGGCATAGGCTTCCTCTAACTCTTGCCATTGCTGTCGATTACGAGAAATTCTACTCCAGGTTGGGCCTGCGGTCAACTTCAATTCATGTTCCATCTTATAAGTTAGGTAGGTCAGTAACGGAGAAAGCTCCAGGCCATGATACACAAACGAGATGCTACTGGGTACAATGAACGAATTAGAACTATTCCCAATTTTCAATGTGATTCTGTGAAGTGGCAAAATCCCGGCACGATGGATGAAATCTTACATCTAGTCCAGAGAAAGTACCTAACAAAAGACCTCGAATTTTTAGGATATTTTCTGGCATAGTATATTATATAATACCAAATTAATTTGAAAAATATTACATGCAGTCATGCAATCATGTTGTAATTATTGTGCAATATATTACTTAAATTATAATTTATTAGACATTATTTATTTTTCGATTTGGCGTATATGACTCTGCCATCGTTGGTCTTCAATTTCGTGAGCTGGCTCTGCCCAATAGACAGATCTTTTGCAAAAACCTTGGAGCCCTTATTCCGCTCGATCGCGTCAGTTAATCTGTTAACTATTTATTAACTCTGTTTTATGCGTCATTTATCACTTTAAAGTGTTGTTTGTAATTTCAAAAAAATTTTTTTTTTTACTGAAATCAATAACTATAAAATAAGGCGAATTTTGAAATTTTTGGTTATTTGTCGATTTGTTTCGGCTAATATCCGAAACGGCTAGACCGATTTGATGGAGCATTCACTAATGGATAGGAAATGTTGCAAGCACTTACTTAGGCTACTATTAATTTTCCTACGGGGGCGCGATTTCTTAATATGGGATAAATGGACGGACTTAATTCTAGAGGGCGGGGGCATCGTAATCACAGAACTTAATTGTCGGGAGAGGGAGTTTATCTTGATTACCGGGGATAGAGGACATCTCCGAAACGGATGGACCGAGTGAGGGACTTTCACTGCCAGATAGCTGATGTTATCCTACAAGGATTAACTTAAGCTTCTTTTAATTTTCCCACGGGAATGGGATTTCAAAACACGGGATACGTCGCGAAACGGTTAAACAAAATTTGCCAGGACTTTCATTGAGTTAATATTATAATGGCTCTTTTTATATTCTCGCGGGAACGGAACTTAATTCCAGCAGTGCGGGAAATATTCGATTCTCGGGGAGAGGACCACTTCGAAACGGCTGGACCGATTTTGACAGGACTTTCACTGACGGAAAGCAGTAATCATCTATTAGATGATTTCCGAAATAAAGCGTGCGAGACTTTTACCGAGTGTTAACGTCAATATTCTATTATAAAGAGATGCATGATCTTTGTTTGTTTAGTTACCAATAAACCTCATAACCAACGGACGTATTTTATTTCGAAATTCATTTGACACAGTGTAACCAAAAGTTAACCTAATCACCCACAACATATGGTCGATTACGAGCCGGATCGAACCTCATTGGGAATTAACGGAGCGCCCGACGTGAGAACAAAAGAACCGCATTCAATAGCGAGATAGGGGAACAACTGGTGTTGTTTTGCACGATTTTCTTAGAACTGGTCAATTAGTGTGTGTGCAAAGTGTATCGGAGTATCATTTGAACATTAATAATAACATAGAAAATAAACTATTCTCGATTAGACATTGAACTACGTTTTGAAGATTCGTGTGATTTACATATAAACAATGGCTTCTGAAGCAGATCAAGCGTTATCTGTACTTGAAGATTTGGCGTCAATACTCGAAAAGACCCAAATAAACCTTAAAAGTGCCCAAAAGAACGGTTATTGAAGCCTGGATATTTACGAACTCGTATTCAAACGATTGAAGATTACTGGGTATCTTTTAAGAAAGCGCACAACGACTTGTTGAAAAACACAACTCGGGAACAACGTGGAAATTTACCGTACTACGTGAATGAAGAATTCCTTCTCCATGAAGAAATCGAAATCGAAAAGCTTAGGAATGACACTGAAGAGAAAGACTTTCAACACATGCATGCTACAATGCTTATCATATGGCTGTGAGACAATGGGCTCTCACACGATCGCTCAGAGAAAAGTTTGCTAAATGTCAGAGAGCCATTGAGAGTTGTAAAACCGGTACTGAACGACGAAATAAGGAATATTGAGTTTTGCTCCAGAACGAAGCTCACAGACATTCTTGTTAAAATATACCAACAAAAATGGCGATGGACAGGTTATATGATACGAGACAATAAAGAAAAAATGGTGTAAGGCAGTTACAAAATGATATCCTAGTAATAGCAAACGTAATCGGGGACATCAACTAATAAAATGCTAGAATAATATAAAAGTGTTCATCTTAGAAAACGCTAGCACAAATGTCTGTAAACTTTACCGCTCTGAGCTGCAGCGGCGTAAACACGTAGGCCAGCGACATGCGCAGAGGTACCATCATCACCAGGAAAAAGGGCATGGCGAGCGAGAAGCGTGACGATTTGACGGCGTACAGCACCGCCAGCCCCGCTGCCTGGATCAGCGTGTACATGTGCATCTTCAGGGTCGGCACCTGTCAACATACACGACGATTACTTACGGAGCCCAGTACCACAAGTCGGCAAGGTGATAGCGCCTAATGGTAAATACGAACCCGCCGGACGTAAGGAACTTGCGGGTGATGCTTGACAGGCTTAAATAGCAGGATGCAGCGGTCCCAGAACTGGATACCACCGAGCGCCGAGATGCCCATGTACAGGAACACGCCGAACAGCACGGCCATAGGCACCAGGCACAGCCAGCGTGCCGCCAGCACCGACACGCCCACTAGCAGCGACACCAGAAGCGCCGTCAGCCGCTGCTCTGTAGCGGGAGAGCGAGCGTCACCACACACACACAGTTTAACCGCATGCAACATGGATACAGCAGGTCAACATTCCCTCAATTGATCGCTTGATACCGATTCACTTTTTGTTTTAGATTATTTTAAGGGATATTTAATTATAGTTATTAATCGCAAGTCATTGTCAGGAAAGGTAAGAGAAAAGGTAAACGTTAGCCGTGTGGGGTGCACCTTTGACCTCGACGATGTGCGGCTTGTCGCCGGGCGCGTGCGTGGTGGACATGATGGTCAGCGCCGCCACGTGGCTCACGGAGCGCACAGTGGCTACGCACTGCCAGGGCGCGCCAAACAGCCCGCACATAGCGTTCACGAACGACATGATTACGATGTCCATGTGGAAGCCGCTGCCCTTCTTCAGCTTGCGCTCCGGCTTATCGATGATCAGCCTGCGCACACAATACAACAGCCCATTCACTGATCTGCTCTCTGCTCCCATCTTCTCATTTGTTTGTTATCTTACATATTACATCCATTGCAGTTAGTTCGTTCGCTTTGCATTCAATAGTTTCACTGGCACAGCTAAGACATAATTACTAAACAGGCAATTTAGGATATTTGCGAGGATTACAAGTACAGTCGCTTGGAATAACATAGTACGGTGGCAATCGTCTTACTCAGCGATGTGCGTCTCCATGAAGACAATAATGTAGACCATGAGCGCCGGCAGCCCCATGGCGAAAGCAGCCCAGGCGGGTATGCTGCCGAGTCCATCGTTGAGTGGCACGAACCACGCGCGCTTGGCCGTAGGGCTCAGCCCCTCAGGCACGCGCAACTTCTCGGTCCAGACCGGCACGGCACACGACACACCCACCATCAGTACGATCGAGATGGGCACACCAAAGTCGCCGAGTGCGCGCCGCGCCTGAACACACAAACAGACGACCGCATGAGCACGTTCCTACAGCACGTTGTCAACAGCCGCGGCCAAGCTTTACCTCTCATCTATGAATAAAACAGAACTTAATGCACAGCTCCGCGTTACTCACTGTATCTTGGCACCTCGTCGAATCTCGTTAACGAGTTACAAATTTTATAACAAAGATAACCTATTTTGGATAATAAGGTACCAATTTATACAATCAAACGATTATGTACAAATTAATCATTGATAATTACAATTTAATACATGAAAATAAAAGTCTGCCGACTGACTCATTACGGCCTTCGCCCGGCGCTAATCATTGCACCTAAAAGACTAAGATGGTGGTTCTCAGATGCTTCGAAATTATCACTTTACTATTTTCGAAGTTTGTAAATAGTACGAGTATAGGTACGAGTATATTGGTTAGGTTACGTTAAGGCGAGCTCTGCAGTCTCTCTACTCACGCTGCGGCCGAGGAACTTGCCATTGCGGAAGATGCGGAGATAGTAGGCGATGATGAAGGTGGAGAGCGTCAGCATCGTGCACCAAAGCGCCGTGTTGGGCTGCGGCGGCGTGGCGATCCCTGCACGAAACCATTTCTGTTACACGTTATATTCAACATAGCTAATTATCAATATATACAATCTTAGTATTACCCTAGAATAACTGTGCTTGGGTTACAAACCGGAGGTACAGGTATCGGAACGGATCTTGAGCGCTCGGCGAAAGAGTGGGGATCGCTTTGGGCATCGAACACATAAGGCAAAAAAAAATTGTAAGTCAACCTAGTTTTATTTTATTTTTTCTTTTATCTGCTATCTTCTTAATTCTGGTTGAAGGTAACAGTTTAAAAAAAAAACATAAATAGTTTAAAGCAAAGTCGCTGTGTTCGTCTGTCTGTTTTTCCGTTAACTTATTAACCATGCAAAAGATTTCCATACGGTTTTCATTATCTTTTAGAGAATTTCTACCAGAAGGTATGCATATTATAACAAAGATGAATATTTCAAAGATTTGTAACACCCCTACGAAGAAATTCCTAACATTTTACCTACATTTGAAAGGAACTTTCTCTGTGTGCCTGTTATGTGTTCTGGGCTAAACCATTTATGGTGACAAAATAACCGCTAATAAAATAACCACTAATAAAAATAAAATGGATGGATTAAAAATCACGAGTCAATTTATTGGCACGGAAGTGTACTCGTCGCCGTTACGTACATGCAGCAAGCGCAGGGAACCAATCACGAATGACGTTTATGATGCGATCATCTCGTCCGAGAATTTTTGAGTGCTTTAAGTTGATTTGATATAACTGAAATAAATAGCATTAATAATTAAAAATATGTATTTATTCGCTCAAATTCAAAAATCACAGCACGACAGAATAAAATAAACTGAAGTAGGTAATCCACAAAACTTTTAGGCATTAGTTATTTTTCCCGTTATAAATTCACGTAATCGTTTTTAATATAACATTAACATAAACTTTAGATAATTATGATAACAACATAAATTAATTTTAAAAAATCATAAGGGTTGTGTAAATATTGTATGGCACCGACAACAGTATAGACCCGTCTTTCTGTAATTGTTATTTTCAATGGATTTGCCAGTTGCTTTGCAGATATCTTGTCTTGGCTGTCTAATGATTTTATTAAAAATTGTAAAGCTTTATCAGCCGTTAGGATAGTGGCATTTCTACGGCGAGTCAAATTCGCGCAAATACACTACACTACACCTAATCCACCAACCAATTCAAATATCTTTTGGACTACTTTTGATGGAAATTTGTGGATAACTGCAAATATTAATCGTTAGACTCGGTTTTCACTAAAATCCGAAAAAACCGAATCCGAGTCCAAAAACTGGATTACAAAATGTCAAGAAAAACCGGATTTTTAAATTATTTTCGAATTTTTAAGAATCCGGATTGCAATCCCTAGTTGTGACAGTTGCCATATTAGCGATTCTACGAGTAATACCAAGGGGCTCAATGGCAGAGAGGAGCAGTTTGCACGTCTGAGCAAGTTTCACAGTACTGCGGCAGCCATGGATCGACTTTAGCGCTAAAGTCGATCGATGGCTGCCGCAGTGGTCTGCATTATTTTTAAGAAACAAAGTAAGTAATTTTGCTAGATTTTTTTTTGATAATTGCTGTTATATTTGTATACAGTTAGAGTAATGAGCGTTTTTATTCGTGTAAAGTGAAAATATATGCAACCAACCTTCCGGCTCCATTATCATCATCAGATCACTTCGATGATACCATTTTCAACGTAACTATTCAGAACCATTCATTTATTTGTATTGAAATAGTCGCTTAACTATCTTCATTGCGATATCTAGATGTGAGTATGAAGTTCCGTTCACTATTTCTGGTCTTCTTCATCAGTTTCACTTCATCAAATGTTACTTTTGAAAAATGCTAAGTTCTCGATGAAAATACCAAAATCACTATTCGGTTGCCTATAATATTTGAGGAGTTCCCTCGATTCCTCATGGATCCGATAATCAGAACTGGATTTTGTTAAAAATGGGACCAATCTGCAAGTATAGCCTTTTAGAGGGAAAATAATTTTGCAATCGGTCCATAAACGACGGAGTTCTGAGGCAACAAACATTAAAAAAATGATTTAAAAAAATACAACCGAATTGATAACCTCCTCCTTTTTTTTAAATCGGTTAAAAAAAATAGTCCACCGGTTGATTGTGAGGAGTAGAGTAGGGTTTGGACCCTACTCTACTCCTCACAATGCGAGTCGTATCGAGGAGTACTGCCTTCTGTATCAGGTCCTTGATCCAACCGCGTAACGGCAGCTTCGACAGATGGTCGTCGAGAGTTTGACAATCAGGCCGTTGGCGGTAGCGGCAATCGGCACAATGTCAGTCGAGTACACATTCTACGTGTGCTTTTTTTGTGTACAGTCTCGTGAGTTTTTTATTAATAAATATTTTTGTTTTTTTGCTATCTTTATGTTAATAATTATTGGCAGGAGCTAATAACACACAAGACAATAACACAAGATAATAACTACTAATATGGTTATAAATAAAATACAATAAAATGGGTTATTTTATTTTAATTTCGAAATACTTTATTTTGGAACAACTGCTACTTTATATTGGTCCAATTCGCAGTTGGTCCAATATAATGCATAAAAAATATATTTGTTTCGCATAAAAAAAATATAATAATATATTATTAATTTACTATATTTTATTTTATTATATTTTTAATTATTCATAAATGCATATATTTTTTTATACGACTGATCGCTTATTATGTAAACAAGCGATCAGTCTAGTTAACTATATAATCAGATAGGTAGTAGTAGTAGAAAGGGTGGTTGAAAGCCACTGCTATAACTCTCCTTATAATCCATCCCATATAGCGCATTTGCTCTTTTCAGTCGATTGATTGGGTTTCGTATTAAAAGCATGTTTGTCAATGGGTTGGGATGAAGCTTTAATCGATCAGCGTAGTTATCTGTGCATTGTTTGGCTTCTTCAATTACAGTCTTCATATTCAAGTATTCATGTATTTCAGAGTTACATGTGAACCAGGATGCACTACTTATGGTCGGATGTTGTTTTGGACGCATAGTATGTTGGATTTACTGGCTAAAGATCAGTTGTATCACGTAGGTTGAGCTATGACTCTAAGTTTATTGCTTAGGGATAGAGGTGATTACTTGCCAAGCATCCTTAAAAGATTTTTGAATCGATTATTTACGAAGTAATATATTTTTTATAGATTTTTTTTTATAAATTTTAGGGTTCCGCACCTCAAAAGGAAAAAATGGAACCCATATAGGATCACTTTGTTGTCCGTCCGTATGTCTGTCTGTCTGTCTATCTGTCTGTGAAAACCCTTTATCTCAAGAACGCGTGGAGGTATCGAGTTGAAATTAAAACCATATACTCAATTTTGCGGTCCCTTGAAGCTGTGCAAAAATCAAATACAACTGAGTTTGCGGAAAATAAAGACATATACGGCCGTTTATGTCACAAGAAACGTGTATTTCGACACTCTCATGGGAATCAAAATTCATAGGGTACTTCCCGTTAACCTAGAATCCTGAAATTTGGCATGAAGCAAGGTCTCATAACACAAGTTAGTATAGGAAAAAATCTGAAAACTGAATTTGTAGGTTCGGAGAAATTTTCGTAACTCAGTTCGGGAATTGAACTGTTATCATAGGTAAGTTTGTACGGAACCCGCAGTGCGCGAGTCCGACTCGCACTTGCCCAGTTTTTTTAAATCATATATTTTATTAAATAAATTTATATAAGTATGTATATTTTTATTTAATAAATAAACAAATTTATTATTTATTTGTGTTCTGTGTTTTTGTTAATATTAATTTAATATAATCTATGTTACTTAGTGAAGATGTAGCTTTCGAATGGTGAAAGAGTTTTATAATCGCTCCAGTGGTTTTTGAGTTAAATCGTAATATACAAAGAACAAAAATGAAATCTTTTCTCTTTTTAATATTAATTTTGATAATTTCGGAAACATTGTCTATTTTGGACCAACTGCGAATTTAATGTACTGCGAATTGGACCAAACGAAAACGCCCCTATGTCAGCCCGATTTCAGGACTATATCTCGAAACCTATTCTCCTGCAGCGAGGTGTGAGGCAGGGAGACGTCATTTTTCCGAAACGTTTCACGGCCGCAATAGGGTTGCCTTCAACGTTCTGGACTGGAGTGGACTAGGCATTAATATCAATGGCGAGTACATCACTCACCTTGGGTTTGCAGACGACAGGCATGGCTGATACTACGGAGGAGCTCAGCACAATGCTCAATGACTTCAGTAGAGCTTCCGAAAGAGTGGGACTTAAAATGAACATGGATAAAACCAAAGTCATGATAAACAACCATGTAGCACCCACTCCTATCAAGATCGGAGACTCTACACTCGAAGTTGTGGACAATTGTGTCTACCTCGGACAGACAGTTGGGTAGATCTAATTTCGAGAAAGAGGGCAACCGGACAATCTGATTCGGCTGCCTTTTAATTTTTTTTTTCCACTTAGAGGAGTTGCTTTCCGATTGGTCAAATTTTTTTCGGAATCCACAGTAACAGTTGAAGAAGACCAGAAATGGTCGACGGAACTTCATACTCACATAGGTATCACAATGAAGATGATTTGGCGTGATTTGGATTCTGGTGTCCCACAGGGCGGTATTCTTTCTCTATTGCCATCTTCATAAATTTTATAACTATATATTCGGTGTTCGTATCATTTATATGCCGATGATCTACAATTATGTGCAGCTGCGCGGGTAGAGAGTTTGTCAGACGCTATAAAGGATGTAAACCGAGATTTGGATGCTATCAAGAATTGGTCTGATAGATTTGAGGTGTCCGTAAACCCCTCAAAGTGTCAGGCTATTATTGTTGGTAGCTCGCGTATGATGGGTAAAGTAGTGGTTAACTCTCTTCCTCCAATTGTTTTTAATGGTGCCGTCATCCCCATCAGTCCTAGCGTTAAAGATCTCGGTTTGCATCTTGACTCGACGCTTGGCTGGCAAAGTCAAGTTTCAAGTGTCTGCCAAAGAGTCAACGGGACTTCGCGGTATCTGTATCGTCTGAGGAACTTTTTGCCTGCGAAGACGAAGACAATGCTTGTGCAGGCTTTAATTTTCCCTATAATCGACTATGTTGACGTGTGCTACTTTGACCTGAATGCGGTGTTGCTAGACAAGCCCGACAGGCTCCTCAACAACTATATCCGGTAAGTACATATTTAATTAAGAAAATATGACCATATTTCTAGTTACAGATCTGAGCTCAAATGGATGCCAATTCGCCAGAGAAGGCGTTTGCGCGCACTTTTCTCTCTGCTCAACTCTCCCACCCCACCTTTTTATCTTATATCACACTTTCAATATCTATGTTCTTCCCATGCTAAGAATCTGCGTTCTTCTAACAATCTTCTACTGCTTTGTCCTTTTCATACTTTTGATTTTGTTCAATCTTCCTTTCATATACAGCCCATACTTCTGTGGAACGCGCTTCCTCTTGACATCAGGACGGCCACCAGACAATATGCATTTAAGCGGAAGCGTCTCAAAAATCCTTTCATTTTTCTTTATATAAGTAATATATATTTATGTATATGTAAGTTCATATTATATTAAATATTTATTTTTTTATGCACCTACCATGTTTTCTCTTCACTACCCTTGGTTGACAGGTAGAGAATGCCTAAGGCATTAAGTCCCCCTTTGTACCTTTGTGTTGCATGAAGTTTTAATAAATAAATAAATGAAGATAGTTATGCAACTATGACAATACAAATAAATAAATGGTTCTGAATAGTTATGTTGAAAATAATATCATTGAAGTGACCTGATGATGGTGGAGCCAGAAGATAGGCACCGGAACTCTGTAATTAATCAATGTATCCTAGCCGTATTTGGGCATATTAGAATTCTCATGAAAAGCAGTTTAGCTATAAGGTACTATCGAACTGATCTGATGATGGAGCCGGAAGGTGGAAGGTAGACACAGGAACTTCTTATTAAAACAATGTAACCTAGCAGTGTTTGGGCTAAAAGGAATTGACATGAGAAATAGGCACTGATTTTATATAAGTGTATCGCAACAAAAAAGTGTGAAATATTTTTTTTTTTTTGTAAATATAGCTATTTGATGCACGGTTCCTGAAGTTTCCAAATGTGTGTTTCAATAATATGTAATAGATAACAAGATTTTTGTTGTTAAGAAAAACTTTTAACTAAAAAAAAACCGACTTCACTAAAAAAAAAAAACAAGAATCAAATTTTATTTGACACCGACTTAAAAATTTTTTTTAAACCCCCGACGGAAAAGAGGGGTGTTATAAGTTTGACGTGTCTATGTATCTGTGTGTCTGTCCGTGGCATCGTAGCTCCCAAACGAATGGACCGATTTTGATGCGGTTTTTTTCGTTTGATAGCTGACTTAATCGCGATGGTTCTTAGCTATAATTTTTGAAGATTTGTCCAGGTGTTTAAGATCTACAGCTTGTTTGTTAACTGCAGTAGGGATCTTAAACACATAATGGATATTTACTTTCCTTTTAAACGTATGTGTGACATAATATTTGAAATACTCTTGTACATGCTGATGCCATTGAGCTGATCTGATGATGAAGCTCGAAGGTAAGAGACGTAACCCTGGATTGCCTACTAGTAAACCTATCGAGTTTGGGCTCATTAGATTCGCCTTAACCAGTGCTTATACATTTCTCGTGATGCCGAGGACCTGATGCTAGAACTAGGAGGTGGCTGATGGAACCCTGAGATGCCTACTAGTTAAGTAGCGTGGCATTGAGCGCCGCCGTGGTGTCGAGCAGCCAGTCATACCGATGGTGATAGATACCTGACAGCGTGGCGTTGTCCAGTAGCGAGGCGTTGAACGTGGCCGTGGCGTTGAGCAGCTAGTCATACCGATGGTGGTAGATACCTGACAGCGTGGCGTTATCCGGTAGCGAGGCGTTGAACGTAAACGTGGCGTTAAGCAGCTAGTCATACCGATGGTGGTAGATACCTGATTGCGTGGCGTTGTCCAGTACCGTAGCGTTGAGCGCGGCCGTGGCGTTGAGCGCGGCCGTGGTGTTGAGTGCGGCCGTGGCGTTGAGTGCGGCCGTGGCGTTGTCGGGCGCGTAGTAGTGCACTCCCAGCGGGTGTGCGCGGAACACGTTGATGAGGCTCGTGACCGGTTCGCCAATGAAGATCAGCGAGATCAAAAACGCGAAGATGTCTTCTGTGAACCTACACATATCATAATTATTATTTATCCTTACAGGTGCCAAACACTCACGCGTTCAACGAGTAACACAACCAGAATGCGCTAACATTTTTATCGTTTTTAGGGTTCCGTATCTCAAAAGGGAAACACGGAACTCTTATAGGATCACTTTGTTGGCCGTCTGTCTGTCAGTCTGTCTGTCAAGACCCTTTATCCCAGAATCGCGTGGAGGTATCGAGTTGAAATTAAAACTATATAGATACTCATGTCTGCGGTCCCTTGATGCTGTGAAATAATCAAACATCTAAGTTAACGTAAAAAAAAAACGTAGGTATACTTCCACATTCTCAAGGGAAAGTCTGAGTTTCACACCTATGTTCCCTCTGCGTTCTCGGACCAAGGGTAACCTTTTCAGAAGTTGACCACTGGCCCCCAGTAGGCTTCGGCAATCCAGTATGGCCGAAGCTCCCTAAGGTTTTGCTGGCATCTCTGATGCGCGCATGGAACAATAAGTTCCGTCGACGACTCGGTCTTGGTCCGGACGGTTACCGGACGACCGTTTGTGTCTCGGATATGTACGAGCGCTCAGAAAGAACATGAAACAAAACGTACCCACCTTGTAGCAAATTGAAATTGGTTCCATTAAAAATGTCTTTGAAAATATATTCATTTGTTGTATGGAGGTAACTTTGTAGTTAGTGTGGGAAAAAAGATATTGACGTTGAAAATGCAGAAAATCCTTAGTAAAATAGCCCTATGTACATTCAACGTTTTTACGATGGTATCCTCTAGGTAATTTAAACTATTATGCGCTAGCGTCGGTATGTCGTAACAGGCATTCGGTATGTAACCGTATAGCAGCATTCGGTGAGTGAGTAATGCAGCAGAGCCGACGTACACATACGTGCGAGTGAAACAGATAGTGATGCAGCAGAGCCGACGTACGCATACGTGCGAGTGAAACAGATAGTGATGCAGCAGAGCCGACGTACACATACGTGCGAGTGAAACAGATAGTGATGCAGCACTGCCTCGATCATTTGTTTTTAATAACTATTAGTATATTAGTAGTGGGTCCTTGTCAACGAAACATCGTTGAGTGAATTAACTACATAAATACCATTTCAACTATTGACAGAAGAAGAAGTCATTCTATTCAGTTTGGGAATATACCACTTAAAGCTCTCTAGATCATAATATTGCCGAGTATTTGCGAGGTGGAGATGCTATATAGCTGGCCGTAGCCCTAGTATGTGGCAGCATGGCCTAGTGACAGCAAACTGCCTATTATTGCTCCTGCATGATGGGTATGAGAATTCTAAGTGCCTGTGCCAACACTGTTAGCATAATATGGTACTTAGATGTTGGCAGGCACCTAGATAACTTCGTATCCGACAAGTGCCTGGGAAGATAATATAATCATTGAGAGTAACAAAAACAGTATAAAAATAATGTTTTTGCTGTGTTTAATAAAGCCGTGCTTTTAAGATTGATGGTTATTTTATTTTTCGTACCATAAATGAACGGCAGGAAGCTAAGTCGGTTTATCTTTAAACAGAAAAAACTGGGCAAGTGCGAGTCGGACTCGCGCACTGAGGGTTCAAGTTCAATTCCCGAATTCAGTTACAAAGATTTTTTCAGTTTTTTTTTCTGCATTTGTGTTTTGAGACCCTGCTTCATGCCGGGTTTTTCAGGATTCTAGGTCAACAGGAAGTAACCTATGAATTTTGATTCCTTTGAAAGTGTCGAAATACACGTTTTTTGCAACATTATCGGCCATATCCTTTTTTTTTCGTTAACTGATAAGTTTGATTCTTTCACAGCTTGAAGGGATCGCAGACCTGAGTGTATACTCGTAGTTTTAATTACAACTTGATACCTCCACGCGTCCCCGATATCAAGGGTCTCAGACATACAACAAAGTAATCCTATAAGGGTTCTGTTTTTTTTTCGAGGCACGGAACCCTAAAAAACGACTGGTTATTTTATTTGGTCTACAGAACAGAAAAAGGTGCGGTTGTATATAACACTTTGCAATTAAAAATTAATGTGATAACCAAGTTTTTTTTTATTGATATAAACGAGTGCTTGACTGCGATCCCACCTGATGGTAAGCAGTGATGCAATCATTGATGGTGAGGCGCACTAGTTTATTAAGAGTTATCATAACTTCGGTCTTTCATTCTTACAATAAGCAGCTTTTGAGTGAGCGGCGCTGTGGTTTTTTGCAAGAGACGGTAGGACATCAGTCCTAGTTATTATTATTATTGTTCATTCATTCGTTTATTCATTTTCGAGTTTGTCAATTAGGCGTCTTTTAAATGGCACCTAGTCTAAAATGTTACAAAGTGGGTACCGGTTCCATACAAAATTACCCATTGTTCGTTGTTAATGTATCATTTGTTTTTTCTGAGTTGTTAGTAGATACATGTCCAACATGCGCAGCAGACACGAGGGACTCAAACCGGTATAAGTAAGAAGGGTCTGTAGTGAAACCTAGTGATCTTCTTAACGGCGACGCTGCCCTCGACAGAGGCGACGACGAGCGCAATGACGATCATCCACAGGCCGCAGTACATGCGCGCCGTCAGGAAGTCGAACCCGTTGGAGTGGCAGAAGTTGGCCAGTGACTCGTCCAGCAGCAGCAGCGGGCCCGTGGCGCCCGTGATCATCATGGGCTGCCCCGCCACCAGCGCGAACAGGATGCCGCCGGCGCACGTGAACACCTGCACGAACGAGGCCCTCGTAAATGCGACTCGCTAGATGCTTTCAAATAAACATAACACGTTCCACGAAGATAATAACAACACCAGTCGGTAACTACCCTACTGCAGGAACTGTGCACATAATTATATTTCTACTTTCATCGTTTTTATTAAATACTATGTTAGAAGTATTTTACTATTTTTTGGTACTGTAAACCTTTACTCAATGAAAATATTGCTTTATTTAAAAAAAAAGGACCTATCTGCATAGGTAGAATTTTGCAAATTTGCTTGCCACATCCGGGAATCAAACCGGAAAAAAAATAACAACCTACACTTTCAGATCCTTAGGGTCAGTCGATAAGGATTCAATCTTTCTAACAATGTGTTAAATTAAATGGAAAAAAAATCATGAAATCTTAACTACCCCACTGTATTAATATACAATGGGATAAGATAAAGCACTTCAAATCAATGGTCTATTCTATTAGCTTATTTATAAGTATGTTAATATAATTAATAAATTATGTTTGACGTCGTTTATTCATTGAAAAGACCAACAGCTGTTTAGTTAGATAAGATTTATGAATTAAAAAGTAATGTTGGTACCAATTTGTCCGCATTTACAACCAAAGACTTCATGATTTCATCCGTTACTGACGAGTCATATCAACAAAAAAATATGTGGCAGTAGGAATGTATGACGACTCACCAGAGTCTCGGAGATGCCGATGTTGCCGTAGGTCTTCTCGGCGAGCAGCCCGCCAAACGTGATAGCGGACGACAGTGCCGCGAAGTACATGAAGATGGTGGCGGCCACGCACTGTCCGTTGAGCGCGTCGCGGAAATCGGACGCGTAGTACGGGTAGCGGCGCCGCATGTCGCGCAGCACACCTGCGCACAAGTTTGGCCTCAGTCACGGCACCGCACGGTAACCGAAGCGTCCGTAGGTAATTAAGTAACTATGGAAGCCCAAAAGGGGCCCGGGACCGTCGTCACTGAGACATGTCAGAAGTAGTGATTGTGACATACTATTGAATAATGAAAAACTAGACTTTGTCGATAAAATAGTTTTCCTGGTGTAGCGACATCTATGGCGTCACATAAGAACTAATCCTGCAACGCGCAATCAAAGTTCTCCGCGCGATTAGAACATATAGTACAGCCCGAAATCATTTAGGGCAGTTGCCCACCAGACATAATACCCGACTGGTCGGAGGATCCTTCCTTTTCAACGGAGGTTTGCGGGACTTTACTCTCACTTCCACATACCTCTAAACTGGGGATTACGCTTGACTCAAGGCTACAATGGGGTCCTCATTTAACATCTCTTGCAGGACGGCTTAGCTCAGCTGCATATGATGTTAGAAAAATCCGCCAATTTACGGATGTTGATACCGCTAGACTAGTCTATTTTAGTTATTTTCATAGTATCATGTCATACGGTATCTTTCTATGGGGACGAGCTGCAGACATCGACTCAATTTATATACTACAGAAAAGACCCATCAGAGCTATTTACGATCTTCGCCGCTGCGATTCTCTAAGGGAACTGTTTAAGGATATTAACGTCTTGATGGTGCCTTGTCAGGCAAGCTTATTATAACTTGGAGGATATTCAAGATAAAAATGCTTGGCTCAATGCTGGTCCAGCTGCACTACCACCGGGGTGTACAAATTGATAAGTTTTGAAATTGTAAAATATTATTGTAGTTAGTATTGTATATTGTAGAAGCATTTTTTTAAATGTCTCACTGATGGTGGCGCGTGTGTTGGATCATTCGGTTCCCTTCAAAATGGTTGAGCTAAGTGGTGCTAATATTCGCGTCATGTCCGTAAACGGGCGTTGTCAGTTGAGACTGGTCATCTCTTAGTTGCGTATATATTTAGTTTTTATTTTTACTTCATTTACATTGTTCTCACATGATAGCGACAAGAAACATGTAACAGATATATTTATAACTAGCTTTTGCCCGCGGCTTCGCTCCCGTCTATATTCTTACTCTACCCTACTCTACCCTAGTCTACCCTACTCTACCCTACTCTACCTTACTCTACCCTACTCTACCCTACTCTACCCTACTCTACCCTACTCTACCCTACTCTACCCTACTCTACCCTACTCTACCCTACTCTACCCTACTCTACCCTACTCTACCCTACTCTACCCTACTCTACCCTACTCTACCCTACTCTACCCTACTCTACCCTACCCTACTCTACCCTACTCTACCCTACTCTACCCTACTCTAGCCTACTCTACTCTACCCTAATCTACCCTACTCGATAAAATGTATCCTATGTCCGTCTCCTGGCTCTAAGCTACCTCCCTACCAATTTTCACCCAAATCTGTTCTGCCGTTCTTGAGTTATAAGTGGTGTAACTAACACGACTTTCTTTTATATATATAGATTACAAAACATGATTGAAATGGACACTCCATGGAGTTTCTTGCACATTCTTCTTCATAGAGATCTACGCTTTGGTATGTGCAATTAGCATCATTTTTTCTGACTGACTGACTTCTTGACATTTCAAAAGTGCCTGTAAATGGTTTATTTGCTATAAAATGCATTGACTTTTGAATTTGAATAGGACACCGAAAGGGACTGATTATGATTGCAATATCTTAACATGGATCAATTTAAGAAAACTGACCTCCAAATAGGCGGCCAGTCCGGCTGAGTGGGTCGTCGGGCTCCTTGCTGGGCAGGCCGCCCGCCTCCGCCGCTAGCAGCGCTTTCTTCTCGTCGAGCGGCGCGGGCGCTTCACCAGCCGCGCGCTTGCGCTCCAGCGCATCGCGCTTGCGCCGACGGATCATCTCACTTTTGGCGCGCAGCTCTTCAAAGGGCAGCAGCGCCTGGCGCTCCCAGTCGCCCGGCGGTAGCACGATGGAGTCGTCCAGAAACTCATTGATGGCGGACAGCAGCTCGCGACGATCGTCAGCCTTGTAGGCGATGGAGTGGAATGCCGGGTTGGACATGAGCGTAGATATGGAGCGGCCCACCTCGTGATAGTCTAGGTCGGCGCCGCTGGGGCCGAGCAGTATAAACATGAAGCGTACCGGCACCGGCACTTCAGTGATGGATGGCATAAAGATGCCTTGCGCCAGGCGCACGAAAGCGATGGTGGGTTGCTCAAGGAAGCCCACGGCGCCCACGAGCACGGTGGTGGCTTCCGCATCGCCGGGGATGCGCTTGAGGATGGAGTCATTGTGCGGGCGGCGCAGCTCGTCCTGCGAGCCGACGTCGGCGGCGGCGGCGGCGGCCAGGTACTCCACCTCGCGCAGGTCCAGTCCACCCGCCGACGACTTCTTGCGCAACTCGGCGCGCTCCAGCGGCAGCGCGTACGAGCTGCGGCGCCGCCGCGGGTCCGCCAGGTTCTGCACACAAGCACACGCTCAGCCACGCCACAGCCATGCTACAACTTATGTCTGTTTCCTTCAACAATGCACGCCAGTCTACTGAATAAGTGTACCTATACAGTACCTAACATAGAGTAGTGGCTAGACTAGAGAGATATTTAATAAAGGATGTATTTAATCGTTACAAATGGTTTGACAGTAACAAAATACGTAGAATATTTAATTAATACCATCTGTATTATGTACAATTACCTATGATCGACATAAATAAATATATGCTCTCAAATACACTCAAACAAAAAAAAAACAATAATGAAGCTTAATGCGTATGAGTATTTAGTTGTTTTGATTTCAATCTACTTTTAATTACTACGCGTTCCAAATAAGAATAAGAAAGTCAATGACCTCGATCTGTCAAATGTCGATTGGAAAGTACGGTTTGCACAGAAAACATATTTGCGTATTAATCAAAGTCTTAGTTAAATCTAGGTGAAGTAAAAACTTTATTGTTTAATATTTATTAGCTAGATATATTATTCAAGTCATAATTATGTTAATAAATAAAAAAACTATATTCTTTCTTATTTTCATTGTTTGGAACAATTCACCTTCTTCTTTCCAACTCAGACACTTCACACAATGATGCAGAGATTAGCAAAATTGAAAAAATGGATTCTGATTAAACTTTTTTCGTTCATGATTCGTAAATAAATATTAAGTATGTTGGTGAAGTCAATAGTACGGAAGCTTGAGAACAAATGAACGAGCTAGATGAAAAGTGACACAGTCACTTTGACGGAATTCGGGCTGACGTTTGCACGAACCGAGCAGATAAAGGTGCCGACAGTAGAGGTGCGGTGCTCTTTCCTCTGTCGGCAGCCGTGCGTACAACGTCTAGTCTCGGGGACTGATACGGCTCGTTGTGTGAAGTGATTACCTAAAGCTTGCATCATAATAAATCAGTTGTATGATCTGGAATAGTTTGTTTATTGCTCGATACCCAGCCACCGCCCACAAAACAGAGTCCCTGGACAGAGATCTTCAATGATGATCGGTATCCTCAGTCGACAAGGTTTCAAAAAATTTGAAAAGTTTTGATCAGCCTACCCAATTTTTCGATTTTTGACAGCTATGACGTCACAAAATGGCGTAAGAATCGATCCTAATCTTATTTGGAACGCATTGTAAGTAGTTATACAAGTATGAGTCACACTATGTACAAGTGCATGGTCGGTGTCGACTATAGGTACATGTTTCGATCGGTGTTGGCACGGCATGTATCGGCGGTGCGCGTAGGTAGGCGCCGGTATCTAACTGTGACGTAGTGTATCATCATGTACGTATCAATCGTGTGGGAATGGAAATGTTTCGATTGAGTGCACGTAAGGTGGCCGACGATTCTCTCGATATGGTGATGCATCAAGCGAGCTCTTCCGTCAACACGTCTCAATATAACGTACTACAGTAATGTTATGCAATACTGAAGGAACAAAGAGAAAACGCAGCGATCAGTACTGAACAGATAGGATATGAATTTTCATTTTAAAATTTTCTAACAGATAGTAGCCAAATCTTAAACTGTATGATATACTTACCAAAAAAATACTAAAATGGATTCAAAATTTATCGGGAGCAATTTTTCTAAAAACAAAATTGCAGCATTTGATTTGTAATAATCATTTTGCCTGGCCTGAAATCGTAACAACGGGTTCTGACTTTAAAAGGTAACATACACAATGATTACTTAGTAGGATACACTAGATAATTTGAACTAAGATTGACTTTGTCGTAGTTATACTAAATACTTACTTATTCTCTAACTAATTAAATATCTTTGTTTGTAATTTTACGGGTTTGTTTTAGTTTCATAAGTATTTGTAATAAGTACCTACCTTGTTGTAATACCCTCGAATTCTAATCAATTGCCTACTTCAGGTTGATTTTATTGGCAAATGAGGAGGTTTTTTAGTTTTTATTAGTGTTAACACACGCTCGAATTTGGCATAACAGAATAAAGCCAAATCTGTTCTCACAATAGACGATCGGACCGGACCTTTTGCTTTACGTATGCCATCAAGACGCGTAGGGATGACAATCTGAGATCGATTAATCGATTGTACCAGGCAAGAATATCGAATTTTCAAATCGATCTTAAACTGTGAATCGATTCTGTGAATCGATCTCAGATATTTTTGAATGTAACTATATTGTTATTTAAAAACATTCAAAGTATCTGTTTTCCTCAAGGTAATTTTTATGCGAATAAAACCCGATTACGAAACACGGTACATGTGCACCGAAGGATCATCTGTACTGTGCTTTTTAGGACTCAGTACCAGAACGGAAACCAATGGGTCGATCTTTAGGAAATCGTTCTTTAATAACTTAATTTATACTGAATCGATTCAAATATCGTTGATCTGTCCAGACCATCCACACGTACTGATTTGGTACGGAGCGAACCATGTCCCGTAGCGGACTTAAACGGGCTAAAATAATAATTATTGTCGCCAAGCATAAGTCGCCAATTGCCGCGGAAGCGTGCAAACTCTGTGTTCCGTCCGTACCAAATCCGAGCCATCCTGTTTGGACCAAAACGTTGGGTAAATATATCACGCTATCTCTTTCTTTGTCTCCCTTGTTTTTTTTTAACGTCTACTGGAATCCATTCTATTACCCGCTTTGTCCATCTCGTACACTCCAATCTACACAGATGTCCTGCCCAGGTCCATTTCAGTAATCTTATCCTTTGGTTTACATCCGTTAATTTTGTTTGCCTCCGTATTATTTCATTTTTTATTTTATCAAATTGTTTTATGCACAACATGCTTCTTTCCATTTTTCTTTGGCATATGGCAATTTTTTCCTCATTTTCTTTTCTCAATGACCATGTTTGGCATCCGTATATTACACAAGGTAGTATGGCTGTTCATACACTTTCTTTTTTATGCATAAGCTAATTTCTCTACTTTTCATTGTTTCTTTTAGCCCCCAGTACTTTTTCCATGCTAAAGCTATTCTTCTTTGTATCTCTTTTTCAGTACAGTAGTAGTTTTCAGAAATTAATTTAACATTAATAGCAATAAAATGGGATATTATAGGTATAGGTGAAACTATAAGAACAATGAGAATATTGAAGAGTTTTCCGATTTTATATTTTATCATGCGTCTGGAGTCTTACGTAGAAACGGAGTGGGCTTTTTAATTAAAAAAACACCTCAAAAAATAATATAACCCCCGAGATTTACGAGGGAAATAATATAGAAACCTGAGTGAAGTGAGGAATTCGAGCGGTCCAAAACAAAGACAGCTTTATCCCCGTGTTGGATACTCTACTTTTTACACCATCTGTGATATAATTAAAAGTCAATTTACTAAAATAAATTATATGTATGTTTTGTAAATAGGCAGAAAAAACAAAAAATACTCTATCGCATTAGGTTACCCTGTAAAGATAGTTGTAAGTTGGAAATAAATAAATATATATTAGTGACATATAAGTATTATTTGTCTTAACTATTACTCTACATGTTTTGGGATTTGAAACAAAAAAAAATCAGTTCTCTTAGATTCTATAGTATTAATTTTCTATAACGCTTCCGCTCTTTCATTACTTTTTTTTAGAGACTCGTCAACAACCACATTGTATTCTTTTTTTTTGTTAGTGGCCAATTTTATTTTTGAGTATAAACTTGTTTGATGCACGTATATTTAAATTCACATAGATATATTATGTAGTTTTTTTTTCAAAATAATGGTTTTGTCGTTCCAAATTCAAATCTTATTATTTCCTAGAGATTGCCTATACTAAATTACCTCCCTAGGGACAGAATGACTTGCTATATAGTAATAGTTGTATGACATATAAAAGGGCATTATCGAGCAGATGGTGTAAAAATTTTATTCTATTCTATTCGTTCAGCCGTTCGAGTATGAAGAAGTAAGAAACACACCAAAACTTTCTTTCTTTTTTTTACGTATACAAAATACAAAAATATATATTTTGGGCAGGTACCTAAGTACTTGAAATTTTGCAAAAAAGCTAAATAAATACCTATTATATCTTATTGTTTTTATTTCGCCACAATCCATTCGCTCCCGGAATTTGGACCCTGTAGCTCAATGACTATACAAAGGTATACGTATCAAATGTCCAACACGTAGTACGTACTCCGCACATTCCTAACATTTGGCAGTGGTTCGCGAGAATAAACAGTAACTATACCTAGGTATGTAAAAGTGATGCGAATTGCTTTTCCGGTCAATTCGCGAAAATTCGGAATCTTGTCCCGGAAACCGCTGATTAAATTGTAGTCCTTCAGATTAGGATAACCTAGGCTGTGCCGACTTTAAGGGGGAGGGGTGTCTCGGGCGACCCGGGCACCCGCCCGAGGCACCCGGTCTCATAGGGCGCCACGCACACGCGCCAACGCCCTTTTAATTCAAATCCAACGTCATTACCTTTTTTTTAAGTAGAAAATCCTTCAATAACTTCTCCAAGTATAGTGGAGCGTGAGGGCGTGAGACTTTTCCTTACTAAAACCTACCTGTGTTCTTCAGTTGGTCTTTGCATTCCAGGATCACGGTATCCTTTTCGGAAAAGTAGGGCCTATGCCCGCTAGGTACTGCTTCGTAGAAAGAAGCAATAGCATCCCATACCATGTCAGTCCAGATCATGGCCTGAACCAGGACCCGACCCGAGAGGTCATCGTCACCGATCCCCTTCACAAGGAAATGATGATGAGATCCTGCTGGAATTCTGTCCGCCGTGCCGCGATCTATCGCAGCGGCAGAGTTACAGTCCAGCGTTAAACGTGTGCGTAGTTCACTGGATCGAAGGACAGTTGTCTCTTAATTCCACGGCAGCATATCGGCTCGCCTCTTCGCTGAAGACCGTCTGTTATCTCTGCATCATTCGGAATGGCTATGACCATTTGGGATGCGTTCAGCTTGCAGGCTGGTCGCTTTGGCAGCAATGGGGGTGCCATTACACACTAGCGCCAGGTAAAGGGCTATGGACCGCACGATCCCCGAGTAGAGCATCCAGTAGGAGAAATCTGGACCCCTTTAATTACAGGAGTTACTTGAGCACAGCCCCGGCTTGCCTGTTGAGGCCTGTTGAGCCTGTTGAGGACCAGTTCTAGGTACTTCATCTTCGTCGGTCATGAAAACCTTTGGCCTCGAACTTATGCAGGACTGCCACGAGTCCCAATTGCTACTTCTTTATGACTGTCGCAACCCCACGTGTCGCTAGACCACACTGACGTCGCTGGAGAGTCGCCGCGTAGCACGTAGTTGTAACCGATGTTCCACAAGGGTGGCCCCAGTATCGATTGCTGCAGGACACCGCACGACATTTCTCACGATTGCCACTCTTCCTGGTGACCGGGGTAGATGACGAATCTATCCACTAAATAGGCTTCGATCACTCGATGGAGAGGTCAGTATCCGGTGATACCGGAATTCCTCCCTAATGCAACTCCAGGGTCTACCCTGGAGTACTCTAGTATTAAAATCATTGGAGATGTCGAGAGACACCACTAAGACGACCCTGCCTCAGAAAACTGCATGAGGATGCGGTTTCATGGGGATCCGGTTTTATGGGGAAGGGTATTTTCGTCGCCGCGAGGGGTTGCACGCGCATAATGGCATTCACTTTGAAGCGCCCCAACAGAAGCCGGACTGGCTGTTCGCCAGATCCGTCCTCACCACTAGCCGCGCGACGAGGTAGTCTGCAATTTCTCTCTCAAAGAGCTTGCCCACTTCATCGAGCAGTATGCGGACGAATAGTCTGTATAGAGCCCCGGTTTTCCTATGAGGACCAGATTCCCCGTCTTTCAATGAAGTGGGAACTGCACCCTCTCCAAACTTGCGCTAAAGACATTCTGTAGTGCAGACCTGAAAGCCTAGGTCCTGACAGGGCCTAGGCTTTCCCAAGTAAGTTGTTGGTACCGCTATATTACTGTAAAATCCGTTCAGTAGTTTTTGCGTGGAAGAGTAATAAACATTATCCATAGGTACATCCTAACATACCTTACAAACTTCTACGTTTCTAATATTAGTTAGATATAACAGGGCGCCAAAGGAATCATTCCCCCGCGGAGCTTAATGGTTAGAGCCGGCCCTGAACCTAGGTAAAATAAGACCCTTTAAAAATACATGTAAAAAAAATGGGATTCCTTCGGATCCTTTTGCGCGAGAGTCTCGTATTCACACTTGGCCAGAGTTTTTTAGAATAACATTAATTTAAAATGACATGTTGTATTGGTGTTCATGATTCGATACTATGACGGCCCTAAGTGACGATATGAGGCTTACTGAAGCCGCGTGAAGTGTGCGTAGTAGTGTAGTACATTAGTACAATGACATGAAAGGCAGACTGACTGAATGACGACTAGTGAGATAGTGACGGTGACTGCAGCCCCGGCGCGGGCGCTCCGAGCCCACTAGGTCGCGGCGCGCGGGGTGCCTACAAACAACAATCCAAACCAATGACAACAGCTACAAACAACTAAATGTAATCTCACAAGGATAGATGAGCATCATGGACTACGCATCGGGTGGGCGATGACGTAAGCTAACTATCAAGGAGACAAGCCGGTGAGGGTAGCGAGCAGAGGGAGAAGGGAGCAGGGCACACAGGCGGGGGGGCGCTCCGTACGATGAGGTGCGCGCTGTGGCGCCGACACGCGCCGCCGGCGGAGGCGCTGCACACGGAGCAGCGCGCGCGCGCCGCACCTTCCTCCACCCACAGCGACTGCACACAACACAACACGTCCACACTGCGCACTATATCTAGGCGCCCCTAACGACGACTCTAGTCACGATAGCAGACGAGTCACAAAACACATTCGTACAACAACAACGCCTAAAATATCACTCACTCTGTATTGAATGATATGTGTACGTTCAATCCAGAGTCAGTGTTTTTTTTTGTTGTTGTAAATATATAGTATGTATAATATTCAATGACCTAAGAATAAGGCTTTATATTTTATTTTTTTAGATTCGTATCGTCAATATGAAAATCTTGAATAAAAATACAACGAAAAGGTATGCCGAGTACTGTAAAAGTCAAAGTAATTAGCATTTGTCATGCAAATCATCGTATAATAAAAAGGCTGCCTAGGTATAGAGCAAGCTTGTCAACTCAGGCTTGAAACCTGAGCTCGCCGCGTACACGGGTCGCACGCGTCGCCGCGTCGCACGGGCTGTATCGTTGAGCAGTCGAGCTGTCCACGGTAGCAGATTGTCAAACTTATTGATAAGAAGAGGTGTTATATCACCAGTTGTTTGTCTCGGTAGCGAGTTGAGTCCTTCGTGCCGGATTAACCTTGGACATTTTCACAAACATTCGTACATTTCGTCCGGCACATGCCAAACGTCAGATATCGTAAGTAACGTTCGATAAACGTGACTCGCTATCTGACACGACAGATTATCTCTTGTAGGTACTTATCATTTTTTGTATTTTTCGTGTAGGTATTTGAAACCGATAAGGTTCATTGTGTTACACGACTACTGATAAGTTATTATGGCATGGCCGTCAAAGTCACGAAGCGCCATCTGGCGTTCTTCGGTTATCTTCGGTTTTCGGAATAGATTCGTAATGCTTACGATGAATTGGACATTTTTGGTAAGGATGAGTGATGAGCTCACCTGCAGGCTGGTGTAAGAGGAGTGCTTCCTCCCGCTGATGGAGAAACGGAAGCGGTCGTCGTGCACGTGGCGGTGGCGCAGTAGCAGCGAGCGCATGACTACGGGCTTGTCGTCCTCCTCGATGAGCCCTTCCGATACCATGCTCTCCACCACGCGGTAGGACACACCGGGAAGGTCCTTCTCGTCCAGGTCCAGCAGCACCACACCGGTCTCCAAGCAACGCCGGAGGTTGAGCAGCGAATGGAAGGACAGCGAGGCCACGTGCGGCTTGCCCCACCGCGCCGAGCCTTCCTCCACGTCCTCCTCGTACTTGATCCAGCGCGCCGTCTCCTTCCACTCAGCCTCGCCGTCTTCGGTTGCCAATAGCTCGTCTAGTTGTACGAACACCTGCAACACACGCCTCTGGTCAGATACAAAATCCTTCGCACCTCGCGCTTCTCCATCAGCTGCGAGAGCTTACCGAGTGCGGGCTGTGGTCATACATCTTCTTATATGCAGCATCTGTTAATATATTCTGCACTTTATCGCCGCCATCCTTGCGACCCACGTGTACCGTAGACCCCTGGAAGCAAAAACGAGTATGGCCGTCAATAAGTATACTAAGCACGTCAAGCATCGATAAAACCGTCTAAGTATCGGGTGAAGCAGACGTAAAGGCCTGGGAAAGGACTACACTGATTGGCGAGAGACTGACCCGGGGCTGTATCTTGTGGCGGCGAAGTGCGCGCGGGTCGTCGCT
Source organism: Mythimna vitellina (assembly GCA_949316375.1). Classification (NCBI taxonomy): domain Eukaryota; kingdom Metazoa; phylum Arthropoda; class Insecta; order Lepidoptera; family Noctuidae; genus Mythimna; species Mythimna vitellina. Next base: position 39,795,803 of record OX438684.1, read on the forward strand.
GCGGTGCGCGGCCAGCTCGGCGGCGTCCGCTTCAGGCAGCGTCTCCTCGGCCGGCTCCATGGACACGCGCCGCTCGCCCGCACCGAGCACACCGCGTGCACCCTCCTGCAGCGAGTACTTGCGCGGCTTATGCGGATGCAGGTGCTTGCTGCAACACCAACATCACGACTCAATCCTATAAAATATAAACCCTTGAAAATTAACATACTATTAGGTAAGTACAGTGTTTAAACACTATTATAGTATTACCTATTCATTGATTGACACGAAATGCCTGTATTTTCAAAAATTACGCAGCCCACGAAAAAACCAAGGAATACTATAAATAAGTGTTAATAAAATAATATAGCGTACAGAAGATAACGCTGACATGCGCGCACTCGTGTGATGACGTCCAGTCCATCGCGTGCGACCCGCGAGGCGCGAGCGGCGGTGGTGCGCTGGTGCGTCCGCATCTTCTTAGCACTCGCCGCTCGCCGCCAGCACTTCATAGCTTGACCATCGACGCTCCACAATGGCAAATTTGGCGCATTTTGATGGTGGCGTGTGTGCCATGCGAAACTAATGATGCGATGACGGTAACACGTGGATGAGATGCTACCAAACTGACAAGGTCACTCAGTTATTTGCGACTTACCCGAGGCAAGTAGTATTTTGCGTCTTCGAATGTTTGACCTAGGTTATTGCTGAAACCATAAAATAGTCGTCGTTGTCGCGGTCTTTTATTTGTTATTTCCGCGATACTGACACTGTTGATACTGGTATCTGCAGGCTTCAGCGCGGCTCACGTCGGTGATCACATGGCGCGTGTCCAGGCTGTCCCCGCTACAGACGTGTAATTATAGAAGTCTACCTCCAACCAAAGCCATACACCACGCTTGTTCACATGGATATTAATTTTGAAAAAAAAGCACCATCTTTATGTTGTAAGTATATAATGTAATGTAAGTAATAGAGAGTGCCAGTAACTGAGCAGATGGATCGAAAGCCAGTCCCGAGCCGACGGCGAAATTTGTATGTTCATAGTGAGCGAGAGTACGAGCCGACCTTCTGTACTATCGAGTAGGTGGCGCGGTGGTGCGCACGTGGGGGTGGGGGCGCTCGCGTGCGCAAGGTCGCGCCGTGCCCTTGCTTGCGCCCCGTGCCAGGCGCCGCCCGCCGCCGTGCGGATGTTGCGCCAGGGCCACATGAGATACTACACAGGAGTGTCTCATCTCATCACTCGACACGATCACGTGCATACAACTTTGGGCGTCTGTGCACTTACGAGTATAAGTAGGTACCACCAATTCCGTATGATTATGAATATAAATCGCATACAATTGAGTACACAAACGCCTTTTTAGCCACTGTGTTTATGTATTATATTCTTCAATTTTATGAAGTTCATTTAAATCGATAACTGTACCACCTGTGGCTACTTCACAGCACATATGATCACACATGTATTAGTTGTTGTAATGGACGCTCCATCATTATGAACGGCTTTTACTTTGGGGAATACACTAAAAGCACAAAAATAAGAGTGTCCATGCGTACGTTATGGTGTGCTAATGTGTTTTTGCGATTTCAGGGTTTGTGGGGAAACCTGCGAAGCCACGGTCGTGGAGGGGCGCCGTCACTTGTGACTGCTCATCTCTAAGCTGCCGCGGCTTATTATGTTTTTACGCATTTTATATTTTTAATCTGTAGGCCCATGATGCATCGTTCTCACTTGTTTTGTAAAATGTCAAGATGAATGATGTAAGTTTAATAGGTACTTACTTATTTAGGAATGCCCAATCGTACTGACTTCTGATGGTATAAAATGTGTGTAAATGTTTTTATTTAAATAAATGTACTGTATCGAACTCAAATTTGTTTGAGTAGTACAGTAGATTATTATATTCGTCCAATATCTGAATGTGTGACGATGAAACTACCGCTAGTTTAATTAATATGGCTTTAATGTTTTTTTAAAAAAGAGCGATGTAATAATAAATTATGTGAATTTGTGCAGGAATAGTTACAGTTTTTTATTTAAATACAAACATATTATACATTTATTTTATTAATAAATAATGATAATCATTATGTATTAATACATAATGATCATAAAAATAAATAAACATTTACCGGAATATTACAGGTTTTTACATTGGATGTACTTTTTTTATTTAAGTTATTAAACAAATATCTGGAATGTTGCTAATTCAGCAAAAATGTGATGAGCTTATTGTCGCATCGGCATCGCAGAGTTGGACTCGACGGCACCCCTTGTCCTTTGACAAACGTATTGCGGGTACAGCTGACAGTTGATGTAGTGAATAGTGCGCGGCGTGTGCATGGTGAGGCGAGGCATGCGGGCTCACCGCTGGTGCTCCAGCTGCGAGGCGCGCGCGTACGTGACGGGCATGGTGCCGGGGCTGGCTCGTGCTGGCTGGCGCTGCGGCTGGTGGCGAGAGCGCGGCGCCGCGGCCGCGAGTGGCGTGCGTGCCGAGCCCGCCTCACAATGCCAATGTCAAACTATTTTTGTCACACTACCAACAGATTCATACGTGCTACTTCCGCACTCGGCAGTGTCGCTCTTGCGCGTCGCCATTGAGGCGCTTCTTTCGCACAAATGTGCACCTGACTGCGCGAATACTTGATCCGACCGATGACTGCAGGTCTCAATAGTCATTATTCTGGAACGGTAAAGTAATCATGCACATTGGTCACGTGTGCGTCGGTTGTGGCAACAACTAGTGTCGGTACTCTAGGTACGTGCGCCTCACGCCTGGCTAATAATAATGTTCAGTCTTCAAAATATCTGCGAGTAGCTACACAACTATAATTCTCTCCGGTACGCTTGACCCACGTGCGCATTCGCGTATCTAGGGTTAGGTCAGTTATGCAGCTCTGAACCCGAAGCATCCAGTCAATTTAGAATCATTCTAGCAAGAGGTCGGAGGTTTAGTGTTTCCAGTCCTGCTTGAACTCTATGCACATACTTTTTATGCCTTATAGGTGTAATACCAAGGTTTTAAAGGCACAGCGATGGATGAATTATCCGTACAAAAGTAATACCAAAATTATTTGCAGATTGAGCATAATTTTACTATATTATGATGATAATCGGATTTAGAAAATATTTATCTAAGTTCCTACGTCTTTTTTTTTTAAATACTTGCTTAAAACGAAATTTTAAAGAATTTCATTTCGCACATTTTTATAGCGTAAATGGCATGTTTTCATTTTGTTTTTTCTATATTATAAACAACAATATTTCTAATATTGTCTCCGTAGGAACAAAGTTTATATTATCAAGTTACAAATTATAGAAAAAAAAATTGGTAAAACATTGAGTTTTCATTCATCATTTTTGGTATTACGGAACACATTCAAATTTATCCCAAATTTCCAAGAGTTAGTAGTGCTATCGCGGCTAGCGAGATGTCGGTGTCAGTGTGTGCGTGATGTCATTACTTCGGTCGCGCTGTAAATTTTATTGTAATAATATTTCTATAGACTTTCTGTATTTCTTTTACTAAACTTCAAATACTGAGGTATGTTTTTTTTTGGGTGGGAAATCATCCAATGATTTAAGGGCTCTTAATCGGAGTGGGAGAACAGCAAAAACTGATCCTAAAGCAACCTGTTGAAAGTTTTCCAAGAACTAATTGGTGTTACTGAGCAGTTCTATAATAGACCAAAGAACCAACCCGGATTGGGCACAGGTTATATCGGTATTCACTGATATCGTAATTCTATAGCAGCTTTGGCGTACCATTTTTCACCTGTAAGATTGACGTTACAGTGAGGAATAACACCAAACGGTGATGTAATAGCCACGATAACGCTGTTAATGTACTTTTATGTTTTATAATAGTTATTGTGATATTTTTACAACACGATATCACAAAAATTCGTTCAATCGTTCATTCTATCATATTCAGTCAGTGTTGTTAAAGTGATTGTGTGCTACTCTTGACATTACTAGTTTCATTAAATCGTGGTAAGTAAAATTATAATATTAAATATCAAGATATTTATTATGGCGACCACGCAATAGTAAAATGCGCTAGTAGTAGCAATTCAGGCTGTGAAACAGAGCTGCGATCAAAATTTTATTCACAAAGTGTGCGTAGTTTAGCACGTAGTTTTTAAAGCTCCTCTCAAATGAGTAAATTTTATCCAAATTAAAATAAATTAATCAAAGACTAGTTCCATGATTTTCCACTATAGAATAAAATTGTGTATCGTTGGAAACTACAGGCCTTCTATAGTACTATGATCAAAATAGTGACCACCATTGTGGAATAACTTAGGGTTCCCTTGAAATCAGAATATCAAAACATGTACAGGTCTCCCAAATTGATAATGCGCATAAAAATCTTCAACACTGTTCGGCAACGGTCGTATTCCCCGAGCGTCGGAAGACGATATGTAGGTATATAGAGTGGTTAAGTGCATTTTCTCCATGCATAATTTAGTAGAATTATGTGTTTTGTGCTAAAAGAGATAGATAAATGTTGATTTATCGGTAACGAAATTTGATTCGATAATTCTATGTCAGTAAATAGTGAGGAAAACCACACGATTGTGAATTTGCTACAATCTTTGACGGATTGATTTATTCGAAAATTGTATAGTACTTTTCAAATGTCTTATTGAAGCTGGTGTAATGATAGAAGAAAAGAATGTTTAAATAGCACAAGGTTTATATTAGAAGAAGAAAAAATGGTTTACAAACACAGGTTTACAATAAAATCTTAGAAATCTACTCGTTAAAATCTCAGTTTAAAAGTATTTACTTCAAGAATATTATTACAATTAAAAAATATAATCAGAATCAGGGAGGATCTGTATTCCTGATATCGTAGATTCATCAGAACTTTCATTTCTTGTGCATTTACACTTTCCGCACTGCTATCATCTGGGTAAATAATCATTTTATCTGTCTATATACATGTTCGGTCCTATATTATTAATTTTATCTGATATAGCATTTTTAACTGACGTGACAGTCATTGCAATATTTTTTTGCTACGTGTTGCTGTATTTGGGACCAAATATTTTCATTGGGGTTAAAATCGGGATGATATGGTGGCAATCGTATAATTTTATGCCCATGTTCCTCCATTATACGGTCAATGGCAAATTCTATGTATTTTTCTTTATGTCTTTTTATAATTTCATACAAATCCGGTTTCACTTTCTTTGGGTCATGCGGAATGTTGTGTTGTTGTAACCAAGCTATCATTTGTGGTTTGGATGTGTTTGAGTTTGGTGGTTTCACAGACAGTATTATTTTATTATGATATGGGGCGTTGTCAATTACCAACACACTATTAGGAGGCAAGTTGGGAATCAATTGATTGCGTAGCCAAGTTTGATAACGTTCCGCGTTTATTTCTTTATGATAGTCACCTTTTGAGTCGACACATTTATGTAACATTAGAGCCCCTGGGATAAAGCCTTTTTCATTGCCCGTGTACAATAATTATTCGTTCTCCTTTGGAAATAGGTTGTTTGATACCTTTTTTGCTGCTATCTTGCCAAGTTTTACCCTTAGTATGTGATGTTCGCATTTATGACTCTTCCATATACACTATGTTTCTACGAGAATTCCTCAGCTGTTGTATTTCTCTGAGATATTTGATCCTTTTTGAACATATATTCATGTTTATCCATAAGTAACCATCTGTTATTATCAGTTTTCAGAAACCTAAACCCCATATCTTTCAAGATCAGCCTTAAAGTCTCTGCAGAGCCTTTGAAATTAATAGCTTCGATCAACTTTTTTCTCAAATTATTTACAGTTGGGAGTTCTTTGAGCGTAAACTGAAAATTGTATATAATATTACGAATAACACAGTAGTCAAAATCATCAAGTCCCCAGATATCTACTTTTAGGTTTTTCTTTTTTCGGTGTGGGAAATTTCATTGATTGATTCTGTTTTTTTTCGTTTAATATACTACTCAAAGTTCGTCGTGAAATTCCTGTAGCTTTAGTAACACGGCTCTGAATTTATTTTCAATAACCATCATGGTCTCTTTTGAAAACATGGGCTTCATTTAAGAAAGAAAAGTACACATTAAATACCATTTGCCGTGCTTGTGACTTAAGCGGCTTTCCACGTTTAAATTTATCCATTCTGGAAGAATTCGTCTGAAGGAAAATGGTATGGGCAGCGTTAGGCATATTCTTATTTGTTTGTTGTATTAATGCATTTTGTACTAATATACTTTATAGTATTATTTATATATATATCAATTTGTTTATTTGTGCATGTGTATCTTTCTATTAAATTTATATAAGCCTATATCTGATTTAAAAAAAAATAGTACTTAATATGTATTTAACGTAGGTATTTTAATTTTTTTATATTAAAAAAAAAACGTGATAAATGTTAGTATATTTACCTATTCTATAAATAAACTATTTTAAAGTGGATAAGATAATTAAAGTTGAAATTAAATTCAGCTTTGAAAATAAAACCAAGAAGGGTGTGTAATACCAGCTCTATATAATTCCACACAGAGAGAACACGTGCATTCACCACCATTATATAAAGACGACTGACGGACCTTTGACTGACCGGCGACCGCAGCCGACCGCCCGATTTTTTTTCGATTGTGTACACACGATATTGACTGCTATTTCTTTCGAACAAGGTGCAAAATGCAAGTGCATTGTTTCGGGCTCTTAGGATTAAAAGATTCGGGTGTTTCCAGGAATACGAAAATTAACGAAGATCTGCATGCGCATTATTAATTTTTTGAGAATACTTTATCAGCAATTCTCGTATATTAAACTCTCTTCTATACCTTTTCCAGTGTCTTAAGATTTGGTCGAGTTATATGAACAAAAATGTATGCAGCAGCATATTTATTAAATAATTTTATTTTCAAATAAAGGTTTTTATTTATAAATGTACCTATCTTTTATTTCAGACATCATCTATGTAGCATCGATACAAAATGTTACACTGCACATATGTAATAATGGAATAAAATACATGATTGATTTGTGTGAGATTGTGATACGTTTATACTTTATTGCATTAACCCTAATAAACCGCAAATATTTTTAACTTTATCTTGTTACATTGCTAAATGTTCATATAAGACGATGGAACAGATATGGTAAAACTTCCCTACAGTTTCAAAGTGATTGTCACAAATATACCCATATAACCCATATAACCCAATGCGATAATCATGTGTACCTGCAGGATCACTTTCCGCTCTTATTTGAAATTACAGTGTATTAAAGGTATCTAAAAACCTATTACATAATAATTTAGTACTAAACATGTGTTTTTGTAACCATTATAAAAAGGTTAATCTACAGAGATTTAAAAACTCTCATAGCGTAAATTTCTCTTATAGGGAGTAACACAAAATTCAGTTTTATAACCAAATTGCTCTATTTTTGGGCAGTAGTGACTAAGTATTTAAACACTAAGTACTATAGCAGATACATGAAGACACACTAAATCACAAAATCGCCGTATTGTTACGTTTCAATAACCTGTAATGAATCAGACCTGTAATGGTAAATGTAAAACTTTTACATATTAAATTAGACACAAAAGGGTAACGATCAACAAGTAATAAAGTGGCCTCTTTCATGAGGTACTGTTTGAAATGTTATAATAAAATACCTTCACAAATATTAGAACTCAATGCAACGAAATTTAAATCTTGTATTAAACGCACACTATGCAGGCAAGCATATTATAAGTTGGAAGATTATATTCAAGATAAAAATGCTTGACTCAATGCTGGTCCAGCTCCACTACCACCGGGGTGTACAAACTGATAAGTTTTTGAAATTTTTGATATCTTTTTTTTTTTGAAATTGTAAAATATTATTGTATTGCATTTTTTCAAAGTTTGTAAATGTGAGTACCATGGAGCTATTTTTTTGGTTTTTAGGTTAATATTAGACTTGTTTGACATAAATGAGCATGGCAGTTGAGAGGTTGTCATGCTAATTGTCACATAAATGTGTTGGATCATTCGGTTCTCTTCAAAATGGGTGAGCTAAGTGGTGCTAATATTCGCGTCATGTCCGTGAACGGGCGCTGTCAGTTGATTCTGTTGACTGGTCATCTCTCAGCTGCCAGTTGCTATTTTAATATCTATATTTAGTTTTTATTTTTACTTTATTTACATTGTTCTCACATGATAGCGACAAGAAACATGTAACAGATATATTTGTAATTACAAAACATGATTGAAAAGAGTTTCCATGGAGTTTTTGCACATTCTTCTTATACAGATCTACGCTTTGGAATGTACAATTAGCATCATTTTTTTCTGACTGACTGACTTCTTGACATTTCAAAAGTGCCTGTAAATGGTTTATTTGAAATAAAATGCTTTGACTTTGACTTTATAGATCAAAGTAGTCCTATACATGTTTTCAATGTTTTTATAAGCCTTATAATATAGTGAATGTCTGTAACAGTTGTATAAAATGGTAATGTATACGTTTATATCACCAGTTTATAGATCATTTATTCTGTATATGCTTATAGAGCTAAAAAGTCTTGTCAAACATCTTTATACACAATTACAGTAAAAATTTGCTGCTTGGGAGACCATGGTCCGGAGTGAGAGGGAATGGGAGGCGGTCGCCTCTTGCAAAGTACTAGCTACATGTTAGTGAAGGAGACGGCCTCACTCGTGGGGAAACGAACATCCTCAAACGTCAGCCACCGCGAACGTGACTCCCGACTACTACACACGGGTCTGTAAACGACGAGCATTGGGTAGGTCGCCGGCTGGCCGTCGGGTAATTGTCCACACCGAGCCCGAGATGTCGACTGGACCGCGGAGAATTTCTGAAAAGGAAACTTGCAGTGCCAGAACGCAAGGGCAACTGAAGGACACGGTGTAGTTTCAGTCAGTAAAGTCTAAGATGCCCTCTCGTTCCCCTCTAGAGCGAGAGAATTTCCCACCACAGAAAAAAAGTCCTAGAGTAGACCACAAAAGAAAAGTCCTAGAGTGTACCAACCTAAACTGATTTTGATTACGTTCCGTTCAACTTACAATATAAGACTCACGATATATACTAATTAAGCTGTAAGGTGAAAATATAAAAATTCTGTAGAAAAATCTCGAATACCTAGTAAGGTTGTTACTTCACTTACTTATTATTATTGAGGTTGCACTGGGTCTAATAAATAGTCCATAGTTAGAACGGCGGTACCCGAGGTACCGCCGTTCTAACTCATCCAACTGAATGATGAGGTAGACCAGGACGTAACACATCGGATCAACGCAGGATGGATGAAATGGAGACAGGTCACGGGAACAACTTGTGACCCACGGATGCCCCTCAAGTTGAAGGGCAAAATCTACAAGTCCGTGATAAGGCCTGTCATACTGTATGGATCAGAATGTTGGGCTGTGAAAAAGACGGATGAAAAAAGATTGCATGTAGCGGAGATGAGAATGTTAAGATGGATGTGTGGTGTGACGAGAATGGATAAAGTGAGAAATGAATATATTAGGGGAAGTTTGAAAGTGGCGCCAGTGACTGAAAAGTTGAAAGGGAATCGTTTGTCATGGTATGGTCATGTGAAGAGGAGGGATGAAACGCATGTTACTAAAAGAGTTATGAGTTTACATGTGGATGGATGGAGAGGAAGAGGCCAAAGAAAAGATGGATGGATTGTGTGAAGAGTGATATGAAAGAAAAGGAAGTTAGTGATAGCATGACGAGTAACAGGGCAGAGTGGAAGAAAAAAACGTGTTGCGCCGACCCCAAATAACACGGGATAAGGGCAGGATGATGATGATGATGAGTTAGAACGGCGGTGCGTCGTCTGAATCCAATAAAAAATTCAATCCCGCATTTGTGATCCCGCAAAAAAGGTGAGGTGATTGGATACCCTAATCGGAACCGAATTCAGAAGTGCAGGTTTTAAATTTGGTTTGACGAAATCGGAGCGGGACCCGGAACCGGAACCGAAATCGGAACCAAAATCGGAAACGAAGCGAACGGAACGGATTGAAAACTTGAAAACCAATGAATTATAAATGTTGTGACAACTCACCAAACACAACACCACACATTTTTATTTGGCATGTTGTGTGTCACAACATGCCAAATACGAATCAACACAATAAGGCACGGGGAGGGAGGTTCCTCGAACGACAAGCATAAACGCTTCTACCTCTGCTACCTTTAAGTTTCGATTAAAATTGATCGGAATCGAAAAGGCAAAGTAAATCGGGAGCGTGTGATCTCACCTATGTTATATGTTGCTACATATAGTTCACCCTCACTGTTGCTCTCGTGTCATTTTGTGTTGCCAACACAGATATGGTAAGGGGGCGTGGTTCTTGCGCATGCAACAAGCCAGATATGTACTTCTATATGCTTGATGTCATTTTCAGCCATTAATCAAAAGTCAACTAGCGACGTCTGCTTAAAATTTTAAATTTAATATGCTTTGTTATTCAGTGGTTGTGTATAGAAATAACAGCTGTATATAAACTACACGATATATGGTATCTCATTTTACATGTAAGTACTAATATATTAAGATTTTTCCTAGTAAATTTATTAAAAATTACTTCCTCGTACCAAAAAACGCGATGATGTGTCAAATCAATTATTTGAATTGAGAACAAATATCATAGCTTGCTTAGTACAAATCGAGCAATTAATCAGCTGAACTAGTTGCGCAATGCAACGCAAAATACTCATCGTATGTGTAAACAGATATTCTCACTCATACGACAGTTACGTGGTGCGGGCGCTGCAGGCTTTTGTTTGTTAGAAATGTGAAGTACTGTTTGTGGTTATCGATATTTTGCACGATCCTACATAATAAAATATGATATAAAAGATAATGTTAATGATTAATTATAAATAATGACAATGTTAATGATATCCGCAGGAGAATCAAGGTTGCCGAAATAGCACGAAGAATCACCAAACTTAAGTGGCAATGGGCAGGGTACAATGCTCGCAGAACAGATGGCCGTTGGGGCCAAAAGGTTCTGGAGAAGAGACTGCGTACCGGAAGACGCAGTGTAGGAAGGCCCCTTACAAGGTAGACCGATGACCTGGTGAAGGTTGCGGGAATCCGATGGAAACGAGATGCACAATACCGTTCATCGTGGCGACATTTGAGGGAGGCCTAAGTCCAGCAGTGGACGTCTATCTGCTGAAATGATGATGATGATGAATGATTAATTCTTACAAATATATTATTATAGAACAGTTCCCTTGCGTCTATTTTTCTGTCTATTCGCGGTAAACCAAAAACTTCTAAACGGATTTTCATGTGGTTGGGATTAATTTTCAAGAGGAGAAAAAATATTTATAAAAAAAGAGCTAAAATTATTCTTTTTTATTTATTTATTAAGTACATGGAGAACTTACAGCTAATAAAACCAGACATAAATAGAAAACCGTAATCATTGGAAAGCCAATTACAAGTCCTCACGTATAGACATTAGAATAAATTAAAATATAGTGTGAGCACAAAAAAAAACCTTCGCTTTTTAGTTATGTAGGATACAGCATAAATAACCAATAAACAGGCCCTGATTAACCCTTAGGCTAATTAGGCTGCAGCCTAGGGCGCCAGGTTCGGGGGGGCGCGCTAAGATCGTGTCTTCACATGCATTAATCTAGCATCATTGCATCTACCCTACATATTTCAACTAGACCAAAACAAAACACTAAAATAAATGCGCTTGAGGTTCCCTGATTTTAACAATAAATTTTGAAAATTTAAAAAGCACGCGTTTATCAAACACTGACTTGTTACTCGAATCGTGTTAACAACTGCAGCGGCGGAAGGTCTTTTTCAGCACTTAAAAGAGTAAAAAAATACTTGCGCTCCACACTCCGCCAAAAACTTAGATAGAGAGTTATTTTTTACAAAATATTAAATTTGAAAAACAAATGTGGAAAGCAAACGCACGAAAAATTACTTTTGTATAATATAATAATAGGCTGCACTAAAAGTATCGGGAATGAAATATTTCCAGTGTTCCTGTCATATTAAATCTTTTTAATTGAAAACTCCTGGGTTTTAAAAATCGAATACCATTTATTTATTTAAAAAAAGATTCTTGGTCTTGTCACAAGGTTTTGTCAAACTTGTTTAGTCGTTGAGAAAATGGAATTGACTCGAGAAAATTCAAGAGCGATGATTTATTATGACTTTCGAAAAGGTTTAACACAAAAACAGTGTGTTGACCGGATGATTTCTGCATTTGGTGATGCCCCATCCAAAACCACAATTTATCGCTGGTTTGCTGAATTTCAACATGGACGTGTCAAGCTCAGTGATGATCCCCGTCAAGGTCGTCCAAAAACTGCAGTCACCCAAGAAAACGTTGATGCTGTGCGTAAGCTGATTGAGAAAGATCGACATGTGACATACCGCGAAATTCAGGTAACTTTAGACATTGGCATGAGTCAAATACAAATAATCTTGCATGAACAATTAGGTGTCAAAAAGTTGTTTTCCCGATGGATACCGCATTCGCTCTGTGAAGAGCAAAAAGCGGCTCGCGTTACTTGGTGCGTCAGAACTCTCGAAAGATGCCACGCGGGATCCTCAAATGCTGTATACAACATCGTATCAGGTGACGAATCCTGGATATACGCGTACGAACCCGAAACAAAAAACCAGTCACGAGTTTGGGTGTTCGAAAATGAGTTAAAGCCAACAAAAATTGTTCGTTCACGGAGTGTTGCAAAAAAAATGGTGGCCACGTTTGTCTCCAAAATCGGCCATGTTAAGACTATTCCTCTTGAGGGACAAACGACGGTTAATGCAGAATGGTATGCTAGCATTTGTTTGCCACAGGTCGTTTCTGAACTCCGTAAAGAGAACTGCAACCGCCGCATCTTCCTCCATCACGACAATGCGAGTTCTCACACCGCGCACAGAACAAAAGAGTTTTTAGAGCAAGAAAACATCCTAATGCTTTTTATACTTTCTTTTTCTTAATAAATAAATTGCGTGGACAGAGATTTTCATCACCTGAAGTTGTGGACGCCTACAAAACGGCCATTTTAGAGACCCCAACTTCCGAATGGAATGGTTGCTTCAATTATTGGTTCCATAGTATGGAAAAATGTGTCAAATTTCGCGGAGAATACTTATTACTTATATTATATACTTTGCTTTTCGAAAGCAATAAATACATTTTTAAATAGTAATGTTGTGTCACTTCCTTGATTCCCGAAATTTTCAGAGCCGCCCTCGTAATAATTACTTGATTACTATAATTTTCAAATAAATCATTAATCTGTTGCAAAAATGTTTCACTTGTATGATGCCTCTCATCATTTTTTAACAATAACAGAAGTGTAAATATTTTAAAAATACTCAAGTCGAAGCAACTTCACCACAACTAACCAAACACGATTTAGATTTGGTTTTCTACTTGGTAGCCTGCAGTCACTTGTCATGATTTTGGTCTTATAATGCGTGAGGTGTTTTGCCTTTATGTACGGTCAGGTTAAAAAAAATTGTTTGCCTCCTTTAGGTTGAATGTCGTCGTGCAGATTAAAGGATAACGTAGTTTTGCTTGCAGATCGATTTGAAAACTTTTATAGGTAGTATGAACTATGTTAAAATTTTCACACTACTACTCTACTCACTTACTACTTTTTAGGCCGTCCCGACACACCTAGCGGGGGCGCGTCCTCAAAATTAGCCTAGGGCGGTCAGAACTCTTGATCGGTCGCTGCCAATAAACAATCTATTAAACCTAATGCTACTTAAAGAATTTGAGGCTTAAGCACCTTCTGGCTGAGTTCACACTAGTTGTGAATCCCAATCATATTCCTCGCAAATATCATTGAAATTACGGCTTGCACGCACGATATAACTGTTCCGCCTATAATTTGAAGACGTATGAGGAACACGTATAGGTGGATTAAAACGAAATGTTTTGTTTGGCACATTAAAATAAAATTTGGATAAAAGGTCAGGGCTATCAATATTGTTATTGAGGATTTTAAGCAAAAACAAACAGTCAGCAATTCTATGACGATCTACCAGTGGTAACAGATGATACTTCTTACAGAGTTCAAGATAATCAGTTGACTGACATGGAATCTTTTGATGGAAGCAAAGATATTTAATAAAACGTTTTTGGATGTTTTCAATGCGGTCTATGTATTTATGATATCGTGGATTCCATATCTGTGACGCATACTCCACATGACTTCTTACAAAAGTGCAATACAATATTTTTAGTGTTTTGGCATTCGTGAAACACTTAGAGAGACGTATAATAAACCCAAGCAGTTTAGAAGCTTTTTTGACAATTGCATCAATGTGTACGTCAAAAATTAACTTAGTGTCCTGATGGACGCCCAAGTTACGAATAGTATTGCACCTTGGCAAGATCTGGCCCGCCAAAGTATAAGTATTAGCTATGATTGCACGTTTTCTAGTGTAAGTGATCACCGAACATTTAGATGGGTTCAGGTCAAGTTTATTAGCCCAACAGTACTATTCCAACCGATGCAAATCAGCCTGAAATGCTAGTCTGTCTTCGAGTGTTGAAATTGTGGCAAAGATTTCCATATCGTCAGCAAAGCATAGCAGTTTAGAAGAATGTAGGCATTGATCGATGTCGTTCACATAAATAACGAATAAGAAAGGACCATGCAATGAATCCTGAGGTATTCCACTAGGCACATTTACCCAGCTAAACATATAATTGTTAAGTACTACTGCCTGTGACCTGTTATTAATGTAAGAAGAGAACCACCTTAAGAGGTCTCCACGGATCCCCATGAAGCTTAGTTTCTTTATCAGAGTATCGTGGTCGATCCGATCAAATGCCTTGCTATAGTCTGTGTAAACCACATAGACAATAGCATCTGTAATAAAGTCGTTAAATAGAACCAAATTAGAAGTGGTAGAGCGTCCTTTTAAAAACCCGTGTTGGAAGAAGCTGAGCGAGCTAGCAAGGGTAGGATATAACTGGTTATAGACAATCCTCTCAAATATTTTAGCTATAATGCACAGCTTGGATATAGGCCTATAATTAGTGACCTCGGTTTTTGACCCTTTCTTATGCACAGCTGTAATAAAAGCAGATTTCAATACTTTAGGGACAATACCAAGAGTCAAAGACCTGGAAAACAAAATAGAGATAGGTATGGCAATGAAAGGTGCGCATTTGATTAGAAATTTCGATGAAATTTTATCAGGGCCAGCACCTTTTGTTGGATCTAAGTTGCGAAGTAAATCGGTCATAACATCAACACTGACTTCTACGTGACAAATGTCAGATGAAGTTCTATTATCCGACTGGATAAAAGAAGGTGGATTGGGAGTATTAGAGGAAGTGGAGTTGAGGAAAGTCGACATGAAGTAAGATGAAAAAGCTTCACAAATGGAATCTCCAGTCCTTCACGATTGTTATAATTTAACGTATTACGTACGTATAGGTATAGAATTTTTGTTTGTTCGTTCTTCCTCTACATTATTTCTTGTAGTTAAACTTAGTAAATATCCCAAATATTCGACGTTCTGGACTTTTTATAACATTTTTTCTAAGGTTTTTTAAGGTTTAAAATAATAAACTCATGTTTCTTTTTAATGACAAAAATCTTATAAACTAATATTATTGAAACACACATTTGGAAATTTCAGGAACCAGGTAATGCCTGGTTCCTGAAGTTGGTTTGAAGTTTCTGATAGTCTTTGGTCGTGCCAAATACTATTTATAGTTCTTGAAAACAGTAGCAGTTAACTTCTAATATAATAAAAACAGTGTACTTCAAAACTATATTCATTCATGGAAATCTAACAAACCACAAAATCGAATTAATTTTGATATTAACAGTTAATATTCCTATTTATGATTATGAATTTAGATAAAATTTCGTTCTTATAAAGTTACTTTTTCTGTTATACTTCTCTTAACACAAAATTTATAGATTTTTTTCAGTCAAGATAATTTTTAGGAAAGACAGGAGATATTATAGGTATAGGGGGTCCTTTCCCACGAAGGTGGTGTCGATCTTGGATGTGTTTGTAGACTCATGTACACTTCGTTCCTGTGTAAGAGCCAGGTATTTTCTATGACACAGTGTTCCGAGTTTGAACACATGGAACAAAAAGTCACCAAACATACAATACATCAAAGATTGTCTTGGTGAGATAGAATAATTGCAACTATCGATATTTTTATCTATGATTACTACTTGACATCACTAATTGTATATTTTGCATATGTGTGTTTGCCATTATAAAAATAAATACTTAATAGATAATTAAGTTAGAACAAGTTTACTTACAAAAATATTTTGCGTCACGGAGTTACGGTGTTTGGCAATTCAAAAACTTTTGAAGAGCTCTTGATTTTCTTGAGGTGATTTTGTGTGAAGCACGCAGATGTATCTATTCGTAGCTATGTCAAGCCTCGTGAGGAGTGCACGCGTTTGTGTATGTGGTACTCACATGCTGCGCTGCGCGCGGCGCTCGTCGTCGGCGTCGTCTAGCGCGTCGGTGTGCTCGGGGCGCGCGCCGTCGAACTGCACGTGGCGCGCGTCGGTGGCTGCGGTGGAGGCGGCGTCCGGCATCTGTACACAGCACTCCGTAAATCACTAGACACGAGTCACCCGCGTTAAAATGTATAAGCGGTAAAAGCTAACGACTTGGGTACTTAATTGCCGTCGTGCGAGGTGGACAAGCACTCACCTGTGGGTCGGAGCGCACTCCAGCGGACGCCGACTGCTCCGAGCTGCTCTGCGAGCTGGCTCCATCTGCACACACAGCACTGTTAGGGACACTCGCAGGCCCGAACTCTATAACTGACTCTCCCCCCTATGGACGTAAGCTACGACTTCTACTTGGGTATTTTCATAAAACAGTCTGTTCAATGTTCCTGGTGACATAAAGCCACTGTAATGAAATATGTGAACTGATCCTACTGGCTAAACTAGATGTCGATCAAAGCACAAGCTAGGGTCGGGTAAGAGATATCGCATATTGCTCATGCCTGGCAGCATACTCGCGTGACGGCCGGGCGCAGCGGAACTCGCGTGGATTCAAGTCGTTTGTTCACCGGCAGGTGCTCAGTGACATTCAACGTCACGAATTTGCGATCGCGAGTAAAATAATCATAAAAAAACAGCCTTTCTTTAGCCTAAGATGCTTTTCACAAAAATCCATACTACTACATAGAAAACCAGTCGTGCAGCCGCCGCCGGCTTCGTGCAGCCGCCGCATTTGCTGCCTGCATCCGCAGTCCGCAGCCGAGGCTCGAATGGCACCTTAATGCAGCGGTGCACGCGTGCAATGAAGAGAGGGGAGGTGTTACCAGGTGAGTAGGGCGGCGGCGCGGCGGAGTCGCGGCGCGGCGCGGCAGCTGCGGCGGGCAGGCGCGGCGCGGCGTCGCCCCACACCACGCGCTCCATCTCCTCGTCCAGCCGCACCTCATCCTCGCCGGCCACCTGCCCGGGAAGCACACACACACATCACTGACATATGAAACACTTTCAGCAGTCTGCTGTAAAGGCACAAGAAATCACTGACTCTAACGCCTGTTTTCGCAAACACTAGGAAAAGCAGTATAATTGTTAGGCATGTTTACATTTGGCGCAAAACTTACTGAACCAATTCTGTTCAAATTTCACATTCATAATCTTCGGACCTAAACAGACCTACTGTTCAACTTATAGGTTATAAATTATCACGCTATTTGCTATGAGGGGTGAGCAATATTCCAAAATGTCGGTTTTGAACGACATTTGCCGCGTGCTCGATCTCCAGTTATAGTAATTATTTCTGTGAGTATTTGGTCGTCTTTTTTGTATATAATATACGATGGTATCACGCTATTTGCTATGAGAGGTGAGCAATATTCCAAAATATAATATACGATGGTACTTCGATTATAATAATAAAACTATTTTTAGAATATTTTTAAAATAACATGGACATTTTATAATTAAAACAACATAAAATCGGAGCGAAGTTTCTTCCCTCTCCTAGAGAGGAGGCTTGAGTCCCATTAGTGGGAACATTAAAAGACTGATTATGCTAAAATCGGAGCGGTGAAATGAAATAAATAAAATAAAATATATCAATCCTATTTTTTATTTTAAATTTTTACTCATATATAATATTTTAATATAAAGTTCTTATATCCATTCTGAGAGCTAAAATCAACATTCATATTGAGACAAATTCTATCATGTCTGCCTCTCAGAATGGATGTAGGAACGGGTCCCGCGGTACTAAGGAGCTGCTCCTCATCGATATGGCCATTAGCCAACAGGTTCGACGTTCTCGAAAGAATCTGTCGGCACCAACATGCCGACAGATTATAAGAAGGCCTATGACTCTGTTCCTCATACATGGCTCATGAGGGGGCTAGAATTGTATAAAGTTGATGCAACTATCTCTGCGCACCTTCCTGATGTCATGTATGGGGCAGTGGAGAACAGTCCTTCACTATCCGGGATGTCGACAGATTCAGGAGAACAGCGAGGCGATAAGGATTAAGCGTGGCATATTCCAGGGTGACAGTCTGAGTCCACTGTGGTTTTGCCTAGCCTTGAACCCTCTCAGCACACTGCTGGAGAGTTCTGGCTTAGGTTACCGGTTGAAAAGAGGTGGTCAGGTCATATCTCACCTTCTTTACATGGACGATCTGAAACTCTTTGCCCCCAACAACTTGCAACTGGTGGAGCTACAGAAGGTAACTGAAACCTTCAGTAGTGCCATCAGGATGGAATTTGGTGTGTACAAATGTGCAGTCATACATGTAAAGAGAGGTGAGATTATGGAATCCGTGGGAATTCAACTCACTGATTCCATACACCTTAGATCCCTCTGCTCAACCGAAACTTACAAGTATTTGGGTATGTCGGAAGCGTTAGGCATCAATACTGATGACGTAAAACGATCGTTGAAAGAGCGCTTCTTTGGCCGCCTGAATAAAGTACTGAATAGTCTTTTGTCAGGCGGAAACAAGGTGCGCGCTTTCAACGGTTGGGTCATGCCGGTATTGATGTACTCTTTCGGCATACTCAAATGGACTGGATAGGAGGGTCCGCACACTACTTACCGCAAATCGGATGCATCACCCACGGTCATCGGTGATGAGACTGTATATCCCGCGGAAGTGCGGGGGTCGTGGCTTCTTAAATGCTAAGACCCTGCACAACCGCGAGGTATGCAGTCTCAGGGAATACTTCCTAAAAACCGACGTGGGTATGCACCGAGATGTGGCAGTGGTGGACAAGGGCCTCACTCCGCTCTCCTTGGCTAACGAGAACTGGCGCAAACCTATAGTACTGGATACTAATGACCGCAGGGAAGTATGGCAGAGCAAGGAGCTTCACGGACGCTTTTGCCGGGCCTTACATGGGCCCGATGTAGACCTGTTAGCGTCCGTATCTTGGCTGCGTTTCGGTGACCTCTTCGGGGAAACCGAAGGTTTTGTCTTTGCGATTATGGACGAAGTTATGATGACGAACAACTACCGGAAATACATTGTGAAGGACGGTACGGTTGACATCTGTCGGGCATGCCACCGACCCGGGAAATCAATCCGACTCATTATTTCTGAGTGTTCTCATCTAGCTAACGGAGAATATTTGCATAGACACAACCTCATAGCCAGGATTATCCACCAGCAACTTGCTCTTAAATACAATCTTGTGGAATCAGAGGTACCGTACTATAGGTATGTGCCCGACCCAGTTCTCAACAATGGCATTATCACGTTATATTGGGATCGATCTATCATCACTGACAAGACTATTGTTGCCTAAACCTGATACAGTGGTGGTAGATCGACTAGAGCGTCGCACAATGATTGTTGATATAGCGGTCCCTCATGACGAGAACCTCGTGAAAGCTGAGAAAGATAAGCAAACTAAGTATCTTGACTTAGCTCGCGAGGTTGTCGACATGTGGGAAGTGGATAGAGCAATCATTGTGCCGATAGTCGTGACGGCCAATGGCTTAATTGCCAAGAGCCTCGACCAACATCTGATGAGGCTCTCGTTAGGCAGTTGGATCAAGGGCTTGATTCAGAAGGCAGTACTCCTGGACACGGCGCGTAATTCCTCTCTCAGAAGCCCTGACCACCGGTAGCTTGGACCCTGTTCCCGATGCCGGTGGGCTACTATTTTTTATATTTTTAAATGTTTTTTTAATATGTTTTTTTAAGAAATATTTAAAAATGTAATCAATATGTGTAAGTAATTTAATAAATGGAATAATAATAAATAATAAATCGTTTATTTGCGTAAATAAGGTACAAAAGTTTGACAATATAAATAAAGTTGATCTCTTGTTCTGCCTTAATTATAAACATTGTATTTGAGATTAAATTAATTATTAATTAAAATCATGCACTCATTAAACAGATTTTCATTTCATTAAGATAAGAATTGTATTGTTGAATTAAAAAAAAAAAAATACAATACAACAATAAAAACTAATAAAAAAAAATTATAATCACAAATGTCAATAATAATCATGTCAATACTAATCATGTCAATAATAATCCTATCAATAATAATAATGTCAATAAGACTTGGCTCGCGAGGTTGTCGACATGTGGGATGTGGACTCAGCGATCATTGTACCGATAGTCGTGTCGGGCAATGGCTTAATAGCCAAGAGCCTCGACCAACACCTTAGGAGGCTCGCGTTAGGCGGCTGGATCAAGGGCTTGATTCAGAAAGCGGTACTCCTGGACACGGCTCGTATTGTTAGGAGGTTCCTTTCTCTGGAGCCCTGACCGCCGGTAGCTTGGACCCTGTTCCCGATACCGGTGGGGTACTATTTTTTATATTTTTAAATGTTTGTTTTTTTTTGTATCATTTTGTTTAAGAAAAATATTTAAAAATGTAATTAATATGTGTTTAAAGTGAATAAAGAAAATAATGTCAATGATAATTATGTCAATAATACCCATGTCAATTATAATAATCATGTCAAAACTTACAATTTGTAACCTAAGAACTCATGTACACTATAGAAACACTTTTCGATTAAAAACCTCGTCAAGCTACTTTTAAATCTAGAAAAAGGTAACGTTTTTAAAGATTTTGGTAATTTATTATACATTTTTATACACATAATATAACTATTGTAACCTGTAAATGTGAGATTTGTCCTCGGTTGGAATAGCTTATTAGTATACATAGATCGTGGAGCATAGTAGCTTGTCGCCTGCTCGAAAAGCCTTTTGTGTTTGAAAACAAATAAACAGGATTCTAATATGTAAATACATGGCAGTGTTAATATTTTATGTTCTCTAAAAAATGGACGACATGACTCTATTTGATTTAATCCAAATATGGCTCTCACACATTTTTTCTGCATTATAAATGCTTGATCAACCTCTACACAACGACCCCACAGGATAATACCTAGAATAAAGGTTATATAGCCATGGAAAGCCGTTATTGCGGCATTTCTAGATACCTCGCAGCTAATACGCCTCAAGGGGTATATAAAACTATTTAATTTGGCGCAAACATCAGTAATATGATTTTTCCACGAGCAAAATTTATCTAGAGTTATTTCAAGAAATTTAACTGAATCAGTTTCTGTCAGTGCGACCCCTTTATAGGATATATTTAGATCCAGCGGTTTTGATCTATAGGTATGAAATTGAATAAATTTTGTTTTATTAATATTAACTTTCAAATTATTAACCTCTAACCACTCTATAGTTCTTTGGAGAGCAATGTTAATTTCGGTATCGTACGAACTTTTATCATGTCCCTTGATTATAATTGTAGTATCATCGGCAAATAGTACACATTTATGATTTATAATGTCTGAGAAATCATTTATGTAGAGCAAAAACATTGGTGGCCCTAAAATACTGCCCTGTGGCACACCATATCTATTAAACATCAACAAAGATTTGAACGCTTCCATCGTTTTAGTTTGTTTATTATAGTTTGTAACTTCTACTGATTGTACTCTGTCAGACAAATATGATTTAAGCCAATTATGTGCTGATCCCCTAATTTCATATCTTGAAAGCTTTTCCAATAATCGTTCAAGAGAAACATAATCGAATGTTTTCCTCATATCCATGAATAATAGTGTAACAGGTACTTTCTTGTCAATACAGTCTGTAATTTCCTTTATTAATTGAAACGCTGCTAAAGATGTACTTTTATTTTTACGAAAACCGTTTTGTTCGTCTTTAATAATCTTGTGCTTTTCAATAAAGTTTGACAATTTATTATGAAAAACCTTTTCAAAAATTTTTGAAAATATAGGTATCAAAGCTACGGGCCTGTAATTGTCCATTTGAGTGCTATCTCCTTTTTTAAATAGTGGTTTTACTACTGATTTCTTTAGTAAATTAGGAAATATTCCTTGTTCTAGTGAGAGGTTTACAACATGTAGAAGTGGTCTTAGAATTAAATTGACTGACAGTTTTATGATGTCGGTGCGAACTTCATCATAACCACTCGCTTTGGAATCATTTAGAGACATCACTATTTTTTTAAGGTCACTGCAATCCAGTGGATGCAAAAATATTGAATTACTGATTGACTCAATATGCTCCATTTGTTTTAATTTAGAATCTCCTTTATTATCAAGGCTATTATTGATAACCGTGTCAATGAAAAAACTATTGAAATAATTTGCAATAGAGTCAATGTTGTCAATAATAATTTTAGAACTGCTATAGCTAATTGTTATAACTTTATTTAAACAAGGCATTTTCTTGCCTAAGGTGGGTGGGTTACCAAACGTTAGGCAAGAAAATTACCTAAATATGTATTTAATTATTGATTAAGATTTATTATTTATTTATTATATTATACTTTATTGTACACATCATAGTGTAGATTATATGACGGTTTTGTGAGATTTTATTTTGCAGTATTATTTGTGTAAAAAAGACCATATTTTAAAATGTAATCAATCACAACAATCTGATAAGATCTTCATCTTTTCATCCGCGAACACGTTACAATCAGATTGAGGGTCCAAGAGAGCGGTGAGCGTGGACATCGCGTTAGACATAGGACTTGGGTTCGGGTGAAGTTTCGGTCCCAGATACAATGAACAGTCTTTGCTTTCTGGTACGGCTAAAGTTGATCGAAGCAAAAAGTTGGAATAATTTTTCATGTAGTTCACGAGCAACCATATTTCCATAAAGGATTGGAGGAATTGTACCTTAAGTTGCCTAGGAGAAAGTTAGAAGATAGAGTACATCAAGGGTGTATACACCAATTGTCTCACTCAGAGACGCTACTTAAAAACCAATTACACAAATTAGTGTTCAACGTTGATCAGTCCGAGTCACAAGTTATGCATAGCACAACACACGAAATATCATTAAATAATAAATGATATTTATTTTGCAAATAGGTTTATAAAAATCTTTGATTCCGTCATACTCGAGGGAAAAACGCCACAGGCGTGGAACAAAGGTGTGGTGGTACTCTTCAATCACTAAAATTGAATTTCAATAAGGCTTCAGCACCGTGGACCACATACATATGCTGCGGCAGGTTATACAGAAGACTGAGGAGTATAATCATCCTCTCTGCGTAGCGTTAGTGGAATACGAGAAAGCCTTTGATTCTATTGAGACTTGGGCTGTTCTGCAGTCTCTCCAACTGGTGCCAAATTGACTATTGGTACATCGAAGTGCTGAAGTGTTTGTACAAAAAAGCCACCATGTCAGTCCGACTAAAGACCAGACCTCGGAACCTATCCTCTTGCAACGGGGCGTGACGCAGGGAGACGATATTTCTCCAAAACTGTTCACGGTGGCAATGGAGGATATCGTCAAGGTTCTGGACTGGACTGGACTAGGCAATAATGTCAATGGTGAGTACATCACTCACCTTCGGTTGGCCGACGACATAGTAGTCATGGCCAAGACTACGAAAGAGCTCGGCACAATGCTCGATAACCTCTGTAGAGCTGCCGCAAGAGTGGGACTTAAACTGAACATGAACAAAACCAAAGTCATGGTAAACAGCCATGTAGCACCCACTTCTATCAAGATTGGGGACTCTACACTCGAAGTTGTGGACGACTACGTTTACCTGGGACAGACGGTCCAGTTGGGAAGGTCTAACTTCGAGAAAGAGATCAATCGTCGAATCCAACTCGGCTGGGCAGCGTTCGGGAAGCTGCGCGGTATCTTCTCGTCCAATATACCAAAGTGTCTTAAGACGAAAGTCTATGACCAGTGCGTATTGCCAGTGATGATATAGAATGGCTCTGAAACGTGGTCGCTTATTATGGGCCTCATCAGAAGACACAAAGCCAGCCAAAAGGCAATGGAAAGGGCTATGCTCAGAGTTTCCCTGCGTGATTGAATCAGGAATGAGGATATCCGCAGGAGAATCAAGGTCACCGACATAGCACGAAGAATCGTACCGGAAGACGTAGCGTTAGAAGGCCTCCTACAAGGTGGACTGAGGACTTGGTAACGGTTTTGGGATCCGATGGATGCGAGACGCACAGGATCGTTTATTGTGGCGACACTGGGGAGAGGTCTATGTTCAGTAGTGGACGTCTTTCGGCTGAAATGATGATGATGATGATGAAATGATGACTTCATTAAGTCAGGAAACACGCCACGATTAATATAATATTATTAAAAATAAGTGCTAAACTAGGAGCTAAAAGGTTTGTGGTAATGGTAATGGACTTTATAACATCGACAGAATTTCCCCATAAATCTGTAGTCTTTTTTATATTCAAAGTGAGGTTTTAATTTATCTACATAAGTCACATATTCGGAATTAAAATCGCAAACTTTACCATTTTCTTTAAGAAGAGATTCTGCAGCAGTGGGTGACGAGTTCAGAGATTTTGTAATTAATATGGGAATCTCTGAAAAGAACTTCTCAAAACCTGCGGCAACCTGAGAGTCCGATTCGATCACACTGTCATTAATTATTAGGCTATAGTCACTACATGGGTTTGTAGACCTTCCCGTTTCACTGTATATAATATTCCAAGTTGTTTTAATTATATTATTACTATTTTTTTTGTGCTAACAGTGCGGCCATTATTTATTAATTTAGTACTACACCAGCATACGGCACTTTCTTTTGAAGCTTTTGACAAGAGGAGGAAGGACTTGGTTTGCATAATGCCTACAACCAGACATGCCTTTACTAATTGTTTTTACGTGTTCTTTAGACCATTTCTATATAATAGGCTTAACAAAGTACTAAGTTTCTTTATTCATTCATTAAATGTTTAATTATTTTTTTTAATAAAGTAATATAAAAAAAAAAAAATATAAGAAATAAGAAATAAGTCCGCCGGTGTCGAGACAGGGTCCAAGCTACCCGTGGTTAGGGCTCCGGAGACAGGAACCTCCTCACGATGCGAGCCGTATCGAGGAGTACTGCCTTCTGTATCAGGCCCTTGATCCAACCGCGCAATGACAGCTTCGACAGATGGCCGTCGAAGCTTTTGGCTATAAGGCCGTTGGCGGTCACGACAATCGGCATAATGACTGCAGAGTCTACATTCCACATGTCGACGACCTCGTGTGATAAGTCGAGATATTTAATTTGTTTCTCTTTCTCAGCTTTTACGAGATTCTCTTCATGTGGGATGGTGACATCGACTATCATTACGTGGCGCGGTAATCGGTCTATCACTGCTATATTGGTTACAATAGTTCGGTCAGGAATGATAGACCGATCCCAGTACAAGGTGACATGTTCATTTTCGAGAAATGGGTCGGGCGTCATCTGGTCGTCTAGGTTGTATTTCAAAGCAAGTTGCTGGTTAATAATCCTGGCTACTTGGTTATGCCTGTGCAAGTACTCGCCTTTAGCCAAATGTTAGCCGTCTCGTCCTTCATTATCTCCGGTAGTTATTCGTCAAGATGACTTCGTCCATAATTACACAGATAAAACCTTCAGTTTCCCCGTAGAGGTTGCTGAAACGTAGGCGGTACGGACGCTGCAAAATCTATATCTGACTCATGAAGAGCCCGATAAAAGCGCCCGTGGAGCTTCTTACTTTACTATACTTCCTTGCGGTCATCAGTTGTCAGTACCACAGGTTTGCGCCAGTTCTCCTTAGCCATGGACAACGGAGTGAGTTCCTTGTCCACTGCGACCGTATCTCGGTGCTTACCCACATCGGTTTTGTGAAAGTATTCTCTGACTGCACACCTTGCGGTTGTGCAGGGTCTTCGTGTTTAAAAAAACTCGACCTCCACACTTCATCATCTCACTCATCACCGACGACCGTGGGTGATGCATCCGGTTTACGGTCAGCAGTGTACGGACCCGCCTGTGCAGAGCGTCTAGCTCGGTCTGAATCAATTTGAGTATGCCAAAAGAGTACATTAAGGCCGGCATGACCCAGCCATTGAAGCGCGCACCTTATTGCCACCTGACAGAAGGCTGTTCAATACCTTCTTCAGGCGGACAAAGAAGCGCTCCTTCAACGATTGCTTCATGTCAGCAACGTTAATGCCTAACGCTTCCGACATACCCAAATACTTATAGGTTTTGGTCGAGGAGAGGGATCTAAGGTATATGGAATCTGAGAGTTGAATCCCCTCAGATTCCATAATCTCCCTTCGCTTTACATGCATGACTGCACATTTATCCACATCAAATTCCATCCTGACGGCACTATTGAAAGTTTCAGTTACCTTCAGTAGTCCCATCAGTCGTAACTTGTTGGGCTCAATTAGTTTCAGATCATCCATGTAAAGAAGGTAAGATAGAACCAGACCAACTCTTCTCAACCGATAGCCCAAGCCTGATTCCTCTAGCAATGTGCTTAGATGATTCAGGGTTAAGCAAAACCAAAGTGGACTCAGACTGTTGCCCTGGAATATTCCCCGTTTAATCCATATAGGCTCATCGTCCCTTCGAATCGATCGACATCCTGGATAGCGAGACACCCTCATGAGCCATGTATGTGGCACAGAGTCATAGGCCTTCTTATAATCTATCCAACATGTCGACAGATCCTTGCGGAATTGACGAACCTGTTGGCATATGGCCATGTCAATGAGGAGTAGCTCCTTAGTATCGCGAGACCCGATCCTACGTCCATTCTGGGAGGCAGACATAGTTGAGTTGCTATCAATGTGCTTGTTAATTTTCGTTCTCAGAATGGACGTAAGAAGTTTATAGACCGTCGACAAGCATGTTATCTGTCTATAATTCTTGGGTTCCGCAGTACTACCTGTCTTATGGAGCAGATGTGTAACGCCAGTTGTTAGAAACTGAGGTAGCGACCCAGACTCTAAGGATGATTGGAATTGAGATGCCAGGAGCCAAAATTTTTCAGTCCGTCCAGTCCTGGAGACTTCCAATTCGGTAACGGACGGACTGCTCTGGCTACATCTATTGGACTAATGACTACTTTTTTCATTTCTGGTATAGCTTCGCACACGACTCGACTTCACGCATACAGCCATCCTCAGTGTGACAGACGGGCACCGATCAAATATTGCACCAGATAGTATTCGTGGCGACAACATCTGGGCGGGTCACATCAGTCACATTTTGTTCAGGTCGCTCCCAAGCTCTGTATAACCATCTTTCATCGCTCTGGAACATGCGATTCTGCGAATACCGGTCGACTCGCCGCTTATACCGTCGAATACGGTTGGCCCATGCACAAACTATCTGCTTCAGCAAGTCCATGCGCTCCGTGACACGAGATAAGTATTCTCGAGGGCTGATTCCAGTCCCCGAAAACGCTCGCCTCACGTTGCGCATCATACGTGGTCGTATATTGCCCTCCCTGAAGCATTATAGTTTACTGATGAGCGCTCTAGCCCCATCAATACGCCTCTCAATCCTACATTGCCAGGCAGTTTGGTAGTTTTACCTTGGCTAAACGACATGCCGCAACAGCGCCGCAATAGAGGATCGAGATCGTATCAGCGAGGTTTACGCTGCTCTCAAACACATTCCCAAGCAGCGAGTCCAGAGTACATACTAGCGCCCTATTTTTTTTTCTGCATAGATAACCGGGGTAGATGAGGTCTAATAGAGATCGGAGTCGATCTGTACTCGCGGAGTGCATCTTCCAGTGCGCTCCTCAGTCGATCGTTGCACTAGCTACTTACTGTGACAACCCTATCATCTGCTTCATCATCAACATGATTGTACCGAGGCAGGATTACATCTGTAGCCCGTGGTGCCTCAGTCTGTATCTGTGATGGAGTCAAGATGATATGGTTGTTCAGTACCTCTGAGCGCAGCCTATCAAGTGCGGCGCCATTAAATCTGTGATTTCGTTGGATAACCCGCACCTGATCCGACAATCGTTGGGCCGTGACATTGACGGTTGGTTCCAGTTCCAAACACGCATCCTAACACGGTACGCAGTGAGGTTAGTTCCCCCCTCTGTAGACCCGTAATATGCGCGCATGACATTTTCGTTCATGGACTGAGTCCATTTCATGCGCTCCACACAACCACCGGCAGCGGGGACCTGGCTCGGGGCCGGTTGGCCCCTAGGTCCCCCTTCGGTGGCCGGCCTCTCCCCGGCCGACGTACAGGTGTTAGCGACGTCGGTTTGGAGAAATACTCATCGCTCGAGCTCGACTCAACTGCAGCCGTCGGTGACACTGGTGATCCGAGGTCCGGCGGCGGCGAGGCGGAGCTAAGCGACGAGCCGGGCTCGTCGCTTAGCTCCTTAGGGTGAAGAGCGTGCGCGTCGGTTAGCTGCTCTCGTCAACATAATCATAAATGTTTTTTCATTCTGTATTTCATTGTATTATTGATGTTGATGACATCTATCGTCTGTATGGTATGCATATTTTTTCTCTTCTTGATGATTTTCGCTTTATTTACTTCGGTTTTGATAAGTATTTATTGAGTATTGTTTCTTGTTAGCTATTACTGTAAAAATGGGACTAAAAATTAATTTTAAATATTTTCGTCAATGAAAAAACAACTTGTTGACATCGGGTGTTGCCAGCTTATTTTATTATTTTAATATGATATTTAGTGAAATTCATTTACACAGACACAGAACAACTTTTAGAAATTTTGGCATAATGTAGATAACATTATGCCATTAACAGATCCCCTTTGTGTTTATTTTTGTATAATTTCATAGATATAGTACGTTAGTATTAATGTTTCGTAATTATTTATTATAATAGAATATATTATTTTTATAATAGTTTTACTGTAACTTTCAATTAAACTGTCGCAATGAAACTGGACTGTAAAATGATGGCCTGAAACACAGGTTTAAATTAACCTACATAGAACCGGCGGTCCACTATCAAACATTGCAATTCCGAAACACGATTAATTGCACCTTTAATAATATTTTACTTTTAGTATATTTTTAGGCACTGTTATTGTATGGGAAAACTTGTTACTGTTGGCTTAAATGCTATTTTTTTTGTAAACGTTAATTGAATTAAAATTTATTATTATTATTATTTATTATTATTTTTAATTTTGGAACTCAAAAACGCGATTTTGCAACAAAACATACTTTTTTGAATAATTTTTAATATAAAATAAACTTAGCAGTGTTTATAAGAATCTCTTATCAAATCTTTCATCATACAATTCGTAAAGCTAAGTTCTACTTTTATGAATACACAGGTATTCATAAAATATAGTATGAGAGTATTATATTAGTCCATTCATTGAACGCACATTACTATTAATCGAAATCGTAGAATTAAATTGATTACAGTACATGTTAAAGAAACCTTTATATTGATGATTAAGATCATCAAATGTAGACAAGTCTGGTAAATTATTAATGAGTTTAGTTTAACAGTTTCTAAACGACTTGCAGTTTTAGGGTTAACAGTGATATTCTTTTTAGTCACTGTTGTTTTGGTTTTGAAAAGTAATTAACTGCCCACAATGATCAGAAACTAATATATATATATATATTCCTTTGCGCCTTGGTATAACATCTGTATAAATGTTATCTATGCATGTGGCAGTAGAAGTTATTCTTGTTGGCTCCAAAAATAAGTTAACAAATCATGTTAACTTATTTAGTAGGACTGAAATAGACTTAAAATTTTAGTACATAAACGAGAGCTTTCTAATAAATTAACATTAAAATCTATGAGACTATGTACCTACTTATTTGAATAGCAAATCTTGTGAAAAACTTCATCCACCTTTTCATTAGCTGGAAATCCATCAAAAACAAGAAAGTTGGATACATAACGTGTACAAAATTGGCGCCAATTCATCGCTAAATTGTGGGAAGATCATTTCGTAAAGCTCCTTTTAGTAGGCACAGTATCATAGAATACGTAGTACAAGCAAAGAGGTGTATTTAATGCATGTTGACGTGAGAGCTAAAAAGGTTACATACACCATGCGTCCCAATACCAGCGAGTTATATTATTTAACGTTAATGTTTCACACAGGACGGGGCCCGACGTGATTTGCGTTCCTGAAGACAGTTTAATTACGAATAATTTGATGTATCCAACATTCTTTGCAGTCTTACGTCGACATCCGGACGTTACCTCCTTGACAGTGAGTCGTGACCAATACTGAAATATCATTCTGATTGAAGCCAGTGTCAGTCATAGCCCCAATTCGCTGCGACATTTGTTTGCCGCCATTTAATTGTTTTGTGGAGCCACAAACACAAAACAGTCGTGGGCGTTTCGAGAGGTTTCTGTTTTCAATTCGGTGAGAAGTAACGCTCAGATATTACCAATACACGGATCGCCCGGAGGACACGGTGGAGAATACGACGATGGTTGTTTTGGTGGAGCAACACTCAAAATTTAAATTGCAGCAATTTTCTCGCAAATTCTTCTTAAATACACATTTGTGGAGCAAAGAGTCACTCGGAGGTCGGTCACTAAGAGTTTTTAAATTCACTAACCGAACGTGGATAACGTGCCCTGGGCCCCGTCCATTTTGCTAACATCTCTTTGAGGCGCGCTTCGAGTCAAGCTAGGTCCTTACCAGGTGGCTGGGCACAAATTTGCGGTGGCCGGCAATGATCCTGCGACTTTCGACACCCGGGCGACTACAGCGGCGGCTAGGGCGCGAGGATGTGATCTTCCTCATGATTTCAGCCACCTCCTTTGCTCGCATTACTGTTTCGCTGAAGGAGGTGGTTGCTTCCTATTCCTTATTGCTAAGTACCAGGCCTGAACACGGTCGGGCGCAAGAGGTTGCCACTGCTAATCGCCCGAGGCCAAGCGGGGCAAACTTCCACCGTATGTTCCATCGTGACCGCTAGGTGATGCGCCTAGAGGACACAAAGACGCACAATGATGACATCCGAACGTTTATTTCCTAACTCCTGAAACACCTATGTCCGATGATACCCTCGTTAGGCGGAAAGAGAACGCTGTGATGTTTTGCCTTTCCTCAAAGAGGGAATTTTCTGGCGTGATTGCGGCGTGCCCAAGTCACCGTGGCCCACAAATGCAAAGGGCAATCATTTGCACAGGTTTAATCAGTAAAAGTCTGACACTAGCTTTTGCTATACCCAGAGCGGGGGAAGGTTTTTTAGTATTTTCTACATAAAAAAGCAAAATGTGCAGACACAAAAACCTATGGGTGTTGATCTCAAGATCAGTTCTGTACTAACTCTTTATACATTTTACACCGACTTTAAAAAAAGGAGAAGGTTATCAATTCGGTTGTATGGTTTTTTTTTTATGTGTTACCTCAGAACTCCGTCGTTCATGGACCGATATGCGAATTTTTTTTTTCTTCTTTGAGGATATGGTTTTCGATTGGTCCCATTTTTTTCAGAATCCAGTTATGATGATTAGATCTATGAGGAATCGAAGGAACTCCTCTAATATTATATTCCCTATAATATTTGAGGACTTCCCTCGATTCCATATAGTGATTTTGGTATTTTCATCGAGAACTTAAGCATTTAATAATAATAATAAATAACAATATATTTATTCAGAGTTAAAATTTAGTAAAATAGTATGTGTTTGATTCTGGAATCTTTACCCAGGGTGCTCGATGCGCTGAGCCTGAAGGCCGCTGAGGCCGCCTCCTCCTGCACTATAACATGTAGTGGGGGCAGTCCCAGCATCGCTTGCAAGGCAGCCGTGGGTGTGGTTCTCATGGTGCTAGTGATCGCTACGCAGGCGAATCGTTGCAGTTTATCAAGATCTTTTTATGCTGTGCTCAGTTCGGTCCTGGGCCACCAAACTAGGGAGCCATATGTGACTATATTTACACTGCCACATATATATACTGGCTTTTTTGGTGATGTACTCGGTATGTTTTGCCCAATTCAGCTGTTTGTCCAGGTAGACGCCCAGGTACATGACTTTAGTTGACAGGCAAGGGGAGTTCCAAAGAAACGTGGTAGCTGTAGTGCTGCCAATTTCCTTTTTTTGGTGAAAAGTACCAATTCAGTTTTAGTGGGGTTCACGGTCAGTTGGTGTTCCTTACACCAGTCCTCTACTATTTTCAAGGCCTGCCGCATAGGGTTGCATAGTTTATTTTCGTGGGTGCCGTTTATTATACTGGTTATATCGTCGGCATATCCTACGGCGAAGTAACCTTTGGTGTTATATCTTTTTACGAGATCATCTGCAACTAGGTTCCATTTTAAAGGCGAGAGGACACCCCCTTGGGGGCAACCCTTCGCCACCATGGCCCTTGTGGTGTTATTTATATTTACTTGTACTGCTCTAAGTCTGAGCATATTTGTGATCCAGCCACTCAAGGTCGGGTCAACACCGTGACTTTCAAGTGCTGCGCTGATACTTCGGAACATAGTCTTATCGAAAGCTCCTTCGATATGTATGAAAACTGCTGAAGAAGAGCCTTTGTGATTTATTGCGCATTCAATCTTTGAGGTCACGCTATGTAGGGCAGTGTTTTACTGACTAAAAACCCACTCCTGTTCCTTCGTTGCCTATCGTACCTGGGCCGAGTTTCCTTTCAGAATCAGAACTTTGGCCATAGTAGGCTTTGACCCTGCTGGGCCCCTACAGTTACTGACATCTTCTTGAGGCGCGCGGTATAGTGTCAGGTCAATCTAGCTCTTGGGTAGTTTGCTAGATTCGCAGTGGGTGTGGTAATTGACGTGTATTCATAAGTAACGTGTGTCCCATAAAAAGCCTCGATCTCTACGAGAAGCTTTGATTTGTCGGATATGACTCTACCATCTTCGGTCTTCAGTTTCGTGAGCTGGCTCTTCTTAATAGACAGATCTCTTGCAAACAACTTAGAGCCCTTATTTCGCTTAATCACGTCTTTAATTTTTTCGGTATTAAAGTGACGGAGATCGCGTTTTAAGGACTTACACATCGGTTTATTGAGCTGCCGATATATGCACGTATTGTCTGAAGACTGCAGAATCACCTCACGCCTTTCCTTAATAAGCTCGAGAGTTTGATCAGAGAGCCTCTTGTTCTTATTTGCACAAATACGAGATTTAAATAACTTAGACTCGACCGTATGGACAGTTTCCACGAACCCATCGTTGGATTCGTCCACGGAGCTTCTTAGGCAGATTTTAAAGTTCGAGCTGAAGGCTCTCGGAATTTTGGATTTGGATCTGTACTGGATGGAGTGTAGACTTCCTTTCAAGCTTGACATTGATATTCAATGTGCCTCTTGCCACACGGTGATAACTTCTGGTTTTCACCGCATTGATCACAGAGACATCATTTAATATTTGATTCTTCGTTAACATGATGAAGTCAATCTCATTTTTAGTTGCACCATTAGGGCTTTGCCAGGTCCACTTCCTATGCTCACGCTTTCTGACGAAGGAGTTCATCATGTAGAAGCCCTCCTTCTCCAAAAAACTAGCCAGTAGGTGTCTACTGTTGGTTCCTATGTTCAAATCCAAATTGCCCCACTCGCAGCTCAACACGATTTCGTTTGCTCAGTTTCGCGTTAAAGTCCCCAATGACCACGGTGAAGTGATTCTTATAACCATGCATGGCTCTAGATACTTCCTCATACATGGTCTCTACTTTGTCTTCGGGGTGAGTCGAGGTCGAGGCGTAAACCTGTATGTTTACTAGGGACTTGTGGACGATAAACCCGACAACAACCTGAGACTGCTGGTCACCCTCCCGAAAATAGAGAAGGTTACCAGCTTTTAGGATTATCGTGTCCCCCTGTCTTCGGACTTCGGCTAATCCCACAATAATCCATAGTAACCTGCTTAATTCTTCTTCAAGTTCGGTGATCTTATCATCGGACCGGAGTGTATGCGTGTTGTACGTTGCCAGGTCCAGTCGTTGCTTAATAACTGGTGAGCCGGAATCCTTTATGTAATTTACCGGGGTTGTTTGACGGTTAATCGATCTCCCCCAGAGATTCTTAGCTCCCCAGACCCCTGGGTTGCGCTCACGCCCGTCCACCACCAGCACGACCGTTGAAGTCGCCGGGTACTTTGGTCTCTTGCTGTTCTATTCATTAATTAGGGGCGGGGGAGTGGGGGAGCTTGGACCATAACCCGCCACGCTGGTCCAGTGCGTGTTGGCAGGTCGCCATAGCGTCGTCCGTTTGTCAGCAGGGTGCACCACGTCCAGGTGAGGTTGGCTTGAGTCCCGATAGATGTTGATTTGGACACCGTATACACCCCTTCAATTCTGACTATGCTTTTTAAATATCAAATAATTTATTGTTTTAATCTCTACCAAAATTATGATTCGACATAGTACAAAATTTCAAATCAACTATACTTTCTTTTTCTATACTATCACTTTCGTATATAATATATATTTAAGTAGGTACTTTTTATGTCGACCTCCATCATTTCAGCCGACAGACGTCCACTGCTGGACATAGGCCTCCCCCAAATGTCGCCACAAAGAACGGTCCTGTGCGTCTCGCATCCCAGGTCATCGGTCCACTACATGTCGACCTTACAAATTGAAAATAATATAAAATAGAATTATATTATCGTATTCGGGGTATTCCGAGACGGGTGCCTCAGGGACCAGAGTACCTACTCTGGGAATAACTCGTTGTTTTATCATAATATAAACCAAAAACATATTATATAAACTAACGCTTTGTCCTGTGGGGTAGGCAGAACGTTAGTATACCAGCTGCTGCGACCTCTACATGTCTATATCTGTTTATTGAAGTGCATAAATTGATTTTATGAATCATATTTACGTGTATTCTATTGTTGGTCAGCCAAATAAATAAAATAAATAAAGTTGGGCATAAGAAGTAAATTGTATAAGTATAACGTAATAGGTCCTATAGCTATGAAATTACCGATTTTACTAAAACGGTTTTTTTTTAGTGTTATATCTTTGGATTGACTTACCATCAGGTGGGGTCGCAGTCAAGCACTGGTTTATATAAATAAAAAATAAAAAACTTGAAATTATAAGTTCAAATAAATTTTATATTAAAGGTACGTTATTCTTTTTTCGAAATTAGGTATTTATTGGTTTTCTTGTTTTTTTTTAATTTTCTGTAATATCAGTACTAATAACCATGAAAACTAATAAAAAAAAAAAACGTTCATATTAAGAGTTCCAACGTAGAAACTGCATTTCAAAGGGCAAGCAATATCAATGACGTATACCGACTTTCTTCTAACAAAAGAACTCTGTGTTCTTGGTTTAATAGCTTTCGTTTTGGAAATTTTGTCTTGTAGCCGCTCTGAGAAGAAAAGTTATTCGTGAGATAAAATTTCCCACGTGAAGGTGATTGAAAAAAAAATAAACATCCCATTCATTATCAGTTTTAAGTAAGTATATATCATCAATATTGCATACCGCTTGAGATATATTGTTTCCACGATAGAACTCTTAATAAAGCTACCGATAGCTTTAAACACTACACACACGAAGATATCAATAAATGGGGATCGACGAGCGACTCGTGGGGGTCGCTTAGCGCGCAGCCGAATACGATAAATGTTATAAATTGTAGCGAGGGAAAATTGAAAATATATATCCATATACTTAGCTCCAATCTGCTAACACGGCCAACCTCTAGGTATTGTTATTTCTTCTAAAATATTTGCTGTTTGTCTAAATTTTTTTGTCCATTGAAATATAAGGCGAGCGATATTGTATCTTAAGATAAAATATTGCGAACTCCACTGCGGCCGACGTAACTTACAACAATCTTATTAATTACGTTTGGTACAGTAATCGACTCTAGCGATCGAACCGCAAAATTAAGTTTGTTTTTATTGTATATATTTCAACAGAAAAATTGAAATCAGGATGGCAACAAGCCGATTATCATTCAAAACCAAAGTTCGCGAGCTAATTCGTAAAAAGTTGGCAGTAGTATCATCACAACGTCAATGTTTTCCTATTGTCAATTTGGACCAATTGTTTAAGTATTTTAGGTATGTAGGTAGTGTAATAACTTGCATATATTGTATAATATTTAATCTATGGTTTATAAGTATATCTATTCTATGGTTGATAAGTAAATTTATTTCTGTATTCGCCTTTTTCTCTCTCTTTTATTGCAAGGGCAAAAAGAAACATAGGTGTGGTTTTAGTCAGTAAAAGTCTGACACGTCCTGTTCCACAAATAGACCGACATATAAAACTTTTTAAAGTTACATTTTTGTTATAGGTGTCAAATATACTTTCAATATGCATTTAGTAAAAAATATATTATTTTGATATTACAAACATTTTAATTTTATTTAATTGTAAGTATAGAATTTTACTTAAATGTACCTGATAATATATATATATATATATATATTGATTAAAAAAAAACGCATAAAAATGTTTGCTCTCGACTGTATCCACCAGTAGCTTTAAACGATTTTTTTTAAATTTCGATATGTATCCAGTTGACCAATAAAAATATAGAAAATAAATGATGTGGTCAAGTGGACTTGTGGGACCGGTGAGCGAGCGGGTCACTGTTTAGATATATTCTTTATACACACTATTTAGGGTGAAGGGTAGCACGACTAAAAAGTTTTTTATATAATAATGATTAGGCGTTATTCATAACGATGATAGTAGGCAAACGAACGAAGCAGCCCCGTATGCACTTGTATAAAGACGCCAAGATGATACAAGTCGCCTGCGGTATTCATACGTTGCACGTTTGAACGTTTCAATAACAAGTCACTATTGTTATACGAGCCACTCAACATTTTCACAAGCTGTCCGCTACCTTCCTGTGCAGTCGTGAGTTCTGTGAAATGTAGAGTCGTGGGACATGACATCGTTGCTACTCTTGAGAATGTGTCGGCTATCGTTTCCAATACGATTACGTCGCTTCATTCTTCAGAAACCTACAAATAACCATGTAGTGCATTTATCCCACAAGGCACTATTCCAACATGTAAAGATTTTTTTTTTCGTTTATCTTGTATTTTCACCTGTCACCTCACCAGCGTGGAGTGATGTTCATGCTATGATGTTCGCAACGACTACCTAATTCATTCCTTTTATCGACGTTATCAACACAAAATTCAAAAACTTCAAGATATATAGAAAAATTTTAGAAGAATCACTAATTCGTCGTAACCTAAGAAACACAAGAACGAAGTGTTTTCGTCTTCTTAGTAAAAAACTTTGTACAAAAAAGAAAATAACCGACTTCACTAAAAAAAAACATTAAAACGATCTAAATAACTTTAATTTCGGAAGTCGGTGTTTCTCGGTAGGTATTGTTTATCTCTTATTTAACACCGACTTCCAAAGAAATTAAAGTTATTTTGATCGTTTAAGTGAAGTCGGTTATTGTCTTTTTTTGTAAAAAGTTTTTTATTTCATACTTTTTAGGTGCGATACACTTATAAGCAGAGTGCCCATTTCTCATGACAGTTCAAATAAGCCCGAGCACGGCTAGGATACTTTGATTAATTACAG
The DNA here is from genome assembly GCA_949316375.1 of Mythimna vitellina. Lineage (NCBI taxonomy): Eukaryota > Metazoa > Arthropoda > Insecta > Lepidoptera > Noctuidae > Mythimna > Mythimna vitellina. The sequence continues at coordinate 39,833,546 of OX438684.1, forward strand.
AGTTCCTGTGCCTACCTTCCGGCTCCATCATCAGAACTGTTAGTACCTTATAGCCAAAGTGCATCTCATGAAAATTCTAATAAGTCCAAACACGGCTAGGTAACATTGATTAATTACGCAGTTCCATTGCCTACCTTCCGGCTCCATCATCATCATCAGATCACTTCGATGATAGCATTTTCAACGTAACTATTCAGAACCATTCATTTATTTGTATTATAGTAATCGCTTAACTATCTTCATTGTGATATCTATGTGAGTATGAAGTTCCGTTGACCATTTCTAGTCTTCTTCATCCGTTCCACTTTATCAAATGTTACTTTTTGACTGTTAATGCTTAAGTTCTCGATGAAAATAACAAAATCACTATATGGTTGCCTATAATATTTGAGGAGTTCCTTCGATTCCTCATGGATCCCATCGACAGAACTGGATTTTCAAAAAAATGGGACCAATCTGCAATCATACCCTATAAGGGGAAAAAAAATATGCAAATCGGTCCGTAAACGACGGAGTTCTGACGTAACAAACATAAAAAAAATACGACCAAATTGATAACCTTCTCCTTTTTTTTTAAATATCTCAGACGTATTTGGTCCATACAGTTACATTTTACATTTTCGATTTTCATTACTATATTTTTGATTATATTATTATTACTTTATATTGTTATTATATTAATAATTCAATTTAATTTATTTTAATTTATTATATTATATTCTGTATTCCTTTATATTGATATTGTATTATTAATTTAATTAAATTTAATTTAAGTATTTGCTGCCCTCTGGGGCCCCGGGCACGCGCACTTGAGTTTGAACCCAGTGTCCCAGAAGGGGGCTGTCCAGCTTGTGGCTGACCACGTTCAGGATGATGTTGGCACTCCCACGCGTACGGAACATCAGCGAGGTGATGCGGCGCCGCAGCACAGTGTGAAAACCGTCTGTGTGCGCGTGCGCAAACATAGCAGACGCGCTACAGCAGCGTGGGAGCTACAGCTTATAGTATTTTGTTGTAATAAAAATTAGAATCCATCCCTTACATGTAAACAAGGACAACGGAAAGATATTTGACGGAAGACTGACAACAACTTAGGCTAATATAATTCGTTGTTTTTTATGTGTGAGTCCATTAGCGAGCAAATATTCTATCACACACGACGAAGATAATAAATAATATTTCATATTTTCGTATCTCAAAAACTAATAAAACCATTTTCGACTTCTACGCGGACGAAGTCGCGGGCAAAAGCTAGTTGTAAATAAGTCGTTGGTGTGCCTATGCAAATAAATAAATAAAAACCTTCGAGCGATCGCACACGCTCTCCGAATCTGTAACCAACTTAAATTAGTAATTTCACGCAAACAATAGAATAGACGTTTGCGCTTCTATGATATCCTCAGGAAGGTGAAGTACTGCCACTCAACACCACGGCCATATTTGATTAAAGTGCACGCTATTTATTATTTATTTTTGCGATCTGACATTCTGCGTGCGAATGGTTGTGTATCAGAAAAGTTGTTTATATTTTAATATTTAGAAAACTATTTTATTTTACATATAAACTATATGGCAGGCCGTTGCTCAGTAGTAGGAAAGCATATGCCTAATTAAAACAAAAATCTTGCATGTGCGTTTGTTTACGTTACACTACTTTTTTAGAGGAAGAGTTGCAAAGACTTCGAACGGCCATTATCTCGCATATCGAGGAAGTACAAAAAAAGATGAAGACTGTGATGATGAAATGTGGAAAACACATGTATATTTGTATAGAACATGTGACTGTTATGTATCAAGAATGTGCATCTCCAGCAGATACCGTGGACACGAAATATATGATAACAAAATTATCGAAGTAGGTACTCCTGAAAAGTGACAGGAGTGTTCTTGTTTTGATTTCCTTTTTTATAATATAAGAATTAAGTGTTGTTATGATAAAAAGATTAAAAATATGAATATAATTTTAATGGGTAGATACTTTAAAATAATATTAATATTTTTTATCTTTTTAACATGATTCCCCATTGATTAATTAGAACTAGAAAAGAAGACTTCACTTAATTTTGTAATTTTGTTCAGTTTTTTATTATTTGATAATAATAATAATAATATTTTTTTATTTGCTCAGTTAGTAGGTAAATGATAAAGATGTTCAGAAAAAAAAAATATTACTAGGATCCATTACTTACTACCTTAAACTAGGCATGCAAAACAGTTTAGTTTTTTTTTTTAGTTTAGTTAGTTTTATTTATTTTGAATTCAATGGACACATATAACATCTGATTACAATTTAATTACCATTTGAATATAAATGAATGTATTTAATAATTATGTGTAATATGTCAAATTCAAATAATGTGTCATAAAATTATAAAAATTGTTCGCATTAGTAATTACAAAATAACATGTCAAATAAAACTAAAACAAATTGATGTCATTAACGATTATAAAAAAATATGTCAAATAAAAGTTATACAAATTGATTTTATTAATAATCACAAAATATGTCAAAAAAGATAATAATAATATAAATCAATGTCATTAATAATTACAAAATAATATGTCAAAAAAAAATAATAATAATAATGTCAAAGTGTCATGAATCATCAGACATATTATTTCTGGTTGTTCTCGTTTGGCTAACGGCGAGTATTTACACAGACATAACCAAGTAGCCAGGATTATTCACCAGCAACTTGCTTTGAAGTATAACCTAGTGGATTCTGAGGTACCGTTTTACAAGTATGTGCCCGACCCAGTTCTCGAAAATGACCATGTCACGTTGTACTGGGATCTGTCTATCATTACTGACCGGACTATTGTAGCCAATAAGCCGGATATAGTGGTGATAGACCGATTAGCGCGCCGCGCAATGATAGTCGACGTCACCATCCCGCATGACGAGAATCTCGTGAAAGCTGAGAAAGAGAAACAGATCAAATATCTCGACTTAGCACACGAGGTTGTCGACATGTGGAATGTAGACTCGGCTATCATTGTGCCGATTGTCGTGACCGCCAATGGCCTTATAGCCAAAAGCTTCGACGACCATCTGTCGAAGCTGTCGTTACGCAGTTGGATCAAGGGCCTGATACACAAGGCAGTACTCCTCGAGATGGCTCGCATTGTGAGGAGGTTCCTGTCTCTGGAGCCCTAACCACCGGTAGCTTGGACCCTGCTCCCGACACCGGTGGATTACTATTTTTTATATTTTTAAATGTTTTTTTTATATGATCTTGTTAAAAAATATTTAAAAATGTAATTTATGGGTATATTAAACAAATAAAGTGAATAATAATCTCAAAGTGTCAAAAAAATAAATTATCATTATTTAGAAATTCGGAGAGCGAATAATAACATTTTGAAATTATTAAAGCTGACCATTTCTTCTTAAAAAGTGTAATGGTTTCATTTTCAAAATTATCGGGAAATTTATTAAATATTGACGGGCCCATACACAAAACACTTTTCCTCAATAAGGCAGTATTATGACCACCAATACGTAGCATGTTTTTGTACTGCGTTCTTATTGGCCCCCTTTTGTTTTCGGACATTGTACTGAAAAGATGCAAATTGGTTTTCACAAAAACCACAATTTCGAATATATACAGTGACGGTAAAGTAAATAATTTAAGGGACTTATATATAGGGGCACAACTATCTGTTACTTTCAGGTTACACATTGCCCTAATACATCGTTTTTGAGCCTTGAACACCTGTTCTCTTAGACTACAATTTCCCCAAAAAAATATCCTAAATCTCGAAATTGATGCGACTAGACCATGGTATGCGACCAGTCTTGTAGCCATGTTTACTTTTTTAGATAAGTTGAAAAGCACATACGCTGCTGAACTTAGTTTTTTTACAAACTTCTTCTGCTTGTGGCTTCCAGGTTAGTTGGCTGTCTATTATTATTCCTAGAAACTTTGCAACCAGTACTTGGTCTACTTTTTGTCCACTATAATATAAATTTAGTGACTGTGGTAACTTGCGTTGATAAAATTGCATAATAGTAGTCTTCGGTACATTCATATTTAAATTGTTTTGGTCAAGTCAGTGTATAATGTCAACTAAAGTATTATTTATTGTCCTGTTCGTATGTTTTTATGTCATTACATTTAATCAAGGCAGTGCTATCGTCAGCAAATAAGACCATGGGATGGTCAATGCAGCGGGAAAGGTCATTGATATAAAGCAGAAATAATAAAGGTACCAGCACACTGCCCTGTGGTACGCCAAATTTAATAATTCTTTCCTCATACAAGTATTTATTTTCGCGCCTGGTTTTTAATTGAATATGCTTGACTGCGATCCCACCTAATGTTAAGCAGTGATGCAATCTTTGACTAGTTTATTAAGAGCTTATTCACTCTAGCCTCGAAGTGACTCAAATGTTAATCGGATGGAAAGACTTCAGTAATCAAATTGTTCAAGTCATTTATAACTTTTTTTCTGTTATCTGTGCAAAAAATAAGTAGTTTTTAGAGACTGTTTACGAATAAAAAAATTAAAAATATAATAATTTTTTTATCATGATTCATATAGTCTTTTAATTATGTGCTATACGAGTACAAAGTCATAAAATATTCGTATTAATCCATCTTCTATAACCAGACACGTAATGTTGCGGAATCACCGACCGCGCGCGACTACTTGTATTCTGCGCAAGAGCGCGACTCCTGGAAGGTTAAATGCGAACGAAGTTAGACGAATTGAAGGCGATCTCCGGCCACTATACTTCACTATAGGCGCAAGCGGCGGGCGTTCGGCCGTCAGCTAGTGACCCAACCGAGTCGTCGGCGCCGCGGCGCCGCGTAGTGTTCCACGCGCGCCGCAAAGAATTGTCAGCCATAGGGGCTCAGCGGGCCCCGATATGGCCGCGGGGAATTTCTGGCAAGGAATCCTGTGGTCCAAGAACGCTAAAGTCAACTGAAGGACACAGGTGGTTTTACTTAGTAAAATTCTGACACACCCCTCCGCTCCACCTTAGAGCGGCTGAAGTTATTGGATGATTTCGCACAAAAAATAACATTCAAGTAGGTACTTATTTATTGAATAGATGATGACTACGACTTTATCCGAGTCAATCTCGTAAAACATGATAAGTAACGCCATTTGGTCGCATTTTCAAGAAATATTTTTTGCGCGGACGAGAACCCAATTCTCTCAATTCTTTTCCAAGTTTACTCTTCCAGTAAAAAAACAGTCAAAATCAGTCCAGCCGTTGCAGAGATTAACCAAAAAAAAGAGTCAAACATTTTAAAAATTGTTTTTTAAATATATTTATCTTGCGATCGAATATACACTCGTATGTATTGATTAAGAAAAATATTTTGATATTACAAACGAACACTTCAATTTTATTCATATGTAGGTATAGATTGGACTGACAGCTGTTTTATAATATTGTCGTTAGAGCAGCGCCGCAGTAGCGCGGTGCGAGCGCGACACCGAGCCACGTATAAATAACTCGAGTTTATCAATTGAACATGCGGGTGAGCGCTTTTGTAAATTTGTGGTAAATATATTTAGGAACGTGGAAGGGGCAGGAGGGGGCGAGGGGGCGCTGCTGCCCTGACAATGACAACGGGAATATAAATAAACAGAGTGGCGAGAGTGCGCAGAGCGGTGTGCGGCGCGGGGCAAGGACGCGGCTCCACCACACACTAGTAGACGGACGTGCCACTTGCCGGCTGCAGGCGGCAGAGAGCCCGTGAGCTGTCGCAGCACTAGTCTCACTCGGAGGCATTGGTATGGGTGGATGTAACGGCATTTAAATATTGAGTACCTACTTAATTGTTTGCAAATCGATTTCGATAACATCGATTTGCAGTCAGCAGCGACGAATCTGGCTCGCTCGCTCAGTCGGGCGCTTGTTTTTTCGCATTCCCATAGATTGGTCCTCGACAGCACGGCGCGGCGTGGCGGCGGCACGCGGCAGCACAAAGGCCATGTATCTGTCTTGTTGTAGGTGAGCAAGCGACGCCCGCACTGGTAACCGACGGACGTGAGTGTCAGCTTTGTGCACCTTGAGAGCAACTGACACCAGCTTTAGCTATTATAAACCTTATCAGCACATAGTGCGTATATTGTAATGACTAGCTCACAATGATTTTCCCTTGATCTATTCGAGGAAAAACCTACTGGTAAGTAAGTGGTAGCAATAATTTTAATAGTTTTATAACATTAGGGTCAAGTGAATCAATTTCGTATGGTGGAAGAATTTAGTGCAGCAATTCCAATGCTAGGGATAGGTTTTTGTTTATTGAAATGAATAATGTAGGTAGCTTGTGATAAACTCAACTTTGAGGACACCTGCAGTGCCGGTGTAGCACATGTGCACGACAGCTGAACTGCCCGGAAACGTCGCGACGCGACACTGCTGCTACTACACCGACAGTGTGTTGCCGGGTTTGTCGTCAATAATGCAGTTGGTGATAAACTCAACTTGGAGGATACCTGCAGTGCCAGTGTAACACACTGTGCACGCCGTAGACGCTGCGACGCGGCACTGCTGTTATTCTGTACCGGCAGTCTGTTGCCAGGTTTGTCATCAGTTTGAGTTACACCATCGAAATTGGTTATTGTCGACATACAAAGATGCATCAGACATTCGGACATCCACCGGTAACATATGTAGGTAGTTCAGAAAGCCGAAGCCAAGTAAATTATGTACCTACATAAACATCCTTTAATATTTTGGATGGGGACTACCTACTGCCCAACCTTGGGGTCCAGACGCCTCCTGCCGGTGGCGCTACGCAGGCATAGCCGTTAGGATGGATAGGCGTGGCCGCTGGTGTGGGCGCTGCCTTTGCGAAAGCGACCGGCGGCCCAGCTGAACGCATGACAGCGGATGACCCTCTGGCATGCGTTCAGCTGAGCCGCCGTACGGATGGTACAAGGACACCGCACGGTTTCCCGCGAAGCGGCGAGCCTCCTTACTCGCCTGCCACCGTGGGATCTGGAGGCAACAGTCCATGCACGCATGTACGATATGCGCGTGGAAATGCAACACTGGCGCGAAACTCCGCTGCCGCGACTTGTCGCGGCATGGCGGACAGAATTCCGGCGGGATCTCATGTTAGATTGGCGACAGCGACTATCACAACCTAGTGCTGAACACGCCATAATTATGGCGGCAAGTCACCGCTTTGAGGACTGGCTGGAAAGACCTCACGCCGGCCTCACAGGACGCAGTTTCTCACCGAACATGGTCAGTTCGGGAAACAACGCCCGGGTGGAGCACACGGTAGAGGTGCGCCCCGCTTGGGCAGAGCACCGCCGTGTCCTCGTTGGGGAGATCGGCGGCGATGATCTCTCGCGCCGGGTCTTGGCACAGGCCATGGTCCGGCAACGAAGGAACACCCCGCCAAAGAGCGTGAATGATATTCCCCTCCGAAAAAAAAACCAGCAGCGGTGTGTGATTCAGGGAGACGTCATTTCTCCGGAACTATTCACAGCCCCAATGGAGGAAGTCTTCAAGGTTTTGAACTGAAGAAAGCTGTCAGTGGCAAGTACATCAATAGGCTGCGCCTTGCTGGCTTTTGAATATTTTTTCCCACATAAGTAGCTAAAATTTTAATACCTAATGTATAATGTAATCTGTTTGGCGGCGTTCCAATAAAGTGCCGTCGTCCCGTGCAGAGCGGCACGCGGCGCGGGCGCTCGGCGTCACGGGCGAGTCACACGACACGCCGACCCACCGCGGCACGTAACAGCGATGCGGCCGCGCGGCTGATCCACCCGCGTGCCTGACCTTGACATTCAACTGTTATTCATTGATATATACATAATTATCTCAGTTTTTCTCTCTTTTTAGAGGGCCTGTGCCCAGATAATATTGACCTCAAGAATTATCCACTAGTCACCACTAGTGGGCGACAGGAATCGAAAATATATATTACTAGCTGACCCGACTAATGTTGTTCTGCCACATAAACTATTAAAGAAAAAAATGGGGGTAGAAGGGAAAAAGCCTGCGATCTATTCTCGGACTTACTAAATATTTTTTATTTTACAATTCATGCATACACATATTATAATAAAAGACGAATACGACTCGGACTCGCGCACTGAGGGTTCCGTACTTACTTATGAAAACAGTTCAATTTCCGAAATGACATACGAAGATTTTTCCGAAATGTGACGTAACCATAAATTTACATTTTTCTGATTTTTTCCTATACCTGTGCTATGAGACCTTGCTACATGCCAAATTTCAAGATTCTAGGTAAACGGAAAGTACCCTATGCATTTGGATTCCCTTTGAGAGTGTGGAAATATACGTTTTTTTGCGAAATAAACAGCCGTATCTTTTTTTTTCGTTAACTCAGAAGTTCGATTTTTTCACAACTTCAAGAGATTGCAAACTTGAGTAAGTAGGTATATGATTTTAATTTCAACTCAATACCTCCATATTTACCTAAGATAAAGGGTCTTGACAGACAAACAGACAGACGGACAACAAAGTGATCCTATAAAAGTTCATTTTTTTCCTTTTGACGTACGGAAGCCTAAAAAGAAAAAAATAGGTAGAAAGGTGACGCTTATTTGTATAGAAAAATTTACTTAATAAATATACACAAAAAAAACATAAAAATCGGCCAAGCCGTTTCGGAGGAATTCGATAGCAAACACACGAGATTTTTATATGTTACATAAATCTTTCCGCACCATATAGGTAAACTAGCTACTAGCGACCCGCCCGGCTTCGTTCTCTCAATTAGTAAGATTAAGCGTTATTTAGGAAAAGCTAGCGGATATTCGACAGACAGAAAGCGTCTTTGTTGTCTGTTATGTATATGTCGTGACCAGATGTTAGAGTTGTGAAGAAAGTGACCGACCGTTACATGAAATGGTTGGATTTCATGATATATCCGGCTCAAGTTGACCAAATCGTATAAACAAATGTTTGATCCTTATGTCAATATACGTTTATATAAGATGTCCAAGATAATAAAACGTCTAAATAAGTAGGAACTTATGTATTGCTTTTGTAAGATCAAACTAACTTTCTTCTTTTCTTTGACTGCTTTCAAATAAAAGCCAAATCTCCTCTACATATAACTAATGTAAACATTATAACAAAAAAAAACATTTCTATGTTAGATAGTCCATTTATCGAGGATGGTTATAGGTTAATGATAAAGAAATGCTCGCAACAGCATATGTCTATCTTTTAAGGTTGGCTCATAATAACCTTTTTTATGGTAATCGAATTTGTTCTGAAATAATGCATTATTTGCGAAGGTGTTTTTGTAAACACAATATTATTCCTTATCCAAATAAATACAATATTCGTTTTGAATAAAAGTATCATTAACATTTCGATAAATATCTTAGTAGATAAAATAGTTTTAAAAGGCACTGATTTAAAGAGGCAGTTGTAAATAGTGGTTTTGGTAAGTTAACAATTATAAATGGCACGTTTAATAACTAGTTCAGCAGTTGAAACTAAGCAGTCAAGTAAACAAAAATGAGTAATAAGAAATGATGAAATGGATCAGTGAATATATAATTGAGCACGGAAATAATTAAATGGGCGGTAAAAATGATTGAACGAGCGGTTACGTGTGAGCAGTAATCAATCGGAATTTGTCAGTAAGAAATCTCATTCTAAGCAATTCTATAAACTATGAGGTTGTAAAGTAGTTTTTGAGATATAGCGGTGTGACAGACGGACAGACGGACGAAGTCGCACCATAAGGGTTCCTTTTTACCTTTTTGGTACGGAACCCTAAAAACAGTACTTCCATAGTAATGCTGCAACAAAATAATGATGCGCGAATGTTGCGACTCTAGAAGAGGTGGTCGCACCGCAGGCTCTGCTGGAAGGTAGCGTTTGCTCGAATAGGGTCAAAATGGCTCTTTAGGGAAAAGTTTTGCAAGATGACAGTATAATCTTATGGGATGAATGCACTATGATTAATAGAGGTCTTGTAGAGACAGGACCCTTAGAGACATAAGAAGCTGTAATAATGGGTGAATCGCTTTTAAGTTTACTGGTGATTTTCGCCAAACATTGCCAGTGATAGTTTGGGGAACTAGAGCTAGCATTGTGAAGTCTTGCTTATAAACTTTCCCGCTTGGAAATTCGTCCATCACCTTAAACTATTTACTATGAATGTACATTTGAGCAGATGTGGTACAAATTGTCCTTCAAAGTTACTTTTTATAGGAGACTGGAAACTTTCCAGGCTCCTATAAAAACTCTCCATATTGTAAAAACGTAATATTTTCTTTTTTGTAAAAAGTTTTTTATTTCACAATTTTTAGTTACGTTACACTTATAAACAGAGTGCCTATTTCTCGTGACAAATCCAATTAACCTAAACACTGCTAGGTTACATTGTTTTATTATGAAGTTTCAATATCTACCTTCCATCTTCTGGCTCCATTATCAGATCAGTTCGATAGTACCTTATAGAAAAAGTGCATCTCATGACAATTCTAATAAGCCCAAACACGGCTAGGATAGATTGATTAATTAAGGATTTCCTGTGCCTACCTTCCGGCTCCATCATCATATCAGTTCGATAGTACCTTATAGCCAAAGTGCATCTCATAATAATTCTAATAAATCTAAACACGGCTAGGTTACATTGATTAATTACGGAGTTCCATGCCCACCTTCCGGCTCCATCAGCATCATCAGATCACTTCGATGATACCATTCAACTATTGAGAACCATTAATTTATTTGTATTGTCATAGTCGCTTAAATATCTTCATTGTGATATCTATGTGAGTATGAAGTTCCGTTGACTATTTTTGGTCTTCTTTATCAGTTCCACTTCATCAAATGTTACTTTTTGACTGTACATGCTTAAGTTCTCGATGAAAATACCAAAATCACTATACAGTTGCCTATAATATTTGAGGAGTTCCCTCGATTCCTCATGGATCCTACGATCAAATCTGGATTTTGACCAAAAATGAGACCAATCTGGAAGCTTATCCTATTAGGGAAAAAAAAAATTTGCAAATCGGTCCATAAACGACGGAGTCCTGAGGTAACAAACATAAAAAAACAATAATTATAAAAAAAATACAACGGAATTGATAACCTCCTTCTTTTTTTTTTGAAGTCGGATAAAAATCGAAATTGATCGTGATTGGTATGAATTGACGTAATCTTCAAAGTCTACCCAGATATAGTCTAAATAGAAAATAAAGACTACCATACCAGTGGATGTGTCAAAGGACAATATAGGCGGCTAGAAATAGTAGTGTCGCACAGTGTTTTATGAAGACCATTTTTCGGACATTGCTAGATTAAGTTATTTAAATGCAATATTTCGTATCCCCATTTCACTAGCATGTTTAGTTTTCGAGATTTTTTTTTTTGAAAATCGTCTTTTTTTCAACCGGGTATTTAGAAAAATAATCATTTCTCTGAAACTAAATATGATACGCAATCGCAATACGCAATACGCAACATCGACGGCGTTTTTATGATGCATATTTTAAAGTACAAATAAACCTTGGAACTTCCTTAGATTCAGACTTATACGAGGTTTTTAGTTCTTAGTTTTTTTCTAGGTAATTCCGTCGTATTTGGAAAAGTTATTTATATTGAAATTATGCCTTTCATCTTCCCTACATACCACAAAAATGACACATCCTAATTGCGTGGAATCTAGAAGTTATTCCAAATTTAACTGTTTTTGCTAGGGTTTTCACTTTCGAATCTGAATTTTGATGACTCAATTTTTATTTAATGGGACATATTGGTTATTAAAATTCGAATATTAAACCTAGGAACTTTGTTATATCTAGACTTAAAGCAAAAAGAGCTATACCGGCTTAATATATTACGAATAAGAGAGAGAAAGGTGAGGGATGTTTGCCAGGTAAGATGTATAAGACATGAAACTGGAATGGTTCTAACGGATGATGAAAAAATCAGAAAGAGGTGGAAGGAATATTTTGAAAGACTGATGAATGAGGAAAATAATTGGAGTGGGGTGTTAGAGAATAAACCAGTGAATGTGTGATTAGTGAGAATGGTTAATATGGATGAAGTCAGAATAGCAGTAAATGGAATGAAGAATGGTAAAGCCATTGGTCCAGATGGAATACCAGTTGAAGTGTGGAAGTTATTGCGAGTGAATGGATGGACGTGGTTAGCTTTGTTCTTCAATAAGCTGTTGCTGGAAGAAGCCATACCTGATGAGTGGTGCTATAGCTCTTTGGTGCCGATTTTTAAAAACAAAGGTGATGTGCTTGAGTGCAACAATTATAGAGGAGTAAAGCTAATGTCACATACTATGAAAGCCTGGGAGAAAATTATTGAAAGGCGACTGAGAGAAGAGAGTGAAATTTCATAGAACCAATTCAGGTTTATGCCGGGTTGGGGTATAGCGGATGCCATTTTTGCTATACGCCAACTGTGCGAGAAATACAGAGGTGCGCATAAAAACTTGCACATGGTATTCATTGACCTCGAAAAGGCATACGACCGGGTACCTCGTGAGGTTCTGTGGTGCGCCCTTAAGGAGCAAGGTGTGCCTGGGAAGTATGTGCAGTTGATCCGAGTGATGAACAGTCGATGCAGTACCCAAGTCCGGTCTACAGTGGGCACCACTGGCAGCTTCAATGTGGCTGTCGGCTTACATCAAGGGTCGGCTCTCAGCTCTTACCTCTTCCTGTTGATAATGGACGCTCTGACATCGGACATTCAGGAAGAGGCTCCCTGGTGTATGTTGCTTGCCGATGATATTGTGTTGGTTGCTGAGAGTGGCCTAGAGGTTCAAAACAGATTGGAGGTGTGGTGGCACAGATTGGAGAGTGTTGGCCTGAAATTGAGTAGAACCAAAACGGAATACCTGTTCTGCGATTTCGGTGGTCTCTCCAATCTAGTGCCTTTAGCTCTCGCTGGAACGCCTATACCGATTTGCTCCGACTTTCGGTACCTCGGGTCACTCATCCAAAGGTAGACCGGGACGTAACACATCGGATCAACGCAGGATGGATGAAATGGCGACAGGTCACGGGAACAATTTGTGACCCACGGATGCCCCTCAAGTAGAAGGGTAAAATCTACAAGTCCGTGATAAGGCCTGTCATACTGTATGGATCAGAATGTTGGGCTGTGAAAAAGACGGATGAAAAAAGATTGCATGCAGCGGAGATGAGAATGTTAAGGTAGATGTGTGGTGTGACGAGAATGGATAAAGTGAGAAATGAATATATTAGAATATATTTGAAAGTGGCGCCAGTGACTGAAAAGTTGAAAGGGAATCGTCTTGATATGGTCATGTGAAGAGGAGGGTTGAGGCGCATGTTACTAAAAGAGTTATGAGTTTACATGTGGATGGATGGAGAGGGAGAGGGAGACCAAAGAAAAGATGGATGGATTGCGTGAAGAGTGATATGAAAGAAAAGGAAGTTAGTGATAGCATGACGAGTGACAGGGCAGAGTAGAAGAAAAAAACGTGTTGCGCCGACCCCAAATAACACGGGACAAGGGCAGGAAGATGATAATGATGACTGCATTATTATTGTCAGATCAGTAGGGCATAACAAATCAATATATAGCACTGCATTTCTTTTCTCAGATCAGTAGGACATAAGAAATTAATATTAAGCACTGCATTATTTTTGTCAGATCAGATCAAAACAAATTAATTGAACATGAAACGAAAACATAATAATTATTATGTTTTCGTTTCATGTTCAAATTCAATCATGGTAGACAAAGCAAAATGTGCGCTACATAGTTTTCCTTTTTTCTTGATTAAGTTGAATGATTTAAATAAACTTTGGAAACTGTGGTCCTTCCTGATGAGGGGGAGCAGGGATAATATATTCCCTTTTATAAAACGCAACTAATCTGACAATATCGCAAGCAATACCATTCTGAGAGTTACTTCAATCTCAAGGCAATCGATGAACAATTGGCGATCAAACGATTCGCAGGTACATTGACGGATTCAAGATAAAGTACCTACTATTATATAGTTGCGCGTAATTATGATCGCTTAAAGGGTGCGACTCAGGCAACGAAAGATGAAAAGTTAACGTAGTTGTCGACATGTAGCATGTGGACCCTGTTATCATTGCAGCGATAGTCATGTCAAGTACCCACGGGTCTGGACCAACAAGAGGAGGCTCTCGCTAGGCGGCTGAATCAAGGCCTCGACGAACTATAGGAGGCTCGCATTAGGCGGCTGGATCAAGGCCTTGACCAACTAGAGGAGGCTCTCGTTAGGCGGCTGGAGGTTAGTGTTTTTTAATCTGTGAGTCGTAACCCCCAGGTGGGTCACAAAGCTTTGCTTAGCTCGCGGTCGCGAGTCAGGTAAAAGTGAAAAAAACAGTACAACAATTCAGTAATAAAGCTGTGTTTATGCTTTAAAATACTTTTTTTACTGAAGTTTGTTCTATTTTTAACACACAAATTTAGTGCATCTCATGACAATTGTAATAATCGCAAACACAGTTAGGTTAAATTGATTTATTACTGAGTTCCGGTGTTTACCTTCCAGTTTCAATATCAGATCAGTTCGATATATCCCCTCCCACCTTCTTTCAGTCAGTCATCGACTACATGTATAAACAAAACAATTTTACTTGTTACGATCATTCTGCTACGATCCTATGGGGAGTTCCGTTCCATATCTTCGAAGATCCTCATCAAATCAAAACAATATTTCTATGGAACCAACTAGGAAGCATAAACTATCAATTAAAAAAAATATATTTCAAAATCGGTCCACAATTGACCGAGAAGTCGGTGAACATACAAAAAAAAATACATTCGGTACGGTTAAAAAACGGTCACAGGTGTCCTAGGGTGTCGCTACTATTTCTCTATTTAAAAAAAAAACTTTTTATAAAAAAAAATACAACCTACTTTAATATTTAGAAAAAAATTCAGAAGTCGTTGTTTTTGTAATAGTTTTCTTTTTTCAATATAAAATAAAAAAAAAACACTAAAAAGTGCAAAATAACTTTGATTTTGGAAGTCGGTGTTTTTGTAATAGTTCGTCTCTTCGTTATATTAATTTAAACGCTAGCAAGGTGGATACAGCTCATAAACTGTCAAATAACTGACATTTGAGAGTAAATAGGAAGGAGTGTGCGCCAGCGAGCACGCATTCGTCCTCGACACTGCAGAGTGCTAGCTGATGGTTCAGTCATGCTCGTCCTCGGCTGGTGCCGCATCAGCACTGAAGTGTGCGGGTACGGGACCGTAGGTGCGGGCGTGCGGACAGCGAGCAATGGGTAGCTCACTGTCCGACCTTCCGGTAACCGTCCGGACCGAGCCCAAGTCGTCCACGGCGCGTATTGTTCCACGCGCGCCTCAGGGAGATATTAGCAAATCGTAGTGGCCATCAGGGTCGAAGCCTACTGGGGCCACGGGTAGTATGAAAGTGAAACCCGGGGCCCTGGAACGACCGCAAAGAAGGAACAGGAGTGGGTTTTTAGTCAGTAAAATTCTGACACTATCTCCCGCTCCGCCCAAGAGCGAGATTTGTCATTAGATGATTTTCCCACCTATAAAAAAAAGGTGCTACCTGCTGGTTCAGTCATGCTCCTCCTCGGATGGTGTCGCATCGCTGTTGTAGCATCGGCACTGAAGAGTGCGGCCACGGGATCGGGACAGCTGCTAGCTGCTGGTTCAGTCATGCTCCTCCTCGGATGGTGTCGCATCGCTGTTGTAGCATCGGCACTGAAGAGTGCGGCCACGGGATCGGGACAGCTGCTAGCTGCTGGTTCAGTCATGCTCCTCCTCGGATGGTGTCGCATCGCTGCTGTAGCATCGGCACTGAAGAGTGCGGCCACGGGATCGGGACAGCTGCTAGCTGCTGGTTCAGTCATGCTCCTCCTCGGATGGTGTCGCATCGCTGTTGTAGCATCGGCACTGAAGAGTGCGGCCACGGGATCGGGACAGCTGCTAGCTGCTGGTTCAGTCATGCTCCTCCTCGGATGGTGTCGCATCGCTGTTGTAGCATCGGCACTGAAGAGTGCGGCCACGGGATCGGGACAGCTGCTAGCTGCTGGTTCAGTCATGCTCCTCCTCGGATGGTGTCGCATCGCTGTTGTAGCATCGGCACTGAAGAGTGCGGCCACGGGATCGGGACAGCTGCTAGCTGCTGGTTCAGTCATGCTCCTCCTCGGATGGTGTCGCATCGCTGTTGTAGCATCGGCACTGAAGAGTGCGGCCACGGGATCGGGACAGCTGCTAGCTGCTGGTTCAGTCATGCTCCTCCTCGGATGGTGTCGCATCGCTGTTGTAGCATCGGCACTGAAGAGTGCGGCCACGGGATCGGGACAGCTGCTAGCTGCTGGTTCAGTCATGCTCCTCCTCGGATGGTGTCGCATCGCTGTTGTAGCATCGGCACTGAAGAGTGCGGCCACGGGATCGGGACAGCTGCTAGCTGCTGGTTCAGTCATGCTCCTCCTCGGATGGTGTCGCATCGCTGCTGTAGCATCGGCACTGAAGAGTGCGGCCACGGGATCGGGACAGCTGCTAGCTGCTGGTTCAGTCATGCTCCTCCTCGGATGGTGTCGCATCGCTGCTGTAGCATCGGCACTGAAGAGTGCGGCCACGGGATCGGGACAGCTGCTAGCTGCTGGTTCAGTCATGCTCCTCCTCGGATGGTGTCGCATCGCTGTTGTAGCATCGGCACTGAAGAGTGCGGCCACGGGATCGGGACAGCTGCTAGCTGCTGGTTCAGTCATGCTCATCCTCGGGTGGTATCAATAGTTATTTTCGCAATTTTTCCGCAACATCGTAAAGATTGCATAACTAAGTTGTGTTCACTCCCTTTGGAATATGAATAGGTGTTTAGTGTTTGCGAATGGCGTTAAAGTATTCTAAGCGCACTTGTGGGCGTTGTGACATACATCAGCGCGACCGGTTCCCACCTTGACGGCGGCGCCGCGTGGCGTGCGGCGGTTCGCGAGCGACCTCAAATATTTGCGGCTGCCGACGACATGTACGAAAACAACAGGCTTAGATAAAATCATCAAATGAATGCTTAATAAACGTTTGTATTACTAGTATAGTTTTTATACAGATTACACGAGAAGCCCTGTCTGCTCCGGGTATCCCATGCATGACCATACGATGTGATGCATATGTGCGACCAAGTTTGTAAGGGTTTGATTTTCTGGCAGGCAGTTTGGGAAAATCGAATCCTTAATGCAAGTCGAATCGGAGCTGATTGTTGGCCATTATTTTAGCCGACTGTCGGCGAGATATCACTTGATGGCATGAACTATTAAACCCTGGACCAAGACAGCTTTGTCGAGGAACGACACATTCGTTGCACAGAAGCGACAAGCGTCTTCGACTTTGAAGGTTTTCGTATTGATAAATTCCATACCTGCGCGACTTCGGCGGTGAAAAACAAAATTGTTCCCGACTGAATATCGGTCATGGTGGTCAGTCTGTGGGAATATTATAATGCACAAGTATGTGCGACATTCGGAAATCATACCCAGGATTCTACGCTCGGTAGACGAGGAATCGTCAAACTTACGGCCCGTTCACGACCTTGCCGCTGCGAGCGCTAGCCAAGCGCGGGGCGACGCGCGGTAAGAACAAAAGTATGAAAATGTTTGAAGCACGCCACGAAACGCCGCTCATAGCGTTGCGCGACCGCTTACCGATGCCGCCCCGCTCGCCGCGCCGCTCGCCGCCAAGACCGAAGTCGTGAACAGGCCGTTATAGGACAAAATGCTGCGGAAATTCGATTGATGCAAGCCGCACAGGAGCAATGATTGTAGCGACACCTGTTGCAAGCCTATGTCCAGAGGAGTTCATTGTGTATGTCTCGTGTTTCATTCCAAGACCATAGACACGAAGTTGTTTATGAACACTTTCGCTTAGCGTTATTTTGGTCGATGTGACTTTGTCTACCACTTTTTGGTCGACATCGCAATTGCGAAATCGAACTTCGAAACGAAATCGACACGGAGTGATTGCCACTTGTTAAAATAATACCTATGACACATGATACTTCGATGATCTAAAAATATATCAAATAATGCATATGGCAAAAAAGACATCGGTCAATAGTTTTCGGTAAAATGAAATTCGAACAAAAAAATTTCGGAAAAGTGATCGGTTCCCGTTAATAAACATAAAGAGACCATATAGAGACCCAAAGGCCAGAGGACACAAGCTCGACTCGATGGCGAGGAGTGTGTCATGCGAGCCTCAAAGAGATGTTAGCAAATGGAAGGAGCCCACTAGGGCCGATGCCTGCTAGGCTCTGAGATTCTTGGAAAGAGTTTCTTCCCATAAGAATTTTTGCCCCGCGAGGACACGGAGGTGCTCCGCCCAAGCAGGGCACACCTCCATCGTCTGCTCCACCGTGTCCTCTAAGTAGTCCACACAATGGCGACACTCGCGTTTCTTCCGATCGATTCTTTTACAGGAACCTCCTGATCTTACCATATCCAGTGAGTACCTGCATCATGCGGAAGGTGAGGATACCGTGACGTCTCTCCACAGCTACTCTTCAAAAAGGGGATTTGCTTACAGAAAAGATTAAGAAGTGCCCGAGTAGGTAAGAATTAAATTTAATATATTTATGGAACATTCTACATACAATAGATTATCTCCTAAACCGTACGACCCAATGACATGCTATAAAAAGCAATTATTATCTCTATTAAATGCTCATTATGTCAAAGTTATTTATTTTGTATGAATTGATACGTTATACCCCAAAAAAAAGCTTAATTTATCGTCGGACAAGTATCGTCTCTAGCTGTTCCCGTTATGACAACAGTTTGTTGTGGCCACGACAGCTAGTCGCAACACCGGCACATGATTTATTGTCACGGGTTAGTCTTAACAAAGGGAGAAGCCAAAATACGGCTCAAGATTGACAAGACGTGGACAAGATTGTCAATTATACTAAAAATCTTAATAATTACTAGAATTAATTATTAAAATAATATCACGTCACCTAAAGTTTGCGTAAACAATATTAAATAGTAAGTAAGTATATTCATCAATTCAGTGTTTTCGTGGTTCCTGCAAGCATTCTGTTTTTGTTCTTTTTATTATTTTTTAAAGTCGGAATAATAAAGATTACATATAGATCTAGGTGCAGGTGCATTTTTAAATATATGATATCCACTAGGGCTCAATTTGCGTATAATTGAAACATTCAAGGAACTTCAATCATAAACATCTCACCTAAAACACCAAAACGTTTTGTTGCTAATTAATATTTTTTTTAATAATCTAAGCAAAATAATTGTGTTTCGTACACATTTTTATCAATGAACGAAATTCATATATATCTCGTATTGGTCTTTCTGTTCGATTAATATTTCTTTTTGTTTTTAAATATAGTCTTTGAACATTTTAGACATACTTAAATATAAGAAAAAGGGTTTTTATAAGTTTTAAAATCTAACCAATCATAAATTAAATGCCAAACGAAGTTTCAAAAACGGCAACGGCGTTTCTTTTTTCGGGTGGGAAAATCATCAAATGCCATCCCCCGCCCTTGGGCGGAGCGGGGGATAGTGTCAGACTTTTACTGACTAAAAACCCACTCCTGTTCCTTCTTTGCCATTTTTCCAGGGCCCCGGGGATCTCTTTCGCAGAAGGAGGCGACCGCCTGCCACTCCTCCTCGCTCCGGACCATGGCCTTTACCAAAGCACGGCGCGAGAGATCGCTGCCGCCGATCGCCTCCACGAGGACACGGCGGTGCTCTGCCCAGGCGGGGTACACCTCTACCGTATGCTCCACCGTGTCCTCCGGGCGATTCACACAAATGGCGGCACCCGGGCGTTTCTTCCGCACGAATCCGGTGCAGGAACCTCCCGAACTTACCATGTCCGGTGAGGACGTGCGTCATGCGGAAGGTAAGAACGCCGTGAGGTCTTTCCAGCTTTCTTATGGCGTGCCCAAGGCAGCCTCGATGTCATATGAGTTTGTTTAGCGGTATTTTTCAGTGGCTGTTTTAATTAATCACAAATTGATTCCTAGTGTATATTGTGATGTAAAATTGGTATCCTTTTGTATCTCAAGTGTCTACACAACTGGTAATTTAATTAAGTAGAATCATTGAAACAGATTCCGGCAAGTTACCGCTGACAATTTTATTTTATTGTAGTACGATTTTTTGCCCGCGACTTCGTCCGCGTAAAAGTCGAAATTATTTCTATTAGGTTTTCTTAATGCTTTTTTTTTTAAATATTATTAATAGCTCTTGCCCACAACTTCGTTCGCGTAGAAATATTTGTAAAGTGCAAGTAATTAGGAGGCTGTTTAAGATGCATCACACTATCACAATTTGCCCTACTGGACCAGTCAAATTGAGGCACTGATTACGTTATTGTGAAGAAATTTAACTCCGAGTTTGGGTCCCCTAGTTTTTGGAAAAAAATACTTGGTGTAACCATTTCAATTTGAGTGAATATGGGGGAAGGCCAATCAGAGTTGGTGAATTCATGAATTCTTGAGGGTAATATACCGCATCTTCTTGATTCATTGCAATATCAATGGAAATGTAGTTGATTCTTAACTCTTCGCTACTATTTGTAGCCGCGAAAATTGCATTTTGACACATCCACTGTAGTCTTTATTTTCTATTTGGACTACAAATACGAATTCTGGATAAAATTTGGAGATTAATCTTAAACTTTCTCATCTAAATCACGATTAATTTTGATTTCTTTTCATTTTCACAATAAGGCACTTCCCTTTCGCTTAAAACCGTGCGTGTAGAACTTGATCGAAATTTTGCTAGGGCTTTATTTTAAAACTATGATATCTCCTAAGATATGTATCGAAATCAAATGATGTAAAGAGCAATTATGTTCAAAATAAAATATTTACAATGTATATTGTACTTATTTGGATAAGGAATAATATTACAAATTTAAATAGATTATTATTAAACTATTTTAATGTGTGTTTAAAGATTTAAAAAAAAAATGTTTTGATTTGTTAATAAATCTTTTGTTTTTTTTTCAAAGTCGAAGACCTTTAGAACTTTAATATAAAAAAAAAATGGTCGATAATTGTGTGTTGACAAATATCTCTGTATGTTACTATGTACATAACAAATATTTGCATGCTAATACTTAGCGAAACATGTTTGCTCTTAATTGTTCTCCTTTACCATCTTGTACACCGTGTTTTTAGCAAATAAGTATATTATTATTATTATTATAAATTTATAAAAACACCTTCGCCAATAATGCATTATTTTAGGACTAATTTGATTACCATAAAAAAGATTACATAATTTTTGTGTAACTTTAACCATTTACGCAGCGCACGCAACGGAAGCTCTCAAATGGAATAATTTTGCCCCGTTTATGCAACATTTTCAGTCGATACTCCGCTCCTAGTAGTTCCTGAGATTAGCGCCTTCAACTCAATGAAGCTTACCGAAAAGGCTGACTCGTTACATTTGCTATAATATACTGCAAAAAACATAAGAATGCATTCTAATGTAACTCAAAAAAGATATTTATCACTGACGAGGTAGTATTGTCCAAGACCTTAGCCTACCCAAATGGGGCGAAGCAAAAATCTTGTGTCATATTTGCCGCGTTTGCTTATTGTCATTTGTCAGTTCGGTTACATTGCGATATATCAGATTGTGACTACTTTAACTGTTCACTTTCATAATGAATTTTGCTCCCCCTTTTGACGACGACCCCAGCCTACTTATGGATTCTGAATCTGAATCTCGGACTCTGTTTCCATTTCTCTCAAAAACTCCAGCATCCGGACAGAAAAACTGATTTAACTCATTTCCTCCCACTTTCACTATAACCTGTAATAGCTGAAACAGGTTTATTAGTTAATAAACTATGAATATAAGTAATTTCAATATATGCCCACTATGGGCCAAAGTTTGTATGAATGGTGTGCCATACTGTTTTTATCGTTTTAAGACTGTTGCGCTAGCAGTTCCCACTAACACGAGAATCTGTTGTCACCACAATAAAAGTTGCAGATGACAGTTAATCGTGCCGTCCTTTATGTGAACACCCCCATTTAAATATATAAGCCACGATACTCAAAACTACACGAATATATGTCGTCACGACAAAGGGGGAACGCGGCCTTACATAGTAAAAATAATTTTTATTTTTCTCATAAATACTGTTAAGATTTATAAATATAAGTTTAGTTTTTAAGTATACTATCGCGATCTTTTTTGATAATATAAACCAATAATATTGTAGTACATTATTTTGATTTATTTCATCGTTTAGTCAGTACATGCCAGTAAAGCAGCCAATCGTCTATTTTTTTTTATCCGACTTGAGTGACAAATGTTTAATTTTATGCGGTAACCATAATTTTTATACATAAAATATAGCATAATTATGTCACTCAGGTATAAAGCAGCTTTCCATCGGTATAAAAAAATTTGGAATCGGGACAATATTTTTAAGGATTATGTTCTACAAACAAAAATATCAATTTTACCTCTTTGTGTTATTAGTGTAGATGTAGATAATTGTGCTGCCGACAACAAAACGAATTCAACACTTCTACTGGTGACAAATTACTACTTTACGATTATCAACCATGTTTGACCATATAATGAAATAATCGTACGCTTAGTTTGTGTCGTAAAATGCAGTGGTAATTGATTTGGCTAGTCCATACCTTGATGTGGCCAGCGGGGAAGGTTTTATATTGTGAAATGAACACATCTTCAAATGTTTAATTCTACAGTCTGGTTATATGCACAAGCTTCCTGCCACGTTGGTTCATACTGCTCTGATAAAAGAACACGTTGGTGTGGGGTGTTGGGTGTCTGTTTTACACAAATGAGGGCAATATTATCAATTTTAATGGTCATATATTAGGCGAGATTTTTAAAATGGGTGTACATTTATTAGTTTATTGAGTATGTCTCCGGCTGTCTGTCTGTCAGCTGATGAGATCGTGTCGGCAAACAGCCGACGTACGACCGATGTGCGACACGCGGCAGCATGCGGCCTGATGTGTACGTGGGACGTGTGCGCTTGTCTCAAGGACAAGCAAATGGTGATTACTATTCTACGCCCGCACGTCTACAACTGATATATCTAGATCGACGGAAGTGGCAGCATCTAGAAGACAAGCAAACCGTGATTACTATTCTACGTCCGCACGTCTGCTTACCGCCAAGAGGAGCCCGTTCATCTTGACTCCTGCTTTTCAGAATGTATCCCTGGAGTGCACCGACCGCCTTCAGCTCTTAGGAGTTGAAATTCCCTCAGACCTCAATTTTAGGCGGTTCATTGAGTCCAAAGCCAAGGTAGCTGCTAGAAAACTAGGCGTTCTTGCAAAGGTCCGACGGTACTTCACACCGGAACAGCTGCTCAAACTCTATTCGATCGTGTATTGAGAACTGCTCTTCAATTCAATTTAACCTTCAAGCGGGCGCGCGAATATTTGAAACAGTAACGGTCGCGCGTAACCTAAAGGACCGATGGGAAATATCAGGAACTTAGAAAACTGATTAATTAATGATATTTATTTTTTTAATATTCAGATATTACATATTTTTCAATTAAACAAAAATTTGATTAAATTCAAAATAAAATATTGAAGTTAAACTGGTTTCTTTGGTTTTGAAATCAATTCTGTCCGACATAACAAGAGTTATATTGTAAGTCTTGATTATATCCCCAATTAATCTGTATTTTATTAATATTCTTCAAGAGGTCGAATAAAGGCATCAAAGAATTTATCATTTACTTAGGTCTAATTTTCTTCAGAATCAGTCTTCTCGCCGATGTAAAAATACAAGGCAGGCGCGTGTAGTCTTTTCGACGCCTGCGCCGAGACCTAAACACACACATTCTGTGTCTTTCAGGAGGAGTGCAGAAAGAGGAAATGGAGTTATTTTCGTGAGTAGTGAACTAATGACGAGCTACTAGAGATGATATGTTCTTTTGACGAGAAATTTTGAAAATATGATCATAAATATATTGAGTGCGGCCGTGCAACCGCTTGAAGGTTAAGTAGACCTCCCAGTACTTCTACCTTACTAATTCAAGATCAACATATACAAAATTGTAATTATTATGTATATTAAGATGTTAAATGACCCGCCAACTTTTAAAAATTTATATGAACGCAACGCTAACGCATACACAAAACTAACACAGGCATTTCCACTTAATTTTAATTTCATTTTTTTGTTTAGATACCTACTCGTACCTAAATGTAAACAATCTCTTGACACTGACATGGGATGACTTTCTAAAAATACATTTTAATTTTATTTCATTGTTTAGATACCCGTACCTAACTAAATGTAAACAATCTCTTGACACTGATATGGGATGACTTTCTAAAAATACATTTTAATTTTATTTCATTGTTTAGATACTCGTACCTAACTAAATGTAAACAATCTCTTGACACTGATATGAGATGACTTTCTAAAAATACATTTTAATTTTATTTCATTGTTTAGATACCCGTACCTAACTAAATGTAAACAATCTCTTGACACTGATATGAGATGACTTTCTAAAAATACATTTTAATTTTATTTCATTGTTTAGATACTCGTACCTAACTAAATGTAAACAATCTCTTGACACTGACATGGGATGACTTTCTAAAAATACATTTTAATTTTATTTCATTGTTTAGATACCCGTACCTAACTAAATGT
This sequence comes from Mythimna vitellina, assembly GCA_949316375.1. Lineage (NCBI taxonomy): Eukaryota > Metazoa > Arthropoda > Insecta > Lepidoptera > Noctuidae > Mythimna > Mythimna vitellina. The sequence goes on from OX438684.1 coordinate 39,858,164, forward strand.
AAACAATCTCTTGACACTGATATGGGATGACTTTCTAAAAATACATTTTAATTTTATTTCATTGTTTAGATACCCGTACCTAACTAAATGTAAACAATCTCTTGACACTGATATGGGATGACTTTCTAAAAATACATTTTAATTTTATTTCATTGTTTAGATACTCGTACCTAACTAAATGTAAACAATCTCTTGACACTGATATGAGATAACTTTCTAAAAATATGGATATAAGTACATAGGTAGAAATCAATTAGATTACCTATCTACCAAATAATTTTAGAAAATCTGAATATATTTTATGTTATAAAACTGTGGATAAACTCAAGACTTTGGAGTTTTGACTTGACAAATGCATCATTGCCGATCATCTTCTTGGCTCGCTTCTCAATCGACTCAAGTACGTCAAGCTGATTTTTGGCAGACCCATCCCAAAGATGAGAGCAGTTCTCGATACACGATCGAACTTGCGCTTAATAGAGTTTGAGCAGCTGTTCCGGCGTGAAATACCGTCTCACTTTTGCTAAGATCCCCAACATTTTGGCAGCCAGTTAATCTTTCGCCTCGATGTAGGAGCCGAAATTGAGAGTAGACGGCAGCGATACCCCAAGAAGGTGGTCAGTTACACGGTCACACCCCGAAAAGATGGAGCCGGTTGGAATTGACTCCGTTTAGCGAAAAAAGACACGCCTATGAAAATTTCAACTGCCAACTATCTAACTATCACGGTTCCTGAAATACAGCCTGGTGACAAACGGACGGACAGCGGGGTCCCGTTTTACCCACAGGGTACAGAACCCTAAAAATTGCGTCAGAGCGGTCAAGATATTTCGACCGTTCTGCTACGTGGTACGCGCAAATCTTGGTGAGGAACCACATAATTTATGTAGTGTTTGTTTTACAAAATGTACATTATATTTTAATGTATTATTTAGATTTTTGGGGTCCCGTACCTCAAAACGAAAAACGGAACTCTTAAAGGATCACTTTATTGTCCGTTCGTTTGTCTGTATGTCTGTCAAGACCCTTTATCTCGGGAACGCGTGAAGGTATCTGAGGTCCCTTGAAGCTGTGAAAATAATCAAACTTCTGAGTTAACGAGAAAAAAGATACGGCCGGTTTATATCGCAAAAAACGTATATTTCGACACTCTCAAGTGAATCAAAATTCATAGATTGACCTAGAATCCTGTAATTTGGCATCAAGCTAGGTCTCATAGGATAAGTATAAGAAAAAATCTGAAAACTGTAAATATTTAGGTATGTCGCAAAAAAAAAATTTCGATTCGGAAAAATCTTCGTAACTCAATTCGGGAAATGAACTGTTTTCATAGGTAAGTTTGTACGGAAGAGGGTTCCGAGGGAGTGCGCGAGTCTGACTCGCACTTGCCCGGTTTTTTAACTAAATGCTCACGTAAAAGTGTATTCGATACCTATAACAAAAATGCATTTTTTTTGGCTGTCTGTCTGTTTGTTCCCGCTAATCTCTAAAAGGGCTGAACTGATTTTGACGAGAGTTTCACAGGTAGTTAAACAAAAGTTTTTGTGTTGTTTTACAAGTTTGTCGCGGACAAAATCGCGGGTACCAGCTAGTAATAATAAAAGGTAAAGTAATGCGGAAAGTAGCGCGTAAAGTCAAGTTTTACATTCTGTGGCAAAAGATAACACCACAACGGCCACGCGAGTGTCGGCGTCGCCGTCGGCTGGCAGCGAGTTGTCGCCGTGACACGGCAGGGAGGAAGTAGTGATGGGGCCCGCCGACGATATTCGATATCGGTTATACGTGTGAGGTGTCACCGTGTCGCCCTTACGCGTCGGTTATATGTGTGAGCCAATGTGCTAAGGCTCCTTTCACCAGTGTGTGATTTCAGAAAGAAGACTGGGGGCCTAAAAAGGTCACAATGGGCAATTCTGCTAAAAGAAAATCATTTCCCGAATTGCTGCATACTTATGATGTTTATGCAATTCTTCTAATAATCGCAAAATGGTTACACAAATTAGCCGAATCATACTCAATTCATTTTTTAGCAGAATCATATTGTGAATATTGCCACATGAAAAAAATTAAAATCTTGGTTTTACTAGTTTTTTTTTTCTTAGCTTTTTATTTATCGGATTATTATTTTGTATTAATTTTATTGTATTTAAATATAACTTTAGTATTTTAGGGTTATAATTTATTAAAAAATGCAATTAAGCCTTTAAAAACGAAGTTAGAAATTCCTAAATCTATGGGAATAATCAATATCAACTTGTTAGGCTGGCAACATACATTGTTGTTTACCCTTTGCTTGTGTCAATATTGTGTCAACATGATGTAAGCGAAAGTCGGTTGAAAACAATAAATTGTAATTTTAAGTTGATTTTTCAAGTGCAGAATCCCAAAAATGCTTGTTTTTTTTTAAATAATCTGAAGCAAACCATCCGCTTGTAAACTTTAGGACTGCATTTTAAGATAGTGAAACCAAACCAGCATCTACTTGTGTATTTCTTGTGAGTTCGAAAGTTTACAACAAAGTAAGTGCTTGCCCACTAATATTTTAATATTAATAAGTTATTATACCTACGCAACTAGGTATTAAATGACAATTTAATTGTTTCAGACCGCACGCTGGCTTCTCTAATGATGAGGCTTGAAGTATTCTGTCTAAGGTGGAGATGTAACATACCGCGTTACATCTCCACCTTAGACAGAATAAAAGAGATATCTTTGCTATTTTAGATTGCATGTAAATTTGAGTCACTAAAATGAATAATTACATTATTTTATCCATATATATGGTTTTATTTTGGTAATAATTTACCTAAGCTTAACCCGATAAACTCGTTTATAATATTCTATAGATGACAATATTAAAAATACTCTAAACTCTCTACTTTATTTAAGAACAGTGTACCTTAGTGTTCAAGGTGGATACTTAGTACTATTTAACTATTTGAAGAGTGATTTCTAAAATTTAAATAATTTATGTTAGAATCTTTATAGCTTAAATAAATATATGTAGGTACCTATTGTAAATCCAATAAAATTTTGTGATTATGAAGAACATTCATAGTTTTACCTTTTGAGCAGCGTAATTAGAGACAATAGAAAGACAATGACTGAGTGAACAAGGCGTTCGCTCGGGGTTTAATGAATTAAGCCATGGGGAAGTGACTGAGGTAGGTTCTTGCTGCCCATTTTTGATGACATAACCCAGCTGCATAAATGCTTTAGTGCTCAATAATTATATACAGTACTTTTTTTAAGTCTGTTTGACCCGATAAACTCGGGGTTCGGCATTTCATAAATTTCAAGCCAATTCCACTTTTCGAAGAAATACACTTCCTTGGCGACATAAAAAGCTCTCAGTAATGCGCATGTCTCCTAGAAAATACGCATAAAGTCCTAAATCTGCCATTTTTTAAGTTTAAATATATAATTCCAGAGAAATGAATTGTAAGATGTTGCTTTTCAGTAACATCTTATGATTCTGCTAATGAACTCTAAAGCGATTCACAATAAGTGAACCATTTTACGAATTTGCTGTCAAATAGACCCGTCTGTCAAAAACACTGTCAAATAGATGAATTGCCGAATTGAATCATAATATGAATATAGTTTACGTATAGAAATATGAACTGACAATTCGTGACCATTTTGCGATTTTTAACATGATTCATAATATTTTCCTATACGATTCTGCTAAAGTGACCTTTTTAGCCCCCCTGTTCCGGGGATGGGTTTCTATACAAATAAAATTTATGGGAAGTTTTTAATATGAAATCGTTTATGAAGGTATACTTTAAACGTTTGTGTAATCATATAAGGTTAGTGCGAAGTAGTGTATTGCATGATAATTTCAAAGCTTTGTTTTGATACTTCGGAGTTTATATTTGCTTTCTGCCAGACTAGATCAGACTGATACTGCGTAAGTTAGGCAAGCTCTTACCAAACTAGACTAAGAATAAATTTACGACCTAGGATAGATTTCAGTGAATTGAGTGTTTTTGTACTTTTAGGTCTAATTTAATTCAGTTTTTTTGTTCTAATTAAGTCTCTGTCTACTTCACGCACTAGTGAATAACACTGGTCGAAGGCGGACTTAATGCCTTAGGATCATGCGGTTTATGCTAAGATCTGGTAGTCTAGTGGGGAGAATACGTTTTCTGATAAACAGGTAATGCCTTTGGTTTTTGTTGAATTAAGTTTCAGTTTGCAAACTTTGAAATATTGGCTGAGTAGTTCCATTGAATATGATTGTAGGCGTCCGGTTACTATATCAATCAACATTCTTGTCTGTCGTGAATGTCAGTGTCGCCAGAACAGAATGGCAAGTCAAGCGTGTGTAAACATGTTTAGGAATATTGTTCAGCTAAATTGTGAAGACGCATCGAACTACCAGCGTAGACTGAATATCAAGGCGTTACTTTCTTAGTTAATGAATCCATTATTATTTCCAACTGTATCTAGTAAGTATCTTCACACCCACGTACTGTGGTTTCTGACTGTACCTAGTAAGTACCTTCGCACCCACGTATTTTTGTTTCTGACTGTACCTAGTGGTACCTTCACACCCACGTACTGTTGTTTCTTACTGTACCTAGTAGGTACCTTCACACCCACGTACTGTTGTTTCTGACTGTACCTAGTAGGTACCTTCACAGCCACGTACTGTTGTTTCTAACTGTACTGTCAGGAACGTAAGAAATGTAATAAGTTAGCTCAATTGCAACCTGTCGTGGTGAATGGTTTGATGGAGAAAGTAGGCATCGATATCCTAGGTCCCTTTAGAAAATTATTGTATGTTAATAGATATATTATTGTTAGTTTAGAATATGCTACGAGGTATGCGGTCTGCAAGGCGGTTCCCAGAACAACAGCCCAGAGGATCAGCGATTTCTTGATAGAGGATATTTTTTGTCGATTTAGTGGTGTCAAGGAGATTATATCTGATAGGGGGTCGGTTTTCACTTCTCGCTTAGTCAAGGAAACAGTAAGTTATTTCGGGGCAAAATCCCGCTTCACCACAGCATTCCACCCAGAATCGAACGGTTTGTGTGAAAGATTCAATAAAACCATTTGTCAAATGCTATCCATGTATGTTAGGGCAGATCAGCGTAATTGGTGTAGTTATGTGCCACTTGTGTGTTATGCATATAATTCTAGTAAACAAGCAAGCACTAGAGTTTCACCGCACATGTTGTAATATGCTAGGGAACCATCATTTCAAACAGATATGACAATAAATGTTGGAAATCAAAATCAATTAGATCACATAGGACGTCATAATCTGAAAAGTCATCTGTCACGATGTGCCATAGATAATATTAAAAAAGCACAAGTTAGACAGAAAGCTAGGTATGACAAAAAGGCTAAAGTAATAAGGTTTACACCCAATCAATTAGTTATGGTCTATACTCCTAGACGAGAATCTCATAAGAGTTCTAAATTATGTAGATATTATAAGGGACCTTATCAGACAGTTAGAAGAATGTCAGATGTGAATTATGGAAAGCAAACCTCACATTGAAGCCGAATAAATGCAAATTCGGCTATAATACAATTTCGGTACTAGGACACGAAATTTCGGGAGATGGTGTAAGACCAGATAAAAAAAATTACAATCATTTAAAGGCTCAAAAAGCCTAGTAGCCAATTAGTGAAAAACAAAATATCTATAGAGTATGTCACTGTCAAATTTGCTAATGTCAGATCGTAATGTTATCATAACACATTGTTTTAATGAAAAATGTTTTAATTAGGTGTTTTGTGTCATGAATATTGGATAACTGCTGCCGGGCGAGCACGCGCAGCGAGCACGGCCAGGTGTTTACGCAGCCGGGCGCCTTCGGAGGACAGAGCCAGAGAATCCAAATATGAAATTGTTTACATAAGTTAATTTAGGCTAGATTTTACTCCAGAAAAATATATTTGTGTTATTAGTTAGAGGAAAATACCCTCCGGTCCTCCCTTATGAGAGGATAGCTCAATAGTTAATTGGAGCTAATATCAACTTTGTGAATAAGGCATCGCCTTTGCAAAGAGAGTCTAGTTAACTCTAATGATTTAGCTATGATGAGAGTTATTTAAAATTTTTTTTTGTTTGTCAAACTCTGGAGTGATTTCTAATAATGAGATTTTATAGGTGATCCAATACAATTATGGCTCTTTGTCCTCTGGCCTAATAAGCGTCTGTTGGAACTAAAGTCATGACGGTATTGAGTCTTAGAATGTAATCCCGGTCCGGGTGGTTGTCACTTAGGCATCCTAGGTTAGCAGGGCGGTGCGCTGTGGCTTTTAGTTTGGTTTTGCTGCAGTGGGGTTTAAATTAAACCAACTTTGATTAATGACTGTGGATTGACACACAATAATTATCAAAGAATTTTATGATAATTATTTATTGTTGGTTCTGACTTAAGCTCGCTTTATAAAGCCGTACGCCGTTATTAATATTTTTCAAAACAAAGGTAGGGACATCTGTGTTAGGGTTTAGGTAGGTCATGCTTAATACTTCGAAAGTTTTTTTTAGAATATAAATGTTTGTTGCCTCCACATTAATATTCTTTGGGGCGTAGCTCATGTGATATCGTAAGGAGATCGCATGAGTTAGATTAAAGAACTGGCTTGTAAAATATACTCGTAAGGATTTTGTTGTTCTAGAATAGGTTTAAAAATTGAGTAGAACAAAAAAATGTCTAGTTTTTTCAGTTCTGACATAACCTTTGCGCGCGATGTACATATCTTGAATCATTGAAGAAAAGTATAATACAAGTATAAAGTCTTTCAAGTATTTCATTGTGATCAAGCACCTATTCCTGAAGGTAACTCGTCGCAGCGTGCGACAGTACCTAGTAGGTACCTTCACACCCACGTACTGTTGTTTCTGACTGTACCTAGTAGGTACCTTCGCACCCACATACTGTTGTTTCTGACTGTACCTATTAGATACCTTCACAGCCACGTACTATTGTTTCTGACTGTACCTAGTAGGTACCTTCGCACCCACATACTGTTTTTGTTTCTGACTGTACCTAGTAGGTACCTTCACAACCACGTACTGTTGTCTCTGACTGTACCTAGTAAGTACCTTCGCACCCACGTATTATTGTTTCTGACTGTACCTAGTAGGTACCTTCACACCCACGTACTGTTGTTTCTGACTGTACCTAGTAGGTACCTTCGCACTCACGTACTGTTGTTTCTGACTGTACCTAGTAAGTATCTTCGCACCTACGTATTTTTGTTTCTGACTGTACCTAGTAGGTACCTTCACAACCACGTACTTTTGTCTCTGACTGTACCTAGTAAGTACCTTCGCACCCACGTATTATTGTTTCTGACTGTACCTAGTAGGTACCTTCAAAACCACGTACTGTTGTTTCTGACTGTACCTAGTAAGTACCTTCGCACCCACGTATTTTTGTTTCTGACTGTACCTAGTAGGTACCTTCACAACCACGTACTGTTGTCTCTGACTGTTCCTAGTAAGTACCTTCACACCCACGTATTATTGTTTCTGACTGTACCTAGTAGGCACCTTCACGCCCACGTACTGTTGTTTCTGACTGTGCCTAGTAGGTACCTTCACACCCACGTACTGTTGTTTCTAACTATACCTAATAGGTACCTTGGCGCCCACGTACTGTTATTTCTGATTGTATCTAAAAGGTACCTTTGTGCCCAGGTGCTTTTGACTGTTTCTACTTACTGAAAGTTTTAGGTTTCTGATAAATAAGACTCGATATAAGACTTACGATACATTTATTGTATATTCGCTCGAAATTTAAGCATTTTTGCATTCGCTGAAACTACTGTACAAAACAGTTGGACAAGTCTTCTTAAGGGACCTCTTCAATGGATTTATGGAACGCATTTAGCGCCGATTCAGGGCTCGTAAAACGTGTGCCTCTAAGTTTGTCTTTAATTTTTGGAAACAAATAGAAGTCGCAGGGTGTGAGGCCCAATACAAATACCAACCAATTGAAGTCTCTGGCAACTCTCTTGTCCACAACAAAAATCATAAAACATCATTGAACAAAACTGTTTACGAGTTAAATTAATTTTGATAGCGACACACAATCTTCGAAATTAAAAAGTAACATGCTCGCAAAGAGATCCATTTTCGAATTCTATAATTGCTTTTTCATTCTTTTATTGTAAGTGGCCAGATCCAAAGACTTCCAGCATGCCCCACGCATTAGGTACCTTCGGCACCCACGCTCTCTACTAATGATTAACTACAAACAAATTCAAAACCTGGACTTTGTATCTACGAGTATGTATGTAGGTATGTATTCTAATACGGTGTGTATACTCGTACACACATCATAATTATAAAAAGCCATTTTTTTTTTGTTTTATTAAATCGAATGAGTACCACTACCTAGCTAGGTGTACTTATATTAAAATATACTGATGTAAGTAGATATAACACGCGTAAAACAATCAGAGGAATGTGAATTGTCATCTTGTCGCGGCTATACTTATAATGGAACGCGTGTGAAGCCACCTGCATGTTAGTCATAGCATGGCACAGAGTCCGCCATCAGGTGCTTCCTAGCAATCAGCGGGTGCCATTCGATACTCGAGATCGTTAGAGCGAGTCTCGAGTGCTGCAGATGTGAGTCACCACTTCACCAGCCTACGATCCTGCGTCGATGCATAACATAACGTCGATTAGAGACGCACTGCAATTAGGGTTGCCACTGATTCTTTATAATAAAGTATTGTACGTTATTTCAGGTAATTGTACTCTATACTTTATGAGAATAATAAAGTACATAAAAATACTTTATTTCGCATGATTTTATTTCTTAGGGATTTGAAAAGTTTAGTCGCAAAATTTTTTTCGATAAACGAAATTTATCGATTGGTGCTAAATCTAAAAAGAAAAATATTATCTATTCCCGCCACGTAAGCATTCACAGAAATAGTTTTTCTGTGATGAATAGCAAATGGCGAGACTAAAGAAACAAAGAGTCTCTGAATATAAAAATGAATTATTTATTTACTTTGATTTAAATATATGAAGATTGTTAAGATAATGTAATTTTTTTTAGTAGATATACTAATTTGATACAAACTGCAAAAAGCAATATTTTTTTTAAAAACAAAACAAATAAAAACTAAATTGCAATTTATTTTTCTTACCTATAATAAACCTTTAACTGCTAAAAATAAGGTGGCAACCCTAACTGCAAAGCAACTAATAATAATAATAGCGGACCGAGCGGTTCACTAGGCTGCGTACGTTTTTATTAAAAGTAAATGATGAAACTGATTGACGGAGTGAGGGTACACTTTGAAAAACAAATCGTAAGAATATAATTAGCTTCCAATGTTTTGTCTCACAACTGCGTAAACTGTACCTACACCTAAAATAAAAATACCTCGTTTGAAAATACTTCGAGTTACTAAACGTGTTGGCCGCGCCGACCTTCGCCGTGTTACCTGATCAATGTGACTAGGATATTCTTTCGGAAATGTCTAACATTAATGAGTAGTCGTGATAAGCTCTGGAGAGTTGGCAGGTAGCAGCCATATCTTTTCTGATCGCGCTTAGTACTTGGCTGGGTGCGTCCTATCTCTAGAGATTCGCCTCCGGGCTGCGGGCTCGCCGTGCGGCCGGGTGCAGCTGAGCCATGCGTACCGCCTATCTTATCCGCAGTCGATTGTAAGCCGATAATTTTCGCGAAAACAACGCTATCGCAAGCCCGTATCACGTCTTAGGAAAATCTAGTCACCTTCATCGCGCAGATAACGACTGCTTAAATGATATGGACGCGTCCCTGACAAAAGTGTGCCGGCACGTTTCCGTGAGTCGGACTACCGTGCGCTTATCGCAACGCAGTGAGCAGCACACACGGTCACATTAACACTGGGTACTTTTCCGAATTTAAGTATCAAGCGCAAACCTTTAATTTTATTACTCGATAACAACAATCTGATAAGGAAGTACAGCCGCGACCTAGTTAGGTACATGGCCAGCCGCGGCGAGCGCGCCTGCCGCTGGCCCGCGCGGCGCACGCCTCCGCTCGCGAGCAGCGCGCGAGCTGTTTGCCGAACACACATCCCCACTTAACTGTTCATCATCATCATTTCAGCCGAAAGACGTCCACTGCTGGACATAGGCCTCCCCCAAGTGTCGCCACAATGAACGGTCCTGTGCTTCTCGCATCCATCGTACTCCCGCAACCGTTACCAGGTCATCGGTCCACCTTGCAGGAGGCCTTCCAACGCTACGTCTTCCGGTACGTGGTCGCCATTCCAGAACCTTTCGGCCCCAACGGCCATCCGTTCTGCGAGCAATGTGCCCTGCCCATTGCCACTTAAGTTTGGCGATTCTTCGTGCTATGTCGGTGACCTTGGTTCTCCTGCGGATATCCTCATTCCTGATTCGATCACGCAAGGAAACTCCGAGCATAGCCCTTTCCATTGCCCTTTGGGTGACTTTGAGTTTTCTGATGAGGCCCATTGTAAGCGACCACGTTTCAGAGCCATATGTCATTACTGGCAACACGCACTGGTCATAGACTTTCGTCTTGAGACACTGTGGTATATTAGACGAGAAGATACCGCGCAGCTTCCCGAACGCTGCCCAGCCCAGTCGGATTCGACGATTGATCTCTTTCTCGAAGTTAGACTTTCCCAACTGGACCGTCTGTCCCAGGTAAACGTACTCGTCCACAACTTCGAGTGTAGAGTCCCCGATCTTGATAGGAGTGGGTGCTACATGGCTGTTTACCATGACTTTGGTTTTGTCCATGTTCATTCTAAGTCCCACTCTTTCGGAAGCTCTACTGAGGTCATCAAGCATTGTACTGAGCTCCTCCGTAGTCTCAGCCATGACTACTATGTCGTCGGCAAACCGAAGGTGAGTGATGTACTCGCCATTGACATTAATGCCTAGCCCTCTCCACTCCAGAACCTTGAAGACATCCTCCATTGCTGCCGTGAACAGTTTCGGAGAAATTACGTCTCCCTGCCTCACGCCCCGCTGCAAGAGGATAGGTTTCGAAGTCTGGTCTTGTAGTCGGACTGACATAGTGGCGTTTTTGTACAAACACTTCAACACTTCGATGTACCGATAGTCAATTTGGCACCGTTGGAGAGACTGCAGTACAGCCCAAGTCTCAATCGAATCAAAGGCTTTCTCGTAGTCCACAAACGCTAAGCAGAGAGGCTGATTATACTCCTCAGTCTTCTGTATAACCTGCCGCAGCGTATGTATGTGGTCCACGGTGCTGAAGCCTTTTCGAAATCCGGCTTGTTCGGGAGGCTGGAAGTCGTCGAACCTGCGTGCAAGACGATTCGTGATGACTCTGGAAAACAACTTGTAGACATGACTCAGAAGCGAGATGGGCCTGTAATTCCTAAGCAGGGCATTATCGCCCTTCTTAAAAAAGAGTACCACCACGCCTCTGCTCCACGCCTGTGGCGTTTTTCCTTCGAGTATGACGGAATCAAATAGCTTCTGAAGGGCCTTAAGGACCGGTTTTCCACCCGCCTTCAGGAGTTCAGCCGTAATTCCGTCCTCACCCGACGCCTTGTTGTTTTTTAGCTGCTTCAGAGCCATCCTAATCTCGTACAGGCTGACGTCCGGGATATCTTCGGTATAGTGTCGAGTCAATCTAGCTCTTGGGTCGTTTGCTAGATTAGCCGCGGGTTCAGTGATAGACGTGTATAACTGTCCATAAAAAGTCTCGATCTCTCCCAGAAGCTCCGATTTGGCGGAAATGACTCTGCCATCGTCGGTCTTCAGTTTCGTGAGCTGGCTTTGCCCAATAGACAGATCTCGTGCAAATACTTTGGAGCCCTTATTCCGCTCAATTGCATCCTTAATCCTTGCGGTATTAAAGCGGCGAAGGTCGCGTTTCAGGGACTTCGATATTTGTCTATTGAGCTGCCGGTATATGCACGCATCGTCTGAAGACTGCAGAATCATCTCACGCCTCTTCTTCATTAGCTCGAGGGTCGGATCAGAGAGCTTTTTGTTCTTATTTGTACGGTGAGCCTTGAAAAACTTAGACCCGACCGTATGGACAGTTTCCACGAACCCATCGTTATATTCGTCCACGGAGCTTCCTAGGCACTCGAAACGATTGTGGAGTTCGAGCTGAAAGCTCTCGGGGTTTTGGACCTGGATATGTGCTGGACGGAGCGTAGACTTCATCAGTCGGGACCTTTCAAGCTTAATATTAATATTATTATTATATTATTATTATATATAAACTTAACTGTTACAGTGCCACAATAAGGAAGTACAGCCGCGACCTAGTTAGGTACATGGCCAGCCGCGGCGAGCGCGCCTGCCGCTGGCCCGCGCGGCGCACGCCTCCGCTCGCGAGCAGCGCGCGAGCTGTTTGCCGAACACACATCCCCACTTAACTGTTACAGTGCCACAATAAGGAAGTACAGCCGCGACCTAGTTAGGTACATGGCCAGCCGCGGCGAGCGCGCCTGCCGCTGGCCCGCGCGGCGCACGCCTCCGCTCGCGAGCAGCGCGCGAGCTGTTTGCCGAACACACATCCCCACTTAACTGTTACAGTGCCACAATAAGGAAGTACAGCCGCGACCTAGTTAGGTACTTGGCCAGCCGCGGCGAGCGCGCCTGCCGCTGGCTCGCGCGGCGCACGCCTCCGCTCGCGAGCAGCGCGTGAGCTGTTTGCCGAACACACATCCCCACTTAACTGTTACAGTGCCACAATAATGCTGCTGCTAGTTTCGCTTCAAGTACTACAGCAAAGCCAAAAGAGGTTTATTGTCTCAGCGGCCGTATCTAATCTATTTGATTTTTTAGGGTTCCCTAACTCAAGAGGCCAATTATTATTTTTCCTCTTGAGTTATGGAATCCTAAAAAATGCTTAGCGTATTATTATATTTAATATTGATCTGATGCCACTAACCTGTTTTTTTTTTATTGGGTGGGAAAATCATCCTAATGACATCCCCGCTCTTGGGCGGAGCGGGAGATAGTGTCAGACTCTTACTGACTAAAAACCCACTCCTGTTCCTTCGTTGCCTTCGTCCCAGGGCCCCGGGTTCCGCTTTCATACTACCCGTGGCCCCAGTAGGCTTCGACCCTGCTGGGCCCCTACGATTTGCTGACATCTCCTTGAGGCGCGCGTGGAACAAAACGCGCCGTTGACGACTTGGGCTCGGTCCGGACGGTTACCGGACGGTCAGACGGCGAGCCTCCCATTGCTCGGCGTCTGCAAGCCCGCGCCTACGGTGGCCGGAAATCGGGATCGGAATCCCGGCGGCGGTTAGAGCGTAAGGACCGTTGCCTCACGCGATCGGCCGCCTCCTTAGCTAGCATTACTGCTTCGCAGAAGGAGGCGACCGCCTGCCACTCCTCCTCGCTCTGGAGCATGGCCTGAACCAAGTCCCGGCGCGAGAGATCGCCGCCGCCGATTGCCCCCACGAGCACACGGCGTTGCTCTGCCCAAGCGGGGCACACCACCACCGTGTGCTCTACCGTGTCCTCCGGGTGGGCCACACAGTGGCGACACCCGGGCGTCGTTTCCGCACGAATCCGGTGCGGGAACCTCCCGAACTTACCGTGTCCGGTGAGAACCTGCGTCATGCGGAATGTGAGGACGCCGTGAGGTCTTTCCAACCACGCCTCAAAGAGGGGACTTACCGCCATAATTGTGGCGTGCCCAATGCCACTAACCTGTTTGAAATTTTAATATTTTACTTACAGTAGGGTTTTTGATTAAGTATGCCAATAGGCAAACACATTATAATGCGTTTAGCTTAAATACCTAGCACTAATTCATGAAATGCTCGATCACATTATTAAATTATTAATTCTAAGATCTGGCCATGACACGCCACCGTAAAATTGTAAATACTGTTAGATTATAATCTATCTTGCGAGATTTTAAATTGTCGAAAAATTGTGAACCGTAACATACTACTAACAATATAACAATATAATTTCGATAGATTATAATCAATCAAAGTGAAACTGTTAAATCACAATCTATCGAGCGTTAAATTATCAATTGCCCGAAGCGGCGATCTCTCGCGCCGGACCTTGGTTCAAGCCATGCTCCGGAGCGAGGAGGAGTGGCAGGCAGTCGCCTCCTTCTGCGAAGCAGTAATGTTAGCAAAGGAGGCGGCCGATCGCGTGAGGCAACGGTCCTTACGTTCCAACCGCCGCCGGGATTCCGATCCCGATTTCCGGCCACCGTAGGCGCGGGCTTGCAGACGGCGAGCAATGGGTTGCTCGCCGTCTGACCGTCCGGTAACCGTCCGGATCGAGCCCAAGTCGTCGACGGCGCGCACTGTTCCACGCGCGCCTCAAGGAGATGTCAGCAAATCGTAGGGCCCCAGCAGGGTCGAAGCCTACTGGGGCCACGGGTAGTGTGAAAGTGAAACCCGGGACCCTGGGACGAAGGCAACGAAGGAACAGGAGTGGGTTTTTAGTCAGCAAAAGTCTGACACTATTTACCGTTCCGCCCAAGAGCGGGACTTGTCATAAGATGATTTTCCCACCCAATAAAAAAACAAAAGCCGAAGGCTGTCCCTGATTGGTCGGTCTTACAGTAGGCCGTTCTATGCCAGCTATGTTCGGTGACTAACACAAACTTATTTATCACTCAAAATCACAGATTCATTTAACTTCCACAACAATTTCATATAAGTAATTCTAAAGCTATGAGTTATTTTCGACACGAAATTAATTTACAATCATCACAATACTGTTTGTTTACATTCGACAACAAATGAATTAACAAATAAATATGGCGGCATAGGGCACATGACGTTTAACAAATAAATATGGCGGCATAGGGCACATGACGTTTAACAAATAAATATGGCGGCATAGGGCACATGACGTTTAACAAATAAATATGGCGGCATAGGGCACATGACGTTTAACAAATAAATATGGCGGCATAGGGCACATGACGTTTAACAAATAAATATGGCGGCATAGGGCACATGACGTTTAACAAATAAATATGGCGGCATAGGGCACATGACGTTTAACCGATCAGCGCGCGAGATGCGTTGCCTTATATTGCCACTTCACAATTTAACAGTTTCACTTCGATAGATTTTATATTCTACCGAAACATAATGCGTGGAATTGTAAGTAAAATGGCAGGGTTCAAAATCTTTCGACAGTTTACTATCTCACGAGATAGATTGTAATCTAATGGTATTTACAATTTTACGCTGGCATATATATTTGGAGTCATCTCATGGAGGGCTTTATTTTGATGCCCACATGACACAACAAAAGGATTAAAACTGTTTTCTGAACTTTACATCGTTAAATATCCTAATAGTCATTTAAAATTAATAATGGTTAGATAAATCTATTATAAAGACCTATTCAATGATACCCCACTTGATACAGGTCATCGACTTTCATTTGTTAACCGACTTCAAAAGGGAGGAGGTTCCATGTTCGGCTGAATGTGTTTTTTTTTTTTATGTATGTTCACCGATTTCTCGGTCAATTATGGACCGATTTAGATTTTTTTTTTATTGAAAGGTTGTGCTTCCGAGTTGGTCTCATAGAAATAATGTTATGATCTGATCATGAACTTCGAAGATATGAAACAGAACTCCTTATATGATCACAGAAGAACCGTCGTAACAAGTAAAATTGATTTGTTTATACATGTAGTCGATGACAGACTGAAAAAAACCAGCCAAGAGCGTGTCAGGCCACGCTCCGTGTAGGGTTCCATAGTGTCCTGTCCGTCACAATAAGTGTCGGACTTAAAAGTTAAAAAAGTACAGTGCCATCTCTCGGGGAATTGGGTTACTAACTTATTCAAACTAGACGGATTATGTATGTTGGGCTTTCGGTGGTAATTTTAAATTGCGTGAACCGATTTTAAAAATTCTTTTTTTTTTTATTTGAAAGCAAACACGTTCAGAATAATAAAATATGTAAACTAAGTTAAATAAATATTTGCATATACGGTTAAATTACAAACTTAGTTCAGAAATTATTTTGTACAACTTTTCAAAAACTGTTCAACCCATCAAGTTCAAAATAATTTTCCTAGAATGTCTTTATAAAGTTCTACTTTTAAGATATTTTTTTCATATTTTCTAAACATATGGTTCAAAAGTTACAGGGACACATTTTTTTTGTACATTATCAAAAAATTATTGAGAGAATGAGTAAAGCCCTATTCTTTTAAATACCTATCCAACAATATATCACACGTTAGGGTTGAAATGAAAAAAAATATCACTCCCCACTTTACGTGTAGGACCCCTCCTTTTTTTTTTTTTTTTTTTTTTATTCACGATAGGTTCGCGCTTGACCGCCATCTCACCTGATGGAAAGCGATGATGCGGTCGACGATGGAACGCGCTTACCTAGAAGTAACCTATTCACTCTTGACTTAAAGATTACCGGGTTGTAGCTATCAGGAAACACACATTCCGGCAAGGAATTCCACTCCTTGGCTGTACGCACAATGAATGTGTTCCCAAAACGTTTTGTGCGTATAGGTGGAATGTCCACCATGTACCGGTGGCGCGTTGCCGTACGCCTGGTGGTCCGATGATGGAACGTAAAGTGGGGAGTGATATTTTTTCACCCTAATAAAACATTTTTTTGCGACTTTTTTTGCGATTAATACTAGCAACCTTCGTTTCGTTCGGAATTCAGCATGCCGCCCGCGACTTAAAGACACTGCTCTATCCCCTAGTCGCATAATCTACTATTGTTTGTTTCAAATCTCAAATTATGTTGAGTGACAGTTAACATTAAATTGTCAATAATACTATTTCTCTAATACATCAGTTATTTCAGTATACCTATTTTCTTTTAATAATTGCACTGAAGATGTAAAAGTAGTCCAACGCGGGGATAAATAAGTTTTTGGCTTGAATTCCACATTTCACTCAGGTGTATATGTTAACTTCCTCGCAGTGTGCGAAAGTTAACTGTATAAGTACCTCACTGCGTTTGGGATTAAAACTTAGCCACCTTCGTTTAGTTCGGAATTCGACATGCCGCCCTTGCTTTAGGACGCAGCTTTATCCCCTAGTCAAATTTTCACCTTTTTGTTTTTAAATACCTTGGGGTATTAAATTAAAAACATTTTTGAACTTTTTCTCATTTGCTTTTAGGCTTTATTTTTTGAGAAATCGAAGAAATTATTAAAATTATTAAAGTTAAATAACGTCTTCCAAATTATCTCTGGGAATAGTTCCTAACAATTAAGAAAAAAAGAACATGGAATGGAAAAAAACTTTTTACAAAAAAAAGATAACCGACTTCACTAAAAAAAATACTAAAAGGATCAAAATAACTTTAATTTCGAAAGTCGCTGTTTCTCGGTATTATTTGTATCTTATTTAACACCGACTTCCGAAATTAAAGTTATTTTGATCCTTTTAGTATTTTTTTTAGTGAAGTCAGTTATCTTTTTTTTGTAAAAAGTTTTTTATTTCACACTTTTTAGTTGGGATACACTTATAAACAGAGTGCCTATTTCTCATGAAAATTCCAATTAATCCAAACACTACTAGGTTACATTGTTTTATTATGAATTTCCTGTGTCTACCTTCCACCTTCCGGCTCCATCATCAGATCAGTTCGATAGTACCTTATAGCCAAAGTGCATTTCATGACAATTCTAATAAGCCCAAACACGGCTAGGTTACATTGATTAATGACGGAGTGCCAGTGCCTACCTTCTGGCTCCATCATCATCATCAGATCAATTTGATGATACCATTTTCACCGGAATTATTCAGAACCATTAATTTACTTGTATTATCATAGTCGCTTAACCATCGTCATTGTGATATCTATGCGAGTATGAAGTTCCGTTGACCATTTCTGATCTTCTTCATCAGTTACACTTCATCAAATGTTACTTTTTGACTGTAAATGTTTAAGATCTCGATGGAATACCAAAATCACTATGTAGCTGCCTATAATATTTGAGGAGTTCCCTCGATTTCGCCAAGATTCCATCATCAGATCCTGACTTGGTGACTATGGGACCATTTGGGAAGTATACCCTTTCTAACAAAAAAATAATTTTTTAAATCGGTTGGCAAGCGACGGAGTTATGCGCGAACAAACATAAAAAAAAAAATACAAACATCCGAATTGAGAACCTCCTCCTTTTTTAGAAGTCGGTTAAAAATAAGGCGAAGTTTATACAATGGATATTAACAAAGAAAAACAGTAAACTATGGTATTCGTTCGGAACCCGTTTACCCACGAGTCAGACTCGCACTTGGCCGATTTATTAAACAAAAATAAACTTTAACAGGTTTTTAGTATTAGGCACACAAAACAGAGGCGCGGCCGCGCCGTGTGCGTGACCGACTGCCGACAGGCCTGTGGCGGGGTGACGTTAGAAATACTTACAATACGACCGACGTAACTTGGCGAGTCTGAACATATGCTCTGCAAACTTAAGCGCATGTACACTCGTAAACAAACTGTTATTGGCATTTTTTTAAACCAATTACGAATAAAAAATTACTAATACAGGGACCAAGGACCAATAAAATAAGTATCTAAACACTTTCAAGACAGAAAGCTACAAATATAACTTATTAATAAATTAAAGAAACTAAACAAAAACTTAATAATATCTTGGTTGTTATTATTAAGTTTTTTGTGTAGGTTTTGCGAAAACTCTTGTAACCACTTGTGCTCAAGACGGAAATAGTGACACGAAAATGACACCAATGCTATTACCGCGTACCGAACATTGTCGAATAAGCACGAAGCTTTACGAAGTAAGCAAAAAAGTGGGCAAGTGCGAGTCGGAGTCGCGCACTGAGGGTTCCGTATAAGTTTAAAGGTAAATTGCAATTTACGATTTATGACGTTTTAAAAAACACTACTTACTAGATCTCGTTTAAACCAATTTCCGGTGGAAGTCTGCATGGTAATGTACATATATATATATATATACATATATATTTTTTATCATTCTCTTATTTTAGAAGTTACAGGGCGGGGGAACATACTTTTTACCACTTTGGAAGTGTCTCTCGCGCAAACTATTCAGTTTAGAAAAGAAAATGATATTAGGAACCTCAATATCATTTTTGAAGACATATCCATAGATACCCCACATGTACGGGTTTGATAAAAAAAAATAATTTTGAGTTTCAGTTCTAAGTATGGGGAACCCCTTATTGTTTTTTTTTTCTTTTTGTGTGAAAATGTTAATGCGGGTTAAAGAATACATCTACTTACCAAGTTTCAACAGTATAGTTCTTATAGATTCAGACAAATCCATAAGGGTTCCGTTTTTTGCCGTTTGGCTATGGCCTTTTTAGGGTTTAAAAAGGGATGTCCAATACGCACGTCTGAGGGTCTTGTTTAATTGACTTTTATTCAAATCGATTGAAATTAATACATAAAAATATATTTATATTTGGTTTTTTTTTTGTAAGGAGGTTTAAAATATTCTCAAACAGTTAACTGATATTAGTAATAACCAGTATACTGAGTGTAATTTATCTATAATATGTATGTATTTAGAAATATATACGTATGTTTATCAATTGTCTAGTACTCATAACACAAGCTCTGCTTAGCTTGAGACTAGACGGCGTTGTGTGATAGTTGTGGAATATTATATTTAACTAAATTATGTCTTTCTACCTGGAAAATACAATTTTAGTCGTTTTTTTTTTATTAAAGTTGAGATCTCGGTTACTAACGACAAGATTCACTAAGTTTTTAAATGTATTTCGTTTAATATTTCATATACAAAAAAATCAATAAAAATCGGTTGCGATATTTGATTGAATAAAGGGTCGATTGGGTTTACATAGGTTTAATCTCTAGCCTAGACCACCGGCCCACGCACGTTGCCTCATGCCACTATTTGGTTCCAAAAAACCAGTTTTTGCGCAAAGTTAGGACTAGCCAAGATACGTCGGCTGTATTGTAATAACGTCATAAGGCCTCTCGCCCACGGCGACTTTTTATGCGAAGCTGTCGCTCATTTCACAAGCGCGCGTCAGCATCGCTACTAATGTGCTTTAGTCGCATTTGCAAGCGCTATAGCAATGATGCCAACGCGCTACAAACGCGCATCACAATAAATCTCCGGTAGTTATTCTCCGATTTAGTAAATCAATCGGCTAATTTAATCGACTGAAAGTATGTCTATTAAAAGTTCCTAATTTTAATTTCATGGTCAAGTTGGACGATGCCCCTCAGGCTATCACTGATTTTATAAATGGATTAAATCAGTCAAGGTTACCGAATAAAAGATTTGGGGTCCTATGCATTTTTCTTTAAGTTCCGAAATATTTGGAAATCTAAAATTTAACTTGAAGTTATCACAGCACTTCTGTACTAAGTAAAAAGTACTTACAGATAGAAAGGGATAGACTTATCTAATATTCTAGTGAAAGTAAGAGACTTCTCAAAAAGTCATCAACGCGGTGTCACTGTTTTTCCTAACCAACCAGTTTAGTTTGAGCTCTGCAATATTAATAATGTTAATAAATTATGAAAGTATTTTACTTACTGAAGATTATATATAATATAGAAAATTGAACAGGTACTCATTTTTTGCTTTTGTTTTATGCAATAAATGTTTTTTAAGTTACCGATATAATCGCGTGTGCACAGATCCAATAACTGGTCAGAACTAAACAAGGCACTAATATTGGCATCTATTATAAGTGCAAGTGCTCTTGTGTGTCGTAGGTTTATTAGAAAAGATCTCATCAATAAATAATATTCATTAACAGCAATTATTAGAGTTTCTTTATATCCCAAAATGTCACTAAATTTATGGAAATATTGTACGCGCTATTGATTATGAATGAAAAACAATGGAAAAAAACTATGCTTATCATTTTCTGGTAGCGATTGTTATGAATAATTGATTCAGTTATGAATTTACCAACTGAATTTTTCTTGGACAATTTAGGGATTGCGTTTGTTTTTTCCTTTTGACTACACAATAATTATCAGTAACGGGTACTGGTAGAGTTCCATTTTTTTTAACTAATTAAAAAATAGGGGTGTATATTCGATCCTTATAAGAAAAATATATTTAAATTTTTGTCCGCCTGTCTGTTTGTTCTGGCTAATCTCCGAAAAAATTGATACTACATGCAGTAACTTAGATTACTTTTCATTTTCCCGTAGGAACGGGATTTTAAACTACGGGATACGTCTTCGAAACGGTTGAATAAAATTTGACGGTACTGTCATTGGGATATAGCTAAGGTTATAATGAGTCACTTAAGCCATTTTACATGATCCCGTGGGAATGGGAGTTAATTCCCGGTGAGGATACAGGAATCTCCAAAACTACTAGACTGTTTTTGTCGGGACTTACACTGTGATCATTGAAATTATGACTAAATGGTAAAGTACAATTTTACGAGTGTGACGCGGACGAAGTCGAGGGTACCAGCCACTTATGAACAACATTGTGTCATAAAGTACACATCAGGTACTTGGGAAGTCGCGCGTCCTTTTGAAGCCACCACAGTCTCCTGAAACTCTTCTTGTTTATTAAAACAGTTTAGCCAGGTTATTGTACGGCACTTGACGTTCCAGTTACAGAACATACTTCCTTGTTTAATAAGTATTCTGAAAAAGTGCAACAGTTCCGTCCCGAGTTACGATATTATATAAAACGATTTTAGTCTAGATTATTTTAATGGGTCCCGACTGTTGCAGTTTTGTTTTAATTAAATTGGTTTCTACGCTACTGGACTGAACTTGTTTTTTTTTTCACTTTTTATTTAAAGTATTTTTTTTCGCAGTCGAATCTTTTTATTTTTTAAATATATGTTTTTATTTTAAACTTTTTAATTAATATAATCTAATGTCACTATTTATTCACTCTATTTTAGGCGTACAATGTTCACAAACCTACCTTGTCATCCGCCTCGCTTTTTTGAATCTATACTTATAATAAATCTGTAGAAGTAAAAATTCTGTACATTGAAAATATCAAAAAATTAAATGGCATGGTACATGGCACTAGACCGACACCGAACCCAAAAATGTGATTAAAAAATTTTTGGTCTGTCTGTCTGTTTGTTCAGGCATCACGCAAAAACTACCAGTTCGATTACGATAAAACCTGGTATAGTTATTTTTTAATATCATGGGCACCACACTGGGTACTTTTTATCCCGAAAAAGTATATACAATAAAAAACAAACTTAGTTATGCGGTTTGATCCCTAGACCCGATTACAGTACCAACCGCAAATAATAAGTTTGTCGTAGGTTACGTCACCCGCAATGGAGTTCACTAAGGGGCGCTGCAGACGGATAAGATACTATAATATTTTATCTTAAGATACAATATCGCTCGCCATACAATTCAATGGACTATCACAAACCACGAAGATATTAAATAATATTTCATATTTTCGTATCTCAAAAAACCTAATAAAACCATTTTCGACTTCTACGCGGACGAAGTCGCGGGCAAAAGCTAGTCTTACATAAAATTGAAGTGTATGTTTGTATTATGCGGTAAGTCCTCTCTTTGAGGCGTGGTTGGAAAGACCTCACACGGCGTCCTCACCTTCCGTATCACGCAGGTTCTCACCGGACACGGTAAGTTCGGGTGTCGCCACTGTGTGGACCGGCCGGAGGACACGGTAGAGCACACGGTGGAGGTGTGCCCTGCTTGGGCAGAGCAACGCCGTGTCCTCGTGGGGGCAATCGGTGGCGGCGATCTCTCGCGCCGGGCCTTGGTTCAGGCCATGGTCCGGAGCGAGGAGGAGTGGCAGGCGGTCGCCTCCTTTTGCGAAGCAGTAATGCTAGCAAAGGAGGCGGCCGATCGCGTGAGGCAACGGTCCTTACGCTCCAACCGCCGCCGGGATTCCGACCCCGATTTCCAGCCACCGTAGGCACGGGCTTGCAGACGGCGAGCAATGGGTGGCTCGCCGTCCGACTGTCCGGTAACCGTCCGGACCGAGCCCAGGTCGTCGACGGCGCGTACTGTTCCACACGCGCCTCAAGGAGATGTCAGCAAATCGTAGGGGCCCAGCAGGGTCGAAGCCTACTGGGGCCACAGGTAGTGTGAAAGCGAAACCCGGGGCCCTGGGACGAAGGCAACGAAGGAACAGGAGTGGGTTTTTAGTCAGTAAAAGTCTGACACTATCTCCCGTTCCGCCCAAGAGCGGGGATGTCATAACTGATGATTTTCCCACCCAATAAAAAAAAAACTGTATGTTTGTATTATCGAAAAACATTTTTTTACTAAATGTATATCAAAGTGTATTCGATATCTAGAACAAAAACGTGAACTTTGATATTTCTGATTAGTTATCGGTTTGTTCCAGCTAACATTTGAAACGGCTAGACCGATTTTGACAGGACATTCACGGACGGGACTTATTTCTCGAGGGCGGGGTCTCTTGATTCTCGCGGGAGGTAGTTCACCTTAATTCCCGGGGATATTGGACATCTTCGAAACGGCTGGATCGACTTAGAAAGAAGTAACATGGGCTTCTTTTTGACGGAACTTTAATTGGGATATAGCTTATATTATAATGAGTACCTTAAGCTACTTTTTCTGTTCTCGCGGGAACGGGACTTAATTCCAGTAGTCGGGGGGACATCCTGATTCCCAGGGGAGAAAAAATTTTAGAAACGGCTGGACCAATTTTGACGGGACTTTCAATGACAGAAAGCTTTTTTTATGTGGGTAATCATCTAATGACTTCTCTCGCTCTAGGGCGGAGATGGAGAGCGTGCTAGACTTTTACTGAGTAAAACCACACCTAGGTTGCCTCAGTTGCCCTTTGCTTTCCAGGACCACGGGTTACCTATTCAGATGTCTTCCCGTGGCCTTAGTAGACATCGGCCTTGCTGGTCCCTACGGTTTAGCTGACATCTCTTTGGGGAACGCGTAGTACACGACGCGCTGTCAATGATTTGGGCTCGGCCCGGACAACAGCTGGACGGTCGGACTGCGAGCTACACATTGCATGTCGTTCGAAATTCATCATTGATGTTACAAGGAGTAACTTGGGCTACTTTTAATTTTCCCGCGGTAACGGGACTTAATTCCCAGGGGGATATAAAAACGGGGAGAAACGAAGTCGCAAGTAACAGTTAGTAGATAATAAATAAGATATTTCCTATTGTATTTATTTTTGATATGGACATGATATAGCATTTTGAAATCCTCATGATGAGACCTTTACTTTGATACCTATATTGCAGTAACAATTTTTTTTTTTTACCTTTAATTATGGCATCTCACAGTCGTTATGTTGTTTTTTTTTTTTAAAGTCACCTATCTAAGAACACTTGGGTTATTACGACGAATCTAACGATGTCTTAATTATGTAAATCCGTTCAACGGTTTGGAAGATATGAGGTAATAAAGAATATTACATACATACATACAAGATACACGCGAAAAACATAACCCTTCTTGCAGTCTGGTAAAAAGGGTAACAGAAATGAGGTTTTACCAGTGTGAACATTACACATCTGCGGCTTGATGGTATGTTATGATTATGTTAAATAATGCTGATGACAATATACAGACATGCGATCGAAGCAACCCTGGATGATTTGCTGTCTTTTATTGAAGTGTTCCAACTATATTCGAACCGAACCTGAAAGACAAAATCTGTAAACATTTGGCGAAGATGACTTGATAACCTCCTCCTTTTTCAGTTAAAGTTGATTTATGACAATCAAAATACAAATCGCACTTTATCATGAGAAAGAAAACTTTTACGTTTAATTCCGCTCATCTATCATATCGCTCATAACGTTCCATTCCTACTTATATACCTACAACAGATAAATTATGTGACACGTGATTATCAAACATTTCGCGTTATATGCTAAGCTCCAGCGTACATCAAGCATCGTACAGTGTAGTGTAGTACCCTGCCCCCCGATACCCTCGCCCCGCGCAGCCGATTGTAACTAACCTCATCAGATTATATGGGTGCCTTACAAAAACATATAATCGACTAATGATTATAGAAAAAAGTGACCTTAGAGACGCGCTCGCGGCCCGTGCTCGGCAACTGCTCATAGTGGTCGGAATAGAAGAGGACGCGCGGTAATAATAATAAGTAGCCCTGGCCTCCGCGACCGCCGCCGCCCGCGCCGCCGCTCATTGACGTGTTAAGTGTCGCGCGCGCAGCATTGACCGCTCATTAGTGAAACGGGCGCGAGCTGCACGCGTGACGCACGCGCTCGCAGTATAATATGACACCTTCGTGTGTTGCGCTGAAGTAGCGTAGCGGGAGCGCTACGGCAGGGGCATGGGGGCGCCTCGTCGTAGCCCAAGCCCTGCCACGAGCTACGTGCTACGAGCCCCGCCGCGCGCTCTCAAAGCCCCAAGGAAGCGGAAGAGGCACTCACACACGTCGTTCACTTGTATCTATCGCTACAAACATGTGGCATACATCTTATCTAGGGCATCCAATCCGCGCTGCCGCGCTTACGGGATTCGATTTTTCGAAAATTTGGGAACATGATTCCAATCTCGAACTGTTTTTTGCGGGATTGAATTTTTTATAAGCGCCGTTCTGATTACCTATTAGTGAAGTAATCCAGCGTCCAAACAGAGGAAGGAACTTGGATTGTAAACCAAGCCAACCGTTGTGTTGATTGTCGGTTTGGATTACATCTGCTGTCTACACGGATTGCAACAAGCAACGTCACCACAGTTGGGACGCATCCGTGGTCCATCATGGTCCATGCTTTAGACCCAGCAGAGCCTCATTGACATGTGATTTAATAACTTTCCATGGAACTCATGACTTTTCTGTAGAACTTACCTATGGAAAATAATTTTATTTTAATTTTCTATCTTACATTTAAATTAATTTTCAATTTCTATTTTGTATCAGGTTATAAGTAGTGCCACACACGTTTTTAAACCTTGCTCGATGTTGACGACAGGCGAGTGAAAAAGGACCCTCTTAACGTTTGTTTTAAGAATGTTTAATATTTTTTTACTTTTATAAAAATGAGCGCCATCTGTCGTGAATATCAGTGTTTAAGATCGTAGAGCATTGAAAGGTTCGTCAATTTTTTTGCCTTAAATGGTTAAAATTTAAGTAATCCCATTAACCTAGCCAAATTTTTCCTTGTTATTTATGAATAGGTAAGTTTCCTAAGTAATGGCAGTTAAAAGACGGCGATTGGACAAGGTTTCACAGTATGATATTTTCGCTTTTAAATCGTTCACAGTACAGTTTTTCGATGTAACGAAACATCGAAATATCAAAATGTCGACTTAATAAGGCGTCGCAGTACAGAGGTATCGTTGAAAAGTTTTCGAAGAAACAAACTTCGATGATACGGCTTTCGCACTGACGTAGGTATTCCTTTTTATTAGGTAATAATTTTCCAAAATTTTCTTTTATATTATACTCGTACAAAACAAAACGACACCGGCTCGATCAGCCGATCCCGATGGCGCTGCTCTGATCGAGCCCGATGGCGCTGCTCTGATCGAGCCCGATGCCGCTGCTCTGAAGACTGTTGATTTTTATTTGTTACACAACATGTTACTGAAATAATGCACACCGCTATACATTCTAATTAGAAAATTTACTTACAATCATAATTGCAACTAATTAATTAGACGATGATTGGCACAGTAGTTGAGCGACCGACTGCTGCGCTGCGTATCACGGGTTCGATACCCGCACGGAACAAATACTTGTATGGCATACAGACAGGTGTTCGGGTCTGGGTGTCTTGTGTGGGTGAGATTGTATATTTGTGAACGTACCCACGACACGACAGGAGTCATTCCTAGTGTAGGGCGACGTTTTATCAAAATAATAAATAAATAGTTCAAGCTCTCGAATGTTACTAATATTAGATGGCTTTTTAAAAAAAATCTGTTACCATTTTTTTTATTTGCTTAATTAAATCATTTATAGTTCTATTAAACGAATATGAAAGAAGTTTTAAGGTTCCACAAAAGACTTTCTAGGAAAATTATTTTAACTTGATGGGTTGGAACAGTTTTTGAAAAGTTGTACAAAATAATACAACCATTTTTTTAACTTAATTTACATATTTTATTATCCTGGACGTATCTTCTTTCAAATACAAAAATAATTAAAATTTTTAAAATTCGTTTACGCAATCCAAAATTACAAACGAAAACCCAACATACATGACCCGTCTAGTTTGTATAAATTAGTAACCCAATTTTCCGAGAGATGGTGCTGTACTTAGAGCTACTTCGCGCTGTTGAGATTTTTCCTGAGTTGATGGGACCGGGACGAGTATGAGCTATTATATTGTCGAATTGTTCGGTTGGTCTCTCGTTGGTATTGGTGGTATTTGTTCTTGCTCGTTGTCTGTCGTTCATTAACTCTTAAGTGGGGACACTTATTGTGGACGGGAAACTACGGAACCCTACAATGAGCGTGGCACAACACGCTCTTGGCCGTTTTTTTTTAAATTTCGTCATGAACAATTCATAAAGCTCCAAAGCTGCTAATAAAGAAAAAAGTCCGTTATGTTGAAATACACCACGCCAGTACGGCTGCCATAGAAAACAAAGTTTTGGCGAGAGGGACAAATACGTATATTTCTTTAAAACTGTTATATCTCGTTTGCTTAGTTAGTATTCTATTTTTGTTTATTAATTGATAAACTGGCTAGATAAAAATTTTGTTTCTTGCAATCGCCTATAAATTGTAGGCAAATAATATGGGAGTCGAATTATTTCATTGGTAGTCAGTAAGTATATACAAACACGCTAATAACTTAATCAAAAACTTATCACAATATGTAGGTATCTATTGGTAGTGCTTTGGTAACGGTACCTGCGTAGTAGGTATACACAAACAAGAACTTATCACAATACGTAGGTATCTGTTTATAGTGCATCGGTAACGGTACCTGCGTAGTAGGTATACACAAACAAGAACTTATCACAATACGTAGGTATCTGTTTATAGTGCATCGGTAACGGTACCTGCGTAGTAGGTATACACAAACAAGAACTTATCACAATACGTAGGTATCTGTTTATAGTGCATCGGTAACGGTACCTGCGTAGTACGTACACACAAAAAAGAACTTATCGCAATACGCAGGTATCTATTTTTTTATCCTAGAAATAGCGCTTTGCCTGCGACTTCATTCGCAACAATGCTTTCCCAAAAACTGTAACACCCCTTAAACCATATTTTGAGGGTTGTTTTGAAAAACGAATAATGAGTCTTTATTATTCATTTTCATTAAAATTCGTGCCAAGTTTCAAGTTTATCAACCCACGAAATAAGAATCCTCCTAATTTTTTAAACTATGTAGGGTGACTGGTAATTAGTGACCGATACGTAAACACGTGATTGTACACAAACAACTTTCTCACAGTAACTTTTTTTCTAAACTCATTGGTTTAATCACAATAACAAAACAGCTGTTTGAAACTTGCTTCGTGCGCGCGCCTTCACCCGATCAGCTGTTAGCGGCGCGGCACGGCGCCAGCACCCGCTTTATCAATGACGTAAGCAATGTACCTACATGTTTCGGTAAAACCACTCCTCCTCGCTTCGGACTATGGCCTGTACCAAAGCCTAGCGCGAGAGATTGCTGCCGGCGATCGACCCCACGAGACCTCTGTCCAAGTGAGGCACACCTCTACCATGTGCTCCACCGTGTCCTCCGGGCGGTCCACACAGTGGTGGCACCCGAGCCTCACTTCCGCACGAATCCGGTCCAGGAACCTCCCGAACTGACCATATGCGGTGAAGACTCGTGTAATGCGGAAGGTAAGGACGCCGTGAGGTCTTTCCAGCCACGCCTCGAAGAGGGCACTTACTGCCAGAATTATGGCGTGTCCAAGAACATTATCATTACAATTTGAAAACCTCATATTATTCACTATTAGACGACTTTTGACATATATTCCTAAATATACACATTTTACTGATAATCCTTACAAAGCATAAACTGGCAAGGTATTTCGATTTTTCTGATGAGAAGTATTTTTGTGCTAAGTTTGAAGTACATTGGTACTCTCGAAGTTACGGATAGGTTTGCAAATATCTCACGGGAAATTATTTTTAGGGTTCCGTACCTCAAAAGGAAAAAAAAAACGGAACCCTTATAGGATTACTTTGTTGTCGATCCGTCTGTCTGTCTGCCTGTCAAGACTCTTTATCTCCGAAACGCGTGGAGGTATCGAGTAGAAATTAAAACCATATAGATACTCAGGTCTGCGGTCCCTTGAAACAGTGAAAAAATCAAACTTCTAATTTAACGAAAAAAAAGGCGTTTATGTCGCAAAAAACCTACATTTCGACACTTTCAAATGAATTAAAATTCATAGGGTACTATACTTCCCGTTGATCCAGAATCCTGAAATTGGGCATAAAGCAAGGTCTTATAGTATATATATAGAAATAAATCTGAAAACAGAAAATTTGTTGTTACGTCACAAAATAAACAACTTTTTTGCGATTCAAAAAAATATTCGAGACTCCATTCGGGCATTGAACTATTCGCTATAAGTTTGAACGGAACCCTCAGTGTGCGAGTCCGACTCGCACTTGCCCAGTTTTTTTTTGTATATTTCAGTGCGGCTTCTTTTTAGAAATTTTGAAAAGTGCCTTTTTGGTGTTTCTTAAGGACTCTCCTCTCTACTCAGCATGGTGTTATTTTGTTTTCGGTGACAAAAAAAAACCACTTCTGTTCCTTCGTTGCCTTTCGTACCAGGCCTTCCTTTCAGAATCAGACCATTGGCCCCAGTAGGCTTTGACCCTGCAACTGTAGGAGCTCAGTTACTGACATCTCCTTGAGGTGCGCGTGGGATGACAGCAGAATGAAAATATGCATCTTTAAGATGAGAGAAGAGGATAGGTAGCTAAGTAGCTACATTGTATGAATCCGACAGCTGTCACCCGCACCAACCTATAGGAACTGTAGCGTAGTGCTCGCCAAACTCATAAAAGGAAGCCTTAATGTGCAAAATGTCACGGTCTTAGTCCCTGTAGTTCGGCTGTCCGTTAAACTGTCAGTCAGCCATTTCCTTTATATATATAGACAGACTTGCTAACTAGGCCAACCTTGTTCTGCACTATATATTTTCAAAGAAAAAATAAGCTACGACTTTTTGTCAGACCTATCAAATATACACAAAAATAAAAGATAAAAATCCGTCAAGCCGTTTCGGAGGAGTTCGATAACAACGAGATTTATATAAATTAGTCCCCTAATTTAGAAAAATCTCGTTTCTTGAGGAATGCTTGATCATTGGAAAATTACCTATTTTAAAAATTGCCGATTCTGAATGCACTATTTTCAAGATGTGCGTTTATTATGTTACATGATGTATAGAAGCATAACCAACTAGCAACTAAACTGTGAAGGTGTGAGCGTCCCTCACTCCTATTCTGTCACCTGCGCCGGGCTAGCGGAGGGGGCAGACTTACACTGACATCACATTTTCGTACATTTACGCTATTCGAGTTGGCAGTCGTTAGTTGGCACGTAAAAACCAACTATTATTAGAGCTTACATGTTTAAAGTAACTTTAGAATTTTTTTAAGTGAACAGAATAAGTACTTATAGTACTTACATTGTTTTTGTTTTGTAAATATTTTACAGCTATATTATTAAAACACATGATACGTGCATGCGTCGCACGCTATTAAGCCGCTAACCTTTGCTTCCTCACGAGTGCGTGTGGTATAGGTTCAGGTGCATCAGAAGAGGGTGGACCTGCAAGCTTGGTTTCCTACACTCGTGCCTTCCCTTTGGAAACACGAATACGATACGCTTTCGTGGCTCAACGATATAGACCGGCTGCGCTCTGCCAACAAGTTATACGTCCACTACAGTTTTATTTTCCCTTTTGTATTTACAAAAACCTCGAAAACTAGATTGATTTAAGATTTTTCCCGTTTAATTTAAAACTCTTTTTTAACACTCACCAGCGCCCCGCCCCGGCTTCGCACGGTTGCAATGCTGATACTAAATACACTACAGAATCAGACAGAAAGTCTTTATATACAACCCCTATGTCCCTGCATTTTTAATCTGTAAAATCTTCAAAAATATTTATTTAAATTACATGCTGTAAGGGCCATATTGATCTATATTAAATGCACAATGTATTCAAAGTACTTGATTGGATAAGGATTAATGTTGTATTGCTTAAAATCGATTCGCAAATGAGCCATTATTTCTCGTAAAAAGTAAAGGATAAAAAATCACAAGTTTAGAAAAATGTGAGAAATGTTTAAATAAAAACTGCACCAAATTATAGAACTGGATAAAACAACAGTCACAGACACTATTCATATTTGTAGGGGCACTGCGAACTACTTAATGTGATATAAGAGGTGGAAGGGCTATTCTGATTTTAAAGAATAAATCAGTGAATGTAGGGTTAGTATGAATCAAGTCAGAATACCAGTAATGAATGAAGAATGGTAAGGCCAGACGTCCAGACGGAATACTAATTTAAATGTGGAAGTTATTGTTATATAGTTGATGCTGAGTATCTACTCATCCATATGGATGGACGTAGTTAGCTTTATTCGTCAATAAGTTGTTACGAGACGATGCCTTACCTGATGATTGGTCCTATAGTTCGTTGGTGACGATATTTAAAAACAAAGGTGATATGCTTGAGTGCAAAAACTATAGAAGAATAAAGCCAATGTCACATACTTTGAAAGGTTGGGAGAATCAAGGTAAAATTACCTAAAAGATCCACTAATAATAACAAATCTTAGTCTCCGATATGACTTGCTGCAGCAAGTGTCCATATAGACATTATCACATCTATATGCTTATGAAACGTTAGTCTCGTGTCAAATAGAACTCCGAGGTCCTTTACAGAATAAACACTAGCTATCAGTTCTTTGCCTAAGAAGATACCTACTCTTCATGCCTGGAATTACGACGTGATCGACTGAAAGAGGCAACCCAGGATCTTGTACCAAACGTTATACTAATTTAAGGTCATCAGCATAAAACAGACCTTAGCATGCTTTAAAATCGTTCCCAATGTCATTAATCATGATCACAAAGAGCAAAGTTCCCAACATAGACCCATGACTTACTTAATGGTCTGGACCATTGTGGTAAGGCGCTGACACAGAGCAACCAATTTAAACATTGTTAACCCTAGTAAGGCGCTGACACAGAGCAACCAAGTCAAAGATTGATAAGCTTAGCAAGCTGCTGACACAGAGCAACCAAGTCGAACATTGATAAGCTTAGTAAGGTGCTGACACAGAGCAACCAAGTCAAACATTGATAAGCTTAGTAAGGTGCTGACACAGAGCAACCAAGTCAAACATTGATAAGCTTAGTAAGGTGCTGACACAGAGCAACCAAGTCAAACATTGATAAGCTTAGTAAGGTGTTGACACAGAGCAACCAAGTCAAACATTGATAAGCTTAGTAAGGTGCTGACACAGAGCAACCAAGTCAAACATTGATAAGCTTAATAAGGTGTTGACACAGAGCAACCAAGTCAAACATTGATAAGCTTAGTAAGGTGCTGACACAGAGCAACCAAGTCAAACATTGATAAGCTTGGTAAGGTGCTGACACAGAGCAACCAAGTCGAACATTGATAAGCTTAGTAAGGTGCTGACACAGAGCAACCAATTCGAAAAATGATAAGCTTAGTAAGGTGCTGACACAGAGAAACCAAGTCGAACATTGTTAAGCTTAGTAAGGTGCTGACACAGAGCAACCAAGTCGAACATTGTTAAGCTTAGTAAGGTGCTGACACAGAGCAACCAAGTCGAACATTGTGAAGCTTAGTAAGATGCTGACACAGAGCAACCAAGTCAAACATTGATAAGCTTAGTAAGGTGCTGACACAGAGCAACCAAGTCAAACATTGATAAGCTTAGTAAGGTGTTGACACAGAGCAACCAAGTCAAACATTGATAAGCTTAGTAAGGTGCTGACACAGAGCAACCAAGTCAAACATTGATAAGCTTAGTAAGGTGTTGACACAGAGCAACCAAGTCAAACATTGATAAGCTTAGTAAGGTGCTGACACAGAGCAACCAAGTCAAACATTGATAAGCTTAGTAAGGTGTTGACACAGAGCAACCAAGTCAAACATTGATAAGCTTAGTAAGGTGCTGACACAGAGCAACCAAGTCAAACATTGATAAGCTTAGTAAGGTGCTGACACAGAGCAACCAAGTCAAACATTGATAAGCTTAGTAAGGTGTTGACACAGAGCAACCAAGTCAAACATTGATAAGCTTAGTAAGGTGCTGACACAGAGCAACCAAGTCAAACATTGATAAGCTTAGTAAGGTGTTGACACAGAGCAACCAAGTCAAACATTGATAAGCTTAGTAAGGTGCTGACACAGAGCAACCAAGTCAAACATTGATAAGCTTAGTAAGGTGTTGACACAGAGCAACCAAGTCAAACATTGATAAGCTTAGTAAGGTGTTGACACAGAGCAACCAAGTCGAACATTGTGAAGCTTAGTAAGGTGCTGACACAGAGCAACCAATTCGAAAAATGATAAGCTTAGTAAGGTGCTGACACAGAGCAACCAAGTCGAACATTGTGAAGCTTAGTAAGGTGCTGACACAGAGCAACCAAGTCGAACATTGTTAAGCTTAGTAAGGTGCTGACACAGAGCAACCAAGTCGAACATTGTGAAGCTTAGTAAGGTGCTGACACAGAGCAACCAATTCGAAAAATGATAAGCTTAGTAAGGTGCTGACACAGAGCAACCAAGTCGAAAAATGTTAAGCTTAGTAAGCAGTACATCGTTATCTACACGATCAAACGAATGTTTAAAGTCAAAGTGAAGAAAGTCAACCAACACTTGTTAACTACGACCAAATTATTAATCGGACTAAAAATCATATGTTGATAATGTTATCTATAATACATATCATTTTTTTAAACCTATTAACCAAGGCGTCACCGAGGAGTAGGCTTCAGAAAGTCACTGTTTTATGGCACTGCTTGGACGCCAGGGCCTTAAGTAGAAGATGCGTATGTATGCTTTACGTTTGCGTCATAGGTTTTTAAAGAAGGCTTCGTGGTCGGCGCAACGCTGTCAGTGCGCACCCGCAGTGACCCCGCGGCCTGAGCGCGCGACCGTGCCACCCCACCGAGCCCGCGACCGAGCGTGACCAGCCCACGCCCGTGAGCTCGATCACAGCTCACCGGAGCACCGAGAGTGCGCCAAATCTCGCCGACCGACCACTCTCAACTAGGCTCGCCATCTGGCAATATACCAAATTCCAGGGTATTCCCTGATTTCTTGACCTTCTGGACAGAAAATCCGGGAATGTCCCAGAATATTGTTTCCTTACCTGTGACTACTAATTAAACCTTACTGAACGGGATTCCAAAAACCTAGTGTTGACAGTACAACACACGACATCGCTGCCAAGTACGCCGTCATCTATCATCCACAATCTGCACTCCACTCTCCTCGCTCACACAGGCAAACGTTTATCTTTTTCTGCAAAGAGCTATTCATATATTTTGAAAAAGAGGTATGATTTTAGCCGTGACGAAATTCACAAAAAATTTGAACTTTTGTCTTTCAAATAAGAGGAATAGAAATAGATAAATACGACGTGCTCTTTGAATTTTCTATGTTGATGAAAGCTGAAGATGTGGTTAATTCTTTAATGAGAGTTTCATGTCAGAACGCTGAGTATGGTTCTTCTAAGAGATTCGCCAAACGTTTATCAGGGCTTATTTCATTAGAACATTATTTAAAAAAAATAAGTCTGCTGAATAGTTTATGAAGTAAAGGACGGAACAAAATGTACATGTAACTATTACCAGAGTTATTAAAGATAACGTTTTCATCAATCATACTCGGAAAATAGGTTTTTCATTACTCTTACTCTAAAAGTAGGCTTGAAGTTTGTACTTTTTTTATTTTTTACTTGGTGTTTATAACCGTTGTGCTGTCTGTCCCGATTTCATTCTGTTCTAAGTTGCCTGAAACGCGGGTTGAAAGTAATACTTTTCATCCCTAGGGAGAATTGGTTTCAACTGACAGCTGTCAAATTATAAAAAAAAAAAACAGCCAAAAGCGTGACGAGCCATGCTCAATGTAGGGTTCCGTAGTTTCCCGTCCGTCACAATAAGTGTCCACACTTTAGAGTTAATGAACGACAGACAACGAGTAAGAACAAATACCACCAACGAGAGACCAACCGAACAATTATATAATAGTATTCACACAACTATCACACAAAGCCGTCTAGCCCCAAGCTAAGCAGAGCTTGTGGTATGAGTACTAAACAACTGATAAACATGCTTAAATATTTTTAAATACATATATATTATAGATAAATAACACCCAAACACAAAACAAATGATTGTTGCAATCACACAAATATTTGTCCTTGGTGGGAATCGAACCCTATGCCGGAGGTCGTCTCCGGCATAGTAGTCAGGGCCACTAACCACTACACCAATAGGCAAGTCAAATTCAACAATATAATAGCTCATACCCGTCCACACCCCATCAACTCAGGAAAAATCTTAACTGGAAATTGGGTTACTAATTTATACAAACTATACGGGTACATGTATGTTGGGTTGTGTGTGATGTAAACTAAGTTTTAAAAAATGCTTGCATATACGGTGTAAGAGGTAACGTTTTAAACCTAATAAAATCTTACCTCATCGGTAGAAAACTACACAGAAATTACGAACATTTGTAGTAGAACTAAACGTGAAGTAAAATATTTATCAAATTGCAAAATCATTAAATTCAGGGTTCCACAAGGAAGTGTCCTTGGGCATTTATTATTTTTAATTTATATTAATGACCTGCCTCGCCAAATTACTCAACCGATGACATTATTTGCAGACGACAGTACAACCATAATCGAATGCAGAGATAAAATTCAATACGAAAAGGAAATAAACAGTACACTTAAATTCATGATAGATTGGCTCAATAATAATAATTATTTAGTTATAAATTTACAAAAAACTAAAGTCATGCATTTTTGGCAGCGGCTTCAGCCACAGAATATAAATATTGAATATAATGGTCAAACTGTAGAATCAACCTTACAGACAAAATTGTTATCATATGATATCCAAAAGATAAGTAAAACTGCATTTGTACTTTATAATTTAGCTAAAAAAAAAAAAATTTAAATTCGTTGCTGACAGCTTATCATGGTTTGGTTGCCTCATTGTTAAGATTTGGTGTCATATTTTGGGGAAATTGCAGCGAGAGGGAACGCATATTTAGAGCGCAAAAGCGTTACCTTAGGTCAATCACTGGTCTTAAGCTGTCGACCAGTTTTCAAATCTCTCAAAATACTGACTTTCCCATCGTTGTATGTACTAGAGGTTGCAATATTCGTTGAACGAATCTACACTTATTTACGCCAATGAGTGATGTAAGGCAACACTTAAGAGTAATAAGGGCCCAATATAAAAATCAACTATATACCGGTGGTCATGATACTGCTTTATTAAAAAAGAGTATTTTACACATGGGTCCCATTATATATAACACTTTGCCAAGAAATTTAAAGGAATTACCTATAAGAATGTTTCAAAAACAATTAACAAAACTTCTACTGGACAAGTGTTACTACTCAATCAAAGAATTTCTGTATGACAAGACAATTACGTAAAATGTGGCTCCTTCAATGTTTATTTTGTTTTTCCTTGTCCCTGACTTTTTTTTTAATGTATAACGCTTGGTTCCTACTAGTATTTTATCATTTCACTTTATATGACATTGTATTCTATTTGATGACTTTTTATCATCTGTATGACATTTTATTATTTGTATGACATGGTATTATTTCGAGCATGACATTGTATTATTTTTATGACATTGTTTTTTTTATGGTATTGGATTTGAATTAAAAAATTGTTCAAGTCTTTATAAAGCTAAAGCTCTATTTTTGAGATTATTTTCATGTTTTCTAAACTTATGGTTCAAAAGTTAACCCAACACATTTTTTTTTTACTTTTGGTGCGATGATTTTCGAAAATATTAACATTATCAAAAATTAATTTCAGTAAACCCCTATTCACTTTTAAATACCTATCCAACAACATATCACACGTTAGGCTTGATATGAAGAAAAATTCACTCCCCGTTTTACGTGTAGTTTACACTATTATTTTTTTCACTTTTTATTTCATCATTTTGTCGGCGTGATTGATTTACATATTGGTACCTAATTTCAGCTTTCTAGTGCAACGGTCACTGAGATTATCCGCGGACGGATGGACAGACAGACTTGGCGAAACTATAAAGGCTAGTTGACTACGGAATCCTAAAAACTAGTTCTATCTTGACATTTCTATTGAACCATGTCCCAACTTTCTATACAGCGCGATGTAAAATTGAAATAACTTAAAGATAAGTAATTAACTAAAGAAGATATTTTTTTAAATGACTTTCTTTTCAACCATATTTTTTATATAAGTACTCTATTTTTTTTTCATTTAAGAAAAGTATTTACAATTTTTTTTCAATAATGAAATAAAAAAATGACGCCTGAATAACTGGCTGGCCACAGGGAAAAAAACAAAATAGGCGGAAAAGTAGCAAACCGGCGATCCGATCCTCATTTGTTTCTACGAGTTGTAGAGTTTTGTTTACATTTCCGTACAGCAGAGATTTGTATTGTGAGGGCCCTTCTCCACTCGCCTATCGTCAACGTCAAGCATGGTTTAAAAGCTTGCTGCTTCATCTAACGCAATCCAACGTGATGTTTGATGAAGAGGCAATACAAAAAAGGAGAAAACGCCTGAAAACTCTGTTGGCATTCAATAATTTCGTGACTTACTCGAATATTTCACAAAACTTGTTCCAGGAAATACAATTAATATAAATAATGTAATAAAATTGTCGTAATTCAGAATCTCGATTAAATGTGCAAGGCTTCTATGAATGCACTTTTTTTATATTTTTAATATACGAGTACATTATGGAAGGCCAAAGTTCACGTAAAATAGCAGATTTTCAGAGGTGTATACTAGTTCTACTACTATAAGAGTTTCTCACAAACTTCTGTTTTCATTTCTATAGAAGACTAGATAATATCCACAAGATAGCTGTGTATCCAAAATATCTAGTGAAATATGTTATTACACATCTTTCTCTAAATATTTTGGATAACATCATAATCACGTAAGAGCGTTGTATGAAAATGTACCTCAAGTTGGCCGCAGAGTCGTTGATGCCGTCGCAGTCATGTTAAGAACACGATCAGTTCATCAGATTCAAATATGGATTTAACGCCTAAATTCTCAAGAGAATTTTCAGTGGTGGAAAACCTTTCACCGCCAAAATCAGAAGAGAGATATCTAAAATCATACGACGACTCAGGTTTACAAGGGTTTTATTTTATTTTTACTTTCCTTGTATTCGTAATGAAAAGCAGTGTTTATCTCGATTTAAAGACTTAGTCCCTCGAACTATTGGCAGCTCGCTACGGTTGCGGCGCCAAACCCGCTCTCGGGACGAAGTTACTCTCATCCCTAGGGTAATGATGTACTACTTTTCCTTTTAAAAATACAACAATTAAAACACAGAGCTTAATTTCTTTTTTTTTTAAATAAAAAGCACCCAAATTTTCGTTGTATTGAAAAAATCTGTACACGAAAAACTAATACTTAAATAAAACCAGTACCTAGCTAAATGTATTTTAATTAAAAGTTTAAGTAAGAAACCTTCTAATTAGCTCTTTTTATTGGTTCAAATTGATATTGACGAAAGCATATAGTCGCTAAAAGGCAATAACAAACAGCACAACACTCGCAAAATAATTAGTATAAAACTAAGTTCAAGGTGGGCGAACTTGCTTGCAGCTGGCTAGCGGAGTAGAGAGCGGCCAGCGGAATCGTAAGCGGCTAGCGTAGTAGCTGGCGGCTAGCGGACAGTCGCGGCGCTGTGGAACACTCGCGCTGACACCGTGATACGATACGGCACAACGCAGACTGTTTCGAATAAAACAATAACGGCCTTCCACAATAAAAATTAAAGTACTGCACCCGGATAACATTGAGCATGGCGGCGGCGCCGGGCGGCCGGCGGCATGTTTCCGTTTATTGATGATAATACATTGTGATTGTTGTTCAATAGGTATGCTAAAAATATAACTGCGGTAACTGTTACTTTCATTACATATGTTTGTGAGTAAAAACGGTAAAATAACACGGCTATAAAGTTTCCCAGATGCACGATTGTATGTCGCTAAGCCTGAGCAGGTAATCCACTCTTTTAGTTCAATAAGCAATTTTATTATAACTCATGGCTTAAATTATTCAGATTCTAAGAAAGTTAGAACATCATAACCTTTTGAATAATAATGACGTGGTCTAGCAAAACAGTGACGAGCAGCACGAGGCTCTACTTCACGTAATCGATTGTTGATCAGCTGTCCTCAACGAAGCAGCAAGTCGAGCGCAGATCGAAACTGATATAATGTAGGTACAGTTCGCTGAACTGCCAGTGTACAACCACGTCTTGTGCAAGTTCAGTTGGCTGGTACAGTCAGCCGCACGCCAGTGTCACTCCGACCTTGAGCTGACCTAGCGGGCTAGCGCACGGGGCACGGAGTATCAATACAGGGCGAGCTAACCCTTACTGGTTGTGTTAATACTAACGTACATTCTACTTTACGTCTTAAAGTTTGTAGGTACATAGAGGTTTCCAAAAGCACTGGTTTATACAACGGAATTGAGAATCTGCTTCTTTTTTTGAAGTGGGTTAAAAATCCGACTGCAAAGAATACTGCCACAAAACAACATCAATGTTGTAGCGACGCATTGCCGCGTGCCGCTATGCAGTTTGCAGCGGTGTAGAGATTTAGTTCAACCTTAACTCTGATCTCATCAACACAGTCGGTACTGCTTGCAAAGACATTTTGTTTTAAGTAAGCTTTGCGTTCGTTTCGTTGAAGTGGAATTTTGTTTTGTAGGTACAAACCGTACAAATAGCAAGATGTATTTGCAAATGATGAACAACCGAATTACATAACATAATGCTACAACATGATGAACAAGTCTTTCAGGGCCCTGACTTAGCTGTCCTGCTTTTAACCTTGCTGCTGCGAACTACCTCGCTGAGGAGCCTTTTAGTGATGCTCAAAAATGTTGCTTAGTACATCTCTATCTCTTTTGAAATAGATAATTATGAATGTTGGTCTTGATCTTGTTTGTAACTTAATAATGTTTGGCTATAGTAGTAGTCCCGTAGTGTCCGCGCTCCACGCGTCAGCTGCGCCGCGAGGAGCGTGCTGGTGGCGGCGGGCACCCGCACCCGGATCTCACAGCTCAGCGATCTTATTTTCAATTCGATGATTCAATATTTAAACTTATAATTTTTTCAATATTTTTTTCTGTCTGACGTCACACATACCTACTATGCGGTAAACTTTCCGCATGTTTTGGTATGCGATATTGTGCATTTAATTAATCAATTAATTGGTTCGCATAAGAAAACATGGAGGCGCACAGCGCGAGGCCGCAACGGTTTAGGACTCACCTGCGGGGCGAAGCCCAGGAACGACAGTTTCCTCTTGCCGGAGCTCATGCTGCGTGTTGCGTGCGCGAGCGCGGCGCGCGCGATAGTGAGAGTGGCGCGGCGAACACGTTGCTTCTGGTTGTCGGCAGCGCACCGACTGTGCGCGGCGCCTGGCCGGCTGTCGCACGGCGCGGCGCTGCCGGTGCGCAGGGGGCGGGGCGCGGAACGAGGCGCGGGCGCGGGGCAGGGCGGCGCGTGCGCTGCTGCAACACACACATGACGTCACGCAGGCTCTGCGCACTGCTAGCCGTGCCGGCACTCCGGCAGCGAAGCAAGGAGCCCAAACCACAGGTGCTCTCTCGCCCCAATCTTGACAAATTCATAACATAGAATAGAATTCAGTCCCCGTAGCCGAAGTGTTACTGCACGTAGCACACGCATCACGCTCGACGCATGCGGCGCGGTTAAAGCCGCATTAACACATTCTTGCGAGTAGCGAAGCGAATGGCGGGCGAAACGAACACGCAAATATGTAAACAGCGCGGTCAATCGGTATTCTCCTCGCCACGCCTCGCGGCTCGAGCTGGGACTCTGGGTGCGAAGCAGTACCTATTTCGGACGTGAGTCAAAGGGCACGAGCGGCGAACTCGAACTTACCAAATGTACTTACACTCAGCACATTCTGTCTCAGCCAATCAGTCTGTTCCCATCCTGATCCTTCGAATTGCGGACGGGTCATAAAAACATGAAATAGCATCCGTGCTTATGGAAACTGGATTCTGGATTCTTAAAGTAAGTAACTCGATGGTCCCATAATATCATAACATTAAATATAAGATCACCCTGTATAATACCCTAGTAGCTGGAAAGTGCGTCAGCCGAGACGTATAGAATAATGAAGGGAAATATATTATACTTATTACATAACCTGTTGTATGTGTGATACATTTAGATAATTTAAATCTATACATCTTGGAATTCAGTAATATACATTATAGCTGACGTTTGTGAAGCCGAGAATAAATATCTTCGGAAATAGACCATGGAACACTTCAATAAATGATAGCAAATCTTCCGGGATTACTATGATCGCATGTCTGTGTACTGCTAACTTAACATCGTCACTGTACTACTGTAAACTCTACACGTTTACACTGGTAAATCCTTTTCCCATTTCTTTTTCCAATTATTTATTTATTAAAACTTTATGCCCTAGTAAACTTACAAAGGTTGCTAGTAGTTGACTAGGCTAGTAGTAAAGTTACAAAGGTGGATTTAATGCCTTAGGCGTTTTCTACCAGTCGACCTGCAGAAATATAACATGGAGGGTGCAACTTAAAGGCAAACACTTAGAAAATTAAATAAAAAATAAATACACAATTTTAAAAATACGTACTGTTACACTAAAAACTCGATGAATGAGTGTATCCCTAATGTCGTCGTGCATCTTCGCTCCCGCACTAGCATCTTTGACAGTCGAACAGAGAATTACGGGCCCTTTTTCACTATGTTATTGAATATTTTAGAGTTATAATTATGTTTTGTGTGTTTAAATCACGTTTATCACTATCTAGCTTCTGCCCGCGGCTTCACTCGCGTGAATGTAGGTTTCATCATACAAACTATATACCCCCGCTTCATCCCCTTAGGGAGGGAATTTTGGAAAATCCTTTCTTAGTGCTCGCCTGCGTCATAAAAGGAAACCTTGTGCAAAATTTCACTCTCCTAATCCCAGTAGTTTCGGCTGTGCGTTGATATGTCAGTCAGTCAGTTTCCCCTTTTATATATAAAGTGTGGAAATTAAGTCGGGCCCTGGAGGGCAACTACCTTAAATCATTAAGTTGGCTCATTTTACTTAAAGGAGACATTCCTTTATTTTTAAAAAGAAACAAAACTGCATTCAAAGATTTTCTTAAACTCGCTTGCCTCACCCAGGACTCGAACCAACTAAAACTAAAAAAAAACAAACACTCACTATATTTTATTATACTAATCGATAGGATTATTAATCCAGATTAAAATTCTCTAACACACATTTGGTCTTAAAAATAAAAATGATCGTAAAATCTCTAGGTTGGGCGGGAGCCGCTTGAGGGCAGCCCCAGCCCGATCCAGTTTGGGAGCCAGACATTGGAAGTGCTCTTCGACATTCCATCGACTGTCGAGCACTAGTCCCAAGTACTTCATCGTCGACTCGACGCCAATATGTCCTCCTCCGCCTCCTACCAGCCGTGAAAACACTTGGCCTCGGATTTGTACAGTGCCACCTCGAGTCCCAATGGCTGGATCCTCTCCATGACTGTCGCAACTCCGCGTGTCGCTGGTTTGACGGCCACCTGGTACGACTCTCCCTGTGCCAGGACCAGTGTGCAGTCTGCGTAACAGACCACGCTGACCCCGTCAGTGAGGTTGCCGCGTAGCACATAGTCGTACCCGATGTTCCACAAGGACAGTCTTAGTACCGATCCCTGCGAAACACAACACGACATCTCTCGCTGTTCCCACTTTGACTTTATTTATTTTTATTTTGACATCAATATTTACTTTATTAAGTAAATTACATTTTGTAAATTATATATTTACTTTTATTATTGTGAACGTGAGAACAATGTTGATTGCCTTTTTTTTTTCCTTTTCATTAATTTTAACATATGTCTGGCAATTTGAGTATATTCTGCGGCCTACCCAAATGTCCTTTCCTTGGTATTGTTCGTCAAGTCGTTGAGCTCGTTAGTAGTCCTGGGTTGAGCTTTGCGAATACTGACAAATGCTTGCACTGACTGGACAGGTCCACTCAAATCTGTATGGTTCTTTCTTCAAAAGACCATCTCAGACAAATCTGCACGGTTCTCATGTGATTTGACCATTACATATTAACTGTATGGACTTTAAAAGAGACTTTGACCCCTGAGTTTGTTTCGGTGTTTCTTCTCAGGTTAGTCAGCTAGGAAACACCGGCCTCATCTAGTTTAAAATGACAAAAAAAATTGACGTGTAAAAGTGTTTTTTTAAACCTACTTACAAAATAAATATCATTTATCATTTACTCTCCCAGGTGACTGGAGTAGATGATGTACCTGTCCGTCAGGTAGGCCTCAATCGCACGATAGAGGTAGTTGGGCACCTGGTGATACCGGAGTGCCCTCCTAGTGCTACTCCAGGGCAGGGAATTAAAGGCGTTGGCTATGTCTCCAAAGACACCGTAAAGACGACCCGCACGCGTATGATGGCATCCACTGTGGGGCGCTCCCTGCTAAAGGAACTGGCCGTCTGCGAGATTTGGTCTCGCCCGTGCTAGGTGCGCGACAAGGCGGTCTGTAACTACTTTTTCAAAGAGCTTACCCACCTCGTCGAGCAGCACAATGGGTTGGTACGCGGATGGTAAGTCCGTAGGGCGCTCGAGGAGCGCATGAGGACCAGTCTCCTCGTCTTCCAGCGAAGTGGGAACTGGCCGCTTTCCATACATGCGCTGAAGTTCCCTCTTAGTCGAAGCCCTAGTTCCACCATGGCCAGGACCCAGGCTTTTCCAGGCAAGCTGTCAGTTCCTGGTGAGGTATTCTTGGCACTTAGCCTTCATACCGCCACTCTCATCTCTACCTCAGTGACCTCTGGAGCATACCTTTTTGGAGGTATGCGGAACAGAGTGTAAAGTCCCGTAAACCTCCGTTGAAAAGGGAGGATCCTCCGACCAGACGGGTGTTATGTCTGGTGGGCTACAACTGCCCGATAGATGATTTCGGGCTGTTCTATATGTTCTAATCGCGCGGAGAACTTTGATTGCGCGATTCAGGATTTTCTTATGTGACGCGATAGATGTCGCTACATCACTCCCCTCCGGAGATCGGAGATCGATGGTTCTTGATGCTTCTTGATGCGTGCCAGGCCAGTGGTAGGTTGGTTCCAGTGAGTCGGAACCGAATGCCGCATAGTTCTCGGTGAGTCGGAACTGTCTGCGGTGATGCCCCAGTGAGTCGGGGTGGTGCTGTCCCAGTGAGTCGGGATGATGCTGCAGGCTCCAGTAAGTCGGAGCAGTGCTGCTGGCTCCAGTGAGTCGGAGCGGTGCTGTGCGACGTAGTGGCTTGACTGCTTGCGTCGACCAGGAGAGGTTCTTCATTGCTCTTCATGTGACTGGCCGAAGGTGCAGTGTGCTTCGCCAAGGTCGCTGATGAGGCTGAGGGTGGTGACCAGGTATGACCAGGTAGCCATGCTGGTGGTCAGGATACCCTTTATAGCCGTGGGTGCTGGCTGTATGGCTCGCTGCTCGAAAGCTTGAGGAAGTGATGATGACGTCACGAAGTAGTGGCTGCACGAAGGCTGCGCTGACGTTCTTTGTCGAGGGTCACCAGTTTGGAGGTAGGCGGAACAGAGAGTAAAGTCCCGCAAACCTCCGTTGAAAAGGGAGGATCCTCCGGCCAGACGGGTGTTAAGTCTGGTGGGCTACAACTGCCCGATAGATGATTTCGGGCTGTTCTATATGTTCTAATCGCGCGGAGAACTTTGATTGCGCGATTCAGGATTTTCTTATGTGACGCGATA
Organism: Mythimna vitellina; assembly: GCA_949316375.1. Classification (NCBI taxonomy): domain Eukaryota; kingdom Metazoa; phylum Arthropoda; class Insecta; order Lepidoptera; family Noctuidae; genus Mythimna; species Mythimna vitellina. Next base: position 39,903,108 of record OX438684.1, read on the forward strand.
GATGTCGCTACATCTTTATCTGAGCTGGAAGGAGACTTTTTAATCAATAGAGCGACCGTAACGTTTCGGTTACTTTCCTACTGACAATTGCTATCTGCTTACGCCAATCGAGGCAGGTATTGTCTGTTAGGGCGAACATGATTGCACGCAGGTTTGCACGATATACCAATGAGGTAAATATTACCCTCATTAAAACCTTCTGTGCATCGTTTTACACTAGTAGCATGTGGGTAATCTATACTCAAAGAGCGTACAGTGCCCTTCGGGCTGCTCCGCCACTGTAGTGCATCTCGTATGTTTGCGGAGGCGCGCATCGATTGGTTCTACGCTATTCTGCGCAAGCGATGCGCGTCAATGCTGAGCAGAGTGCGGGCTCTCGTAACATCGTTTTAAGTATGATAGCCAGTAGAGTGGACTGCCTGTACATGAATCATTGTATTAGTGCTCACATGAGTATTGATACCTCGATTCATGGATCAGGCAGGGGGCGTGCAGATTAAGGTTGTATTACTTACGCTAGTTTTAAGTTTTTATACTACTAACAAATTGGATCCTAGTTATCTTTAATAAACGTTTATTATTATTGATAATTATAAGATGTTACAAAAAATTTATTTCAGTATATCCTGCCGTTGTGTAAATGTATTCACAATCAGTGATGTAAATTAGTCTAACGTAAAAATTACAGATTCTATTTACTTTTCTTCTAAATAATACTTAATGGCAAAATATCTTTTAAATAACAATAGTGTGAAAAGTATTTATTTAAAACTGGTCAGCGGGAAGTATTGCAAACTATTTGACAAATGCTTGTAAACAATAATCGACATAATGCTGTATACATTTTTTAAACGACTTCAAAAAGGAGGAGGTAGGACTGTAGGTTTTTTTTTTTCTTAAATAATGTTAGTTTTATTGGTGGCAGTCGAAATCCGTCTTTATGTCGCGTTTGTCAGTGTTAGTTTCAAATAAATTTTAGTTTCTCCTGACATAAATAGGTACAAATTTCGAAAATATGTATATAAACATGGTAAATGTACCGCAAGTTTTTGATATAGTGGCTTACAATTATCTAAAAAGTAAGCTTCACAAATTGCTCTGATATCATTTTTTGAGCTTTAAAAAACTGTCAAAACCTATAAGTTACTATTAGGGGTTAAAGTATGAAATTGCCGATTTGTACTAAAAAATTGAAATTCGTTTTTTTTTTAATTTAACATATTTATTTAATCAAAATAATTACCAATATTATATATAAGTACATTGCTGCCATCTAATAGGAAGGTCATTTATGCCTTTGCGATAGAACTATGGTGATCTAGATTCGACAAACTGTGTGAAAGCATTTTGTACTGTTTCCTGAGAAGAATTTTTTTTAACACGTAGAAAATTGTCCAAATCATGAAAAAATGGTAGTCAGTCGGAGCAAGGTGTGGCGAAAATGGAGTGTGACGAATAGTTTTTAATTGCATTTCCTGCAGAGTCGTACTCTATGAGGTCACGCGTTATCATGGAGCAATAATGGTGAAGATCGATTCATGAGTCGGGGCTGTTTCACTGCCAGGTTTGCTTACATTGTTCGAAGTTCGGCACAGTAGACATCTGCCGTTATTGCTTGACCAGTTCGAAGAAAGCTATAGTGAATGACACCATGCTGAGACCACCAAACAGTTACCTTTACCTTTTTATTGGTAAGATTTGCTTTAGGACACTGTTGCGGCGTTTGACCTGGGTTAAGCCAAAGCATTTTTCGCTTCCGATTATCGTAAAGAATCCACTTTTAAAGAAAGAAAATATGTTATTTGGCACACCATGATTCATGAACCAACAAGTAATTGATTTGAAGACTAAAATTAAACATAAAAAAAACATGGAGAAATAAAATTAACAATAACAATATGTCTCACGGCTACGCCAAATAGGTTCAGTTCAGCATGATGCCAGATAACGTAGCAGTTGCCTGACGCTGGTTTTCAACTGAACCTTAGAGTGTACGTATAGATGAAAACCAGTTTTTTTTTTTATGGGAATTAAATTAATAAATATATACTTAAGTATATATATGCATAAGTACAGTAGATAAATCATAAATAGATGTTTAGTGTTAGATGTGTAGGTATGTAGTAAGAAAAAATATCGCCAACTTTAATAGAACTTTTAGTAAGTCTAATTGTATATTACGATTAAAAGTAAACCGGTCTCGAGCCACCGCCGCGTCGTCGATACAGTGCCGGTTATATTTACTATGCATTTGGCAGCTGAGCGCGGCAGACGAGTGGCAAACGAGCGAAAAATATTATATTAAATCAAAAAGTGATTGACTTCAGGTATTTGGAAAAAAATTAAATGCTTTTCATCACATCACAATTCAAAAATATTAATATTGCGAGCTGTTTCTGCAGCCTTAGTTCCGCGTCGGAACTCATACTTATACAAAAATCACTCCAATTTTCGAAGTATCCATCTTTCTTGTCTAAGCTGAATAAAAAAAAAACAACTGAAAGTCAATATTCAAATGTTGGACATTTTTTAAAGGGAGACGCAAATGAAAGGCTTCTGGTTGAATTATACTGTTATTATATTTTATGAAGCACTTCTAATACATTTTTATATATAAAATTACGTCTAGATTTTATTGAAATCTGCCTAATTCTATTGTTTAAACATCAATAAAATCTAAACTTTATAAAACATAAACCTTAAAAGTATATCTTGCCAGTTTGCAAGTTAGTAGTATTAATGTGACCTCCATAGTCGCCACAGAGTGCCATGTGGAAAAATTGTCACTCAAAAATCTCAAACCATGAAGGTTCTATGTCAATTCGAAGTACCTATTACAATAAAGCGGCAATTTCATAATTTAACCCCTATATTATAATGCTGTATCTAAGTATGGGTGATACATAACCACCATACATATTTGTCATTGCAGTATCATAGTTTACTGTTTGTCTTATTCTAGGCCAAAAACCGCGCGCGGCGACAGCAGCACAAGAAGCGGGCTATGGCAGCTAGACTTCGCGCCCCGAATTCCGCAGGTGGCTGTAGTGTGATCACTACAGCTAGCTGCTGGAAAGAAGTGCGTGAAGTATGACATGGTCATGGCGAAGGCGAAGCAGACGGTGCTGGATCACCTCAACGAGTTCGGAGCCTCTGCTTCCGAATGAGGCGCACCGCAACCGGGGCCAGAATATTAGAGGTCCCTGGTGCGGGCAGTGCCTCTGCCGCAGACGCCCTGGCCGCAAGGATCAGGGCGTCCCTGGACGTCGAGGAAGTCCGAATGTCCTGGCCCAATAAGTGCATAGACATGCGCATCATGGGCCTGAATTACCGGAGTCGTTCGGCGGACGAGGTGGTGGCCGCCGTCGCCAAGACAAGAGGGTGCCACGCCGATCAAGTGCGGGCGGGCACTATCCGCGTTATCAGCACGGGCATGCGAGCCGTTACGGTTAGCTGCCCCGTGTCGGCGGCCAAAGCCATCAAGGGCGAAGGACGAAGGCTCTTGGTGGGCTGGGTATTCACGCAGGTAAAACTGCTGGAGCCCAGACCTCTGCGGTACTACCGCTGTCACGTGAGGCACCACGTGGGGGCCGATTGCGCCACGGAGGTGGACCGCAGTGACCGCTGTTGCTAGTGCGGTCAGGCTAGTTACAAGGCCGTTGAATGCCGTGCAACGCCGCACTGCTACGCATGTGCGGCGGCAGGCAAACCGGCTGACCACCGGGCTGGGGGCAGGTCCTGCGACTCCCCCACCAAAGCCAAGGGCAAGGTACGGAGGCCCGTCCACCCGGACGTACTCACCGCCGCAGCCACCTCTTTGGCTGCCGCCGCTAACGCTGCCCCACCCGCTGCAGCAGGGCCCTCATGGGAGGCTCGGGAGGAGACTGTAATGGACTATCAATAACGACTTCATTACGTCTCTTCCAGGCGAACATCAACCACTGTGCCCAGGATCTGTTACTCCAGAACATCGCTCCAGAGCTCTCCAGAGCATCGATCAACATCGCTGTAGTCTCCGAGCCGTATTATGCCAGGGGAGACTGTGTTCAGGACCTGAACGGCTCGGTGACTCTAATTTTGTTGGCCGCCGCTGGTACCCCGTCTCTTGGGGCTGTCACGAGGGGACGGGGTTACGTGGCAGCACGTTTCGGGGCATTGCAGTGGTAGGCGTCTACCTGTTCCAGACCAGATCTCTCGGCGATCTCCACATTTGCCTTATGGAGCTGAATGCCGTCATCGCTGGGTTTGGTTCCCTCCCTGTGGTCGTGTGCGGGGACTTGAATGCCAAGAACTTGGCTTGGGGTTCCCGGTATGCCGGGGATCATGGATGGCGTATCAGCTCCCACGATCCCCGGTCCAAGTGTGGGAGGGAACGCCGGGGTGGTTTTTAGTCAGTAAGAGTCTGACAGACCCCTTCGCCTGCCCCGAAGCCCAGGCGAAGGACATGCATGAGGATTATCCACCACGGCAACAAAAAAAAAAGGGGTTCCCGGTATACAAACCAGCTGGGTTAGATGGTGGAGGACTGGGCTCCCGAGTGGTAGACATCTCGTTCGCCAGCCCCGCTCTGTCATCGCGTGTCGTTGACTGGCGTGTCATGGAGGGGGTGGAGAAGTACACAGACCACCGGTACATCCGATTTAACGTTTCCGCCCAAACCTTGACCGCGCCGGTCTGACAGAACCTTTGTTCCTTTGTTCGAGGTGGACGCTGAGGCAGATGGACCGGGAGCTCCTTCTGAAAGCCGCGATAGTACAGGCCTGGTTGTAAGCACCGGACAGGCCTGTCGACATCAACGTCGTGGCAGAGTGGTTCAAAAGGGCGATGCGGCAATGTTTCAAGTCCGCCCAGGACGTGCTCGGCGCCATGTGTACTGGTTGTCGCCGGAGATTGCGGCATTGCGCAACGCGTGCAATGCATATTGTGTTATTAGTTTCCTTTAATAATAAGTGATAAAAATTAACAGTCAGTTGATCAAAATACCGTTTGTGGGTAAATTAACATTAGTAGGTAAATCAACATATAAATTATTCAATAACAGCCATGTATTAATTCATTTTCAGACGAATCATTTTTGTTTGAACCATCATCGTCGGTATCAGATTGATAATTATGGATTCTATGGCTAATTTACACCCGAGTGATCGCATTTTAGTAAGAAATTGAATTTTACTAAAGCACTAGAAAAATCCACTAGCCACTAAAACCAATATTTCGCATCTAAATGGGGGATTAAAACCACCAGTTTTAGTGGAAAATCCACTAAGTTGGCAACACTGACTGTACGACGCTAGACTGTTTTGTCTTGATGGTGAGCGCCGTGTCGTAAACCAAACAGTCTTGTCACAGACAAGTCTGCGACGTTATAGACAAGTCTGTCTAAGACAGTCTTGTCTCAAGTGTGCGCAGGCCCTTAATTAGCCGCATAAAATTGTATACAGCGTTTTTGTTTGTGTGATACCTTGCAACACTCCTATCTTGTATCCTATTCCTGCACAACCTCGAGAGAAAGAGAACGCGAGATAGATTTGACATGAAGAATTCGGTTGGAATCGCCTGTAACGCTAAGAGAAACTCCCGCGCATTTTACAAGAAAGGGATTGATTATTATTGAACTTATCCGCTAAAAAGACAAGAATCGCTTACGATTTGTGCTTGTAATTAGTGCAGTGCTTAGTGAATATCATATCCCTCGCCACTGGATCAGGAGCAGCAGAAAACCAGGGGTCGCCGACTGGCTGACACATGGATTCTCCAAGTTCAAAGGTTAGTGCATTTTCTTACACTTCAAGCTGTTTCTCTGCCTTTCCTAATCCTGAAACGGCTCCATCTGTGATCCATCATATACTGCAAGGTGTCAAGAACATATCTGATTAAAGACAACCCGTTAAATACAGTCCACAAAATTAAAGTACTATCTGTTTTTTATGATTTGACAATTCGAATGTTGCATGTTCTTTTCCATTTCATAAATAGTGAGGTACCGCATATTGTACAAAAAACCGAAAATATTGGTAAAAATAATTTCGTTTTTTTTTATGCAACTAATTATGGTCAATTTTTGTATTTTTTGAAGGTAATTTGATAGATTCAAATGTCTAACTCATAAAATAAAATATAATATAAGCCTAAGAATTGAAAGATTAGCAAAAGCTGCGTCATTTTATTTTTTCTACTCGATTTATTATCACCAAACCCAGACAAAAACATACTCAGTGATATTTTTGCTGACACTTTATTACAACTTTACTAATAGGTAGGTACTGTTAATAAGGACTTCTATTTGAAAACTAATATGTGCGCGGGGATTGCATGACTTGATTCCGCCATCTCCTTTCTACCATCGCACAACCTGACGTACGGCGAGTATCCACCCTTACGTTTTTGAAACTTCAACGGTCCGGACTAGGCGTTTCGCTTCGTCGTTTATACCGCGTACATCGAAGGACTGGAACAATTTGCCTGCTGCGGGCTTCCCGTCCAACTATAATTTAGGGGTCTTCAAGACTAGAGTGAATAGGCTCTTAATAAACTAGTGCGCCTCACCATCAATGATTGACGAGACAGTCGCATTTTATGCTTTAGAATTAAAAAAGTTATCATCATTGGTCGTCAAGCTGTAAATACAAACGGCTGCATTACAAGAAACTGACACACAATTCGTTTTTATCACTACAATTTTTAAGAGATTCGCACGAAAATAGTACAAGAATAGGACTTGAGGTATGTTTTTACAATTATCTATTATTAGTTTTTAAACCAAAGTCATTATTAGGAGTACCTATTAGTAGAGATGTAATAATGTGTCGGCAAAAATATCAGCTTGAGTAATTCTATATTTTCGTCTGGATTATCACCAAATACAGACGAAAAACTAAAATGCCACAGTTTTTGCTAGTCTTTCAATTCTTAAGCTTTAATTATATTTTATTTTATGAGTTAGACATTTGTATCTATCGAATTACCTTCAGAAAATTCAAAAACGACCACAATTAGTTGCATAAATTTAAAACAAAATATTTTTTACGAATATTTTCGGTTTTTAGTTCAATATCGGTTGAGGTACCTCACTATTTATGAAATGGAAAAAACATGCAACATTCGAATTGTCAAATCATTATCTAATCAAAAACGCACTTTACGTACCCAAATATATTAAGTTCCCATGACACAAAGTGTCGCCATCTAATGTCGGGTAGGATTATATTTGGAAACACTGACGCTAAGAGATTTTTCTACAACTATTTTAATAAATTACGCATAAAATAACTTACAAATGAAATGTGTTGCCATCCATAGCATCAGAACGTCTATCCGAGTAGTTTTTATAAGATACAACACAACATTTTATTAATTTTTTTCTTCTATCGCGAATATGCTGTATAATGGGTACGTTTACGAAGCTGTGCACAGGACGAACACCAACAATACACTGACTTAAGCCACGACCACCATGATGACGTCAGGATCTAGTTGATTATCACAGTGCACAGTTGTTTAGACCGTCTCCTCTTTGTATTTGCTTCGTGATATAAGCATTCAAGAGAGTTGAAATGCTCAACTCTATTTATCTTAGGAGAAAAGATTCCCGTCTATATTATTAACTAGCTTCTGCCAGCGGCTTCGCCCGCGTGAAAGTAGGTTTCTCCTAACCAACTTTGGTAGATATTTATAAGATCTACAATGATTTAGAACATTTTATGGTTCTATCTTTTATAATTTAGGCAGCGTACGCAAAATAAGTAACATTTCTGGTTGACTTTTTACACCTTGTGTCCGAAAAACTCAAATATCTTACGGAACCCTATTTTTTTCCAAAATAAAATATAGCCTATGTTACTCGTGGATAATATAGCTTTCGAATGGTGAAAAAATTTTTAAAATCGGTCCAGTAGTTTTTGAGCCTATTCATTACAAACAAACAAAGTTTTCCTCTTTATAATATTAGTGTAGATTATTAATTAGTATTTGCATTTACTCTTGAGTTTATGTAATTATTTCACACACAAAGGGGCAGACCCTGGCGATGGGTTGACCATATCTATCATATATTATACAGTCCAAGGACTGTTAGGGACCATGGCGCTCAATATGAGCATAATGTCGACGTATTGCTGGACAAGGACGATCGCACGGTTTGCAGCAGGGAAAGTTGCTTCGTCTCGTATTACACACGTCACGTTCGAGAGAAATGTTGGGGACCATGCTCATAAGCATAATCAGCCTTTCAATGTTCCCACTGCTGGGACTGAGGCCTCCTCTCTCTACCACGCGGACCCTGTGCGAATTGGCGAATGTCACACGTCCTAGAATTTTTGGTTCTAGCACATGCCGGTTTCCTCACGATGGTTTCCTTCACCGTTTTGAGAGCAGTGGTGATGAAATAAATTACACAAAGTAATGCACCTGGCTGGATTTGAACCCGCGACATACAACTCTTAAGTCGGGGCCGTTACCACTCGGCCACCACCGCTCATTTTTATTTTTTGGTAGCAGCAACAGAAATATACAGGGTGTTTGGTGCATCGTGTGCCAAACTTAACCATGCTCAATAGGAGCATATTGTTGACGTATTGTTACTGAAAAGTCGCAGGCGTCACTTATGAAAATGTCACCCTGAGTGCCATGAGTTCGGATGTGAGGTACCGTGTGAGTAATTATTGACCAAATACCAATTACGCTTGCGTACGGGTTACTCACATGATCTAATGTAATTAATCATAACTTTGCGTCCTTTAGTTATATTGTATCTTTCTAAAACCACTTCTAATATATTTCATACTATGAATTCCAAAGTCTCACTTAACAATTCTTTCAACCCTCTCCTTGTCCAAACAATGTGATAAGGTATTGGACTACTTCGTATTTATGGAATTCACCTTTATGTCGATGGGGGGTTTGTCCAAATCACTAGGATGAGAACCCTCCGGGGCGAGCTCCACCTCCGCTCGCCCCGGAACCCCGCCCTTCATGCAGGAAAATTCAGGAAGAACGAAAATTTGATCAGCCTAGGGTCATGTAGGAACAGTCACACTATTATATCATTATATATATATAAATAACAGGTATTTGATAGCTAACGAGACGGACTTATTTTGTTGTACTCTGGGTGAATTCACAAGGAATGCATTATTTATAATTAGTTGAAGATGTTAGTATTAATAAGTTAGGATAAGCGCGTTTATCGCATTGGGTACAAAATGATAATAATAATAAACTAGTAAGTAGTTAAATATAGTAGATAAGTACATGCATTTCGATTTGCAATATTCTTGAGTAATTTAAGTGTAAATTTTAATAAATAGCTCATAATGTAACATTTTGGGTCAGTGGGTCGTCTTAGTTTGAGCTATTTATAAAAATATACACAAATACTTAACTTAAATAATTCGTGCTCAAGTTTTTTTTTCATTTTTTGCACGTTCTGAAAAAATTTACAATAGTAATGGATATTTTTTTACACCATCAGAAAGTATTTTTTTGTGATTTCAACAAACAAAAAGCCCATTGATCTTTTTTTTTAATCAGATATTTTGAAGTGAAAAAAATAAAAATTTAAATAAAAAGAAAAATTCAGTGTTTTTGGGACATAAAGAGGTAAGATTTCCGAAAAAAAAACCTTTTTGCTATATTCTCTTCTTCTTCCAATGAGTTTCATCCTACATATTTTTTTATTTCAAGAATTATCGACCTCTGTCCATAATAAAAGAAAATCAATCAAAACACGTATTAGAAACATTTACAAATCTACGCGGACAACGTCGCGGTCAAAATTATTATTGTACGTTTTAATAAATTTCAAGTTATTGCATAAAATTGAAATATTTCAATTTTAAGTAAAAATTGTAAAAAAAAGGATCATCGTCACTAAAAAGTAGGATGTACCGATTATTTGTAGTAATAACTTTATAAAATATAAAGATACGTACAATAATAATCTTTCTGAGTGGCCTACTTAATATTTATTAATAAAATAGTGTTAAGTAATAATATAAATAAAATATGTCGCATCATGGGTGGCCGAGATGCGAAACACAGGGTCTTCATCATGATCCGACGTAGTTCTTGCTAGATGTGGGCTCTGACTTGGGTACTCGAACGAAAGATGGTTTAATGACAATAACTTTATTTTACTAACGGTTTTTACAAATTCAAACAAACACGTGCGTTGGTACTGAGCGTATGCCAAGACTGTCTGGAGAAGAGTGTCGCCCTACTCGGTCTTCGCTCCAGCCTTCGCTACATCCCTTCTACCGACGATCGTGTCCAAGCGGTAGGGCGCCGCTTGCGTTTCCGGTGACGATATTATTGATTCACAAAATTATTTGCTAGATGGCGCTGTCCGTCGCACCATAGCGCCACTAATCCACGACACGGCCATCCCTGACTAGCACCCGTCCTCGGGTGTAGTATCTGTGGACAAAATGTGCTCAGAAAGTAAACTAGCTCGGCTATCCTGCCAATAGGAACAAAGGTAGCGGTTTCTCATTGGTACTTTATTTCTTCTAAATCTAAGTACAATGATCAACTTTCACAAGTTAAAATGCCTTATAATTAAGCTTACATACAGTGCTTCCTGCACAATATAATTCATTGGAAAAGATCCGATCAACAAGTTCTCAACAAGGTAATTCTAACAATACTGTCTCTTTACCAATTAGCTATGCATACTCAACTCATTAAACTTTTACTCTTTCTGTGCCCCAGCACAACCTGAATCGCACCAACGATTCCTTACAGACCCATCGCCACATGTTACTCATGAGGTGCGGTCCAGAGTGAAAACTCACTAACAAATTCTTAGAGACCCATCGCCACATGTCACTCATGAGGTGCGGTCCAGAATGAAATCGCACCAACGACTTCTTGCAGACCCATCGCCACATGTTACTCATGAGGTGCGGTCTAGAGTTTCGAGTGTGAGTATACAAGCAATACTTAATCAGAGTTGGTTTCGCTACCACTGTCATCAACTATGACATCTAACTCTCGAGGAACTTGGTGATCGGGGATCTTCCTCACACGATCATGGGGGTATTTGTATGTTCGCTTAGAGTCAAGCGCCTTTAGTAGGTACCTATCCCCATCTAACACATCAATAATCTTAAATGGACCTTTGAATTTAGGATCTAATTTTGTCTGATTTCTTTCCTCGTTTTCAATCAAAACATAATCATTGATAGCCAACTTAGAAACCTGAGCCTTATTTTGATCGAATCGATTTTTATCATAACTTGCATTTTTGTCAATATTCTGTGTCGCTTGCTCTCTAATCTCATCTAAATTAACCTCTGACACATCATCATCAGCGGTCACTAACCCAAGTGGCCGTGCTACCCTTCCTATCATCAACTCGAGAGGGCTAGATTTAGTTACCCTATTGACAGTAGAGTTCATAGCTAACTGAACCTCTCCTAATGCGTCCTGCCAAGAGCGGTCACGACTAGTCTCTACAGCTGTCAACATACTCTTGAGGGTGCTCATCACCCTTTCGACCTGACCATTTGCACGACTGCCTCCCGTAGCTATCAAGTGCAGCTCTATGTTGTTAGAAGTACAAAAATAAGAAAATTCTTTGCTAGCAAAACAACGACCTTGATCAGCTATTATGCGTTTTGGCGCACCAAACAATGCTATACAGAACTTAATAGCACAAATACTACTGCTAGTGTCGATGTTTAACGAATGACGGAGCAATACAAATTTGGTAAAAGCATCTATGATGACAAACACGTATTCTTTGATGTCATTCTTTCCAGACAGTTTACCAGAAGCGTCAATATGAATTGTATGCCATGGGATATTAAACTTGGGAATTGGGTGAAGTTCTGCTTGGACTTTACCCGAGTGGGGCTTCGCTATTTTGCAAGTGATACAATTGTCTACAAATTTCCTAACATATTTCGACATGCCTTCAAACCAATAGTGTTCATAAATCTTTTCGAGAGTTTTCTCCCATCCCAAATGCATAACAGACTCATGGACGTTATTGATTACTGACCACCTAAGAGATCTCGGTACAATCAGCAGACAACGAGTGCGACCGTTCCGCTGAATCTTACGGTACAGAATATTTTTACGAATTTCGTAAGCTTTGCGAGTTTCCTCAGGAAAAACTTCATTACGGAGATCAGACACAATCTTACTAATCTCTTCATCCTTTTCCTGTTCAACTTGCAACCAGTTATTAGAAAGCTCAGCTAAGTCGACACGCCTTTGTTCTACTCGTGTGAAAGCTCCTTTAGGTGTTGGAAGAGGATTTCTAGAAAGAAAGTCCACGTGGCTCATCCTACTGCCTTCACGATAAATAATGTCAAACTCAAATGATTGCATGTAGGCCCACCAACGGTGAACTCGGGGAGACAAGTCAGTTTTATTTTTAGAGGCTTTAACTGAACTGCAGTCTGTCACAACGGTAAACTTACGACCTAATAAATAGTGTCGAAAATGCTTTATTGCATTAAATACTGCTAACGTTTCTAACTCGAATGAATGATACTTCGATTCAGCTGGAGACGTACGACGACTATAATAAGCAACTACATGTTGCTTCCCATTAATCTTTTGAATAAAAATGGCACCATATCCTTCGGCACTGGCATCGGTATGCAACTCGATTGGGTGCGCAGGATCGAAAATCGTTAGAACAGGCTCACTGGTCAAGTAAGAAATTATTTTCTGGCGAATGGCCTCATGACTGGGTTCCCAACTAATGGACCTATTCTTGCCACTCGTTAAACGAAACAAAGGAGCCATTATTTTTGAGAATTGTGGCACAAATTGTCGGAAATAAGTGGCTAACCCTATGAACTGTCTCAGCTGAGTGATGGTTTTAGGTGGGGGAAGTCTAGACAAAGCTGCAATTTTATTAGGGTTAGGTCTGATTTGGCCATCCTCAACCACAAAGCCTAAATATTCAACCCGTCGTTTAAGAAATGAACACTTAGCAAAGTTCAGGGAAAAACCAGCTTTTGTTAATTTATCGAGTACATTGCGGAGACGAACTAAACTCTCCTGCACACCTGATCCTATTATAAGAATGTCATCGACGTACGTAACAGCATAGCTATAAACAAGGTCACCTAAGGCATTCATGACTGCACGCTGATAAACTGAACTCGCATTTTTTAAACCAAACGGCATGGTCAAATATTCCCACTGACCATCGGGTGTAACGAATGCGGTGCGCTCTAACGATTCAGGATGCACTGGGATCTGATGGTAGCCTGATAACATATCAAGGCACGTAAACCACTTAGAACCACCTAACCTAGAAACAAGATTCTCTATCAACGGCAAAGGGAACCTATCCGATACAGTGTTGTCATTCAGCTCCCTGTAGTCGACACACATGCGATCTGAACCATCCTTCTTCTTGACAAGCAACACTGGGCTAGAAAAGGGTGAACAACTCGGCCTAATAATACCTGCTTCCTCTAACTCATGAACTTTAGCAGTAACAACATCGCGTTCGCTAGCACTAAGCCTGTAAGGACGACGATTAACTGTACGACTCGGATCTACAAGCCTGATTTGCAACTGTCCTGTTGTTACCCTGGATCTAGAAACACCACTAGAAAACGAAGAAGAATATTCTGACAAAAGATTAATTAATTGAGAACGAAATTCTAACGGAATGTCGGTATTAACCTTGTCAAAATCAATTTGACAATTAGAATCATTTCCGAGTTTATTTGAAACGTCACATAACCTGACAATCTTATCACGGCACAAAACAATACTATCAGACGTCATACTAACGTTAAATCCCTGATCTAAAATCTCACGACCAATTAAAATATCATTTTTAAGGCAACTATTTGGAACAACATGAAATAATATCTCTAATCGTAAATCGTTAATCATAACCTCAGATAAAATTTGTAGGGTACTTTGCACACTACCATGACCGATACCTGTCAAATTTATAATGTTATTTACACGCTTGCCACTAAGCTTTGACGCAACACAATCTTTGATAAGAGAGCATTCGGCACCAGAATCATAATAAAATGGATATGACTCACCAGTGTTCATCAGCGTACCGCTGGGATTGCTAACATAGCAAACTTCAACGCGCCTCTCGTTGCTCGCCGCTGCTGTAGGCGCTGCACCGGAACTGCTTGAGCCTCCTGCCGCGCCGACGCCTCCGCTGTTGCTTCGTGGACATTTCGTAGCAAAATGTCCGGCGTTGCCGCATCGAAAACAGACGATGTCCAAACGCTGCTTTGGTCCTGCAGAACTTGACGCTGAAGTGGCAGCATTGGTTGCCTTGCTTTTCACTTCACTTCTGGAACGGCAATCAGGTGCACGGTGACCTATTTTACCGCAGTTGTGACATTTCAGCGTTGTCGACTGAAACTTTGATCGCTGGAAGTCTGGAGTACCATCGGTTGAGTTTCCCATCGAAGCTTTTCTTTTCAAAAACGAAAATGCTTGAAGTTCACACTGCAGCTTGTTTCTGTTACTTACTTCGGTAGTGAACGCCAATCTTTGTATACGCCCATCAAATTGCGCCATATGAGCAAGCACAGTAGATATAGCTATCTGCTCAGCGCTCAGGTTTTGCCAGCGTGATGTGAGGGTAGACAATAACCGGGCGGCGTACGAAGCATAGCATTCACCTTCCTTAGGCTTGCTGCTCATCATCTTGACAAGAGTAGCAGCTGGTGTATCCACTGAATCGTAACGGGACAAAAACAAGCTTTTGAAGTCACACCATGTCATGCCCGCAAACGATACTTGCGCCAGCCAACGTGAAGCACTGCCTTTCAGAGCCTTGCTTAAGGTGATGATCAGGGCACTTCCTTGAAGCGGTACTTCCGATAGGCACAGATCCGCTGTAGTACACCAGGCACGTGCGTCTACATCCGGCTTATCCGGGTCAAATTCAGGCAAAGAAATATGCTTGGTACCTGCCGGGCCCTTGATGGCTTCTATCAGGGACATCATGTTCTGATTTTGAGCAGCCAGCAGCGTGCGAAGTAAATTCTCGTCGCACCGTGACGTCAGGGCTCCATTCTGCAATATTTCTTCGGTTTCTTCAGCTCGAGTGTATCCCACTTCTGATGTCGCATCATGGGTGGCCGAGATGCGAAACACAGGGTCTTCATCATGATCCGACGTAGTTCTTGCTAGATGTGGGCTCTGACTTGGGTACTCGAACGAAAGATGGTTTAATGACAATAACTTTATTTTACTAACGGTTTTTACAAATTCAAACAAACACGTGCGTTGGTACTGAGCGTATGCCAAGACTGTCTGGAGAAGAGTGTCGCCCTACTCGGTCTTCGCTCCAGCCTTCGCTACATCCCTTCTACCGACGATCGTGTCCAAGCGGTAGGGCGCCGCTTGCGTTTCCGGTGACGATATTATTGATTCACAAAATTATTTGCTAGATGGCGCTGTCCGTCGCACCATAGCGCCACTAATCCACGACAAATATATAAATAATAACAAAGCGCCTGCATGAAATGTAACTGCAACTTTTTAGCTGAAGTATTTTTGGTCGTCAAATTATCAGGCGTAAAAAATTACAAAAATAAAATAAAAAATATTTTGTAAAGAAAGTAATAATATCTTCGTCACTTATTGTTGATTTTTGGAGGTACTAAATTGCGTACTTAATATTAGTTTTATCAGAATGATGAAATTCGTTATAGTTTTGGCGTACAAGCATGGTCCCGCCATTATAACGCGTTTTAATGGCAAGGCCAACAATATCGTGAAATTCCGTTTACACCGTGTGAGGTACAAAAATTTCAGGAAGGGCACAAAATAGTACTAAAAAGTACTAAATATACGTGGTAGAATTATTCAAATACAAGAGTTGGTCCCGCCATTATGGCGTTTATGAAATAAAACCACTAATATAGATGTAAACATAATGGCGAATAGGAGGTGTGCCAGTTTGAACACCTCTGCAGTACCTCTACAGAGCGTACTGGCGTGATGTTATGACGAAATGGTGTGAACAATAAACAAACATGAGATTGCAGTAATCACTAAAGATTTGCTATTGTTTATTTAAGTATTCCATTATCTATCTCCTCCGAAGTTCTTAAACAGATCCTTACCAAATTTAAATGGAATCAGCTGATAGATTTTTTTCTTTTCGTTTTTTACTGCCTACACCTCATTTCAGCATCCTGCCACTGAACCCGTTCTGAATACAGTTAGCGTGGTAATCGCTTGACACTTTTACACTCGAGTTTCGTGGCGATCGAATATTCTACATTCCAAGGAGTTAACGCAAACTATGTTTACCCAGGAGAAACTGTCTAGATAGGTTACACTGAGTTAAATTAAAGCCGACTCGGTGATTCAGTCGACTATGAAATGGGTGATTCTTTGGAACCGAGAGAACGTCTCGTTCATCTGGCCTAGTTTTCGTACCTATCTATATTGTGTCGTAAACCACTGGGCGCAAATGAGTGCCTTGGGTACAGTTGTAGTAGGGGCGCCCAAGTGGGGATTTTGCGCGTTACTCTAGCGTGTCAGAAAATCATGGGGAGAAACTTTGCCCCCTTGATGTACCCCTACCACATATGAACCCTTAATATAGTGGGGTTCGTTGAGGCTAGCCAGTCAGAATTGTAAAAAAAAAACAATCATCAGAAAAACTCCAGATTAAGACAAGGTAAGTACATGCAGAAAAGTGTATATTTCAATAATCTGACAATTTGAGCGTAGCAGCAAATGGGCGAGGCAAAGAGTTAAAAAAAAAAATCACCTCCACAAATTTCTCTCTCCACCCACCACAAATTTTATCAGGATTACGAAAAATATATAATCTGACGGTTTTCATGGCGCAATGTTGCTAGAACCATTAATAAAGTGTAACGTTATATAGTAATTTTCAACGTTCCTAACAAAATTATCTTAGCAAACTGTGGTAAAAAAATTGCACTAATCAACAAAATATTAACAGGAACTTTACAACCTAATAAAATAAATAAAATCAAATAACAAAACACTTTGTAGGTGATAATATTTATAAAATAAACTAAACCTAATCTATAGCTATAATTGGGCACGCCACAATTATGGCGGTAAGTCCCCTCTTCGAGGCGTGGTTGGAAAGACCTCACGGCGTCCTCACCTTCCGCATGACGCAGGTTCTCACCGGACACGGTAAATTCAGGAAGTTCCTGCACTGGATTCGTGCGGAAACGACACCCGGGTGTCGCCACTATGTAGACCGCCCGGAGGATACGGTAGAGCACACGGTGGAGGTGTGCCTCGCTTGGGCAGAGCAACGCCGTGTCCTCGTGGGGGCGATTGGCGGCGGCGATCTCTCGCACCGGGCCTTGGTTCAGGCCATGGTCCGGAGCGAGGAGGAGTGGCAGGCGGTCGCCTCCTTCTGCGAAGCAGTAATGCTAGCAAAGGAGGCGGCCGATCGCGTGAGGCAACGGTCCTTACGCTCCAACCACCGCTGGGATTCCGATCCCGATTTCCGGCCACCGTAGGCGCGGGCTTGCGGACGGCGAGCAATGGGTGGCTCGCCGTCCAACCGTCCGGTAACCGTCCGAACCGAGTCCAAGTCGTCGACAGTCAGCAAATCGTAGGGGCCCAGCAGGGTCGAAGCCTACTGGGGCCACGGGTAGTGTGAAAGCGAAACCCGGGGCTCTAAGACGAAGGCAACGAAGGGACAGGAGTGGGTTTTTAGTCAGTAAAAGTGTGACACTATCTCTCGTTCCGCCCACGAGCGGGATTTGTCATAAGATGATTTTCCCAAACAATAAAAAATAAACCTATAGCTATAATTATACACATCATTAACGTTGATTGAAAAATCGAATAGTCATTGCAATACGTTTCCAACTCGCTAACTCGCTTCCGTTGTGGCGGTAGTCTCACATTTACAAAAAAAATAAAATGATTAAGTTCAAAGACCCGTCATTGACGATCAGACATCTTAGCTGAGTACAAGTCCCAACGCTCTATAAGTATCATTCCTTTATACTTGCGTATGTCATTTTGTAGAAAGATTTTTTACTTTTTAAGGCCCATTTCTGTACAAAAAATTAAATAGAATTTTAAGTATCTGCAAATCAATTAACATTTTTGATCCATGGAAAGAGGCACAAGATGTTATAGGCATCTTCTGCGACCTTTCTGAGGCGTTTGAATATGTGATTCATGAAACATTACTCCTGAAACTTGAGCATTACGGACTAAGCAAAACAGCGTTAATCTTATAAAAATCTTATTTGAACGATAGACAGCAACTAGTTCAGATAAACGGGGTAAATTCATCGGGATGAACTTTTTTTTTCTCTATAGGTTCGTGCTTGACTGCCATCTCACCTGATGGAAAGCGAGGATGCGGTCGACGATGGAACGCGCTTACCTAGAAGTAACCTATTCACTCTTGACTTAAAAGTTTCCGGGTTGTAGCTATCAGGAAACACAGATTCCGACAAGGAATCCACTCCTTAGCTGTACGCACAATGAATGTGAAAATAGGGTACCCCAAGGTTTAATCAAGTAATATATAGTGAAAATTCAGCATCAAATGTTGCGTACATAAGAAAATATAATAATAAAAAACCAAACATGTAGATAACGGCTGGTTACCCGACCAAATTCGAATGATCACAAAATAGCGACGGATTAATACATACTCATAACCTTCATCATTGAACGGGTTAAGCCCAAGTTATTGTCCGTACAGTCGCGGTCTAATTTTAATAATAATAGGTATAATAAGTGTCTGTAAAATCAAAATAACATTTTTTATACTTACTATATCATTTAAATTTCAATACCAATAACAAAAAAGCAATTATAAGGGTGGAGTGAAAGCCCAGACTTACGGATTAAAACCATGCCTATGTCCTCCAGCTGGCCTTCACGTTCTAGGACCACAGGTTTCCTTTCTAAAACATTCCCCGTCGCCCTACTGGATTTGCTGTACAAATTCTGAGACTTTCACTGGGATATATAACTTAAAGTTACTTTTTTATTTTCTCTAATATAATGGTTTAATTATTCACTTAATAAGACTTCGTTAAGCTTAGTATCAGTTTATCTAGTCCGTAATGTTCTAATTTCAAAAGTAAGGTTTCGTAATTAATGCAATCAGATGCCTTTTGGAGGTCACAAAAGATTCCTATCTATCCCAGACCCCATCTTGAGCTTCTTTCCACGCTGAAAATGTGCTTTTTAGGAAGTTAACACCAGCTTCAGTCGTATAATGTCCTCTGGTGAAATCATACTGCTGATCGTGTAAGATTTTATGGATGTTAAAATGATAGAACATTTGATTGTGCATCACATTTTCAAATGTCTTTATTAATCCGTGATATAATTTTAATAATTGTAGTTATTTTATTTGACTTAATTTTGGTGAATGATAAATTGACATGCTCATATTTTATTTCTCTTTTTAATGTTTTTTTTTTTTTTCATCTGATTGACTTAATATTTTTAATTTATTTTATTTGCTTGGCTTTTTGCCTTAATTTTGTACGCCATTTTTTGGCAAAACGTAGTGCACTTATTTTTCTTTTAATGTACTACCTGTTAACCCACTTATGTTTTACAAAATAAATGATTGATTGATTGATTGACTTTCACAATAATAAATGGCAATATAAAGTTTACAAAATTTGATACTTAGTAAAGTAAATATTTATGTCAAAAATTAAATTTAAAAAAGTCAACTTGCAAAATAAAAATAATCTACAATGTCAAATAGTAAAAAATAATAATAATAAAAAGCACAATTAAAAATAAAAACAAAAGTAAAAACAATAAGACAACAGTTGTAGTGCGTACTGAAGCAGGTCAATCCCAAGTCTTTTCGTCCTCAACATAGTCCTATATAGAGTAAAAGCCTTTTGTCAAAGTTTTCGCTTTACAAATGATTTTAATTTATTAAGGCTTAGTTGTTGAATATGACTAGGAAGTTTATTATAGAAGTGTATACATTGGCATCTAAATGAGCCTCCTATTTTTTTGAGCTTGGTTGCAGGAACCACAAATCTGTGTTTGTTCCTAGTATTAAAATAATGAATGTCACTGTATTTTTTAAACATGTTTATATTTTTATGTGCATACAAAATATTCTCGTAAATATACTGTGAAGGTACAGTAATTATTATTATTATCTTTATATTATCTTTATTCCAAAAAGATAAGTAAATGATAAGATAAGCCCCACAAAACCGTTGCAATGGTTTGACTGTGGGGTCGGTGTGTCTCTAGATATACTTAAATGTGCTTAAAATATTTCTAAATAATATAATTTTCATTTGCGTTTAAATCTATTTGTGTTTGTATGTCTGCCGGCTGACCTAAGTTTTTTTAGATAATTTGTCTATATGTGGGCCCCACTGAAGGCACTGAAGCTTAACACCTAGAGTTATGCCCAAGAACCAGTGTTCTTGGGCAAAGGTAAAGAGTTGAGTCCTGAAGATACTACAGTTAACAAGATATAAGTTAGTATCTTCAGGACTCAACTCTTTATCTTTTATTAGCACACTAGTTTCTACTTGGCTAAAATGAGGCATGCTAAACTTAAGACATTTATTTATTTATTTTTCATTAAGAAGTAGGTTATTTACATCAAACCAGTGTACTATTTTTGAAAGTGCTATATTTATATCGTCAGTAATCGGCTGCGGACGTTTAAGTTTAAACAAAAGTGAAGTATCGTATGCAAACAACACTATATTATGGTTATCCTTTATGAGGTAATGTAAGTAATATATGAGAAACAAAAATGGGCCAAGAATTTAACCCTGGAGGACACCCATTTTTACTACAGATCCGGGAGATCTCTTTTCGTTTACATCAACTCTCTTTATCCTTTCACTCAGATACGATGTAAGAAGATCCAAGGAGGAGTTCCGGATTCCGTAATGGTGTACCACTATCTCACGAGCCCCCCTTGCCAAGTTACGATCAAGGTACTTCCCGTTGACTCAGAATCCTGAAATTTAGCATAAAGCAAGGACTTATAGCACAAGTATCAGTATAAGAACAAATCTGAAAACTGGAAATTTGTTGTTACGTCATTTTTTTTTTTTGCGATTCGGTAAAATCTTCCGAGACTCACTTTCGGAATTGAACTACTCGTATTTACATTAGTAAGTTTGTACGAAACCCTCAGGGTGCGAGTGCGACTCGCACTTACCCAGTTTTTTTTGAAGTGAAAACTTCTTTAGCGGCGTTGAGCACTTTTTCTGTAATGGGTATAAAATCTTAAACTCGCGTCAGGACACGTGACCTGATCGAAAAAGCGTAAGACGGCCACCAGTCAAATTTTCTCATTCGATTTTGAACTTAACCTTCAACATTTTATGGTTTAAAATCATTTAAAGAAATTTTTAAATGTTTCCAATCAACTTTGAACCTAATGTTTTAGGGATAAAGCTGACAAATCTATTAAATAAATTGCCAAACGCCGCGCGCCGGCGCAGCGCCGCGAAACCTAGTCCTCTGGCTATCTTCATCGTCCTTAAGATTGTGATAGAACCGTGGTCTTTGGGGGATTCGCACCGTGCTAACTACGAAGGCAATTTACGTGCTATTTACAAACGTTACGTACCTGTAGGTATGTTAGTGTAGCTAAAATTCCGTATTTCCTTGCAATTTTATTGATTGACGCATAATGACAAGAGATTCTAAAATCAATAAGACAGTGTTGTCTTTGAGTTTGCAGCTTTCTTAGTATCTAGTAGCTATTAAAAGTACTTGTGAAGGCTTTTAAGATGCAAGCACAATCATGATAATAAAATAAAAAAGGAAATCGTTCAATCGCAATAAGTACCTTCCGAGTATTAAATTGCTAAACATTTTCACTAAGGCGTTTGTTGTTTGGTAAAATAAAGTTCAGTTTATTTAAATCTGCTTTAAAAATAATTTGATTACAAGTATTTACAAGTAAGTTAAAAAGCACGAGTGTTATTTGTATAGGAAACCGATAAATTCTCAGCTAATTATGTAGTAAGATCGAATGTGACGTTCCTGCTTACGTGCTTACTAAGCGCCTGTGAAAAGATGTATCGCACACATTTTTATGTGCGACAGATTACTTCCACACTTTTAATTACAAATTCTTTAGGCAGGATTCAATAATAACATAACATCCTGTAATCCCCGAAGGCTCAGGCAGAGGTGCACCGAATAGTACACCCACATTTCGCAAGTTATGTTTTAAGTCTTTTTATTCATTTATTTACTTCATTTATTTTTGTAATCACTGGGATTACAAAAATAAATTGGACATTTTTACTTGAATCTGCAAGAAGTTAAGACTTTAGTTTTTAAATGAATGAATTAAACTTGCGGTATCACAACAATCCGCAGTCTAAACTTATGTGTGTAATATCGAAATTGTCATGTTTGTGTACGATAGCGCAATAAATGAATATTGTATTCTACCACATAAATGATAGTACTTTTATACTGATAAAGCAATTGGTGCAAAATTATTCCCTAACCATTCCAAAATATCAAACATGCTCAACGTTAATAATCAAGTTTTCACTTCTGCCGGCACTTCCGGAGTGCAACCCGTCTTTTTGTATTTTCGCAAGGTTACAGTTCACAAAGTGACTTATAATTAGACATAAGTAAGTGTAATGTGCTATAGGTACTGGTACTGTCTCCCAAACTAAGCTTCAAAAGTCTTACATTAGGCATTAGTGAAATATTTGTTTATAACGCAACCCCACAGTGGATTTTTTTAAGTAAGAAAGTAAGAAATAATTTATATCCAGCTATTAATTTTGATCCAGCCGTCTAACGCGAGCCTCCTAAGGTGTTGGTCGAGGCTCTTGGCTATTAAGCCATTGCCTGACACGCCTATCGGTACTATGATCTCAGCGTCCATATCCTGCACGTCGACAACCTCGCGAGCCAAGTCAATATTCTTAATTTGTTTATTTTTCTCGGCTTTCACAAGGTTCTCGTCATGTGGAACGGAAATAGTTATTATTATTTTTGAAAAAACGTGATTCTTAGCTCTTTGGCTAGTTTTTTTAGCTATATTAACGGGCCAAGTCAAGTCAATGTAGCGTGTGTGTGAAAATGTGAAAATCTTTCACGATCTGCAGTATGGTTTCACCTAAGGGACGTTGTACGACTAACGCTGGAGTCACTTTATTAAAATATATTAAAGAAGCCCAAGATGCGATAGAAATTTTTTGTGACCTCTCAAAGGCTTTTGATTGTGATAATCACGAAACCTTGCTTTTAAAACTAGAACATTATGGGCTAGGTAAACTTGCACTCAGGTTGGTGAAATCTCATTTAATTGACAGGCAACAGCAAGTTCAGATAAACGGTGTCAATTCTCCGTGTTTGTAAGTCAAAATGGATGTACCACAAGGCTCAATATTGGGTCTTTTTCTCTTTTTAGTATTTATAAATGATCTACCGCATCTATTAAAAAAACAACCACATATTGTACTGTTTGCTGACGATACGTCGTTAATTTTTAAGATCAATTAGACGTTCCACAAACTTTGATGACGTAATTGTTATAGTTTACTGTTAATAATTTTGTATTAAATGGAAAAAAAAACAAAGTGCATAAGATTTGCGTTACCGAATGTTAAAAGTAATTACTCCGACATAGTATTGAACAAGGAGAAACTCGAATTCGTCGAGGATACGGTTTTCCTAGGGATCACACTTGACTCGAGGCTACAATGGGGTACTCATTTAAGATCTCTGGCAGGTCGGCTTAGTTCGGCAGTATATGCTGTCAGAATAATCCGTCAATTTACTGATGTAGATACTGCGCTACTAGTTTATTTTAGTTACTTTCATAGTATCATGTCATACGGTATCTTACTATGGGGACGGGCTGCGAACATCAACTCAATTTTTATTCTACAGAAAAGAGCCATCAGAGGTATTTCCAATCTTCGCCGGCGCGATTCTCTAAGGGAACTTTATAGATATTAATATCATGGCGGTGCCTATAATATATCTATGAGAACAGCACTTGAGCTTCTGCAATTAGATGAGTCCTAAAACATGCATTAAACGCACACTATGTAGACAAGCGTATTATAAACTGGAAGATTATATCCTTGATGAAAACGCTTGGTTAAATGCCAGTCCTGCTCCACAGCTACAGCCTCTTTTACCTTCAAATTAGTTTTTTTTATATATTTATAAATATTGGAAGAGATACTATTCTCATTTTTTGTATTGTTATTTCGAAATGTTTTTTTCTTTTTAATTTATTTGTTTATTTCAATAGAGCTTATGATAATTTGTTACCTGTTGAAGAAGAATGATCTATATATTCAAGAACTTACGAAGTGTGGCACCTTTCAAACTTCTAATCCAAACTTACCGAGCTTTGTGCGAGTGCCTAGTTTTTTTTTTTTTTTTTTTTTTATTGGGTGGGAAAATCATCCTAATGACATCCCCGCTCTTGGGCGGAGCGGGAGATAGTGTCAGACTCTTACTGACTAAAAACCCACTCCTGTTCCTTCGTTGCCTTCGTCCCAGGGCCCCGGGTTCCGCTTTCACACTACCCGTGACCCCAGTAGGCTTCGACCCTGCTGGGCCCCTACGATTTGCTGACATCTCCTTGAGGCGCGCGTGGAACAAAACGCGCCGTCGACGACTTGGGCTCGGTCCGGACGGTTACCGGACGGTCAGACGGCGAGCCACCCATTGCTCGCCGTCTACAAGCCCGCGCCTACGGTGGCCGGAAATCGGGATCGGAATCCCGGCGGCGGTTGGAGCGTAAGGACCGTTGCTTCACGCGATCGGCCGCCTCCTTAGCTAGCATTACTGCTTCGCAGAAGGAGGCGACCGCCTGCCACTCCTCCTCGCTCCGGAGCATGGCCTGAACCAAGGCCCGGCGCGAGAGATCACCGCCGCCGATTGCCCTCACGAGGTCACGGCGTTGCTCTGCCCAAGCGGGGCACACCTCCACCGTGTGCTCCACCGTGTCCTCCGGGTGGGCCACACAGTGGCGACACCCGGGCGTCGTTTCCGCACGAATCCGGTGCAGGAACCTCCCGAACTTACCGTGTCCGGTGAGGACCTGCGTCATGCGGAATGTGAGGACGCCGTGAGGTCTTTCCAACCACGCCTCAAAGAGGGGACTTACCGCCATAATTGTGGCGTGCCCAGCACGGGGTCGCGACAGTCGCTGTCGCCATTTCTCCATGAGAACTCGCCGGAACTCTGTCCGCCATGCCGCGACTTGTTGCGGCAGCGGAGTTTCGCCCCGGCGTTGCATCTCCATGCGTCGTTCGTGCATGAGTGCAAGGACTGTTGCCTCCAGTTCCCATGGTCGCTGGCAAGCAAGAAGGCACGCCGCTTCGCAGGAAATCGTCCGGTATCGTCGCACCATCCGTATGGCCATGACCCTCTGGCACGCGTTCAGCCGGGCCGCCGGCTGCTTCCGCAGCCCCGGCGCCCACACCGGCGCGCCATAAAGGGCCATGGACAGAACGATCCCCGCGTAGAGCCTCCGGCAGGAGGCGTCTGGACCCCCAAGGTTGGGCAGGAGCCGCCCGAGGGCAGCCCCAGTCCGATTTAGTTTGGGAGCCAGACGTCGGAAGTGCTCGTCGAAATCCCATCGGCTGTCGAGAACGAGTCCCAGGTACTTCATCGTTGACCCGACGCCGATGTGGACTCCTCCCACCGTTAGCCGGGAACCCGGTGGTGGCGCGTTCCGAGGGCCGTGAAAGCACATGGCCTCGGACTTGTGCAATGCCACCTCGAGTCCCAGCTCCTGGACCCTGCCAACGCCTGTCGCGACCCCGCGTGTCGCTAGTTCGACCGCCGCCTGGTACGACTCTCCCTGCGCCAGGACCAGCGTGTCGTCTGCGTAGTAGACCACGCTGACCCCGTCAGGGAGGTCGCCGCGCAGCACGTAGTCGTATCCGATGTTCCACAAGGGCGGCCCTAGTACCGATCCCTGCGGAACACCGCACGACATCTCTCGACGTTCCCACACCCCCTGGTGACCAGGGTTGGTTATGTACCTGTCAGACAGGTACGCCTTCACCACACGACAGAGGTAGTCGGGCATCCGGTGATACCGGAGTGCCCTCCCAATGCTACTCCAAGGCAGGGAGTTGAAGGCGTTGGCGATGTCCAAAGACACCGCCACGACACACCTGCCCTGGGCCACTGCATCCCCCGTGGTGAGAGCTCGCACGCACATGATGGCGTCAACCGTGGAGCGCCTCCTGCGAAAGCCGAACTGGCCGTCCGCCAGATCCGGCCCCACCCGTGTTAGGTGTGCGACGAGGCGGTCTGCAATTACTCTTTCAAAGAGCTTGCCCACCTCGTCGAGCAGCACAATGGGCCGGTACGCGGACGGAGAGTCCGCGGGGCGCCCCGGCTTCGCGATGAGGACCAGTTTCCCCGTCTTCCAGCGAAGTGGAAACTGGCACCTCTCCAAGCATGCGCTGAAGAGCCCTCTTAGTCGAGGCCCGAGAGCCTCCATGGCCAGGACCCATGCCTTCCCAGGCAAGCCGTCGGGTCCTGGGGCGGTATTTTTGGCACTCAGCCTTCGTACCGCCACTCTCATCTCTACCTCGGTCACCTCTGGAGCGTTGTCGTCGTCGTCGCCATCGTGGTCCGCGTCGGACACCGCTGGTGGCGGAGCCATGAGCGGGGGAGAGTGTTCCCCTCGCGTGGGGAACAGAGTGCTCACCACACCCTCCACGAGCTGGGGCCGGAGACTCTGCGTCAGCGGGGGAGGTCCCGTACCAATTTGTACGGGCGTCCCCATGGGTCCCCATTCAGAGTCCCCAGCCACACGTTGCGGGCCTCAAGTTTGGCCCGCCTTATCTCCGCTCGGAGGGTACGTTTTGCCGCTCTGTACCCCTCGTACAGCTCCGCCTCTCTGGCCTCCGCATCCGCTGGACGGATGCGGCGACTGCGGTATCTGGCATACCGGCGTCGCGCGGCATTGCACGCGTTGCGCAGTGCCGCAATTTCCGGCGACCACCAGTATACCTGGCGCTGAGCACGTCCTGGAGGGACTCGGGGCATTGCCGCGTCGCAAATTTGCGACATGGCCTCCCGGAACCACTCTGCCTCGACGTCTATGTCGACAGGCCTGTCCGGTGCTTGCACCCAGGCCTGTACCGTCGCGGCTTCCAGGAGGAGCTCCCGGTCCATCTGCCTCAGCGCCCACCGCGGACCACAAGGGTTCTGTCGGACCGGCGCAATCGAGGTTTGGGCGGAGACGTCGAACCGGATGTACCGGTGGTCTGAAAACGTCTCCACCCCCTCTATAACGCGCTAGTCGACGACACGCGGCGACAGAGCGGGGCTGGCGAACGAGATGTCCACCACTGAGTCACCCCGCATCCGCACACACGTGGGGACAGAACCCCGGTTTAGGACGACCAGGCCTGTCTCCAGAGCCCAGTCCTCCACCATCCGACCCCGCTGGTTCGTGAGCCGGGAACCCCAAGCCAAGTTCTTGGCATTGAAGTCCCCGCAAACGACCACGGGGAGGGAACCAAACCCAGCGACGACGGCTTTCAGCTCCATTAGGGAGATGTGAAGATCGCCGAGAGATCTGCTCGGGGACAGGTAGACGCCTACCACTGCAATGTCCCCGAACCGTGCTGCCACGCAACCCCGTCCCCTCGTGACGGCCTCGAGGGTCGGGGTGCCGGCGGCGGCCGACGAAATTAGGGTCACCGAGCCGTCCAGGTCCCGCACCCAGTCTCCCCTGGGCAGGACATTATACGGCTCGGAGACCACGGCGATATTGATCGACCACTGCGCCATGCTCTGGAGCAACAGATCCTGAGCGGGGGCGCAGTGGTTGATGTTCGCCTGGAGGAGACGTAATGGGGTCGTTATTGACAGTCCATTACAGTCTCCTCCCGAGCCCCCCGTGAGGGCCCTGCCGCGGCGGGTGCGGCGGCGACAGCGGCGGCAGCCAAGGAAGCGGCTGCGGCGGTGAGTACGTCCGGGTGGATGGGCCTCCGTACTTTGCCCTTGGCCTTGGCAGGGGGGTCGCAGGACCTGCCCCCAGCCCGGTGGTCGGCCGGCTTGCCTGCCGCCGCACATGCATAGCAGTGCGGCGTTGCACGACATTCGACGGCCTTGTGACCAGACTGACCGCACTGGTAGCAGCGGTCACTGCGGTCCACCTCCGCGGCGCAGTGAGCCCCCACGTGGTGCCCCACGTGGCAGCGGTAACACCGCAGAGGTCTGGGCTCCAGCAGTTTTACCTGCGCGGAGACCCAGCCCACCAAGAGCCTACGGCCTTCAGCCGTGATGGCTTTGGCCGCCGACACGGGGCACCTGACCGTAACGGCCCGCATGCCCGTGCTGTCAGCACGGATGGTGCCAGCCCGCACTTCGGATCGGCCTGGCATCCTCCCGCCCTGACGACGGCGGCCACCACCTCGTCCACCCTGACAGAGTCATCCAGGCCCATGATGCGCATGTCTATGCACTTTGTGGGCCTGGACACTCGGACCTCCTCAGCGTCCATAGACGCCCTGATCCTTGCGGCCAGGGCGTCCGCGGCAGAGCCGCTGTCCGCACCAGGGACCTCCAATATTCGGGCCCCGGTTGCGGTGCGCCTCATTCGGAAGCCCTCAGTGGCTCCGAACTCGCTAAGGTGGCCCACCACCGCCTGCTTTGCCTTTTCCATGACGGCGTTATACGTCACGCCCTTCTTTTCCGCAGCTGGCTGTAGTGTAATCACTACAGCTGCGGAATTCGGGGCGCGAAGCCTGGCCGCCATGGCCCGCTTCCTGCGCTCCTGTCGCCGCTCGCGCTTTTTCGCCGCTCTAGCCGCCTTGCCCGCCTTCCTGCTGGCGCCGACAACCGTCCATTCGGCGCCAGCCGAGGGTTCTTCGGGCAGGGGAGGCGGCAGGCGCGGCCTAGTCGCCGCCGCCGCGGAAGGTCCTGCTGGTTTAGCGGCAGGCGCCGCTCTGCCTTTCGGGGGAGGAGCAGGTTTCCCCTGCCGCTGCTGCTGCTTGACCGCCGGGACCGGCCTCGCCGGCTCCGACACCTGGGCTCCACGCCCAGTCTGCCCGGACGGGCCAGCTTTGGGTGCAGCAGCCGCGGCGGCGGCAGCGTAGGAAACCGCCCTTTTCTGGCCGGAGGCCGCAAGCGGGGGGCGCAGGACAATGCCCTCCAGGACTGCGAATTGCCGCTGGACTCGCTCCTGGAACTGCTGCTGCTGCTCCTGCTGCTGTTGCCGGAAGGCAGCCAGCTCTTGCCGCAGCAGAGTCAGCACCTCGCTCTCCATCTGGGGCGAGGGCTGGGGCCGACTTTGCCCCTCCCTGCGTCCTCCTTTTGGCGCCACCTCAGGGCCAGCGCCCCGGACACTAGCCAGTTCTGCCTCGAGCCGTTCGATCCTCTTGTTGAGGGATTTTCGGAACGGCTCCAGGACGATCCCCAGTGCCTCGGTGATTGAGGTCATGGCCTGGGTGATGGATCGCCTCTTGGCGACCCTCTCCCTCTTCTTGGCCACACCTGATATGGCAGCTGCCACGACCGCGGTGAACTGGTTCAGCGCCTCCTCCATGCCTTCTGGCTCGCTGCCAGAAGGCTCCGGCTCTGAGGGGCTGACCTGTGCACCGCTTGCCCCGGGGTGGCGCCCCTCCCTGGTGATCTTAAGGGACCGCTGGGTCGCCTCCTCGGCGGTGGGCTTCCTCCCTTTCCCCGTCATTCGGCCCGCACCTCGTCCAGCAGTGGATATTTTGCGGGCCGAAGCTCCGCGCCCATCGTCAGAGGACGTCCTCCGGCCATCCCCGGATATGGGGCGTTTGAGGAAAAAGGTCCTCTTCTTCCTGGAGGTGGCCTCATCCACCTCCATTCTCTCCGAGTTGAGCGAAGACGCGGCATCTGAGTCCGACGCCGTGTCTCCGCTCACCTCCCTGAGGCCGAAACGCCTGCCGGCCTCTGCAGGACCCACCGGCGCAGCGGACGTGCTGGGAACAGGTCCCAGGGACTCCACGCTACCAGTGGGTGAGCCACCCTGGCTCTTTGCGTCCACGAAGGACGGTAACAGGTCCTTTTGGGACCTGACGCGCTCTTTGCCCCCCCCAGAATACGAGGGGCAGCCCGAGCTCTGCTCGGGGAGGGATTCTCCACCTGCGGTGCAGGCGGTACCCTCCTGGGGTAATATCTTTTTCGGAGTCGCGTCCATGGTGAAGTGCTGAACACAGCTTTGCCTTTTTTGTGGGGTGGGGTCCCCAATAACCACGTTCGCCATCGTGGTCACATCTGATAAGCAGACGCGTACCCGAGGCGAACCCACTCTCTCAAAACCACTGTCCAAAAACACCAACAGCTGTTGGTGCCGATGCTTCTGGACAGTGCACCCTCCGTGGCGGTCCATCTGGACTCCGCCTGTGTGTTCCTCTTGGTCTGGTCTCTCGCTTGAGGCCTTCCGGCATGAGTAGCTCTACCGGCATAGCCCTCAAGGTCATAAAGACACGCAAGCCCCACCACGACGACAACGTGGGAACACGGTCGGTGGGGGTGCGAGTGCCTAGTCAGGTATTGCATCTGCGCATGGGGAGATACATTTAAAAATCATCTGATTATTGTAGAAAGGGCACAACGAGCAGTACTAAAGGTCATTATGCGCTTGCCCTTTAGACACCCAACTGTGAATGTCTATGAAAGGGCAAACGTGCTATCAGTTAGAAAACTCTTTGTGCTTGAGATGATGATAAGATACCACAGAAACATCGTACCTTCTCTGCCTATTACAACCAAGCGAATCAACCGCTGCCCTATACCGCGTGCTAGGACCGCCTTTGCAAGACGACATATTGATGTGCTAGCTCCGAAAATCTACAATTTATTCCTAAAAACAAATAATGACTGTAAAACATATACTATCCACAAATTTAAAACCAAATTAACTCTCTGGCTAAAACAGTACAATTATGATGAAATTGAAAACTTAATTTCAGGCAAATAAATATTATTATTAGTATTATTGTTTATAACTTCACTTAAACACAATTCAAAACGCACACACACACACACACACACACACACACACACACACACACACTACACAAAATGCTTAATTTTAAATCTAGACTTAAGTATTTATTTTGTTATTTAACCTTAATTTTAAAAGTACTCCTGACATAATGTATTTACGAAAGCTGGCGAAGACACTGGTCCCTATGATACAGTTTACACTAGTTTATGGACCAGGGGATTCATTTCTATGTTGACATTTCGTTTATTGCTTTAACAAAACATATAAATTATATTTTTAAATATTCCACTATAAAATTAAAAACATTTAAAAATATAAAAAATAGTAGCCCACCGGTATCGGGAACAGAGTCCAAGCTACCGGCGGTCAGGGCTCCAGAGAGAGGAACCTCCTAACTATACGAGCCGTGTCCAGGAGTACCACTTTCTGAATCAAGCCCTTGATCCAGCCGCCTAACGTGAGCCTCCTGAGATGTTGGTCGAGGCTCTTGGCTATTAAGCCATTGGCTGACACGACTATCGGTACAATGATCGCTGAGTCCACATCCCACATGTCGACAACCTCGCGAGCCAAGTCAATATACTTGATTTGTTTATCTTTCTCGGCTTTCACAAGGATATCGCCATTATCGAGAACTGGGTCGGGCACATACCTGTAGTACGGCACCTCCGATTCCACAAGAGAGTACTTCAGAGCAAGTTGCTGATGGATAATCCTGGCTACAAGGTTGTGTCTATGCAAGTATTCCCCGTTAGCTAAACGAGAACAACCAGAGATAATGTGGCGGATTGATTCACCCGGTCGATGACATGCCCGACAGATGTCAACCGTACCGTCCTTCACGATAAATCTCCGGTAGTTATTCGTCAAACTTCGTCCATAATTGCACAGGCAAAACCTTCAGTTTCCCCAAAGAGGTCACCGAAACGCAGCCAGGCTACGGACGCTAGTTTGTCTACATCGGGTCCATGCAGGGCCCTGAAAAAGCGTCCGTGAAGTTCCTTACTCTGCCATACTTCCTTGCGATCGTTAGTGTCAAGTACTACAGGTTTGCGCCAGTTCTCGTTAGCCAAGGAAAGCGGGGTGAGTCCCTTGTCCACTGCTACTACATCACGATGCATACTCACGTCGGCGGCTAGGAAATATTCCCTGAGACTGCATACTTCGCGATTGTACAGGGTCTTAGCATTTAAAAAGCCTCGACCCCCACACTTCCGCGGGATATACAGTCTCATCACCGACGACCGTGGGTGATGCATTCGGTTTGCAGTAAGCAGTGTACGAACCCGCCTATCCAGGGCGTCCAGTTCTGTTTGTGTCCATTTGAGTACGCCGAAAGAGTACATCAATACCGGCATGACCCAACCGTTGAAGGCACCTTGTTTCCGCCTGAAAGAAGGCTATTATTATTATTATTATTATTTGTTGTATTTGGAAACAATAGCATAATATAATGTAGAAGCACTTTTTTTAAGTTTTGTGAATATTTTTATCAGGTTACAACTTGTTTGACATTACGAGCATGGCAGTTGAGAGTTTGTCATGCTCACTTAAATGTCTCGCTGATGGTGGTACGTGTTATTGGGTCATTCAGCTCCCTTCAAAATGGTTGAGCTGAGTGGGGTTGATGCACGCATCATGCTCGTGAACGGGTGCCGTCAGTTGAGACTGGTCATCTCTTAGCTGTCAGTGGCTTAATTTTATTTTCTATTTTTTTTTTAATTTCTTTTAGTTTTTTTTTTGTAGGCTGGGGCCGACTTTGCCCCTCCCTGCGTCCTCCTTTTGGCGCCACCTCAGGGCCAGCGCCCCGGACACTAGCCAGTTCTGCCTCGAGCCGTTCGATCCTCTTGTTGAGGGATTTTCGGAACGGCTCCAGGACGATCCCCAGTGCCTCGGTGATTGAGGTCATGGCCTGGGTGATGGATCGCCTCTTGGCGACCCTCTCCCTCTTCTTGGCCACACCTGATATGGCAGCTGCCACGACCGCGGTGAACTGGTTCAGCGCCTCCTCCATGCCTTCTGGCTCGCTGCCAGAAGGCTCCGGCTCTGAGGGGCTGACCTGTGCACCGCTTGCCCCGGGGTGGCGCCCCTCCCTGGTGATCTTAAGGGACCGCTGGGTCGCCTCCTCGGCGGTGGGCTTCCTCCCTTTCCCCGTCATTCGGCCCGCACCTCGTCCAGCAGTGGATATTTTGCGGGCCGAAGCTCCGCGCCCATCGTCAGAGGACGTCCTCCGGCCATCCCCGGATATGGGGCGTTTGAGGAAAAAGGTCCTCTTCTTCCTGGAGGTGGCCTCATCCACCTCCATTCTCTCCGAGTTGAGCGAAGACGCGGCATCTGAGTCCGACGCCGTGTCTCCGCTCACCTCCCTGAGGCCGAAACGCCTGCCGGCCTCTGCAGGACCCACCGGCGCAGCGGACGTGCTGGGAACAGGTCCCAGGGACTCCACGCTACCAGTGGGTGAGCCACCCTGGCTCTTTGCGTCCACGAAGGACGGTAACAGGTCCTTTTGGGACCTGACGCGCTCTTTGCCCCCCCCAGAATACGAGGGGCAGCCCGAGCTCTGCTCGGGGAGGGATTCTCCACCTGCGGTGCAGGCGGTACCCTCCTGGGGTAATATCTTTTTCGGAGTCGCGTCCATGGTGAAGTGCTGAACACAGCTTTGCCTTTTTTGTGGGGTGGGGTCCCCAATAACCACGTTCGCCATCGTGGTCACATCTGATAAGCAGACGCGTACCCGAGGCGAACCCACTCTCTCAAAACCACTGTCCAAAAACACCAACAGCTGTTGGTGCCGATGCTTCTGGACAGTGCACCCTCCGTGGCGGTCCATCTGGACTCCGCCTGTGTGTTCCTCTTGGTCTGGTCTCTCGCTTGAGGCCTTCCGGCATGAGTAGCTCTACCGGCATAGCCCTCAAGGTCATAAAGACACGCAAGCCCCACCACGACGACAACGTGGGAACACGGTCGGTGGGGGTGCGAGTGCCTAGTCAGGTATTGCATCTGCGCATGGGGAGATACATTTAAAAATCATCTGATTATTGTAGAAAGGGCACAACGAGCAGTACTAAAGGTCATTATGCGCTTGCCCTTTAGACACCCAACTGTGAATGTCTATGAAAGGGCAAACGTGCTATCAGTTAGAAAACTCTTTGTGCTTGAGATGATGATAAGATACCACAGAAACATCGTACCTTCTCTGCCTATTACAACCAAGCGAATCAACCGCTGCCCTATACCGCGTGCTAGGACCGCCTTTGCAAGACGACATATTGATGTGCTAGCTCCGAAAATCTACAATTTATTCCTAAAAACAAATAATGACTGTAAAACATATACTATCCACAAATTTAAAACCAAATTAACTCTCTGGCTAAAACAGTACAATTATGATGAAATTGAAAACTTAATTTCAGGCAAATAAATATTATTATTAGTATTATTGTTTATAACTTCACTTAAACACAATTCAAAACGCACACACACACACACACACACACACACACACACACACACACACTACACAAAATGCTTAATTTTAAATCTAGACTTAAGTATTTATTTTGTTATTTAACCTTAATTTTAAAAGTACTCCTGACATAATGTATTTACGAAAGCTGGCGAAGACACTGGTCCCTATGATACAGTTTACACTAGTTTATGGACCAGGGGATTCATTTCTATGTTGACATTTCGTTTATTGCTTTAACAAAACATATAAATTATATTTTTAAATATTCCACTATAAAATTAAAAACATTTAAAAATATAAAAAATAGTAGCCCACCGGTATCGGGAACAGAGTCCAAGCTACCGGCGGTCAGGGCTCCAGAGAGAGGAACCTCCTAACTATACGAGCCGTGTCCAGGAGTACCACTTTCTGAATCAAGCCCTTGATCCAGCCGCCTAACGTGAGCCTCCTGAGATGTTGGTCGAGGCTCTTGGCTATTAAGCCATTGGCTGACACGACTATCGGTACAATGATCGCTGAGTCCACATCCCACATGTCGACAACCTCGCGAGCCAAGTCAATATACTTGATTTGTTTATCTTTCTCGGCTTTCACAAGGATATCGCCATTATCGAGAACTGGGTCGGGCACATACCTGTAGTACGGCACCTCCGATTCCACAAGAGAGTACTTCAGAGCAAGTTGCTGATGGATAATCCTGGCTACAAGGTTGTGTCTATGCAAGTATTCCCCGTTAGCTAAACGAGAACAACCAGAGATAATGTGGCGGATTGATTCACCCGGTCGATGACATGCCCGACAGATGTCAACCGTACCGTCCTTCACGATAAATCTCCGGTAGTTATTCGTCAAACTTCGTCCATAATTGCACAGGCAAAACCTTCAGTTTCCCCAAAGAGGTCACCGAAACGCAGCCAGGCTACGGACGCTAGTTTGTCTACATCGGGTCCATGCAGGGCCCTGAAAAAGCGTCCGTGAAGTTCCTTACTCTGCCATACTTCCTTGCGATCGTTAGTGTCAAGTACTACAGGTTTGCGCCAGTTCTCGTTAGCCAAGGAAAGCGGGGTGAGTCCCTTGTCCACTGCTACTACATCACGATGCATACTCACGTCGGCGGCTAGGAAATATTCCCTGAGACTGCATACTTCGCGATTGTACAGGGTCTTAGCATTTAAAAAGCCTCGACCCCCACACTTCCGCGGGATATACAGTCTCATCACCGACGACCGTGGGTGATGCATTCGGTTTGCAGTAAGCAGTGTACGAACCCGCCTATCCAGGGCGTCCAGTTCTGTTTGTGTCCATTTGAGTACGCCGAAAGAGTACATCAATACCGGCATGACCCAACCGTTGAAGGCACCTTGTTTCCGCCTGAAAGAAGGCTATTATTATTATTATTATTATTTGTTGTATTTGGAAACAATAGCATAATATAATGTAGAAGCACTTTTTTTAAGTTTTGTGAATATTTTTATCAGGTTACAACTTGTTTGACATTACGAGCATGGCAGTTGAGAGTTTGTCATGCTCACTTAAATGTCTCGCTGATGGTGGTACGTGTTATTGGGTCATTCAGCTCCCTTCAAAATGGTTGAGCTGAGTGGGGTTGATGCACGCATCATGCTCGTGAACGGGTGCCGTCAGTTGAGACTGGTCATCTCTTAGCTGTCAGTGGCTTAATTTTATTTTCTATTTTTTTTTTAATTTCTTTTAGTTTTTTTTTTGTAATTATTATTACTTATCAACATTGTGCTTACATATTAGAAGCGACAAGAAATATGTGATCAAGATTTATGTAATTAATAATATGATTTAAAAAAGTGTCCATGGAGTTTCTTGCACGTTCTTCTCCATAAAGATCTACGCTTTGGAAAGTGCAATTTAGCTTCACTTTTTTTTTTAACTGACTGACATTTTGATAATTCAAAAGTGCCTGTAATTGGTCTATTTGAAATAAACGTTTCTGATTTCTGATTTCTAAGGCTTTCGTGCCAGACCCTATCGAAAGCGTTCGTGATATCGAGGGAGACGGCAAGCGCTTCCTCGTATTTCTCGATGGCCTCGCTCCAGATGTAGATGGCAAACGCTAGAAGATCACCAGTTAACCGATTTCGGCGAAAGCCGGATTAGGATGCTTGGTTCAGTGCTAATAATTTAGTTCTAAATGGGAAAAAAACGAAGATTTTCCTTACCGAATGTCAAAAGTAGTGATTGTGACATAGTATACAATGAGAAACTAGAATTTGTTGATAAAATGGTTTTCCTAGAGATTACGCTTGACTCGAGGCTACAATGGGGTCCTTATTTAACATCTCTTGCAGGACGACTTAGCTCAGCTGCATATACTGTTAGAAAAATTCGGATTTTAATACTGCTAGACTAGTCTATTTTAGTTATTTTCATAGTATCATGTCATACGGCATCTTACTATGGGGACGGGCTGCGAACATCAACTCAATTTTTATTCTACAGAAAAGAGCCATCAGAGCTATTTTCAATCTCTGCCGGCGCGATTCTCTAAGGGAACTATTATAGATATTAACATCATGTCGGTGCCTATAATATATCTATGAGAACATCAAGCACGTTAGAAAAAATATTGATCTTTTTAGAAAAAGAGGCGATATACATAATTTTGTTACAAGAAATAGGGACCAATTAGTTCCACCAGGTTTCTGACTGACTAAATTGGCCTCTTCTTTCATGGGGTACTGTTTGAAATGTTATAATAATAACCTCCTCAAATATTAGAACTCAATGAAACGAAATTTAAATTTTGTATTAAACGCACAATAGGCAAGCAAGCATATTATAAGTTGGAGGATTATTTTCAAGATAAAAATGCTTGGCTCAATGCTGGTCCAGCTCCACTACCACTAGGGTGTATAAACTGATTAGATTGGATTTTATTATGTTTTTGAAATTTGAAAATAGTATTGTATAATGTAGAAGCATTTTTGTTTTCAATTTGTAAATGTGAGTAGTACCATGGAGCTATTTATGGTTTTTAGTTTATTATTGGACTTATTTGACATAAATGAGCAAGTCAGTTGAGGGTTTTTCATGCTCACTCAAATGTCTCACTGATGTTGGCGCGTGTGTTGGATCATTCGATTCCATTCAAAATGGCTGAGTGGTGCTAATATTTACATCATGTCCGTGAACGGGTGCTGTCAGTTGAGACTGGTCATCTCTTAGCTGCCAGTTGATATTTTAATATCTACATTCAGTCAAAAAAGTATCGGGAATGGATGATTAATTTATGGTTCCAAATTCAAATTTTTGTTTTTTTGTAGTTGTTAGATTGGCACAACTGTTTTCCATTTTGGCGCGGAGTTTGAGTTGCATCTGTTATTTATATTAAAGTCTGTCGAATGCGATCTGTTATTGTTATTACAGTGCTGGTTTTAGTAATATCATATATAGTGTGTATTGCGAATTTCATAATGGACAAAAATATCGAACAAAGAGTTTGTCTTAAATTTTGCATCGCCAATGGAATTTCGTGTTCGGAGTCACTGAAAATGTTACAGAAGGCTTACGGTGAATCAACTTTATCAAAAACTCGTGCTTATGAGTGGTTCAAAGCGTTCAAAAGCGTGGGTTTACGAGTTTGACATGCAAACTAGTCAACAAGCTTCGGAGTGGCGCCTTCCAACTGAACCGAAACCGAAAAAACCACGCCAAAGTCGATCAAAAGTCAAAGTCATGTTGACTGTTTTCTTTGACTATCGCGGTGTTGTGCACTCTGAATTCTTACCGGAAGGTCTAACGGTAAATAAAGAATATTATTTGAGCGTTATGCGGCGTTTAAGAGAGCGAATTCGACGAAAAAGGCTATCATTGTGAACGAATTTTTGACCAAACACTTAACAAATACCATCCAGCAACCACCATATTCACCAGATATGGCTCCTGCTGACTTTTTTCTTTTTCCTAAATTAAAATTACCACTTCGTGGCACCCGTTTTCAATCGATAGAAGACATAAAGGAGAATTCGCGGCAAGAACTGAACTCAATTCCGGAAGCAGGGTTTAAAAAATGTTTTGATGAATGGATTATTCGTTGGCGCAAGTGTATCGTTTCTAAAGGAGCATACTTTGAAGGTGATAAAATAAATTTGGATGAATAACAGACGTTTTTTGTATTATTGATCTTTTCCCGGTACTTTCTTGACAGAGTAGTATATTAAGTTTTTATTTACATTGTTTTCACATGATAGTAGCGACAAAATACATGTAACCGAAATATTTGTAATACATAACATGATTGAAAAAAGTGTCCATGGAGTTTTTTGCACATTCTTCTCCATAGATCTACTTACTCTTTGGAATGTCCAATTATCATCATATTTTTTCTGACTGATTGACTTCTTGACATTTCAAAAGAGCTTGTAAATTATTTGTTTGAAATAAAAAATGGTTTGAATCTTGAATCTCTAGCGGCAACAGAAATATCGAAAGCATAATAGAAAGAGTAAGTCTTTGAAAACAGCCGAAAAAATTAGTACTGATTAAGACTCAATACTAAGTACATGTATTGGCATGCGGGGTATTTCTCATGTAGTTTTCAAAAAAAACAAACCCTTTAAATGTAATATGGTGGCGAAGGGTCCTGTAGTAGTCTGAACTTTGACCAAATAAGCTTATATAGGTTTTGATGAATGCAAAATAATGGCACGAGATCCGATCTTTTGGCCGCTTATATGTTTGACGAATAAATAATTGAATAAAATAATTAATAAAATCGTTTAGCTTGGAAGGGGCACGAAGACATGTTTGTAATCTTCGAACATTTTATCAAAAAAATTAATTTTGCAATTATGCATTCTTTTCAAAAAAAGTAAAAGACAAAATTTACCTATGCTAAATATTGTAATTTGGATAACTTAAGTTACCCTTTTAAAATATTTTTGTCAAGACACTCAGCACGGAAACTTTACAAAAGAAAAAAAAAATAGTTACGATTGATCTATTAATAACATCATGCTGATCAATGTGGGACCATTTATTTCAACTCGTGTCACGCACTAGATTGTTTGAGGACTAATGGCGCTTATTCAGTGTGTTTACTGAACCTTTATAGGACAACTTTTCCTGTAAAAAAATGCCTGATAATATTATTATAAAATCAGATTGCACTTTCACGGACTGAACCACAACGATCACAGGGCGTAATAATCCTAAATGCGGTTCTATAAACGTTTGTAGGATTTCTTCTATAGGGTCTAACAATTTAT
Organism: Mythimna vitellina; assembly: GCA_949316375.1. Classification (NCBI taxonomy): domain Eukaryota; kingdom Metazoa; phylum Arthropoda; class Insecta; order Lepidoptera; family Noctuidae; genus Mythimna; species Mythimna vitellina. The sequence continues at coordinate 39,942,751 of OX438684.1, forward strand.
ACTCCTTGGACAACTACACGACTACATTTTGCTACTTGGGGGCCGTGGCTGATGCATTCGGTATGCTGTAAGCAGTGTACGAACCCGCCTATCCAGGGTGTTCGGAAACCTCTCGAACAGAATGATGACGTCGACGAAGGCGGTACGGTGCAGTGCGGGGAGCAACTATATAAGACGCCGTCGTGGTCCGGAGCGAACCCACTCGATCAGCTTTAAGCACTCTACGCGTTGCGCGTCATTCAACCCTTACTGTTAATTATTGTAATAAACCAGTATTTTCGAAATCAGCGTCGTTATTCATACAGCCCACTTAAATCTCCTCAACAAATTGGTCCTTCGCAAGCAAAAACAAGACGAACAGCGGCAGCAGGCATGTGGCGGCGCGGGCGCGAGTATTTGCAGTGCAGAAAAAACCAACGAGGCGCACACACGTGTCCGAGAGAAAAAATCTACGACAACGGACAATTGTGGCTACATGTGGTGATTAGTGTGTCGTTCGAATTAAACATTTCTGTCCCTTCATACTTTCTAAAATTTTCCCAGCTTGCTTTTGGCCAATTAATCTGTTCCATTCTCTTTCCCATATTTTTTAGTCATCGCATTCATTTCGATTCACATATTTCAAGCCTGGTTATTGCTCAAACCTATTATAAATCGCTGCATAATTAGTCGTAGAGCAAAAACTAAGAAACTTGTTGGACGAGCACGTGGTAGCTTGACCGTTCATAAACTCAAGGTCAACCAACATCTGTCGCTTTGCACTCATTGAATTAGTCACCACGTTGCTTGCTTGATATTTACAGATTATAACGTAATCAATCTTTACTTTAATTATGGAAACTAAAGTTAAAGAATTAATTAACAAACGTGCTAGCTGTAAAGCTAAGCTTACGCTTTTCAGCAATTATTTAAGTGTAGTACTTTCTTGTGCACGATTAAGTGATCTGACAAGTAACAGAACTAGAAACCCGACTGGATAAAATGTATTTATTATATAATGACTATGATAAAATACAGGAGGAGATCGAGCTGCTGATGGAGGACCCCGCCGAGGCCTTGGGTGATTGCGAAACCTTTCAAAACCAATATTTCTCCTTGGCTTCCTCGGCGCGCGAGGTGCAACATCATCATAGCGAGCGAAGAGCCAGCGTTTTTGTGAGTTCCATACAGGCTTCAGATGTTAATGACGTCACCATTCTAAACGTAATGTAGTGAAATTACCTCAGATTAGTTTACCGCATTTTGATGGAAGCTATCAGTATTGGCTCGAGTTTAGAGACACGTTTGATTCATTAATCCGGGGCTCCTGCCTCGGATAAAGTTTAACATTTTTAAATAACAGGGCTGACTTGTTAGAATCTGTTGAGGAATCAGAAATTAATAAAAACAAAACCTCAAACAATAAATTAAATAAACAAGAAAGCTTTGCAATAACATCAAATGATTGTAATAATGGTTCAAACAAAGGTTCGAGCTCAAATTGTCCAATGTGTAAACAAAATCATGTTTCATTGAAATGTGATAGTTTTCGTAAATTGTCTTCAGACGTACGTAATCAGAAGACTAAAGAATATACGGTTTGCCTGAATTGTTTAAACCCGGGCCATTTCGAAAATAAATATAAATTGTGGGCTCGGTGAAAGTATTGCAAGGCAAAACATTTATTTATTTATTATTATTAGACATACATACAGCTATCATTACAGACAAATCCAATGCGATAGTGTAGTCAAAAATGTAAATTACAATTATGTTGTCATGTCAATTTGATCCAATTCATAACATTAAATTAAATTAGTCAATATATCAAAACATACACAACATAACACGTTGTTACACGTGCACAAAGACAATGAGCCGTGAATAAACCTTGGGTCCGTTAGGCGAGAAATAACAAGAGTTCCGTACAACTAGTACAACTGAACGTTTATTATAAGAAATCCGAATCACACTAAAAAAAATATTTCTTAAATTACTTATACTACCGGCGGTAACGAAACCATAGCGCGATCTATTTCGACGCCAACGCCATCTATCGAGCACATGTGTCAACTTTGGACACTTGGTGGATTAATATTAGATCGCGCCGTGGTTTCGCCACTTACAAATTTGGACATACCGCCCACCAAGGACATAATGCAGAATGTCCTTCAATCAAACCGCCCACCATGGCAAAATCTTAAAGTAAATATAATAAAAATAAACAGAAAATCTTATTTTGCTAGGGGCAATATCGATAATTTTGATGTAGGTCTTTTAATTAAGGAATTTTTGGTACGGATCGTCACCACCCGTGTAATTTTATCTGGCCCAGGGTGTTTGTGCTCCACTTTACCCAACAACCACTTTCCAGGAGGTAAGTCGTCCTCCTTAACTAAGACGACATCGCCTAGTGATGGTTCCGGGTTCTGGTATTCCCACTTATTCCTTTGTAGAAATTGATGTAGATAATCCTGCGACCATCTACGCCAGAAGTCCTGCATCATTCGCTGGTGGAGTTGCCATCGCCGCAGAGTATGAATATTTGAAGTTTCAAAATTGGAATCTGGTACTACGACGAGTGGTTCCCCCAGGAAATGACCAGGAGTCAATACCAAGAGCTCATTTTGGTCCTCTACGTGTGACATTGGCCTAGAATTTAGGCAGGCCTCAATTTGAGCTAAAACTGTGGCCAACTCCTCGTAAGTCAACGTAGAGTTCCCTATGACTCGCTTAAGATGAAACTTCATGGACCTAATGCCAGCCTCCCAAAGTCCCCCAAAATTGGGCGCGCGAGGAGGAATAAAGTTCCAATGAGTCCCGTTGTTCGCGAGATATTCTGCCAGTTCCGGTTTGAAGTTTGATTTTTCTTCATTGAACAAGCACAATAACTCGCGAGCCGCTCCTACAAAATTTGTGCCGTTGTCGCTATACAATTCGGCACATCTGCCCCGTCTTGCAACAAACCTTTTAAAGGCAGCCAAGAAACCTTGAGTGCTTAATTCGCTTACTGCTTCGAGGTGCACCGCTCTTGTCGACATGCACAAGAACAAGGCAACATAACCCTTATAAGATTTATTGCCCCTACCCTTTGACACTCTTATATTGATGGGCCCTGCATAATCTACGCCACTAGTGAGAAAGGGTTTGTTTGGAGTCACACGGGATAAAGGTACCTGTCCCATGAGCTGAGACGTGGCCTTAGTGGAGTACCGAATACAAGGGACACAGTTTCTGTAACACTTTTTAACCAACGCCTTGACCCCTACAATCCAGTACTTTGACCGCAAGTACGTGGTCATAAGTTGCGGACCACCGTGAAAAGTTTTTTGATGCGCTTCGGCAATTAAAAGACCGGTTAAAAATGATTCTTTGGGTATAAGTATCGGATGTTTCTCATTAAATGTTAAAGCAGACATTTCTAATCTGCCGCCAACTCTTATTATCCCGGTTGAGTCTAAAAATACATTTAAGGACCTTAGCTTCTTCCTTTTTCTATCTAAACACCCTTTCCTTTTCAGTTCTTCCAACTCTTCCGAAAATCCTTCTTCCTGACATCTCTTAACGCATACCTCTATGGCATCCTCAATTTCTTGTCTGGACAAGACTTTGTCGTGCCTGGGATATAGCTTTCCTCTAACATTCAACCATCTTCGACAGTAGGCAATCACTCTAACAAGCCTGGAGAACGAGGAAAACCTTTGCCATAAAGCTACGTCAAAGATAGCCGTTTGTACTCTAACTTCTTCGAGGTTAGTCACGAGATGCTTAGGCCTTTTAAAAGTAATCAACTCCTGTCTTAAAAAATCGGGACCTTCAAACCATATGGAGGTTATTGAAAGCTCTGCAGGAGATATACCTCGCGATGCACAATCCGCTGGGTTTTTCTTGGTGGGTACATGAGACCAGTGCTGAGTGTCCAGAGTTAACAAAATTTCTGAGACCCGATTCGCCACAAAGGTTTTCCAGCGGCTCGGATGATTATTTAACCAAGCCAGAACTACTTCACTGTCGGTGAAAGCATGCAACTGATCCTTGGCTATTCCCATAACTTTAGCTACTTCAACGATGAGCTTAGCCAACAGTACAGCCCCACAAAGTTCGAGCCTGGGTATCGACACTTGCTTTATGGGCGCGACTTTCGTTTTAGACGTCAATAAAGAGACGTGGATTTTTCCTTGGTCATCAATTACTCTGAGGTATACCACAGCAGCATACGCCACCTTTGAAGCATCCGAAAATCCGTATAATTCGCGTTTATGCTTATTACACGTGTGTAACCAACGTGGAATTTTTATCTCAACCAAAGCAGCCAAGTTTCGACGGTAAGTAAGCCATTCACTTAATAAATTATTTGGAACTTCTTGATCCCACCCTATTCCAGCTAGCCACAGCTTTTGTATTAATATTTTAGCTACAATAATACTGGGCGCTAACCATCCGAGTGGGTCGAACAAACGTGAAATGTCCGAAATAATTTTCCTTTTTGTTGCAGGTTCAACTAGCGGCGTGAGAACGACGGAGTACTGAAAGAAGTCACCACTTGGATTCCAGGTAAGTCCCAAAATCTTTGTTATGTCATCAACTTTAATACTTAAACCCTCATCCTTGTCACCTTTTTCATTCCATATCTTATCTAACAATTCTCGGCAATTGCTTCTCCATTTCTGCAATTGAAAACCTCCTTTTGCTAGCACCTTACTTAACTCTGAGTGAATATGAAAAGCACTTTCCATATCTTCAGCTCCTGTCATCACATCATCCACATAAAAATCCTCCAAGATGACCTTTGCAATATCAGGCTTATCCAAGCACTCGTCATAGGCCAACTGTTGCAACGCCCTTACCGCCAAATATGGTGCTGATGCAGTACCGAAAGTAACGGTAATCAGCTCATACTCCTGAAGCTCCATGTTCGGACTGTCTCTCCAAAGTATTCTTTGAAATGGCGTATCTTCCCTATTTACCAATACTTGCCTATACATTTTTATTATGTCTGCTACCAGACCTATCTTATGCGATCTCCAGCGCAAAATGGTATGACGAAGTTCAGATTGCAACGCCGGGCCAACCATCAATTCATCGTTAAGTGCCTTGCCCTTGGTTCCCTTACAGGAAGCGTCAAAGACGACTCGGACTTTCGTCGTGTCCTTATCCTCCCTGACAACTGCATGGTGAGGTAAATAAATTGCTGCTTTATTACCCTTTTCTTTATCGGCAACCTTGACCATGTGATTTAAGTCTAAATATTCATGCATGACCTTTGTATAATCTGCCTTTAATTTTGGGTTTTTTCCTAGCCTTATCTCTAAACCTTTTAATCTTTTTTCAGCGATGCTCCTGGATTCACCAAGCCTGTTGACCGGGTCAGCGTCACGTAGGGGTAATTTCACAATGTACCTGCCTTCCTTATTTCTCATTGTGGACGCTTTAAATAGTTTCTCGCACTCAATTTCATCCTCTGTGAGCATTTTCTTCGTTTCAGATGTTTCAGCCTCCAGTTCCCAGAACTTTTTCAGCATGCTGTCAGCATCAAAACTTGAATGCATTACATGGAGGTGAGAATGTATATTGGATGAATTATCTACCTCACAGACTCCCGATATTATCCATCCAAACGCAGTTTCCTGCGCCAAGAGAGAACCGCCCAGATTTCTTTGAATGCCTTCTTGAATTATTTGGCTGTATACCTCAGCACCTAATAAGATATCGATCTTATTAGGTCTGTGATATGCCGGATCAGCCAAATCATCGACTGTCAGATTTACCCATTCTACCCTAGTTACTTTGGTAACTGGGAGAAGGGACGTAACTGATTTCAAGATATAAGCTTCAACCCTAACCTGAAACTGGGGGTCTACTCTCGACCTTATATTAATTTTGACCGTGGACTTTGAAGTCACACTTTTTTCACCACCTACACCTACTATGGTGTGTTTGGCCGCAATCTTTTTTAATCCCAAGTACTGAGCCGTAGCTTCAGTAATAAAAGACCCTTGCGACCCCTGGTCTAATAATGCCCTAACCGGAAGGTAAGTCCCGTCTTTCGACTCAGCTTGCACCACAGCTGTAGTTAATAAAACCGTTATACAACAGTTCCCTGTCGAAAGAAAAGACACAAGTGGCTTATTAGACCCCTCCGCTTGCGCGGAAAGCTTAATGCTGTCGGATGTCGACGAAGCTACCTCGTGAACCGTCTCATTTTCTGCGCTAACAGAACCAGAATCACCACTAGGGTGCAATAAGGAATGGTGGCGGCGTTTGCACACCCGGCATCGGACCATGTTTTTGCAAAATTTGGCAGAGTGGTTGCTGTTTAAACACACAAAACATAAATTTTTCTCCATTGCAATATCACGTCGTTTGTCATTACATTCTTTGGCGAATTTTTTACAAGCAGTAATTTTATGATCAGCCTTGCAATACGCACACGACGTAATTTTATTCTCTTTTACAATGTGAAAAGATTTGGTACTTTTGCTCTCTACTTTGTTGGGCTTGGTGTCTAAATTTTCTAACCCTCTAAAACGCCCTATCAAAAAATCAGAAAATTGCCCAAAGGTAGGAAAGTCGTCAGATGGATCTGAGGACACCTTTAATTCCCATGCCTTTCGGGTATCTTTGTCTAATTTCGTGCTCATTAGATGAATAATCAATATATCCCAAGATGAAATATCTACACCTAGATTTCTGATAGACTCTAAACAATCTGATGTGGTATTAATTAACTTCTTAATTTCAGAGGCAGATTCAGACACCAAGCTTTTTTGATTTAGCAGCCGATTCAAAATGCCATTAGCCAAAAACCGCTTATTGTTGTACATACGATCCAATTTTTTCCAAGCAACTTGATAACTATCAGATGTCAGTTTAATATTCCGCAATAACTGTTCTGCGTCACCAGTTAAATGACCCCTGAGATAGTAAAACCTTTGAGCATCGTCTAGAGACTGGTTTTCATGCACAAGCCCTAAAAACAAATCCCTGAACGTCTGCCACTCAGTGTATTTCCCGGAAAACGTTGGTATTTTAACTTCAGGTAACCTAAAGTTTCTAAATCCTGAACTACAGCTAGCTCCTGGACTAACATTACATGTTTCGTTGGACAATTTCATATTGTTTAACGTTTCTTTCAGCTCACTTTTATACTGTATATAAAACTCTTCGACTTCATCATACAAGTTAGTCTTATGATAATTTGAACCAAATAAATCAGACCTCTTTACCTCACTAATTATTTTAACATGTGTTTTATAGAATGATTGCCATTGCTGTTCTAAGTTTTCAATTCTAGTTTCTATATAACAAACAGTTAGTCGCTCTTTAGGACTTTTTTTAAAGTTAGATTTTGACTTCAGCATTTTAACTTTAATGTCCTCCTGAATGTCGCTAAGGGACTCCATTTTTAATTAACAAAAAACTTGCAACACTATAAATCACACGTTAAATAAGAAAAAATTCAAAGTTTCTTTGATATTTTTTCTAAGTGTCCCAGATAACATTTAAAATTTTACAAGTGTTTGAAACTTGTATTTCTGGGTGAAATCTGACATAGATTTCCCGTCTGAACCACCTTTTCGTTAATATTTTGCAAGTCCTAAAGCAATTAAGTTAATTTTATAATGATAATAAAGTTCAAATTTACACTGCACTATTTGAAGTCTTCAAGTTAAATTCTTCCAGAAAATAAGACTGCAAATTGTACTCACGATTTTTTTTTTTACCAACTTCACTCACTGACACTGACTGTTGATACCTCGTGACGCTGCGTCGCGCCGAATGCACCACCTAGATGGCGCCCACTGCCGTTTGATTCCTCCCTTGCGTCACTCCTCCAGTTGTAGCCACCACCAGTAGTGCTGCACCACGCTCCACTGGATGCTGGCTCCCTGCTCCAACCGGTTCCTCCTCCAGCTGCTGACACCTCTCACCTGGTGTGCCCCGCTTGAAGGGGATGCTCTGGACAGCGATCCACTGCCCAGTAACGACGCGAAGGGTGGTAAATCTCTACCACCACCGGAGATCACCATAAACACTCCCGACCTATCCGGCTCGAAGGACCATGAATAAACCTTGGGTCCGTTAGGCGAGAAATAACAAGAGTTCCGTACAACTAGTACAACTGAACGTTTATTATAAGCAATCCGAATCACACTAAAAAAAATATTTCTTAAATTACTTATACTACCGGCGGTAACGAAACCATAGCGCGATCTATTTCGACGCCAACGCCATCTATCGAGCACATGTGTCAACTTTGGACACTTGGTGGATTAATATTAGATCGCGCCGTGGTTTCGCCACTTACAAATTTGGACAAGCCGCCTACCAGTAATTAAATAACGGATAGTGTTACTTTAACAGCCAAAGCCATACACAATACTACTTCTTTCACCGTATTGCTTTCCACAGTGACACTGAAGGTGCGAGACAGCAGTGGCCGCAGCCACGTGGTGAGGGTGCTCTTGGACAATGGTAGTACCGCAAATTTCATAACTGAGGACATGTGTGGTAAGCTGGGTTCACTTAAAAATAACGTAAACTCCAGAATAACGGACATTAACCAGCAAACTTGTAAAAGGACACAGTCTTGTTCCATAACGTTAGAATCTTACTTAGGTAATTAAAAAACAACATTTGATTGTTTAGTATTACCAGAGATAACTAAATCATTACCATTGACGTTAATTGATATAAGTATTATTCCACTGCCATCAGTCATCTGTCTAGCTGACCCTTACTATTATAAACCGTCAAGCGTAGACATATTACTAAGTGCTGAACAGTTTTGGAATATTTTGGGTACTAACACAATCAATTTGGTTAAATATCAACCTAGATTATACGAAGACGCAAAGAGCCAGGGTGGCTCATCCACTGGCAGCGTGGAGTCCCTGGGACCTGTTCCCAGCACGTCCGCTGCGCCGGTGGGTCCTGCAGAGGCCGGCAGGCGGTTCGGCCTCAGGGAGGTGAGCGGAGACACGGCGTCGGACTCAGATGCCGCGTCTTCGCTCAACTCGGAGAGAATGGAGGTGGATGAGGCCACCTCCAGGAAGAAGAGGACCCTTTTCCTCAAACGCCCCATATCCGGGGATGGCCGGAGGACGTCCTCTGACGATGGGCGCGGAGCTTCGGCCCGCAAAATATCCACTGCTGGACGAGGTGCGGGCCGAATGACGGGGAAAGGGAGGAAGCCCACCGCCGAGGAGGCGACCCAGCGGTCCCTTAAGATCGCCAGGGAGGGGCGCCACCCCGGGGCAAGCGGTGCACAGGTCAGCCCCTCAGAGCCGGAGCCTTCTGGCAGCGAGCCAGAAGGCATGGAGGAGGCGCTGAACCAGTTCACCGCGGTCGTGGCAGCTGCCATATCAGGCGTGGCCAAGAAGAGGGAGAGGGTCGCCAAGAGGCGATCCATCACCCAGGCCATGACCTCAATCACCGAGGCACTGGGGATCGTCCTGGAGCCGTTCCGAAAATCCCTCAACAAGAGGATCGAACGGCTCGAGGCAGAACTGGCCAGTGTCCGGGGCGCTGGCCCTGAGGTGGCGCCAAAAGGAGGACGCAGGGAGGGGCAAAGTCGGCCCCAGCCCTCGCCCCAGATGGAGAGCGAGGTGCTGACTCTGCTGCGGCAAGAGCTGGCTGCCTTCCGGCAACAGCAGCAGGAGCAGCAGCAGCAGTTCCAGGAGCGAGTCCAGCGGCAATTCGCAGTCCTGGAGGGCATTGTCCTGCGCCCCCCGCTTGCGGCCTCCGGCCAGAAAAGGGCGGTTTCCTACGCTGCCGCCGCCGCGGCTGCTGCACCCAAAGCTGGCCCGTCCGGGCAGACTGGGCGTGGAGCCCAGGTGTCGGAGCCGGCGAGGCCGGTCCCGGCGGCCAAGCAGCAGCAGCGGCAGGGGAAACCTGCTCCTCCCCCGAAAAGGAGAGCGGCGCCTGCCGCTAAATCAGCGGGGCCTTCCGCGGCGGCGGCGACTAGGCCGCGCCTGCCGCCTCCCCTGCCCGCAGAACCCTCGGCTGGCGCCGAATGGACGGTTGTCGGCGCCAGCAGGAAGGCGGGCAAGGCGGCTAGAGCGGCGAAAAAGCGCGAGCGGCGACAGGAGCGCAGGAAGCGGGCCATGGCGGCCAGGCTTCGCGCCCCGAATTCCGCAGCTGTAGTGATTACACTACAGCCAGCTGCGGAAAAGAAGGGCGTGACGTATAACGCCGTCATGGAAAAGGCGAAGCAGGCGGTGGTGGGCCACCTTAGCGAGTTCGGAGCCACTGAGGGCTTCCGAATGAGGCGCACCGCAACCGGGGCCCGAATATTGGAGGTCCCTGGTGCGGACAGCGGCTCTGCCGCGGACGCCCTGGCCGCAAGGATCAGGGCGTCTATGGACGCTGAGGAGGTCCGAGTGTCCAGGCCCACAAAGTGCATAGACATGCGCATCATGGGCCTGGATGACTCCGTCAGGGTGGACGAGGTGGTGGCCGCCGTCGTCAGGGCGGGAGGATGCCAGGCCGATCAAGTGCGGGCTGGCACCATCCGTGCTGACAGCACGGGCATGCGGGCCGTTACGGTCAGCTGCCCCGTGTCGGCGGCCAAAGCCATCACGGCTGAAGGCCGTAGGCTCTTGGTGGGCTGGGTCTCCGCGCAGGTAAAACTGCTGGAGCCCAGACCTCTGCGGTGTTACCGCTGCCACGTGGGGCACCACGTGGGGGCTCACTGCGCCGCGGAGGTGGACCGCAGTGACCGCTGCTACCAGTGCGGTCAGTCTGGTCACAAGGCCGTCGAATGCCGTGCAACGCCGCACTGCTACGCATGTGCGGCGGCAGGCAAGCCGGCCGACCACCGGGCTGGGGGCAGGTCCTGCGACCCCCCCGCCAAGGCCAAGGCCAAAGTTCGCAGGCCCGTCCACCCGGACGTACTAACCGCCGCAGCCGCCTCCTTGGCTGCCGCCGCTGTCGCCGTCGCACCCGCCGCGGCAGGGCCCTCACGGGGGGCTCGGGAGGAGACTGTAATGGACTGTCAATAACGACCCCATTGCGTCTCCTCCAGGCGAACATCAACCACTGCGCCCCCGCTCAGGATCTGTTGCTCCAGAGCATGGCGCAGTGGTCGATCAATATCGCCGTGGTCTCCGAGCCGTACAATGTCCTGCCCAGGGGAGACTGGGTGCGGGACCTGGACGGCTCGGTGACCCTAATTTCGTCGGCCGCCGCCGGCACCCCGACCCTCGAGGCCGTCACGAGGGGACGGGGTTGCGTGGCAGCACGGTTCGGGGACATTGCAGTGGTAGGCGTCTACCTGTCCCCGAGCAGATCTCTCGGCGATCTTCACATCTCCCTAATGGAGCTGAAAGCCGTCGTCGCTGGGTTTGGTTCCCTCCCCGTGGTCGTTTGCGGGGACTTCAATGCCAAGAACTTGGCTTGGGGTTCCCGGCTCACGAACCAGCGGGGTCGGATGGTGGAGGACTGGGCTCTGGAGACAGGCCTGGTCGTCCTAAACCGGGGTTCTGTCCCCACGTGTGTGCGGATGCGGGGTGACTCAGTGGTGGACATCTCGTTCGCCAGCCCCGCTCTGTCGCCGCGTGTCGTCGACTGGCGCGTTATGGAGGGGGTGGAGACGTTTTCGGACCACCGGTACATCGGGTTCGACGTCTCCGCCCAAACCTCGATTGTGCCGGTCCGACAGAACCCTTGTGGTCCGCGGTGGGCGCTGAGGCAGATAGACCGGGAGCTCCTCCTGGAAGCCGCGACGGTACAGGCCTGGGTGCAAGCACCGGACAGGCCTGTCGACATAGACGTCGAGGCAGAGTGGTTCCGGGAGGCCATGTCGCAAATTTGCGACGCGGCAATGCCCCGAGTCCCTCCAGGACGTGCTCAGCGCCAGGTATACTGGTGGTCGCCGGAGATTGCGGCACTGCGCAACGCGTGCAATGCCGCGCGACGCCGGTATGCCAGATACCGCAGGCGCCGCATCCGTCCACCGGATGCGGAGGCCAGAGAGGCGGAGCTGTACGAGGGATACAGAGCGGCAAAGCGCACCCTCCGAGCGGAGATAAGGCGGGCCAAACTTGAGGCCCGCAACGTGTGGCTGGGGACTCTGAATGGGGACCCATGGGGACGCCCGTACAAATTGGTACGGGACAAACTCCGCCCCTGGGCTCCCCCGCTGACGCAGAGTCTCCGGCCCCAGCTCGTGGAGGGTGTGGTGAGCACTCTGTTCCCCACGCGAGGGGAACACTCTCCCCCGCCCATGGCTCCGCCACCAGCGGTGTCCGACGCGGACCACGATGGCGACGACGACGATAACGCTCCAGAGGTGACCGAGGTAGAGATGAGAGTGGCGGTACGAAGGCTGAGTGCCAAAAATACCGCCCCAGGACCCGACGGCTTGCCTGGGAAGGCATGGGTCCTGGCCATGGAGGCTCTCGGGCCTCGACTAAGAGGGCTCTTCAGCGCATGTATGGAGAGGGGCCAGTTCCCACTTCGCTGGAAGACGGGGAAACTGGTCCTTATCGCGAAGCCGGGGCGCCCCGCGGACTCTCCGTCCGCGTACCGGCCCATTGTGCTGCTCGACGAGGTGGGCAAGCTCTTTGAAAGAGTAATTGCAGACCGCCTCGTCGCACACCTAACACGGGTGGGGCCGGATCTGGCGGACGGCCAGTTCGGCTTTCGCAGGAGGCGCTCCACGGTGGACGCCATCATGTGCGTGCGAGCTCTCACGACGGGGGATGCAGTGGCCCAGGGCAGGTGTGTCGTGGCGGTGTCTCTGGACATCGCCAACGCCTTCAACTCCCTGCCTTGGAGTAGCATTGGGAGGGCACTCCGGTATCACCGGATGCCCGACTACCTCTGTCGTGTGGTCGAGGCGTACCTGTCAGACAGGTACATAACCTACCCCGGTCACCAGGGGGTGTGGGAACGTCGAGAGATGTCGTGCGGTGTTCCGCAGGGATCGGTACTAGGGCCGCCCTTGTGGAACATCGGATACGATTACGTGCTGCGCGGCGACCTCCCTGACGGGGTCAGCGTGGTCTGCTACGCAGACGACACGCTGGTCCTGGCGCAGGGAGAGTCGTACCAGGCGGCGGTCGAACTAGCGACACGCGGGGTCGCGACGGTCGTTGGCAGGATCCAGGAGCTGGGACTCGAGGTGGCATTGCACAAGTCCGAGGCCATGTGCTTTCACGGCCCTCGGAACGCGCCACCACCGGGTTCCCGGCTAACGGTGGGAGGAGTCCACATCGGCGTCGGGTCAACGATGAAGTACCTGGGACTCGTTCTCGACAGCCGATGGGATTTCGACGAGCATTTCCGACGTCTGGCTCCCAAACTAAATCGGACTGGGGCTGCTCTCTCGCGGCTCCTGCCCAACCTTGGGGGTCCAGACGCCTCCTGCCGGAGGCTCTACGCGGGGATCGTTCGGTCCATGGCCCTTTATGGCGCGCCGGTGTGGGCGCCGGGGCTGCGGAAGCAGCCGGTGGCCCGGCTGAACGCGTGCCAGAGGGTCATGGCCATACGGATGGTGCGAGGATACCGGACGATTTCCCGCGAAGCGGCGAGCCTTCTTGCTTGCCAGCGACCATGGGAACTGGAGGCAACAGTCCTTGCACTCATGCACGAACGGCGCATGGAGATGCAACGCCGGGGCGAAACTCCGCTGCCGCAACAAGTCGCGGCATGGCGGACAGAGTTCCGGCGAGTTCTCATGGAGAAATGGCGACAGCGACTGTCGCGACCCCGTGCTGGGCACGCCACAATTATGGCGGTAAGTCCCCTCTTTGAGGCGTGGTTGGAAAGACCTCACGGCGTCCTCACATTCCGCATGACGCAGGTCCTCACCGGACACGGTAAGTTCGGGAGGTTCCTGCACCGGATTCGTGCGGAAACGACGCCCGGGTGTCGCCACTGTGTGGCCCACCCGGAGGACACGGTGGAGCACACGGTGGAGGTGTGCCCCGCTTGGGCAGAGCAACGCCGTGACCTCGTGAGGGCAATCGGCGGCGGTGATCTCTCGCGCCGGGCCTTGGTTCAGGCCATGCTCCGGAGCGAGGAGGAGTGGCAGGCGGTCGCCTCTTTCTGCGAAGCAGTAATGCTAGCTAAGGAGGCGGCCGATCGCGTGAGGCAACGGTCCTTACGCTCCAACCGCCGCCGGGATTCCGATCCCGATTTCCGGCCACCGTAGGCGCGGGCTTGCAGACGGCGAGCAATGGGTGGCTCGCCGTCTGATCGTCCGGTAACCGTCCGGACCGAGCCCAAGTCGTCGACGGCGCGTTTTGTTCCACGCGCGCCTCAAGGAGATGTCAGCAAATCGTAGGGGCCCAGCAGGGTCGAAGCCTACTGGGGCCACGGGTAGTGTGAAAGCGGAACCCGGGGCCCTGGGACGAAGGCAACGAAGGAACAGGAGTGGGTTTTTAGTCAGTAAGAGTCTGACACTATCTCCCGCTCCGCCCAGAGCGGGGATGTCATTAGGATGATTTTCCCACCCAATAAAAAAAAAAAAAAAAAAAAAAAAAACCTAGTTTATACGAATCTAAATTAGGATGACATATCTCTGGGTATATTGCACAACCTAGTCCATCCCGCGACCAACCAGTGTGCAATTTCGCTCAGGAAATAAAACCTGAACTCACTCAGTTCTGAGAATCTGGTAGATTCAATATCAGAAAAACATTCGTTGTCAGCCAAGGAACGTGCATGTGAGGAACTCGTGGCAAAGACGGACGTTTTATTGTAAAAATGCCATTTAAATAGTCACCCGAAGTGTTAAGTGACACATACCAGATGGCGAAAGTTCGATTTCTTTCGCTAGAACGTAGGTTCGATCGTGATCCCTTATTTCAAAGTAGGTATATACTCGTAGAATTTATGCGTTAGTACCTACAACTAGGGCACATGTCTGAAGATAATAATTTAAATGATAACATAAGTTATTATTTACCACATCACGGTTTCATGTGCGAGCAAAGTACTACAACTAAATTAAAAGTTGTCTGTGACGCGTCAGCTGTGACAACTTCAGGTATTTCTTTAAATCACCTACAAATGATTGGTCCCACTGTGCAAGACGATCTTTATTCTATTTTGTTACGTTTTCAACAACATGGATACGTAGTATCAGCAGATATTGACAAAACGTACAGAGCTATAGAATTAAATAAATTTCAACGCTCTTTACAAAAAAAACCTATTTAGATTTAATCAATATGGACCACTTAAACATATGTTCTTAACATAGTTATGGCACAGCTTCAGCACCATATTTAGCGACAAAGTCAATCTTATGTCTCGCTTCACAGGCCTCAAATAATGGCGTATAGCAAGCTATAGAACGATACACGTACGTAGACGATTATCTAGGGGGCTGTGACACTGAGTCCGCCACCATACGGTTATGCAAGGAGGTGAGTTCGATTTTAGCATCAGCTCAATTCAAATTATGAAAATGGCAATCAAATACCCCACAGTTGATGAAGGACATAATTATCATCACTTGATCCGAATGATAATGACATTCTCGATTTAAATCGTAACCAATCTCCTAACCTTCCAACTTCTAAAATATTGGGTTTGAACTGGGTTAGCGATTTAGATAAATTAACCTTTTATATGAATCTAACTTTAACGAATAAAATAACTAAATGTTATATTTTATCTAGCATTAGCCAAATCTTTGGGCTATGACCCATTGGGCCTAGTGGGGCCATGTGTCGTATTGGCAAAGGTGACAATACAAAAATTATGGTTAGAGAAATGTTCGTGGAATGAACCAGTTTCTCATGACAGTCAAGAACGTTGGTTGTCGTTCGTCACTACGTCACCGTTTGAATAATTTAAATATACCACGGCATGCATTTAATTTTAACCATAACTTAATCGACATTTTTACAGATGCATCCGAATGTGCCTAAATAATGATGGTACAACGACCATTCACCTCTTAACTTCCAAAAATAAGGTCTTGAACTATGTGGGGCCTTATTAGGAGCAATACTGTGGGCAAAGGTAGTAGCCTCATTAACTATTGAACCGGAAAAAAAACTGTTAAAATAAATAAAATCTATTATTGGTGTGATTCGACGATAGTTCTCTGTTGGATATATCTACATCAACAAATAAATTAAAACCTTTTGTCCGCAACCATGTCAGTGAGATATATATAGATAAGAAAGTACCGGGGAAAATTCATGGAGATACGTGTCGTCCAAAGAGAACCTGGCGGACTTAGTATGCCCTGGGCTGAGGGCCGATCAAATCGGCACCTGTTCATTGTAGTGGTTGGGCCCAGAATTTTTGAATTTCGGTGAAGACCGTTGGCTTAAAATGCCAAATATAGTTTCAAATTCCAACATACCTGAAATTAAAGTTCATTTATTAGATAACTATGAATCAACTCAAATAGTAAGTAATAAAAACAAATATAAACAAATTAAAACATATTATTGCTTATTTACTAAGGTTCATTTTTAATTTAAAAAATCCTAACGCCAGGTTGTGTGGTCATTTATCATGTAATGAATTACAGGAAGCATTTACAGTCATGGTACGTATTAGTCAAATGGAATTGTTTCCGTTGTTGTGACGAATACAAAACATTTAGTTTAAAAAGGCCATCTAGGAAAAATAGACTTGTTTCCTTATCTCCATTTTTAGATGATCAGGATGTAATTCGCGGTGTGCGTGTGGTATGAGTATTCTTTTTTAAAAGTTCATTATATTTATACGAAACCAAGGAAGAATTTAGAAAATAATTGAGATAACTTTGTAATGATCGAAAATCTTGTTCGATAATTTTAAAATAGATGGCGTCACTAGGCTCGCTACTTCATTTGAACATTACTTATTATTTGACAAGTGACGGTGGCGGAAAATTATAGATACCGCGGCCAGTAAGATGATGGGATATAGAACAAAGAGACTCATACGATCGTGTTAAGCTGAACCAGATCATTATTTTACTTTTGCTAATTGAGCCATTTTATTGGAATAAACCTAACGTAATACGTGCTATATCAGTGGTGTACTGAGTAGAGTACCTTGAGTGCGAGTTGTGGAGGAAACGGGGTAAGTGTTTGCGCCTATTTTACAAAGGGTTATTTTATGAGCGGGCACGGTTCCACAATGCTGACACATTCTTTATTATTGTTCTCAGCTTGCGGAAACGCCCCTGTTACCCGGACATTGACCAGGGGTTTCTCGACCTTACTTAAATTGCAACGGACTCGTCGATTTGCTATAACCCTGCCAATTATCATATTCGCCACAGTTGACAAGGAACGACTAGCTTGGAGGCAGAGTTTGCGGAATTACGTATATTCGCGTCGGGTTCGATCCCGACGGGAAACCTTTGGTGTTCCTTCTGTTAGAGGATTGTGTTGTTTGTTCTATTTAATGTGGATTTACTCTCTTAATGTAATTAGTTTTGAAATGCGTGCATAAATTATTGTACCTGCCTTGTTCGTCTTTCATTCGGTTTATCTGGAACCCTGAGCATTACAACTTCATCGTGAAGATAAAACAATTGTGAAATCGACGGGAAAAAAGTAGTGGTGAATTAACTGGTACACTCAATCTGCTAAACTAAGAAAATACTATACTCTCGTATCTCGATATATATATATATATATGTTTAACTTTTTTATGTGGAATAGTTGTGTTGAATTAGTGAAAACTATTCAGAAAAATTCAAATAGTTTTAACTTTTAATTTGGATTTTATGAAGGTTTATCTAGAACTACACGTTTATCAAATTCTGCTTCATACTTGCAAATCGCAAATTTCAACTTCAACTCTTCATTAATGGCATTTGTGTTTCCACAAACAAACAGACGCCACAGTTTTGCCAATAACACGTGCTAACTATTAATAGACCATCAAACGCTGGAGAGTACTTAGCGTGAATTAATAGTAAAATAAATATATATTTCTAAACATTAAAGTTCAAAATAAAAGAATTTCTTTGCAGACGCAGACCGACATTATGACCAGACCTCAGACTATCTAATTAGTACATACACGAAAGAAACTCGTAAGAGTGAAACAGAGAAAAAATAAAGTAGTTACAATAGTTACAATTTTATTAATTTCAATAAATTTGCATAGTTTAAATATAAAACGAGTAAACACAAAAGAAAGAAGACATTTGACCGAGGTTGGACGAGGAATATGAGCAGGAATGATTTCATGAAAAGAGAAGCGCAATTCAGGACAAGAAAAAAATTAATGATCCACGTTTCCTTCATCCAAACCGCATTCACAAAGAGAGTTATCCTTAATCCTAAGTTTCGCCAAATGAAATAAGGAGAGCAACAATGATTTAAACGTAAACGACAAATAGTTGAGGTTGTGATTTTTTTTCCAACTGATATTTGAAAAATTAAGGTTTGCGGGGAATCTCGGGTTGTATATCCCCATAAAATTTATCCTTTATGAACTTATAGATTTGCCATGCCTTGGACCAAGATTTAAACAAAATTAGAGGAAGAGTAGTACAAATGTCATGGGGAAAAATCTCAACTTCAACTTCAACTCTTCATTAATGGCATTTGTGGAAAAGACACCACAATTTTGCCAATAACACGTGCAAACTATTAATAGACCATCAAACGCTGGAGAGTATTTAGCGTGAATTAATAGTAAAATAAATATATATCTCTAAACATTAAAGTTCAAAATAAAAGAATTTTTTCGCAGACGCAGACAAACATTATGACCACACCACAGACTATGACTATGTACATGAAAAAAACTCGTAAGAGTGGTGAAAAAGAGAGAAAAAAAAAAAAAAAAAAGAAAAGGAAATAAGTAGTTACAATAGTTACAACTTAATTTTATTAATTTCAATAAATTTGCATAGTTTAAATATAAAACTAGTAAACACAAAAGGAAGAAGACATTTGACGGAGGTTGGACGAGGAATATGAGTAGGAATGATTTCATGAAAAGAGAAGCGCAATTTAGGACAGGAGAAAAATAAATGGTCCACGTTTCTTTCATCTAGACCGCATTCACAAAGAGAGTTATCCTTAATCCTAAGTTTGGCCAAGAAATGAGGGGTGCAACAATGATTTAAACGTAAACGACAAATAATTGAGGTAGTGATTTTTTTTTCCAATTGATATTTGAAAAACCACGGTTTGCGGGGAATCTCGGGTTGTATATCTCCATAAAATTTACCCTTTATGGATTTAGAGATTTGCCATGCCTTGGACCAAGATTTAAACAGAATTAGAGGAAGAGTAGTACAAATGTCATGGGAAAAAATCTCAGAGTGGGCAAGAGAGCCAGTGAGAACAGCATTTTTGGCGCATGAATCAGCTGACTCATTACCAAAAATACCGACATGACCGGGAATCCAAGCTATGACGACCTTAATACCAAGTTCATGACATTGAAATAGCAAATCTCTAATTTTTAAAATTATAGGGAATCTTGACTTAGATCTGAAAGGATTAGATAAAATGGCTTGAAGGCAACTTTTTGAGTCAGAGAAAATTATGGAGTTATTTAACTTATGAGACAAAACAAATGAAATGGCTTCGAAAATAGCAATTGATTCACCTGTAAAAACGGATGTAACAGATGGGCACTTATAATTTAAAATAATTTTTGTATGAGGAATCCAAACAGCAACTCCTACAGGGCTATCATCGGAGACTTTGGAAGCATCAGTGAATATAATATTCCAATTATTATAATTCGAGGAAACTTTTTGGACAAACATCTTATGCGGTTCTAAGGTATTTTTGTGAATTCCAAAGTCCAAAATGATCTCCGGATGGAATACCAGGGCATTATAAGGCACCGAGTATAGATACAGAATAGGGCTTTGAAAAAGTGGGCTAGAAAGACGAGTGAATTGAAGGTAGGCACGAAGAAGACAAGGAAGTTCAATATTAGAACGACGACTACAAGAGTCAAAGATGGATGATAATTGGTCCAGCTTACCAAGGAGGGGATGCTCAGAATTTTGCACAAGTTTAAAAATAAATCTATTTGCCAGAAATTGTCTTCGAATCGAGAGGGGAGGTTCAACACACTCAAC
Organism: Mythimna vitellina; assembly: GCA_949316375.1. Lineage (NCBI taxonomy): Eukaryota > Metazoa > Arthropoda > Insecta > Lepidoptera > Noctuidae > Mythimna > Mythimna vitellina. The sequence goes on from OX438684.1 coordinate 39,962,747, forward strand.
TTGCATGGCATTTATTGGTGACGACTTCATCGCCCCAAGAATAATCCGTAAACACTTTGATTGGATTTTATCGAGTTTTTGAAGGCCAGATTTGTTACAAGGATCTAATAGGAACATACCATAATCAAAATGACTACGAACTATAGCATTGTAGATCAGTTTTTGAGAATATGGGTGAGCACCCCACCAAACACCAGAAAGAGAGCGAAGAACATTAATGTTTCTTTCGCATTTTTGTGAAACAAAGTCTGTGTGAGCAATACCTGATAATTTTGGATCTAACCAAACTCCTAAAAATTTAACAGTGTTTACCTGAGAAATATTTTCACCGTTAACTTTAATGTCAACAGGAGGAACCAACTTTTTTTTTGTAAACACAACTACAGAGCTTTTAGATGCTGATAAGGACAAACCGTGTTGTAGAAGCCTATCAGATAGATATCCGAGGGCGGAATTTAGACGGCTACTAGCCTCATCTAGAGATTTTCCAGAAAAGTATAAAGCTAAATCATCAGCATACTGCAATATTTGACAAAATGAATCAGTAGAAAAATGTAAATCATAAGTATAAAGACTGAATAGGAGAGGACTCAAAACTGAACCTTGTGGTAAGCCTTTCCAGATAGTCTTAGGGAGAAGAGAGGAATCTTGAGTTTTAATAGAGATGGTTCTCTCCATCAATAAATTACAAATGAAACGGACCAATTTTATAGGAAGGTTCAACTGATGCACAAGTTTATCCCTGAGCACCGGGAGTAAAACATTATCATACGCTGAGGCAATATCCAAAAAAGATCCTACTAAAAATTGCTTACTTATCAAAGAAATACGAATATCAGAAATTAATATACTAAGACTATCCATTGTGCTCATACCTTTACGGAACCCAAACTGGGATGAGGGCAACAAGTTCCTATTTTCCACAAACCACTCAAGTCGATGCTTCATCATATGTTCTGCAACCTTGCACAAAACAGACGACAAAGCAATAGGCCTGTAGCTATTTGGGTCTGACGGGTTTTTGCTAGGTTTAATGACCGGAATTATTATTTGATGTTTCCACGGTTGAGGAACCAAACCGCACTCAAAAAAGGAATTAACGAGATCCAAGTAATATTGCTTTGTACTTCTTGAGGCGTTTTTCAAGAATGAGTAAGGGATCCCATCTCCACCAGGAGAGGAATCAACAAGACCGTCAAGTGCCATTCGAAGTTCAGAAAAAGAGAATGGGGCATCAAAATCATTTTCGGAAGTAAGAAAAGCCGGAGAAGAGGGAAAAGAGTCCAAATTTGGAACTGAAGGCGGAGCCAGTTTATCCGAGAAAGATTCGATCCAGGAAGAAGGATCGTTAGCTGAAATATCAAAAGTATTACAAGAGCCTCTATATCTTTTGATTTGCTTCCATACTAGAGAAGAAGGGGAACAGGGAGATAAACTTTGACAGTAGCGAAGCCATCCATCTTTTTTCTTTTTGGAAAGAAGTCTCTTAGCAGTGGCGGCTTTTCTTTGATACACTAAGAAATTTTGAAGAGTCATTGAGTTAGAATAATTAACCTCTGCTATTTTCCTTTCCTTGACAGCTGAAGTGCATTCTGAATCCCACCAAGGAGTTGAAACTTTGAATCTGTAGGGTTTTTTAAGAGGAAAATTTACATCAGCACTAGTAATAATGGAGTCTATAAATTTGGAATAGCAATCAACAAGATTGTTTCTGTCAGGAGGGGGAAGAGATAGTAACTTATTTTCTAGAGAATCTGAAAAAGAAGACCAGTTTGCATCGTTTAATCTATACTTAAGAGAGGGATTAAAATTACGCATTGGTACTACTCTGTCAGAGGTAGAGACAATAATAGGAAAATGGTCACTACCATAAGAATGTGACAAGATACTCCAGGAAAGAATGGAAGCAAGAGAGGCAGAGCAAGCTGTGATATCCACAGCTGAGTTAGGGTTTTGAGAAGGACGAACTCTCCTAGTGGGAGAACCGTTGTTAATAACACATAGATCAACTTCATCAAAAATTTCAAGGAGGGCCCGACCAAAGTAATCATCATGGCTCGAGCCCCATGAGCGATGATGAGCATTTAAATCACCCATAAAAATTATTGGAGAGGGTACTGAGGAAAATATACATAAAAGGTCTGGAATTAACCTAGAATGAGGATGAGGGATATATGCAGAAAGGAAAGTAATATTAAAAGCCCTAACAGCAACTATATTAATGTCAGGAGGAGTAGGGGGAAGAGGAATAAAAGAGAAAGGAAGGGAGCGCCTAACAAGAAGGGCACTACCTGCATACCCATCAGCCCTATCATCTCGAAGACAGGAGTAACCTGAGACCCGAAAGTGAGAACCAGGCACCAACCAAGTCTCCGAAACGGCAATGACTGAGGGGTGAAATTTATTTATTAAAAATGAAAGTTCAGGCTTCTTCGGCCGAATGCTTTGAATGTTCCACTGAAGTGTGGAGACTTGATCCATCATTATTATTAAAGAGAAGCAAAGAAAGTTTCTGGGCAACGTGGGGCGGTAAAGAGAAATTATCACGGGAAACTAAACTAATAATTAGAGACAAAAGTATTTCTAAGAGGCTATCCTCTTGAGGTGATTTTGGGGATGAAGAATTTTGAGAAAGAAGAGAGAAACCATTGGGAAAGGATGAAGGATCTTCAGCAACAATGGATCTATGGGCAGTTTTGTCATAAGACTTGCCTAGAGGAGCTCTAAGCTTAGGGGAGGAAAACACAGTTTTTTTATACGAGGTAGGAGGAGTAAGGCAAGTTGATTGAGAAGAGGAGTAAGAAGATTGGGTTGGTAAGTTTTGGGAGACTTCGGAATATAATTTTTTAACACTAGGAATGGATCGAGAAGCCTCTTCATATGAGGGATTTTCCTGAGACATTAATAATTTAATCGATTTTTGTCTACCTAGCTCGGGACAGTTACCGTAGAAGGCAAAGTGACGGCCCAAGCAATGGATGCAAGTGGCCTTGGCCTCAACCACGTCGCAACTGTCACCTGTGTGAGGTTGTGAGCACCTAAAGCACCTTGCCTTGGACCGACACTGTGCCTTAACGTGCCCAAAGCGGCAGCAGTTTTGACATTGGATAGTGGGGTACTGATATATCTCCACTGGCAGAGATGTGTGATATAAAAATACCCTTCGAGGAAGAACCTGTCCCTTGAAGGTTACAACTATAGTCTGTGTAGGGATCCAGGAGGTCTTGCCCTCCTGTATGTTTTTTCGGTTTAACCTACGTGCTTTTAAAACGATTCCACACCCATCAGGAAGAATGACAGATTCTACGAATTCGTCCATCGACATATCGACCGGCACTTGACGGACGATACCAATTTTGGTAATGTTATATGTTGGAATCGAGACTATATAATTTGGTATTAAAACTGGGTTCGAAAGGAACTTATTGGCCGCCTCACCAGAGGTGAATTCGACAGAGATTTTGTTTCTGCCCACTTTTTTAATGCCGTCCCTACAAATATTTTTTATATTATTTTTATTTAAAAATTGGCCAAACTTAATTGGACGAATCATTGTCCCAGCAGCAGGATCAGGTTCGGATCGGGAAACGTGGACTAAAAAGGGACCTTTTTCGAACTCGCTATATGATTTTATACTCTCTTTCAGAGAAGGGTGAATATACAATGTTTGGATGGCCGCAACAGCCATATCTTTATTAATAATGGTTTTTTTTGGAACAACCTCGATTGTTTCAGAGTCAATCATGTGTCGTCGCTTACCAACCGTCGTGTTTGAATATGGAATAGCGTCAGGAGGGTCAGGAGGATCTGGAGGGGGAGGAGGATGGTCCATGCCTATTAAAAAAAAAATAATTAGAGAATAAAAAACACTGAAAACTGCGAAGAAATATCATACTAACTGTTATTTTGTTATAATATAGATTTGGAAAAAATTATCTCTCCAGCACGACTGACAGCTATCCTGTCACTAATGTAATAATGTTACTCAGGAAAAATCTCAATGTAACACATTGAACAAAGTACGTAAATGACAGAAAAATGAAAAGTAATGTCAAATTGTCAGTCAAGCAAAGGACATGTGAATCATAAAGCCTACGATAAGTTTTCTGTTCTGAAAATAATTTGATTATACATACAATTTGATTAGTTTGCATATATTATTTTAATTATATTTAAGATATACATAAATCAACGACAACTGTGCACTGTTCTATTAAAAAGTTTGTTTCGTAAAAGATTTATTTGATAACTAGCACTTTGCCAGTGACTTCGTTTGCAAGAATGTTTTTATAAAAACTTTAACTCTCTTTATACCGTACTTTGAGGGTAGTTTTGCCAAACTAATAATAACAGTCTTATTATTCATTTTGATTAGAATTTGAGTCTGGTTTCAAGTTTATTAACCCAAAAAATGTAATCTTTAAAACCCCCTAGATTTGAGGAGGAAATTGCGCATGTGCTCTTTGACTGCGAAGGTGTCACTGATACACGCATACGAAGCCTAGGATCTCTGAATTCTCTTACAGATGGCCTGAAAAACTTGGAAGGCCAAATTTGTCATTTGAAGTAAGGTAGGCTGGATGGAAAAAGCCTACCAAAAGATGGCCGCCATGGTCCAAACACAGTAGTCCTCATAAGATTAAACTACAGAAACTAGGCTTCGATAGATAAATAGAAAGATAAACCCCCAAAATGATCTACTGGGTGTAGAACTGGGGTAATAAATGCTGATTTCCATATTTTTGGAACTATACCCTCAGATATGGAACGATTGAATAATATACACACTGGGGTAACCAAACTATCAGCACATTGCACTATAAATTCTGGAGGTATGAGGTCCGGACCACCAGATTTAGAAAGGTCCAAGGACTTGAGTAACTTCAATACTCGGGAATGAGTTATTTCCAATGAACTGATAAATGCAACACTATCAACACTACTGGCGGTGACACTACTATTAGAATCATGCAAAGATGATGTACCTACTGGGGACTGGATCAGGTTCCTGGAAAGTGGAGTGGAAATAAGTCGCAAATAGATTACTGATGTCTTCACCAGTGCACGCCGTGACGTCATTATATTGCATGAACTTAGGAACTGCATTGGAATTTTTTTTGCTTTTAATATATGACCAGAAATATTTTGGATTTTTGATTATCGACGACTCTATTTTATCCATATAAATATTAAAACATGTCTTTTCTAAATTAATTGCCCTACTTCGCAACAGTGAGAAAGAATGTAAATCGGAGAGATTACCATACGTTTTGTACTTGCGATGATACCTATGTTTCTCTCTCAGTACTTTTACTAAAGCGGATGGGCATGGGCTGACGCTCGTATGCGCAAGGCAAATGACGTGGGTCAGAAGAAGAAAGCCTTCAACAGAGCTGCCAAGTCTTGCAAGAAGGTGATGCGGAGGTCTCGGTACAGCCACATTAGCCGCATCGGGAACAAACTCGCTTCATACCCTGCTGGTAATAAGGCGTTTTGGTCCCTGGCTAAGTCGGTTGAATCGAACTTCTGCCGTCCCTCACTGCCGCCACTGCTGAAACCCGACGGATCGCTGGCCCACACCGCTGAGGAGAAAGCAAATCTGTTTGCCTCACTCTTCGCGGAATCTTCGCGTCTAGATCCTGGTGACGCGCGGCCCCCTGTTAATCCTGTTGGTTGCGAGACGAGTATGTCAGATATTCGCATCCATCAGAAGGACGTCCGCAGGGTGCTGCGTAACCTTGACGTGAACAAGGCTAGTGGCCCAGACGGGATACCAGCAATTGTTCTGAGAACGTGTGCGCCTGAACTGTCTCCGATCCTGACACGCCTATATAGGCTTTCATTTGAGACTGGAAAAGTGCCGATTGCATGGAAGCAAGCTAACGTTCAGCCCGTGCCCAAGAAAGGTAGTCGGGCTGACCCAGCTAACTACAGACCAATCTCAGTAACGTCCATTCTCTGTAAGACTATGGAACGTGTACTCAACACTAAACTCCTGGCATACCTAGAAGCTAATGACATCCTAAGTGACCGACAATACGGCTTTCGCCGAAATCGGTCAACTGGTGATCTTCTAGCGTATGCCATCCACATCTGGAGTGAAGCCATCGAGAGACACGGGGAAGCGCTTGCCGTCTCCCTCGATATCTCGAAGGCTTTCGATAGGGTCTGGCACGAAAGCCTTATTAGTAAGCTTCCTTCTTTCGGTTTACCTGCTGGTTTGTGTGCTTGGATCGCAGACTTCCTGAGTGACCGGTCAATCCGAGTGGTCATCGATGGTTGCTCGTCCGGTCAAATGGCCATTAATGCCGGGGTCCCTCAGGGGTCAGTGCTCTCGGCAACATTGTTCTTGCTGCACATTAATGATCTGCTTAAGCCCGGTACCTTTGGGTATGCAGACGACAGCACTGTTGCTGAGAGTTACATATCCAGCGCGCAAGCTAGTGGGTCACAGATCCAGTCTCTTCGAGAGGCTATGGTCGAGCGCTTGAACTTGTCCTTGGAGGCAGTCTCTGAATGGGGCGATGCCAATTTGGTTAAGTTCAATGCTGCTAAAACCCAGGCGTGTCTCATTTCTGCTAAAAGGAGCCAATTCAGTCCTGCTCCAACTTTCCGGGGCGTAACCGTGCCGTTAACCGACCGTCTTGATCTTCTTGGTGTTACGTTGACGTCAAAACTCAACTTTGGGCCATATATTGAAGCAAAGGCTCAACTGGCAGCAAAAAAGCTGGGTATCCTCGCTAAGGTCAGACAGTACTTCACGCCGGAACAGCTGCTCAAACTATATCAAGCACAAGTTCGATCGTGTATGGAGTACTGCTCTCATCTTTGGGACGGATCTGCCCGATACCAGCTTGATGCACTTGAGGCAATTGAGAGGCGTGCCAGGAGGATCATTGGCAATGATGCACTCGTTGAGTCGAGGCTCCAAAGTCTTGAGCATCGGCGCCGAGTTGCTAGCCTGTCGGTTTTCTACCGGTTGCATTTCGGGGAGTGTGCGTCGGAATTGCATAACCTAATTCCGCCTAGCCCGTTCCATCATCGGACCACCAGGCGTACGGCAACGCGCCACCGGTACATGGTGGACATTCCACCTATACGCACAAAACGTTTTGGGAACACATTCATTGTGCGTACAGCTAAGGAGTGGAATTCCTTGCCGGAATGTGTGTTTCCTGATAGCTACAACCCGGAAATCTTTAAGTCAAGAGTGAATAGGTTACTTCTAGGTAAGCGCGTTCCATCGTCGACCGCCTCATCGCTTTCCATCAGGTGAGATGGCGGTCAAGCGCGAACCTATACAGAATAAAAAAAAAAAAAAAATGCGGATCTGTACCAAAGAGGATATGAAGATTTCGTAACACGTTTAATAGGTATGTGCTTGTCCCTAAGTTCATATAATTTGTTGTAAAAGGCTTCAACAGCACTGTCCAACGACTCAAAATTCAAAAAGTCAGTCCAGTTTATTTTATCTAATTCAGATTTAATGGCCACATAATCTCCCCTAGAAAATATGAAGCGACGTGTTATTTTATCTGTCAACTTATGAATTTCAGCAAAATCAGCCCGAATCAATAACGGTTTATGATGTAAATCAACAGGCAAAGCTAATGGATCATGACATTGACTAACATTCACAGAGTCATTAGAAAAAACTAAGTCCAATATCCTTCCATTGATATTCCTCTCACCATTATACTGAGACAAGTTAGAAGTTAGAATAGCATCAAAAAATTCAGTTAAATGTTGTCACCTAACGTTTTGCGAAATCATTTCGTTGCTATCAGCATTGACTATCCAGTCCACTCTACTGCCAAAGTTAAAATCTCCTAATATTATGAATTTGTCCAATGGGTTACGACGTTGAGTTACGACATTAAACATCCAATATTGCTCGATAGTAAACATCACCTTACAAAAGTGAACACCTTAAACTTATGCACGCAGGGCCACAACTTCTTTTATCAAACATTCGTCAAACTTACTGGCCTTTAGGAAGCAGAAATCTATCTAAAGGTATATTCAGAGAATGTGTCAAATGTTTCAGAATTAGGACTCAGGCGGTGCAACCCGTCATGGGGCAGCTACCATGTACGAGGACACAGCTTGAATTTTCATTTTATAATTGTAGTGTCGACTACGCCGGACCAATGCTAATAGCTGATCGTAAAGGTAGAGGTACCAGACTCATTAAGTCTTATATCTGTATTTGTCTGTTTGAGAGTAAACGCTGTCCATCTGGAACTTGTGACGGATCTTACTAAGGACGCCTACCTGGCCGCGTTAAAAAGATTCGTTTCTCGTCGGGGTAAACCACACAGCATCCTCTCTGATAATGGCACCGCGTTTGTCTTTGTATTTAATGAGCTTGCACAATTCTTATCTAATTCAAATTTAGAAACTGATCTTGCGCAAGATGGTATAAAGTTTAGCTTTACTCCTCCTTATAGTCTACACTTTCCGCCCAAGAGCGGGGATGTCATTAGGATGATTTTCCCACCCAATAAAAAAGAAAAAAAAATGGTATAACAGAGGCTGCTGTTAAATCTACTAAAAAACATTTGAAAACTTATGTTAATTCTGCTCATTTAACGTATGAACACATACTTAGCCTAAATTGAGGCTATATTAAATTCTTGTCCCCTTGTTGCCCTTTCTTCGTCACTTGACGACTTTACCGCTCTCACTCCTTCTCACTTCTTGATTGGACGACCGTTCTACATCCGTTTCTCAGCCACAGGTACACTCCATTAACATCACCAGATTGGATCGCTACAAAAGAATAGAGCATCTCCGACAACACTTTTGGAACCGATTCTTTCATGAATATGTTGTCATGTTGCAGCAGAGAACCAGATGGCATGCGTCCACAGACAAACTTATCAATTAGTTTTGGTCAGAGAGAAAACGCAGCCACCACTACGATGGCTAATGGGCCGTATCATCAAGGTGTTTCCCGTTCCTGACGGCATCACGAGGGTAGCAGAGATCAAAACCAAGAAGGGCAACATTACAAGGGCCTTCAACAACACATGTCCTTTACCTATTAAAGAAAATGTTTCAACCCGGGCAGGATGTTCGAAAACCTCTCGAACGGAATGAAGACGTCCACCGAGGCGGCACGGTGCGGCGCGGGGCGGGCGCGGCAGCAACTATATAAGACGCAATTGTAGTCCGGAGCGAACCCACTCAATCAGCTTTAAGCACTGTACCCGTCGCGCGCCTTTGAAACCTTACTGTTAATTATTGTAATAAACCAGTATTTTTGAAATCAGCGTCGTCATTCATACAGCCCACTTAAATCTCCTCAACACAAGGTGTCCATTGCAGTTCTGTTTGAGTCCATTTGAGTTCACCGAAAGAGTACATTAATACCGGTGACAGGTACAATAATACATGACCCAACCGTTGAAGGTGCGCATCTTGTTTCCGCTTGAAAAAAGGCTGTTGAATACCTTCTTCAGCTGTCCAAAGATGCGCTCCCTCAACGATTGCTTCATGTCAGTGGCATTAATACCTAAAGTTTCCGACATATCCAAATACTTATAGGTTACAGTCCGAGAGCTGAATATCCACGGACTCCACAATCTCCCCTTGCTTTACGTGCATTTGTGCACACCAAACTCCATCCTGATGGCACTACTGAAGGTTTCAGTTACATTGAGTAGCTCCATCAGTTGAAGCTTGTTGGGACAACAACACACACACAGACACACAAGGACAGGTCCCTCAGTTACAAAAAGAACTGCGAGAATGTTAAGCAGAAGGTACACTCAAGAAACAACTTGCTACGTCGCGTAACATTGATTAGATGGGGGGCGTCTCCCCAAGTGTTGCGGACAACTGCGATAGCGCTCTGCTTCTCCGCTGGTGAATATGCCTGTCCAGTATGGAGCCGCTCCGCCATGTATGAGAAACCGAGTAACCGATATCCAACATGTCGACAAATCCTTTCAGGAGCGCCGAACCTGTTGGCTAATAATGGCCATATCAATGAGGAGCAGCTCCTTAGTACCGCGGGACTCTTTCTTACATCCATTCTGAGAGGCAAGAGACATACATGATAGAATTGTTTTCTATTATGGTTGTTAATCAAAGGGCAGAGTGGAAGAAAAAACGTGTTGCGCCGACCCCAAATAATACGGGATAAGGGCAGGAAGATGATGATGATGTTGTTAATCAAAATGGATGTCAGAACTTTACAGACCATAGGTTAACAAGTTATCGGTCTATAATTTATAGGTTCCGCCGTACTAACTGATTTGTGGAGCAAGTGGGTAATTCTTGTTGTATGGAACTCAGGTAGCGAACCAGACTCCAAGGCAGCCTGATACTGAGGTGCCTAACGAGTGCGATCTCTGTAGCCACTTTATCCAAAAATTGTGCAGTCCGTCCGGCCCTGGAAATTTCCAATTAGGCAATAGACGAACTACACGTGCTACGTCTTGGGCTGATCGTAATTGTCTCTATTTCTGGTATCGAATGGCAAGCTCGCTCAAAAACCCGAGTACAACTACCTTCGGTGTGACGGACAGGTACCGACCAGATGCTGTGCTAGAATGAACATATGGCATCATCATCCGGTAGGTGTAAGTCAGTCACGCCTTGGTCCGGTCGCTCCCAAGTTCTATGTACCCACCTTTCATTACCTTGGAATGCGCAACTCTGGGTATCGTTCCACTCGCTGCTTATACCTTCGGATTCGTTTTGCCCATGCATACACCTTCTGTTTCAGGAAGTCAATGCGCTCTGTGACATGGCCTATATAATCTCGGGGGCTGATGTTAGTCCTCGAAACTGCCCGTCTCACAAAGCGCATTACTCTTGGGCGAGTGTTGCCCTTCCTGAAGCAAATAAGTTTACCGATGAGTGCCCTGGCCCCATCAATACGACGGTCGATCCTGCACTGCCAAGCCGACACGACTGATCTCGGTCGTGTAGCTACGTCACTGTTTGGAAATTTGACGTGAACTACACGATATGCCACTACAGCCGCGCAGTACATTATCGAATGTGTATCGGTGAGATCTTCGCAGTCGTCAAAATAGTTTGCCAACTGCATATCCAGAGCAACCACCAGCGCCTTATTCTTGTTATGCATGGCCAAATGCGGCCTAAGTACTTGGGCCGCGATTACCTACCATATATCCATTAGCAGTTTTACAAATCTATCGCATCAAAACAAGTCGCACTTACGACATATTGTATGGAACGATTTTAGTCTAGATTATTTTAATGGATCCCGACTGTTGCAGTTTTGTTTTTATTTAATTGGTTTCTACGCTACTGGACTGAACTTGGTTTTTTCTTTTCAGTTTTTATTTAAAGTTATTTTTTTGCAGTCGGGTTTTATTATTTTTTAAATTTATTTTACCCTTTTTAGTTAATATAATCTAATATAAGTATTTGTTCACTCTATTTTAGGCGTACAATGTTCACAATATTTTCTGCCTCTCTTTTTTGTATCTTAAATAAAAAATTGAAGCGTCTATTTGTAAATAGAGACACTTCAATTTTTTATCAAAAAACATTTGTTTACTAAATGTATATCAAAGTGTATTCAGAAATTTCAAAGTTCACGTTTTTGATAGAGGTATCTCTATCAAAAACGTGGACTTTGAAATTTCTAATTGTTTATCGGTTTGTTCCAGCTAACATTCGAAACGGAAGCAGTTACTGTTTTTTCCGTTTAAATATCATCTTATGACATCCCCCGCCCTTATGCGGGGCGGGAGATAGTGTCAGACTTTTAGTGACTAAAAACCCACTCCTGTTCCTTCGTTGCCTTTCGTACCAGGGCCAAGTCTTCCTTTCAGAAACAGACCGTTGGCCCCAGTAGGCTTCGACCCTGTTGGGCCCTACAGTTGCTGACATCTCCTTGAAGCGCGCATGGAATAATACGCGCCTCGACAACTTGGGCTCGGTCCGGACAGTTACCGGACGGTCGGACGGCAAACCAGCCATTGCTCGCCGTCCACAAGTCCGGCGCCTACGGTAGCCGGAAATCGGGATCGGAGTCCCAGCGGCGGTCGGGGCATGAGCACCGTTGCCTCACGCGATCGGCCACCTCCTTTGTTAGCATTACTGCTTTGCAGAAGGAGGGGACCGCCTGCCTCTCCACCTCGCTCCGGACCATGGCCTGTACCAAGGCCCGGCGCGAGAAATCGCCGCCACCGATTGCCCCCACGAGGACACGGCGTTGCTCTGCCCAAGCGGGGCACACCTCTACTGTGTGCTCCACCGTGTCCTCCGGGCGGTCCACACAATGGTGACACCCCGGTGTTTCTTCCGCACGAATCCGGTGCAGGAACCTCCCGAACTTACCATGTCCGGTGAGGACCTGCGTCATGCGAAAGGTAAGGACGCTGTGTTGCTTTTCTAGCTACTCCTCAAAGAGGGAATTTACCGCCATAATTATGGCGTGCCCAGCACTGGGTGGCGATAGTCTGCCCCGACGTTGCATCTCCACGCGCAGATCGTGCATGCGTGCAAGGGCTATTGCCTCCAGATCCCATGGTGGCTGGACGCCGCTTCGCGGGAAACCGTGCTTTGTGGTAGCCCCGCACTATCCGTATGGCCATGACTCTCTGGCACGCATTCAGCTAGGCTGCCGGTTCCTTCCGCAGTGACGGCGCCCACACCGGAGCCCCATAAAGGGCCATGGGCCGGACGATGCCTACGTAGAGCCTCCGGCAGGAGGCGTCTGGATCCTCGAGGTTGGGCAGGAGCCGCTTGAGGGCAGCCCCAGTCCGATTCAGTTCGGGAGCCAGACGTCGAAAGTGCTCCTCGAAATTCCACCGGCTGTCGAGGACGAGTCCCAGATACTTCATCGTCGAGCCGACGCCCATGTGAACTCCTCCTACCGTTAATTGGGAACGCCGAGGCGATGTGCTCCGAGGGCCGTGAAAACACATGGCCTCAGACTTGTGCAGTGCCACCTCGAGTCCCAACTGCTGGATCCTACCAACGACTATCGCAACCCCGCATGTCGCTAATTCGACTACCGCCTAGTACGACTCTCCCTGCGCCAGGACCAGCGTGTCGTCTAGCAGACTATATCGCCACGGCACACTTGCTCTGGGACACCGCATCCCCCGTCGTGAGAGCTCGCAGACGCGCGATGGTGTCCACCGTGGAGCGCCTCCAGCGAAAGCCAAACTGGCCGTCCAACAAGCAGTTACTTAAGCTACTTTTTATTGGGATATAGCTAATGTTATATCCCAATATAATGAGTAAAAAAATCATTTTTTTAATGTGGGTAATCATCTAATGACTTCTCCCGCCCTAGGGCGGAGATGGAGAGTGTGCTAGACTGTTACTTTTACTGAGTAAAACCACACCTAGGTTCCTTCAGCTGCTCTTTGCTTTCCAGGACCACGGGTTACCTATTCAGAAGTCTTCCCATGGCCTTAGCAGGCATCGGCCCTGCTGGTCCCTACAGTTTTGCTGACATCTCTTTGAGGAAAGCGTAGTACACGACGATTTGAGCTCGGTCCGGACAACGGCCAGACGGTTGGACTGCGAGCTACATATTGCACGTCGTCCAAAATTCGTCGTTGATGTTACAAGGAGTAACTTGGGCTACTATTAATTTTCCCGCGGTAACGGGGCTTAATTCCCAGGGGATATAAAAACGGGGAGTAACGAAATCGCGAGTAACAGTTAGTAGTTAATAAATAACATATTTCGTTCTTGGTGCAAAGGATAGCCATCGCTATCCAGCGAGGTAATGCGGCCAGTATTATGGGCACTTTTGCACCGGGAACGATCAGGGGCGGGTTGTATATTGACGTGTGACTTTTTAGTTTTAGACAAATGTTGCGCTATTTATATGTTAAAATGTAATGAATAAAAAAAACTACATTCAAATACATTAGATTATTTAAATTTCAATCGTATATGTCTACGACATTACGTAACGGAAATATTTGAAAGTTACAAAAAATAATAAAGCTTGTTATAAGGGTCTCGCAAAAATAAAAATCTTAAACATATTTCCTATTGTATTTATTTTTAATATGGTAGTGATATTCCATTTTGAAATCTCGATGATAAATCACAGTAACAAAAAAAAAAAAAATTTGTACTTTAAATTATGGCATCTCACAGTCGTTATGTTGGGTTATTTTTAACGTCACCTATCCAAGAACACTTGGGTTATCACGAAAAATCTAACGATATCTTAATTATGTAAATTCATTCAGCAGTTTGGAATATATAAGGTAATAAAGAATGTTACATACATACAAACAAGATACGCGCGAAAAACATAACCCTTCTTGCAGTCGGGTAAAAAAAGAAAAAAAAGGGTGAATGCGAAACAAAATAAATTTACTAGATTGAATTACTTATTCAATCTAGTAAATTTATTTTGTCTATTAAATAAATACCATTTTTAAGTATATCCTCCGATAGCGCTATATGATTAACAATTTGTATGGCTCGTGACAAAGGGGCAAACTTTTGGTGGTTAGTCCTAGCAGACGGCACCTCTAAGAGAGCGGGGCTGCGCGCGCCCACACAGCCGTCCGGCGCGCGCAGCCGCAGCGCTTCCAGTACATCTGGGTGGTGCAACAATCCTATCAGTACACTAGCCACGTACTTGACCAGTGCGACATCCCTTCTTACCCCCAGTCTAGTATTACCGACCATGCCCAGGACGAAAAGACTTGGGTACATGAGCGGATAACAGGGGTAAACCCCATATTGTTTCAAGTACAGAAGTATCGTAAATTTATTTTGGACCTTTTCCAACATGTGACTGTACTTTTTCTCATGAGGATTCAAAATAATGGAACTAGTTTCTAGGTGGCTCCTTACAAGAGCATTATATAAAACTTTGACAGCAGCCGTATCGCTAAAATCCTTACATTGTCACAGGATGAAACCGAGGTTTATATAAGCTATACCATGAAAACTCATTATCGTCTGATCTTAACTTGCATAACCATGGCAGAATCTATTCAAAATATTCTGCGCCCAAGCTAAATCTAAGTCAGTGAGTAAGAAAATTAGATATTCTTATAATAAAATAAAAGCTGTCTGGAAGGTGATAAAAAAGGAAACTGGAAAGACATACCAACGTGATCGGAATGAATTGCCCCTTAGAATTGATAATAAAATCATCTCAGATAGGACTGAAGTGGCTGAGACATTAGAAACTTCACCAACATCCCAACAGAAGTTACGAAATCTCTCCCTTCTTTATCTTTGCTAGCTCAATCTTTTTTGAAAGAAAATTCCACTAAGGATGTACCAAACTTTGAATTTAAGCGTATCTCTATTGATTTAAATAAAATAAAAAAACAAAGTCATAATATACAAAACACTGGGGACTTATGGGGTATATCCGTTAGGTTCTTGGATATATTATTGATACAGTTGCTCCTGTCTCATCAATGCCTAGTCAGCGGTACGTTCCCTGATTTAATGAAACATAGCAAAGTAGTACCAATTTTCAAATCAGGTAGTAAGAGTGATCCCTTTAATTACAGACCTATATCTGTGCTTCCAGCATTGAGTAAAATATATGAAAAAATCATGCTCGACCAGATGTTGACTCCTTTTAATTGTAATAGGATTTTGCATAGTCATCAGTTTGACTTCATTTGGCCGCTGTCAGTTGCGGTGAGTTAATGATATGCCTGTATGATCCACTAATGTAGACTATCGACCATAATATCGAGTAATTGGATATCCGAAGTGAAATAATTTAAATATTTTTATTTATTTTGATTAGTTTATAGAGTAGTAGAGAAATACGTAAGCAACTGTCGTAAAGTAATTTAAAAAATGATAAAGGATGAAAAATTGGGAAAATGTAAAATAAATTGTTTTTGCACAGCATATCGACGTTTATGTTTGCGTAATTTGTACGGTGCATGAAAAATACACGCTGTGATTAAAAAGAGAAGGTTTATAATTGACTGTGTAGTAGGGTCTGATTTGTGATTTGCCGATGTGTGCGCGACTGCGTAACTATTGCTGCATATGTAGTAGTGTCGGTGGTGGTAGGGCAAACTGGAGACATCGTGTTCTGGTAATTTTTTTACTACTTAACATATCTTCTTTCTTATATCTATGACTTCATTAGTCGAGATCTTTCAAGCTTGACATTGATATTCAATGTGCCTCTTGTCATTGTTGATCTTGATGATTAGATTTAGAATTATTGATGATTCTGATCTTCATAATGAAATATGCAATCTGTTTGCCCCAGACAATTACTGTCGTGGCAGAAAACATCGTTTACTGGCTGTTCCAACTTTCCATACTATTGCACATTCCAAGTCACCTATTCCTCGGATAATAGCCGCTATTAACGCTCACCTGAACTCAAACACAGGTCTTAATTTGTTTGCGGATGAATAGAAGATGATAATGTCAGAATGTTTGAATTTTTGTAAGAACGATGCATGAATGAGTTAAAAAAATAGGTATAAGTTTAAATAGTGTAATTGGGTTTGGCAGTTCTATTTAAAAAATAATAAATAGATCATGCAGTGATTACTTCCGGTTTTCATTTAATTTCACCGCATTGATCACAGAGACATCATTAAATATTTGCTTCATCGTTGACATGATGAAGTAAATCTCATTTTCAGTTGCACCATCAGGGCTTTGCCAGGTCCACTTCCTATGCTCACGCTTTCTCGAATAGGAGTTCACCATGTAGAGGCCCTCATTTTCCATAATGCTGGCCAGTTAATGTCACCGGTGGTTCCCACGTCGAAATCCGAATTTCCCCACTCGCAGCTCTTCACCGTCTCTTTTGCCCAGTTTCGCGTTAAAGTCCCACATGACCACGGTGAAATGATTCTTGTAACCAGTGTCTCTACTTCGTCGTCGGGGTGTGTCGAGGTCGGAGCGTAAACCTGTGTGAACTTCAGCGAATATCTTGATGATATTCTGAGTATAAGGTACGCCACCTTGGTCGACACACTCTCGATCTTCACCACATTGTTTACAAGGGACTTGTGGACGATAAACCCGACACCACCTTGAGAGCGCTGGTCCCTCTCACGAAAATAGAGCAGGTTGCCAGATTTTAGGATTATCGTGACCTCTCCCTGCCTTCGGACTTCGGATAATCCCACAATACTCCATCGTAACCTGCTCAATTTCTCCTCAAGTTCAGTGATCTTCTCATCGAACCGGAGTGTAAGCGTGTTGTAAGTTGCCAGGTCCAGTCGTTGACGGTTGATCGATCTTGCCCGGAGATTCTTAGCACCCCACGCCCGTCCACGCTAGCACAACCGCTGGAGTCGCTGGGCACTTGGGGTCTATTTCTCGTTACATTATGCATTTGGGGGGTTTGGACCATAACCCGCCATGCTGGTCCAGTGCGTGTTGGCGGGTCGCCATAGCATCGTTTGCTTGTCAGCAGGGTAAATCACGTGCTGGTGAGGTTGGCTAGAGTCCCGATAGGTGTTAATTGGGATTCCGTATACACCCCTAGAGGTTCTAGAGTGGCGATCACGTACCGGAAAACGCAGTGTTGAAAGGCAAGGTGGACCGATGACCTGGTAAGGGTTGCGGAAATCCGATGGATGTGAGACGCACAGGACCGTTCATTGTGGCGATATTTGGGGGAGGCCTATGTCCAGCAGTGGACGTCTATCGGCTGATGATAATGATGATCAGAAGGTCTTTTCTTCTCACTCTTTCTTTATCGCTCACTCTCTCGCACCGTCCAACCATGGAAAATATGGGTCATTTAAGACTGTGCCGACCAAAATAATTGAATTTAGTTGTATTTTGATAGTAAATCTGACGAGCTCGAGTATCTTAAGGTTACATTTTCTAAATTCAGTCTTGACTTTTGATCACGTCCGAATAGTCAGTCATTTAAATAGGACACTTTTTTAGTTCACTTATCATTCACTCTGAATTTCTGACACGCTCAAATAACTTTTTTCTTGGTTTTTTCACCCTTTTTTACAGCCACCCCCACTAATTAATCGTCAGATTAATACCTATCGGTTATTATAAAGACAGCGCGTATACACTATGAATGTCTTACGCGCTCGAGTATTTCCATGTGACTGTTTTTTTTTTACATTTTTGTAAATTCTTACACTCTTTACAATTTTTCCACTAAAATGGAAACTTTTCACAGACTTTGAACTTAACACAGACTTCGACGTTTTACTGTAAATTCAGTATCTGGGACTCCCCTACTATTAGTGATCGGAGAAAACTAATAATTATGCAAATTAAAATATCAAATTGTAAAGAAATAACCAGGCCAGACGAATGACACATCCTCTCGGTTTTGTAGAATCACCCAAATATAGTCGCTATTTAAAACTAAACCTTCTCAAAAGAATGGAAATCACCCAAAGATCTGAAAGCCTTGAGTTTCCCTTTCCTATTTAGAAAAGGGAAAATCAACGTTACCGTTGTCCTTCGTTTCATAATAGCTCATTGAAAAATAACTTCAGTATTATGGCGCTCGGTGTTGCTACCAAGAGAAACAATTCAAAGTCGAAGAAGATTATTTTCACTCTAGCCTCTTGAAGAAAAAATTCAGTTACCGTACCGGTGACGAATGCTGCAAGCGAGGCAGAGCACACAGAGCAGAGCGCGCTGAGCCGGCTCTGTTGGCGGCGGCGGCCGGCGCTCGCGGGCCCCGCCGAGCTGCGCTGTCACTATATGCGATTTACATGTTATTATCTGAAAAATGTTGTTTTATTTTAGTCACACGTCTGCCGTTTACATCGTTACGGTCATTTCTAGTATCTGTACGAGTATGACTTACAAAACCTTCCGTTCAGTGCCTATTATAGAATGTCCACAGCAACAAGACCCTCTACTGGTCGCGCAGACTTCGTGGCTGCGGTACGTTAACAGTTGTTGAGATGGTGAATGTCGACACGCTCCGTGGCGCCAGCGCTCGCTGGTTATCCGGTTGCAATATCAGCTATTTTGTTCTTCAGTCATTGCTTGTGATTTATGTTTGCTTGTATTTACGCTTGTGTTAGGCGTGACACAAATCCATCACTCCGCCACTCGACAGCAAATCCAAGAAATGTCACTACACTGTGACAAGGTTAAAGAATTTCTAAAATAGTTTGGTGTTTTGAACAAGGAACTTGTACTCTACGAACTAACTGGAAAGATTACAAAGCAATATCACTAAATCTGAAATGTACTTTATTTTTATAGGAATTCAGTTAATATTATATAGAGAGTTATTTTTTCAAGCTATCAAATCTTTAAAAGAGGTCATCCGTTTAGGTCTAAATTACAAAAGTCAAGCCAAGAAAAAAATTGATAGTCTGTTAGAACTTGACACCGTAAACATTTTTTAATATTGCACCCAAACTGTTGGACCATTGCCCTTGGTAATAATTAAGTTAAAAAAAAAACCATCTTGCGTAGGTACATTTTCGGTAACATGAATAATTGTAAAAACAAAGAGTTAGAGCTTGAATAGAAACTTCCAGGTAGCTGGCGTTTACCACCACACGATGTGGTGACCTTCCCCCCCCCCTAGCCATTGAACGCCCGCTTCATCTCAAATATCTTACCTGTCACTTTAGTACCAAATTTAAAGCGTATGACGGGAGTGATACACTAGTATCACGCCTGTCCCAATTGAACACCCACTGGAAGAAAGTGGGCAAAAGACCAAAATTCTACCATGTTGCCTCAGTTAGATTCTATTCCCGATTTCATAAGTCTTAGTCGCTTGCACGACGACAGCAATCGACTAGCTTACGTACCAGTTTGAATGATTGTTCAATGGAGATTCCAGTGACTGAAGGCTATTGCTGAAAACTCCTGGACGATGAATGAGTTCCAAAAACCGAAAAGAACTCAGCAATCCGTCCCTGCGACGCAAACAAAGATCACATGCACAAAAATCGCAGTCAGCAACAGAACAGCGTTCCGCGCGCTAGGATAAATGCTTAGCGAGCTAACACCTACTTAACTCGCTTTCTAGCAACTTCAGAGGATGTAACGATCCACTGAAGAGACCTCTTGTCTGCTATCATTCGACCCGATAAGAGTATCGCTTTCGATAACTCTGGCAAAGCGAATTGCCTATAGTTCCAACGTTGCCCCAACCCTCAACCAATGAGCATACGGTAGAGGTGTGCCCCACTTGGAAAGAGCAACGCCATGTCCTTGTGGGGGCAATCGGCGGCGACGATCTCTCCGCGGCCTTGGTACAGGCCATGGTCCGGAGCGAGGAGGAGTGGCAGGCGGTCGCCTCCTTCTGCGAAGCAGTAATGCTAGCAAAGGAGGCGGCCGATCGCGTGAGGCAAAGGCCCTCATTCTCCAGACGGCGCGTATTGTTTCACGCGCGCCTCAAGGAGATTTCAACAACTGTAAGGGCCCAGCAGGGTCGAAGCCTACTGAGGCCAAGGGTCTGATTCTGAAAGGAAGACTCATTTTGATGAATATACTTGGCAAAGTGACTAAGGATAACTAATATATATAAACTAGGTACTGTTAAAATGTTTAGTTCTTTAAAATGCTCTCTGTATGAGTCTCTTTGTGAGATTCTTACTAAAGACCATATGGCACGTTTCTGTTAGATAAAAGCTTTCTAACAGTTATAACTGTAGCTGTTACCCCAATGCATGATGCTGTATCTTAATTTAGATTCTACTGGCGCATAATATATAGCCTTTAGTTGCTTTAGATTAAAAATATCTCTAAGAGTTCTGAGCGCATAGCATGCTAATGAAATAGAAGAGTCAATAGCTCCTGTTTCTAATTTAAATTCACATCTATGTTAAAACCTAAGAATTTAACTTGGTCCACTAAGCCAATCTTATCTCCTTTGAGCTGTACGTCTAAATTGTCTCTATTGTGAATTGTAGTCTTGAATAAAATAATGTTAGTCTTACTTGTATTTAACAAAATGTCATAAGTTGTGAACCAATCGCAGAGATTTTTCAGGCTTTCATTTACAAATACGGTCAATTCCTTTAAGTCATTGGCCCTAATTATTATATAAGTGTCATCTGCAAAGACATCAAGTTTACGTCAGGCTGAAAGTGATGCATAAAGTTTAGTAAATCATTTGTAAATATGATAAATAGTATTGACCCTAAAATTTAACCTTGAGGTACATCACGTCGTATATTTGCAATTTTCGACGTGTATTCAACGTTCCTGATTACTTTCATCAGTTTTTTTTTTTTTGTCAAACGTTCTTTTATTTTGTAAATAGGATCTTAAAAAAAAATCAAGTTTAGTTAGTAATTTATTCAGTAATTCATAATCAATAGTGTTAAAAGCTGAGCTGAGGTCAACAAATAGCCCAGCCACTTTCATTTTGTCATTTAATTTATTTATTATTTCACATATAAATGATTATTGCGTCTGAGCAACCAACGCCTTTTTGGTGGCCAAATCGTCTTAAATTAATGATTTCATTAACATTTAAATGAGCCACTAGTCTATGTTTAATAACTTTTTCAAATATTTTTGACAACACTGGCAAAAGAAATATGAGTCGGTAATTTTTTAGGTCAGTTTGATGCCCTTCTTGATTCTATTAGAATGATTTTAGCCAATTTGAACTGGTTAGGTAAGATCGACTCTTTAAAACATTTATAAAAAATTCGGGAAGAGAGCCAAATAGTCTATATTCTCTTTTACAATCAAAATCAGTAAGTCATCAAAACCGCAAATTTTTTATTGGCCGTATTACTAAAATCTTTGAGATTTCAGACGGTTTTGTCCCATAAAAAGTAAAGTTATTTTCTACTCTTTTAGTAGTCTCCTAAAGGACGGCCATTGTCCCTTTTTCATTGCTACCCAGTGAAGATTAGAACACAAAACTGTCAACGAATTGATTTGCGACCTGTTGGGGATCAGATATCAATTTATCTTTGGAATTAAAGTTCTATAATATGGCCTATTTAGAGTATTCTTTGTACTTTCACTTACCAGTTTCCGTGTGTTTTGTTATATTTTTAGCATTATTTAATTTATTTATAATGGTCTCTTTTTTAGCTTGTAGCTATGTGTCACCATTATGTGGACTGCCCGGAGGATACGGTGGAGCATACGGTGGAGGTGTGCCCCACCTGGGCAAAGCACCGCTGTGTTCTCGCGGGGGCGATCGGCAGTGGCGATCTCTCGCGCCGGTCCTTCATACAGGCCATGGTCCGGAGCGAGGTGGAGTGGCAGGCGGTCCTCTCCTACTGCGAAGCATTAATGCTAGAAAAGGAGGAGGCCACACGTGCACGCGCGAGGCAATGGCCCTCGCGCCCCAGCCGCCAAAATTCCGATCCCGATTATCGGTCACCGTAGGCACGGGCTTGCGGACGGCGAGAAAAAGGTAGCTTGCCGTCTGACCGTCCGGTCCGAGCCCAAGTCGTCGACGGCGCGTAGTGTTCCACGCGCGCCTCATGGGCTCGTCAGCAACTGTAGGGGCCCAGCAGGGTCGTAACCTACTGGAGCCAAGAGTCTGATTCTGAAAGGAAGATTCGGCCTTGCCCTGGTATGAAAGGCAACGAAAGAACAGGAGTGGATTTTTAATCAGTAAAAGTCTGACACTATCTCTCGCTCCGCCCAGGAGCGAGGAATGTCATTAGATGATTTTGCAAACGAAAATATAAAAACCCTCTCTAGGCTGACACTGAGGCTCTACCATGAAATCTTAACGTGATCCATTTTACCTAACCTAAACCGAACTTTTAAAGGATGGAGCTATATAGATTGTATAACTCCATCACATCGTATGACTGAAATTTTAACACAGTAATCATGGTAAAGCTCCTGGCCCACCCATTGAGCGATAGTTAAATTTTGACTTTAAATGGCGTGTTTGCTATTCTTTGGCGACACCAGATGATTAATTCAGAAACAATTGAGGCTGTTTAAAAAAAAACAACTATAAATAAGGATATGGCTGTTGCGGCCATGCAACCTCTGTATATTTACCCTTCTCTGGTAGAGGGCATAAAATCATACAGTGAATTAGAAAAAGGATCCTTTTTAGTCTTTGTTTCCCGATCCGAACCGGATCCTTCTGTTGGGATATCGACTTGTCCAATTAAGTTTGGGAAATTTTTAATTAAAAATAATATAGAGTGAGTGAGTGTAGTGAGATTATCGGAAGTCCGAAGACAGGGGGAGGACACGATAATTCTCAAATCCGGTAACCTGCTTTAATTCCGGGAGGGTGACCAGCTGTCCCCGGGTGGTGTCGGGTTTATCGACTACAGGTCCCTTATGAACAATGTGGTGAAGATCGAGAGTGTATCGACTAGGGTGGCGTACCTTATACTCAGAATATCATCAAGATATTCGCTGAAGGTCATATAGGTTTACGCCCCGACCTCGACAAACCCCGACGACGAAGTGGAGTCCATGTATGAGGATATATCCAGAGCCTTGCATGGTTCTAAGACTCGCTTCACCGTGGTCATGGGGGACTTTAACGCGAAACTGAGCAAACGAGACGGTGATGAGCTGCGAGTGGGGCAATTTGGATTTGGACATTGGAACTGATAATCGTATAGGGCTCACTGAGCCGCGTTCGAAAATGTATGACAGTTGTACGTTTGCTGTATATAAAAGGTCTGAAATAATTAAAGTTCTCAAAAACAACGCTCTGGTAAGTAGATTTTTGGTTATACCTATATAGATCTATAGAACTATGAATTTAACGTTTTCGAGCATCCCCGCGGAACCCTGCGAGACTCGTTGATGGTTTTCTACTTACTGGGAGATAAACCTAAGCGTCCCATACAGGAGATGATAAAATTTTTCGGGAATATTAGGGATAGCTCGTTAATATAGGGGTTGTTCTAAAAAGAATGTATGAAAAATTGCAAGTTTTAACGTTTTAAACCATCGGGTGTAAAATTTCTCTATGAAGGTTTCGTTTTTTGCGGTGCACACGCACAGCGGGCACGAAGTCCTATACTATGACGTAAACCCGGTCCGGATCGGACGTCGGGAACGGAAGCTATGGTTATGAGTTTTTCCGCAGGTTCTTTACAGAGCTGCCGGCTATGCCCGTAACCCAAACGCCTGGTGCACTGAACCAGTGGCGACTGGTCATCGACGAAGACGGTCTGGAGATCTATACGCGCTTTTCCCTTCTCAAGCATCCTGTTCCAGATAACAGGGGACGTGCTGACAATTACATTATTTGTTTGGGGGTGCCGCGCATTTCTCTTAAATTTTATTGTCATTCGATCCTCCCCGATGTCGAGGCCGCGAAAAACATCCCGGTTCTGATTCCGCAACGCTTTCAAAAGCTCCTCGTCGGAGTGAATGCGGAGAACGCCACGGAATACCAACAGTGGGTCTTTGTTCTTTACATCCTCGACAACGAGGTGGTCGCCTGAGTTCTTTATTCTTTCTTTTACTCTATTTCTACCTCAGACTCAAACATTTTTTTTTATTATTATTATTAGTTCTTTTTTTTCCTTTTTTTATCATCTAATTTTTTTTTTGTTTTTTTTATTATTATTTATTAATGTAGTTGTTAAATTAGTAGGTACTTTATTTATACACATAACTTTTTACTTATAA
This sequence comes from Mythimna vitellina, assembly GCA_949316375.1. NCBI lineage: Eukaryota > Metazoa > Arthropoda > Insecta > Lepidoptera > Noctuidae > Mythimna > Mythimna vitellina. Next base: position 39,987,257 of record OX438684.1, read on the forward strand.
TACGATAAAAACTATAGACACATCACACCTTCAACCCAATACCGCCACCAAACGAAACCCCTCAAGGAACCGTTTCCGTCGCAGATTGCGTTATAAACAGTTACCTTGAAGAATCTCGGCCAGCGACGGTACCGGGCTAAAGGTGCGATATGTAACGTATCAAATTAAACTTATTACTATAGACAAATTGTTTCATTAATATACTTATGAGTGTATACACAAATAGCTTCTTACATTGATACCAGTTGAGTTGTTACCAGTTTATTATGATAAATATATAATTATTATTTTACAACTATGGATTTAGGGTTGGTGGGTAGGATTTGGGTATTGGGCTCTTGTTGATCTGCCGCCTAGAGTCTTCACTAACCCCATCAGAGCTTCCACGACTGCGGTGTCTCGATGCTGCATGGCCGTCTTAAGGTTGTATTCGACGACCACTTTAGAAGGCGCATCCATAGGTTAGGTTAGGTTCGGTTCGGTTAGGTTAGGTTAGGTTAGGTTCGGTTAGGTTAGGTTTTTTTTTTTTTTTGTGGCAGGAGTGGGAAATCCTTCATGGACGCCCAGACTGCTCCTCAATGAAAAACAGTCTGGGCAGTGCCGGACTCCTACCGGCTAAAACCACACTCCTGCGATGCGAAAGGACCCCTGCCATACATGTGCCGCAGGGTCGTTTTTAAGGCTGTAGGTTTTCAAAATCCATTTTTGTATTTTGTATATAATTATAGTGATAAAATAACTAATAAATAAATAATGATTAAAATAATAAATTTACTGTCAATTATTGATTTTTAATTGCTGAATTATAAATAAAATAATTATTACGTCTAGTTTTATCTTATCAATATGAGACATACATAGTACTTGTTGAAGTGATCACGTTCCATTCAAAATATTAATATCATAACATTGATAGCATTTATCACAACAATCAGACGAAAGTATTCCGTGATGAGACGGTGATATATGACATTTTATGTCAATGTCAATTTTGCACGCGTTCGAAAATAAAATATTCCTTGCTTTTAATAATGCGTTAGAGATTATACCGCTATATATCGCAAAAATCCGGAACAAATGTGCTAAAAAAATATTTAATGTTAAACATTATTTTTACAATTCCTTTAACTATATTATTTATGACATATAACTAACATAATAAATAGCGCAACATAATAAATAGCACAACCCATTTTGTGCCTGTTGCTGTGGAGACTCTGGGCAGTTGGAGTACGGAGGCAAAGCGTTTTCTGGGGGATTTAGGCCGTAGGCTCGGGGAGGCAACGGGTGACTCCCGGTCCGGGTCGTTCTTGGTGCAAAGGATGGCCATCGCTATCCAGCGAGGTAATGCGGCCAGTATTATGGGCACTTTTGCACCGGGAACGATCAGGGGCGGGTTGTATATTGACGTGTGACGTTTTAGACATATGTTATGATATAAATAAAATTAAATTATATATTGACAAAATCCTTTGTATATTGTTAAAATTTTGTTTTAAATCTTATATAAATAAATAATAATTATAACTTAAATAAAAAAACTTTACTTTCTTAATAATTTGCAATTATTTGTTTCGTCTATTGACAGACTGAACAATTTTAATAATAAATTCAATAAAAGATTTCCTGGTTTTTCGGTTCAAGTACTGAGATTCTCTTTTACAACAGACATTTCGACTCTCATTTCTAAATCGTGCCTGTGGGAGGAATATACAGGGCACTGCGTCAGGAGATGGAGGACTGTCTCCTGCTTGTCGGGGTCGCAGACGCACGCCGGGTTCTCCTTGCACTTGAAACGAGTCAGGTATTCGGAGAACCCGCCGTGCCCTGTTAGGGCCTGGGCCAGCTCCTGGGTCATCTCTAATTTCCGCACCGTCCTGTACGCAGCGATCGCGCACGGGAAGAATAACTTCGTCGTGGCCGCCGTTTCCCCAGTACAATACCTCCGGTTCCATTCGCTCAGCATATCCATACGGATCATACGCTTAACGAATGAAACCGGGCATTTATCGTAGTGGGGTTTCCGCTTACACTTTAAGGCAGCCTCCTTTGCGAGCGAGTCGGCTCTCTCGTTGCCCTCCAGCCCCACATGAGCTTTGATCCAGAATAAGGAGACACTCTTGTTCTGGATACTGCTGCGGCGGATGGCGTCTCTAGTTTCCACTGCGAGGGCGTGGAGGGCTTCGGGGTTCACGACGGTTTGGAGAGCTGCCATGGAGTCACTGTAGATAGCGAACGCCGTCTCGGTCCTTCGGAGGACTTCCTTCATTGCTTCGCAGAGGGCGAGGAGCTCAGCCTGGTAGACGGTACTGTAAGACGGCAAAGCAAACTTGAGGGCCTTGATCTCGGCCTGGTCGGTCCACACGGACAGTGCGGCCCCGACCTTGCCCTCAATCTTGCTGCCGTCTGTAAAGATCCTCACCGCGTAGTCGCGGTGGGCATTATATTGCTCCTCGTCTACCAGGCGACGCAGTTCAATAGTCCTCTGCTCAGCCGGATGTGGCATCTGTAGTGCCGATGACACTCGCTCGATCTCCCTGTCTCCCAGCGCTGGATGGGGTAACCCCCTCTTGGCTTCATAAAGTGAGGTCGCCTCTTGGATTCGGAGGTCGAGAGGGAGTATCCCAGCCAGCACCAGTGCTGAGTGTAAGGAGACCGTGCGATAGGTTCGGCACAGCTTCTGCGCGAAGCTCCTTTGGACGGCGTTCAGCTTCTTCTGGACTCCAATTTTGGTTGCGGCCGGCGACCATGCACTCGCCGCGTACAGGATTATGGGTTCCACTGCAGCTGTATAAATACAGCGGATGACCTCAGGATGCAGACCCCAACTGGCCCTTGCGGCCCTCGACAGCTGCTTATAAATGCCGATGGCTCGGGAGCAGACGTTCGCGACGTGGGTGTTAAAAGTCAACTTGTGGTCGATGGTGAGACCTAGCAGTTTTATTTCCTCAGACATGCCAATGTCCACCCCGCCCATTCTGAGACATGGGGTGTCATGCTTAAGTTTGCGCGTTATCAGCATAGCTTTGGTCTTATGCGGCGCAAACTTAAGCTTGTTTGCGACACCCCATGCGCGCACGTACTCCAGGGCGACATTGGCATCCCTTTGGACCTCAAGCGCCGTCTCCCCATCGAACACAAGGACGACATCGTCCGCAAACGCTTGACAGTAGACCCCCATACTCTCTAGCTCCTTAATCAGCGGGTCTAGCACCACGTTCCATAATATGGGACCACTGATTGACCCCTGGACGCATCCCTTCTCGGTCCTGGATTTATGCTCCGCTCCCGCGTACCTGACTTTCACCACTCTCACGGACAAGTAACTATCAAAGACCCTTCTCAAGTTCACAGGACACTTTTCCTCAGCCAGACGCACCCGTATGATCGGCCACCAAGCGCTGTCGAAGGCTCCCTCTATGTCCAAGGACACAATCGTGACAAGCCTCTTTGCTTTGAGTCTGCCACGAATGTGCCCCATGAGTGTGTAGAGAGAGTCCTCAGTGCTCTTTTGGGGCATGAAGCCGTACTGGCGAGTACTCATCCTGGGCAGCAAATGGAACTTGAGTCGGGCTACGAGCATCTTCTCGTATATCTTGCCGAGTACAGGCAAAAGACCAATCGGCCTGTATGATTTCGGAGTGGTGTAGTCTTCTTTCGCGGGTTTGCGGAGCACAACGACTGTTGCCTCTTTCCAGGACCGTGGAAAGTATCCATGCGCCAGGCACTTGTTCATCAAGCGCAGAACTAGGTCTGGGTCTGAATGGATCGCGTGGCCCCATATGTCCGCCGTCAGACCGTCGGAACCGGGGGCTTTTTTGGGGTTGAACGAGGAGACTGCTCGCCTTAGCTCGTCGAGAGTGAACGGTGGATCCCAGGGTTCAACTTGGTTCCCCCCGTTCACCTCTTCCGCTCTTTGCCGCATCTTTTTATGCTCCTCGTTATCCCCCTCTGGACGGTCTTTCGGGTAAAACGTTTGTGCTAGGTACCTCGCTGACTCTTCGGGGTCCAATGTCTTTGCATCCCTTACCATCGGTATGTCCTCCTCTCTCTTTTCTGTCCTCCGCATTACCCTGTATATCCCCTCCCACAGGCCTTCTCGGTCTTGTTTCTCACAGAAACCCTTCCAGCTCTCGATCTGCGCTTTGATTACTGCTTTTTCATACTCTTCCTTCTGTTTCAGGTACTCTTCAACAACCTTTGGTCTACGAACCGGCGCTGCACAACGGATCCTCCGCTTTTTGGTGACCACCTGCCTTTTCAGGCTGGCAGACCACCACGGCACGGTTAACTTCTCTACTGTTTTCTTCTTGGGTATCACTTTGGTACAGGCGTCTTGTACCGCCGTCGTAAGTTCCTCGACTACCAGGTCTAACTTATGCACGCTGTCCATCTGATCGGACAAATCTGCGGTTATTCTGCTGTTTTGCATAATCTGGGCCAGTTTCTTACGAAACTGGCCCCAATTTGCTTTCTTGGTGTTGTAGAGCCTGGTAGTCCGGTGCACCGTGATACCCACAGACTTTTCGAGGTTTATTTTGAACTCTATGCCGTTGTGGTCCGATCCCGTCAGGTCATCGACGACACGCCAGCCGTCGGTCACCGACAGCATATCCGCTGTGCAGGCTGTGACGTCGACGCAGCTCGTGTAACGCCTGTTACCACGAACTACGTCAAAGGTTGGAGTTTCCCCTCTGTTCAGTATTTGCAGCCCAAGCTGGTCGAGAGCTCCCAGCATCTCGTCGCCTCTGCCATTGGTCTCACCACAGCCCCACCAAACACTCCAGGCGTTGGCGTCTCCTCCCACAATGAGCTTATGCGGGCCGACCTCGCGTTCCACTTTCCTAAGGGTGTCCAGGTATGGCCCCAAGGGCTGGTCTGGCTCGAAGTAGAACGAGACCAGAGTTAGTTTCCAGGCACCAGTTCGGATCCCCACCACGACGATGTTGTCCGTGGTGAGTTCTGGGTACTGTCTAACGGTGAGTTTTTGGTCAAAGACAGCTATGGCCGCTTTGACAGTCCCTTCTCCTTGCGTGGTGCTCTGGAAGATCCGGACGCCTCTGGTCCCGCTCATCCTTTTAGCGTTGCCCACATAGGGCTCCTGGATTAGCGCTGCGGTGGCTTTGCGCTTTTCGGTCTCGATCATAAGTTCATGGGTCGCCAGTCTCTTCCTTTGAAGATTCACCTGGAGTATTTTGTGCGGCAGTGCGTCCACTGGGACCACCTTAGCAGTAGGCGACGGACGCACGTGCTAGCCTGTCCCACCTGACTCGAACAGGACACTCAGGGTTGAACGCGTTGTGGTCCGTCTTCTCCATCTTCGCCTTGACGCAGTTGTGGCATTTTGGGCAATCCGCCTTTAGCCACTGGGCACACTCTGCACGCAGGTGAGGACCTCCACAATGGCTGCATAAGTCGGTGGACTCTTTACAGAGTCGCCGACTATGCCCGTACCCTAAACACCTCGTGCACTGCACCAGTGGCGACTGGTCGTCAACGAAGACGGTCTGAAGATCTATACGCGCTCTTCCCTTATCGAGCATCCTGTTGTATATAGTCGGGGACGTGCTGACTATCACGTTCTGGGTCTGTGGGTTTCTGGAGTTCTTTTTGTATTTGATGGTGAGTCGGTCTTCCTCGTTGTCGAGGCCACGAAAAACGTCACGGTTCTGACTCCGTAGCGCCTCCAGCACTTCCTCGTCAGAGTGGATGCGGAGGACGCCCCGGAAGATCAGCAACGGATCTTTGTTCTTCATCTCCTCAACAACGAGGTGGTCTGCTGCCCTCTCCAGTCTCTCTCGTACCCGATTCCTTTCATCTTTTGACCTACAGCTCATAATTATCTTCCTATCTTTGGCCTTTCGCACACTTTCTATTTCCACTCCCCCATCCTTGGCCTTGACTGCCTCTCTGACTTTTTTCATTACATCCTCTCCCGTGTCCCCTTCGTCCTTGGACGCTACTACTATCGAGTGCAGCGCGGTCCTTCCTGGGGTCTGCCTTTTCGATGGACCCGCCACTACACTCGCGTAGGTAACCGTCTTCTCCAAGAGTTCCCCCTGGCTCTCCATCGCCCGCCGCAGCTTTTCCATCTTCTCGCTGCTCTCCTTCACTAGCGCGCTATGCTCCGCTAGTGAAGCGAGCAACGAGTTAACCTCCGGGAGGCTTTTGGACGTTTCTGGCAGAGTTGTGCCCTTAATAGGCTTCTCCAATGTCAGTTCAGCCCCCTCCATTTGTGCAGCAGCCGCCGCTCCCTCCTTCACGAGCTGGTACAGTCGTTCCACCGATTGGGTGATCCCGGCCTTCAGGTCTGCCCTCAAATTGCGCGAATCGCCAAGGTGCGATTTCGCGCGCAGAAGGCAGTTGCGAGCTTCAGTCACCCGATCGGTGGGTTTATTTGGCTGCTGCTGGTTTGTTCCCGGTGACGCTCCCAGAGTTTCAGTGGAAGTGCGGCGCCCCACAACCTTGCTGTCCGGCTGGGAAGTGGCGCGCTTTGTAGACTTCTGGGAGGCTGTCACGGTCGGGGCAGCTTTCTTAGATAAGTTTGCGGCGGCTGACAGAAGAGGCTGAGACTCGGTCATTTTTCTATTCTCCCACTCACCAATGCTTCGCCTCACACTAGAGGCTTGAGTTGAAGCACTGGGAGGGGAGTGCTTCCCCTCGAAGGTGATGGAGAGTGCCGCGCTCGATGGAGAGACATGGGGTCCTGCGGAAGCTTTCTTGGCCGGGGTCCTGGAGAGGAACATGGTGCAGGAAGTGAAAATAAATAAATAAAATAAAATAAAAATCAATAAAAAATTAGAATGAAATAAAACAATATTTATAACGATTGGATTCAATTAAAAACCTATGTTCTGATCCCTGTAAAGGGGGGATCAGTTAGTCAATAAAATGTTTCGTCACAATGTTCCTCAAAAGAGGTGTCAATAATTTAAAAACTAAAATATAATAAAAATATAGTCCTCAATAGAGGCGTCAAAGAAATTTGTCAAAAGAGCCTCGTTAAAGGCTGCTGTCAGAGACCCAAGTGTATATAATGAATGGTCTCGTTTTCCCCCGTTATATTAGCGAGTAAAAATTTTTCCCCAAATTCTTCGTATTTTCGATAAGGGTGGGCGGGCGTAAAAATTTGCAATTTTTAACGATTTAAACTGTCGGGTGTAAAATTTCCCTATGAAGGGTTCGTTTTTTGCGATGCACACGCATAGCGGGCACGGAGTCCTATACTATGACGTAAACCCGGTCCGGATCGGACGTGACGTCGGGAACGGGAGTTATGGCCGAAAAATGGATGAAAAAGGTGATTTTTTATGAAAATTTCGAAAACAAATTTTGAAAATGTATCTAATTTGACTTTTCTGTTACAGGTATCCCGTAGAACGAGCGAATGCGCGTCCGTTGGCGTTTCCAGAACAGAGTTAGGTCAAATAGGAAGACTGTTATAAAAATTTTAAGTTTTGAATTAATTGAAAATTGGTTTTTCCTAAATAAATAGTTTTCTTTTGGAAAATTGACAAATATTTTGTGATAATTGTATAGGGCTCACTTAGCTGCGTTTAAAAATGTACGACAGTTGTATGTTTGCTGTATGTAAAAGGTCTGAAATAATTAAAGTTCTCAAAAACAACGCTCTGGTAAGTAGATTTTTGGTTATACCTATATAGATCTATAGGACTTTAGAGGGATGTGGAACAGAGGGTAAAGTCCCGCAAACCTCCTTTGAAAAGGGAGGATCCTCCGGCCAGACGGGTGTTTTGTCTGGTGGGCAGCTGCCCCCAGTTTGGAAGTAGGCGGAACAGAGAGTAAAGTCCCGCAAACCTCCGTTGAAAAGGGAGGATCCTCCGGCCAGACGGGATGTTATGTCTGGTGGGCTGCAACTGCCCGATAGATGATTTCGGGTTGTTCTATATGTTCTAATCGCGCGGAGAACTTTGATTGCGCGATTCAGGATTTTCTTATGTGACGCGATAGATGTCGCTACAGGACTATGAATTTAACGTTTTCGAGCTTCCCCGCGGAACCCTGCGAGACTCGCTGCTGGTTTTCTACTGGGAGATAAACCTAAGCGTCCCGTACAGGAGATGATAAAAATTTTCGGGAATATTAGGGATAGCTCGTTAATATAGGGGTTGTTCTAAAGAGAATGTATGAAAATTGGCAAGTTTTAACGATTTAAACTGTCGGGTGTAAAATTTCCCTATGAAGGGTTCGTTTTTTGCGATGCACACGCACAGCGGACACGGAGTCCTATACTATGACGTAAACCCGGTCCGGATCGAACATCGGGAACGGGAGTTATGGCCGAAAAATGGATGAAAAAGGTGATTTTTTATGAAAATTTCGAAAACAAATTTTGAAAATGTATCTAATTTGACTTTTCTGTTACAGGTATCCCGTAGAACGAGCGAATGCGCGTCCGTTGGCGTTTCCAGAACAGAGTTAGGTCAAATAGGAAGACTGTTATAAAAATTTTAAGTTTTGAATAAATTGAAAATTGGTTTTTCCTAAGTAAAAAGTTTTCTTTTGGAAAATTGTCAAATATTTTGTGGTAATCGTATAGGGCTCACTGAGCCGCGTTCAAAAATGTACGACAGTTGTATGTTTGCTGTATGTAAAAGGTCTGAAATAATTGGTTAGGTTAGGTTAGGTTAGGTTTTTTTTTTTTTTTTTTTTTTTTTTTTTCTCTACCTCTGACGTTATCAGAGTCTATTTCTATCTATTCCTCTTTCATACCAGTTCTCGCTAGCTTGCCTCTCGCACTTTTATCCCTTCCTCGTTCAGTCCTTTTTTATGGGTGGGGCTCCCATTTTAATAACTACATTTCTTCTTTTGTCTAGCTAATTCATTTTACTGCATATATAATTTTGCACTTACTTTCTATATAGGGGTTAAATAATGCACGCAACATAAACATTTATTTTCTAAAGTTTTACAATTTTTCATATTTGTGTTCTATTTATAAATATATATTCTACATTTATTTCCGTTATTTTCTTATTTTACAATTTTAGTACTGTTCTTTTATTCTACTTTTTCATCTATTACAGTGTCTCATACTATCGCTTATTACTATTTCTTACATTTTTATTCCTGTCTACATTATTACAGCTTATTGTTTTATGTCTACTTATTCACTAATTACATTTCTTAAATTCCTTATTATCCTACTGCTTTGACATTTATCATCCACTATTAAACTTATTTTTATATGCACAACTTATATATGACTAAATATATAGCAGTTGCATACTTTATCCGTCGCTTCTGTTTCTTTTAATCACTCCTCTTACAATTTTAAGGCAGTAGTCTAGGAACGCTTTTCTGTTTTTAGTGTTCATTATTGCCGCTATATTATCTATGGTCAGGTCAGTGTCTAGTTTTTTCTCTAGTTCAATTCGTTCATAGGCATATACAGGGCAACAAGACAGCAGGTGTTGTACGGACTCTACAGCATTTGGGTCACAGATGCACGATGGACTCTCCCTACACTTGAACCGGTTCAAGTATTCTGAGAATCCACCGTGCCCCGTCAAGACCTGAGTCAGATACCCCTCAATCTTCAGCTTCCTGATTATCCTGTACGCCGCCGCCGCGTCCGGAAAGAAAATTTTGGTGACCGAAGCGGTGGTGATCTATATCTGTTGTTCCATTCCTCAAGCGTTGCCATACGAATGCAGCGCTTGACGAATGAAACAGGACACAAATCATAATCCGGCTTCTTCTTCCTGCTCAGCATGGCGGCCTCTTTTGCTAGCTGATCCACTCTCTCGTTGCCTTCAAAACCCGCGTGAGCTTTGATCCAGAACAAGTTTACTACCTTGTTCTGGTGGGAAGCTGCTGTAAGGTTTTCCCTTGTTTCAACTGCTAGGGGATGAAGGCAACTGTGGTTTTTCACCGTCATGAGGGCCGCCATGGAGTCACTGTAGACACCAAAAGTGGACGCTGAGTTCCTCCGGATCTCCCCTGTTGCCCTGCATATCGCCAGGAGCTCCGCCTGGTAGACCGAGCAATAGTCCGGTAACGCCAGCTTGAGGGCACGTGTTTCGGCCTGGTTGTTCCAAAAGGACAACGCAGCACCAACACGCCCCCCAATTTTGCTCCCGTCGGTGAAAATTCTCACCTCGGGTTTGGCGCTGGCGTCAACCTGCTCCCGGTCTATCAGGCTTCTGAACTCCAGTTCAATATGCGTGGCGGGGTGAGGGGATTCCAACGCAGACACAGGCCGCTCCATCTCCCTATCCCTCAATATCGGCAGCGACACTCCCCTCTTAGCTTCATATAATGATGCCACCTCACGAGCTCGGAGATCCAGGGGGAGTATCCCCGCCAACAGAAGTACTGAATTGAGGGACACGGTGCGATATGCTTTGCATATTTTCTGTGCTATACCGCGTTGCACGGCGCCCAATTGCTTTATTATGCCCAGCTTTCTTGCTTCTGGGGCCCATACGCTTGCGGCGTACAGGACGATCGGTTCAATTGTAGCTGTATATATTATTTTTATAACTTCGGGGTTTAATCCCCAGCTGATTCTCGCTGCCCTGCGCAGCTGCCTATGCACACCAATCGCTTTTTTGCAGACGTTCTTGATGTGCGTATTGAAGGTCAACTTGTCGTCGACGGTGACACCCAGGATCTTAACCTCTTTGGACATGGCTATTTCGACCCCGCCCATGCTCAACCGTGGGGTGTCATATTTAAGTTTTTTAGTGATCGTCATCGCCTTTGTTTTATTTGGCGCAAATTTTAACTTATTATCGACACCCCACGTTTGAACATGTTCGAGGGCGAGGTTTGCCTTCTGTTCTATTTCCAGTGCTGTGTCACCGTCGAAGACAAGGACAACATCGTCTGCGAACGCCTGTATATAGACACCTTTTTCTATCAAGCTTTTTAGGAGGGGATCTAGCAGAAGGTTCCAAAAGTTTGGGCCTCCGATAGAACCTTGTACGCAGCCTTTGCTTGTACCCTTGGAAAATGCCTCACCCGCGTATCTGACTCTGACCCTTCTGTCCCTCAAGTAGCTATCGATGACCCTCCTCAAGTTCAGAGGACACTTTTCCTCTGCCAGTCGGACTCTAATAGCAGGCCACCAAGCGCTGTCGAAGGCTCCCTCTATGTCTAAGGATATTAGCACAACTACCTTCTTGAGCTTGAGTTTTCCTTTTATATGTTGCATGAGATCATAGAGGGAGTCTTCGGTGCTTCTTTGGGGCATGAATCCGTACTGGCGAGTACTCAACCTTGGAACGATATAAAACTTGAGGCGGGCCACCAACATCTTTTCATATATTTTGCCTAGTACTGGTAAGAGGCCAATGGGCCTATATGATTTTGGGGTGGTGTAGTCTATTTTCCCTGGTTTCTTTAACACCACCACCGTGGCCTCCTTCCAGCATTTCGGGAAATAACCATACCTAAGGCATTGGTTCAAAAGGGCCAGGAAGGAATCAGGTTCCTGTCCAATGGCTTGGCTGCATATGTCGGCTGTGAGTCCATCTATTCCCGGAGCCTTCTTTGGGTTAAAGGACCTGCAGGCAATTTCAAGCTCGGTCCGTGTGAAGGGTGGATCTTGGGGGCCTTCGTCTACTTCCATATTTACCAATTCGGCTTTGGCTCTGATGGAACCGTGATGGCTGTTGTCGGTGCTCGAGAGGTCTTCTGGATAGAACGTTTCCGCTATCAGTTTGACGGAGCCTTTTGCATCGAGCACCACCCCATTTTCTACCATCTGCAAGTCCACCCCTCTTTGAACTGTTCTCCCGATAACCCTGTAGATCCCCTCCCACACCCCCTCTCTGTCCTGCTTACTGCAGAAATCCTTCCAACTCTCGGCCTGAGCTCGAGCTACTTCCATCTCATATTCCTCTTTCCGTTTCAGGTACTCTTCGACGACCTTCGGTCTCCGAACTAGAGCAGCACAACGGATTCTCCTTTTGCTGGCAGCGACGACCCTCTTCATCTCAGCGAGTTTCTCCGACCACCACGGCTTGGTGAGTCTCTCCTTGACTTTTTTGATTGGCATTGAAGCACGACACGCATCCTTTATAATTTTTGTAAAGTTGTTGGTCGTAGCTTCTAAAAGTTCTACGCTATTTATGTTTTCTATTTCAGATTTCGCGATTTTATGTTCTGTTTTTAATTGCGATAATTTCTCATGAAACATCGTCCAATTGGCCTTTTTACTATTATAGATGCGTGTCGTTCTCTCTACTTGCATTCCAACAGCTCTCACCAATCTGATATCGAAGAGTATACCGTTGTGGTCGGAGCTCGTGAGGCCTTCGTCGACTCTCCACTGTTCTACCAGCTCCAGGATACTGTCCGAGCATGCGGTTAGGTCTACATGGCTACTGTAGCGCTGCCCTCCCCTGATAGTGTCGAAGGTCGGAATTTCCCCTGAGTTCAGGATGTTCAGCCCGAGCTCACCGAGAGCTGCGTGCAATTCCCCGCCCCTGTGGTCAACCACTGAGCTCCCCCACCATGTACTCTTCGCATTGGCATCCCCTCCAACAATAAGTGGCTTTGAGCCATTTACAATTCCTATTTGCCTAAGCTGGTTGAGATAGGGTTCTACTGGCTTATCCGGCTCAAAATAAAAGGAGGCGAGTGTGATCTCCCAAGCACTAGTTTGGATTCCCACCACAACGATGTTTTGCGTGGTGAGCTTCGGGTATTGGATGACTTTGAGGTTTTTGTCGAAGACAACGATTGTTGCTTTAACGACCCCATCCCCTACACCAGTGTCTTGGAAGATCCGCACTCCCTTCTGGCTTCTCATGTGTCTCGAGTTTCCGACGTATGGCTCCTGTAGGAGTGCCACGGTTATCCCCCGCTCTTCCGCTTCCAGGAGCAGTTCATCGGTTGCCAGTTTCTTTCTTTGGAGGTTAGCCTGTGCGATTTTGTACACTGCTGTTTCGCCTTGTGCGCCTTTAGCAGTACGCAGTGGTTGACCGTGCTATTATGTCCCATCTACGGCGGACAGGGCAGTCCATGCTGAAAGCATTGTGCTCTTTGTTGAGCATATTTGCTCTTTCGCAATTTCTGCATACAGCCGTTCCTCCTGCCGTCCAATCCGGACATTCAGTTTTAAGGTGGGGACCACCGCAATGGCTACACATGTCCTCTTTTTCTGCACAGTGTTTTCTTCCATGCCCGAAGCCTAGGCAGCGAGTCCATTGTATAAGCGGAGTTTGGTCTTCCACCCGGATTCTTTGTAAGTCTACGTGGACGTAACCTCTTTTTGTTACCCGCTGCCATATCTTCGGGGACGTACTCATCACTATGTGCACCGAGTGAGGATTTCTCGTCTTCCTTCTGTACCTTACCTCAAGTCTGTCTTCCCCTTCGCAGAGGCCGCAAAAAACGTCCCGATTTTGGTTTCTCAGAGCTTTTACTACGTCTTCGTCTGTATTTATTGCTAGGACGTCTCTGAGTATGATCATTGGGTCGCGGTTTTTAACGGCCTCTACGATGAGGTTGATCTCACTCCCCTCTAGTCTTTTCTTTACTTTATCTCTCTCGCCCTCCGTCTCAAACCCCATTACCACCTTTCTGTTTTTGGCTTTCCTGACCCTTTCTACCTTAACCCAGCCTTCCTTCGCTTCTACCGCTTTTCTCACCCTCTCCAGTACCTCTTCCCCGGTCTCCGTCTCATCTTTTGAGGCGACCACTACCGAATGCAATGTGTTGCGCTTTTCCATCGTCCCACTGTTGCTCCGGGCTGCGGCCACCCTCGCATATGAGGGCGTCTCGATATGAGCTTTTTGCTCTTCCAGAGTCGTTTTTAATTCTGCCATGCGCCTGCAGTTTTCCTCTAATAATTTTGTATGCACCTCTATCTTTTCTATGAGGAGAACTGTGTCTTCTCTCATAGTTCTATCTGTGCTATCTTGTTTCTGGGTCAGTTGTTCTTCCGCTTCTATGTAGGCAGGTTTTAGTTTCAGGGCTTCCATCTCTGCCGCAGCGTCTTTTATCAGCCTATACATTGACTCAACTGCCAGAGTGATTCCTGCCTTTATCTCCGACTTCAGGTTTCGCGACTCACCCAGTTGAGCTTTTGCTCTCTGAAGCCAGGTGCGACCTTCAATCACTCTGTCAGCTGAGGCTGTTGACCTTTGCGACCCCCCCGCGGCCTCTACGGAGCTTCGACGCTTCGTCTCCTTCCCAACTTGGGGTAGTGTGACTTTTAGTGCAGTTCTCACAGGGGCCACAGGGACCTGCGCTTGCTTTTTCGGCGATAAGGTAAATGTTGCCGATGCAACTGTCTTTGGGTCTCTGGCCTTGGCGTTTTCCCACTCACCAATGCTCTTCCGAACATTTGCTGTAGGTGTTAATTGTTTGGGAGATGGTCCTGCCTTCTCCTTGTCTCCCGGGGAATTGGTCTCTGGCGCGACTTGTTTACGAGGGGTATGTGCGAGAGGCATTTTGTTATGTCTGAGGTAGATCGTCCAGGTTAGGTTAGGTTAGGTTAGGTTAGGTTAGGTTAGGTTAGGTTAGGTTAGGTTTTTAACCGACTTCTAAAAAAGGAGGAGGTTCTCAATTCGGATGTTTGTATTTTTTTTTTTATGTTTGTTCGCGCATAACTTCGTCGCTTGCCAACCGATTTGAAAAATTCTTTTTTTGTTAGAAAGGGTATTCTTCCCAAATGGTCCCATAGTCACCAAGTCAGGATCTGATGATGGAATCTTGGCGAAATCGAGGGAACTCCTCAAATATTATAGGCAACTGCATAGTGATTTTGATATTTTCATCGAGAAATTAAGTATTTACAGTCAAAAAGTAACATTTGATAGAGTGGAACTGATGAAGAAGACCAGAAATGGTCAACGGAACTTCATACTCGCATAGATATCACAATGAAGATAGTTAAGTGACTAGTTACGCGAAGTTCTGAATAGTTACGTTGAAAATGGTATCACCAAATTGATTTGATGATGATGATGGAACCAGAAGGTAGGCACTGGTGGGCACGCCACAATTATGGCGGTAAGTCCCCTCTTTGAGGCGTGGTTGGAAAGACCTCACGGCATCCTCACATTCCGCATGACGCAGGTTCTCACCGGACACGGTAAGTTCGGGAGGTTCCTGCACCGGATTCGTGCGGAAACGACGCCCGGGTGTCGCCACTGTGTGGCCCACCCGGAGGACACGGTAGAGCACACGGTGGAGGTGTGCCCCGCTTGGGCAGAGCAACGCCGTGTTCTCGTGGGGGCAATCGGCGGCGGCGATTTCTCTTGCCGGGCCTTGGTTCAGGCCATGCTCCGGAGCGAGGAGGAGTGGCAGGCGGACGCCTTTTTCTGCGAAGCAGTAATGCTAGCTAAGGAGGCGGCCGATCGCGTGAGGCAACGGTCCTTACGCTCCAACCGCCGACGGGATTCCGATCCCGATTTCCGGCCACCGTAGGCGCGGGCTTGCAGACGGCGAGCAATGGGTGGCTCGCCGTCCGACCGTCCGGTAACCGTCCGGACCGAGCCCAAGTCGTCGACGGCGCGTTTTGTTCCACGCGCGCCTCAAGGAGATGTCAGCAAATCGTAGGGGCCCGGCAGGGTCGAAGCCTACTGGGGCCACGGGTAGTGTGAAAGCGGAACCCGGGGCCCTGGGACGAAGGCAACAAAGGAACAGGAGTGGGTTTTTAGTCAGTAAGAGTCTGACACTATCTCCCGCTCCGCCCAAGAGCGGGAATGTCATTAGGATGATTTTCCCACCCAATAAAAAAAAAAAAAAAAAGGTAGGCACTGGAACTCCGTAATTAATCAATATAACCTAGCCGTATTTGGAATTATTAGATTTGAAAGAAAGAAAAATAATTTATTTGGTACAGCACAAGGCACAACAATAATATTAGATAACACTAACCACTAAAAAATAAAATAAAGTAAGAATATATAAAAAAAACAAACAGTAGCAAAAAAAAATATAGTTGCATGCCTTACGGCTGCACCAAAATAGGTCCAGTTCAGCATAAATGCCAGGCAACTAGTGCCTGACGCTGGTTTTCAACTGAACCTGTGGTTGTGACGCAACGGACGCAAAACAGTTTTGGATTGTAATATATATGTGTCGGTGATGTATACTTAAATAATATAAACCATTAAAATAGTATTATGTTAATTATAATAAATACGTGTAAGATAGTGTGTTTGTAAAAAAAATAGTAGACGAGTAAAACAAAAGTGTAACAAGAGACAATAAAATAAAGACACAAAATGTGGGTAGATCAATCTCGAACGAGTCAGGATGCAATCTGTGCATTTACTCACTCCCACAATATTGCGTTGTGTGCAGCTGTACGCGACGGAGCGATTATTGAGCGAGGTTTTTTAAGTTGATCTATTCTTGCTGCGAGTTGCATTGAAGGTGTAATAGGAAAAAAAATATATATATACATGGTTGAAAGTAGAGTGGGTGTATAAAGTTTTTTACAAATAAAATAGGACTACAAGTACGGAAGGTAAGTGCAAAATTAATAATTAGAATAATCATCATCAATTGTCATGAGATGCACTTTGGCTATAAGGTCCTATCGAACTGATCTGATGATGGAGCCGGAAGGTGGAAGGTAGACACAAGAACTTCATAATAAAACAATGTAACCTAGAAGTGTTTGGGTTAATTGGAATTATCATAAGAAATAGGCACTCTGTTTATAAGTGTATCGCAACTAAAAAGTGTGAAATAAAAAACTTTTTACAAAAAAAGAATAACCGACTTCAGTAAAAAAAAGACTAAAAGGATCAAAATAACTTTAATTTCGGAAGTCGGTGTTAAATAAGATACAAATAATACAGAGAAACACCGACTTCCGAAATTAAAGTTATTTTGATCCTTTTAGTCTTTTTTTTACTGAAGTCGGTTATTCTTTTTTTGGAAAAAGTTTTTTTTTTTTTTTTTTTTTTTTTTAAATACCTGTGACATTATCAAATTTCACAGACCTTGTTCTTCTATGTTTTAATATTATCTTTTCCCATGTTCAGATACGCGACCCTTATGGGGTTCTATTCTAGTGTTCATGCCATAAATTATCGTCTTTACATTTTGATGTTTCTGACTCATGTCTTTTCACACATTTTGATCCACATTTTCTTTTCTCTATTCCAGTGTCCTACTATTCTTCTTCTCAGGGCGTCTCCTTTTTTAATTTCCTGACTTTCCTTGTGAGTGTCTATACCTCCACATTTTCACGTCAATTTTCAGTTGCCTTTATTTGTCTTTTCTTATTGGTTTTCTTTAGTTCTTTGTGCTTACTTCTCGTTTTTGCATTGTTCTCATTCTAGTTTTCTTTTCATTTTTTTTTTTTTTTTTTTCCATTTCAGTTTTTTCTTTTATTAAGTTTCTATTATTATATAACCTTGTACAGACATTTTTTTTTTTTCTGCTTTTTAGCTTTAATTTTACTACAGTGACATATTCATACAATATATTTTGTAGTAAAGTTTATCTTGTCTTGTTTCTATTATTAACGGTTTTGATTATTTTTATACAGTACTCTATAAGATTTTGTCGTGTAAATTTTCCACTTATCAATGTCCGTAGGTTTTCAATTTCAATTTTTATGCCTAGATTTTGCTGCAGGTCAAATCTATCTCTTTCATGTACTGGACAGTCTAATAATACGTGAAAGACTGTCTCCGGAGTATCGGAGTCACAAATACATGCGGGACTCTCCTTGCACTTGAAGCGATGCAAGTACTGGGAGAGTCCCCCATGTCCTGTGAGTACCTGTGTCAGTACTCCCGTCGGTTGAATACTTCTAATTAAAGGGTAGGCGTCTATGACATCTGGGAGGAACACTTTTGTTACAGAGGCTGCATCGCACGATCTGTACCTCTCATTCCACTTATCAAGGGTGTCTTTCCTTATCATTCGTTTGATAAATGACACTGGACAGCAGTCGTAGTCAGGGCTCTTCCGGCTCGAGAGTGCAGCCTGTTTTGCGAGTTGATCTGCGCGTTCATTGCCTTTTAGGCCTACATGTGCTTTCACCCAGTACAAGCTCACAGTTTTGCCTTGGGTGAAAGCTTTCTTAATGTTATCGCGCGTCTCTACTGCCAGTGGATGCAGCACATTGTAGTTGGTAACAGTCTCAAGAGCTGACTTTGAGTCACTGTATATACAGTATGCCATCTTTGTGCGCTTCAGGACCTCCGTTGTGGCCTTACATATAGCAAGGATCTCTGCTTGATATACTGTACAGTATGCGGACAGACTCAGTTTGACAGCCTTGATCTCCACCTCACCATCCCATATAGACAGCGCGGCGCCAACCCTGCCCTCAAGTTTACTACCGTCGGTGTAAATTTTCACTGCCTGGCCGTTACTGTTGTCGACCTGCGTTTGTGTGGTCAAGCATTCGAAGATCAGCTGCGGAATCTTTGCAAATCCCACCACACGTTCAATTTCCCTATCTCCCGGTACTAGCCGGGATGACCCTCTCTTTGCTTCATACAGTGCAGCTGCCTCCTGTATTCGAAGGTCTAGTGGCAGAATCCCAGCCAGTACAAGTGCCGAGTTTAACGAAACCGTGCGGTAGGACTTGCACAGTTTCTGTGCGAAGCCTCTCTGCACAGCATTCAACGTCTTTTGCGTTCCAATCTTCTTAGCTGCCGGCGCCCATGCGCTTGCCGCATATAGGATGACCGGCTCTACCACTGCTGCATATATCGTCCTAACGACTTCCGGACTCAACCCCCAATGTATTTTGGCAACCCTTGACACGCTCTTATAAAGGTTGACTGCTTTGCGACAAACATTATTGACATGAGAGTTGAAAGTTAACTTGTCGTCAACTGTCAGGCCCAGTATCTTAATTTCTCGAGACAGTTCAATGTCCACCCCGCCCATGCTCAGAACTGGCGAGTCGTATTTTAACTTGTTTGTTATTACCATGGCCTTAGTTTTTTGTGGCGCGAATCTCAGTTTATTTTTGGCTCCCCAGTTCCGAACATGTGCGAGGCAGGCATTGGCCCGTCTCTGTACTTCTTGAGTTGTGTCTCCTGAAAAGATCAGAATCACATCATCGGCAAAGGCTTGGATGTAATCGCCTCTGTGCTCTAATTCTTTCAACAAGGGGTCCAATAGCAAATTCCAGAAGGTTGGGCCACCTATCGATCCCTGCACGCATCCTTTTGTAGTGTTTTTAGCACATTCCGCTCCGGCGTACCTGACCCGCACCCTACGATCCGTCAGGTAACTGTCTACGAGACGCCTCAAGTTCGCGGGACATTTGGTCTCTGCCAGTCTGCACTTTATCGCGGGCCACCATGCACTATCAAAGGCTCCCTCTATGTCAAGCGATACCAATGTTATCAGCTTTTTCTCTTTAAGTTTGCTTCTTATATACTGGATCATGACATAAAGGGAGTCTTCGGTGCTGCGTTGTGGTGTAAACCCGTACTGGCGTGAACTCATTTTTGGCAAAATGTGCCATCGGATCCTCCTTATCAGCATTTTTTCAAGGATTTTACCCAGTATAGGTAACAGTCCTATCGGCCTATATGACTTAGGATGCGTGAAGTCGTCCTTTCCTGGTTTTCTCAACACCACTACTGCGGCCTCCTTCCAGGCTTTTGGGAAGTGCGAAAGGCTTAGGCACCTATTGACAATTGCCAAAAACAGTTCTGGGTCCAAATTGATAACAGCCGCGCAGATATCAGCTGTGAATCCGTCGAGTCCAGGAGCCTTTTTTGGATTGAAGCTCGAAGCAGCCCACATCAGCTCGTTCACCGTAAATGGAGGGTCACATGATTCTCCATGGACCCATCCATTCACAAGGTTTGATGCCTCGCGCACTCTTTTGTGTTCTGCCTCGTCCTCATCTGGGTCATCGTCTGGATAAAATGTTTCTGCCAACAGACCCGCTGACTCAACACCTGTCATAGTCTTCCCATCCTTAACAAGTGGCAGGTCCTCTGGTCCTGTAGTTGTTCTGCTTAACACCCTGTAAATTCCATCCCACATGCTTTCTTTGTCCTGTCTCTCACAAAAGTTCCTAAAACTGGCGGTCCGGGCATTTTTGGCCTTCAATAAGTAATTTTCCTTGGCCTGAAGGTATTGATCTACTACCCATGCTCGGCGAACCGACGAGGCGCGCGCTATTCTGCGCTTCTTTGTTAGTACCTCTTTTTTGAGGTTTCCAAGCTCATCGTTCCACCAAGGCAATTCTGTTCGTTTTTTATTTTTTATTTTCGGTATAATATTCTCACAAGTTTCAGTTATTGAACTTGTGTATTTTTCCATTGTATCCTCTAGTTTGTCAATACTAATAATTTTATCTATTTCCGATTTATTTATATTCCTCTCTGCCCAAATTTGAGTCAGTTTCTCACGAAACTCTCTCCAATTTGCTTTCTTTGTATTGTACACTCTCGTTACTCTTTTTATATCTGTTCCTGTAGATTTCTCGAAATTTAAATCAAACAGAATTGCCCTGTGGTCTGATGTTGTTAGATCCCCAGTCACTCTCCAGTTATAAATCCTTCCGAGCATGCCTATTGTACAAGTTGTGATATCCACGCAGCTGCTATACCTGGCACCTCCTCTAATCGTATCGAATGTCGGTTCAGACCCACGGTTCAATATTTGGAGTTCCAACTCCTCAAGCATTCCCGCCACAGCTTCACCCCTGCTATCTACTTTCCTAGTGCCCCACCAGGTGTTCCACGCATTTACGTCTCCTCCCAGTATCACATTTTTGGTGCCTAGACTTCCTACAACCGTCTTGATCTGCTCTATGTATGGTTCGATTGGTGAGTCGCTCTCCAAATAGACCGAAATCACTGCCACTTCCCATGCCTCAGTTTTAAACTTCGCAACTGCTATATTTTCTGTGGTCAAGGTCGGGTATTGGGTGACGTCGATTGTGGCATCAAACAGGGCAATAGCCGACTTATTGACTCGTTCTGTTTTCCTGACACATTGTACTATTTTTACCCCCGGGTAGTTCCTCATTTCACCCATCCGGCCAATGTACGGTTCCTGAATTAGGGCAAACGCTATCTTTCTCTTTTCAGCTTCCATTATAAGTTCGGCTGTAGCAAGTTGGTTTCGCTGTAGGTTTGCTTGGACAATGTGATACTGTTTGGTTGGTGTATTGCTCCGAGTTCGTGACTGATTGTTGCCTGGGACCACCTTAGCAATATGCCACGGATGATCTGGCTATTGTGTCCCACTTTCTTCTGACAGGGCAGTCGGTACTGAAGGCACTATGATCTACCTTGTCCATCTTTTCCTTCTGACAGTTGCAACATACTGGTGGTTCTCCAGTCAATATATCCACACATTCTGATCTCAGATGTGGTCCCCCGCAATGGCTGCATACGTCCAATGTCTCAAGGCAAAACCGCTTTGTATGCCCATAACCCAGGCAACGTGAGCACTGTACAAGTGGTGACTGATCCGCCACTCTTATTTTCTGCAGGTCGATGTGTACTACTCCTGCTTCAACAAGTCGTGTCCAGATTTGTGGTGAAACTTTAGCTACTACATGAGCAGTATGCGGGTTCCTGGTCTTCCTTCTAAATTTTATTTCAACGCGTTCATCTTCTCTATTCAGTCCCGCTAGAATATGAGCGTTTTGTATCCATAACCCCTCCACTATCTCCTTATCCAAATTGTATTGTAGGACGTTGTAGAAAATAACAAGTGGATCCCTGTTTTGTATGTCATCTATTTTTAAGTCTCCCCCGGCTTCTAGTATTTTGTTTTTGACTTTAGCAAGTTCCTGTAGTGTTTTACATCCCACTATTACTTTTCTATCCTTTGCTTTCCTAACTTTGTCAATCCTAATTCCTTCTTCCTTGGCGTTGACAGTTTTTCGGAGCTTTTCAAGAACCTGTTCCCCATTCTCGTTTTCGTTACTAGAGGTAACAATTATGGAGTGCATGGCAGCCACTTCCAGTAGTGGTTTCCTGGGATGGCTGGCCACTACACTAGCATACGTGGCTTTTACTTCATTTTGTTGCTTTATCAGTAATTCCTTAAATATTTCCATTTCCTCTTTGCTTTCTCTCATCAGTTTACTATGCTCCTCCAATTTCGTAAGCAGTTCCCGATTTCCTTTTTCAACCTTCTCACTAATACTCAGTGTTCCCTCATCGCTGGGTACTTTTCTTAGTTCTTTTGAGGATTTTTTCTCTCCTGTTCCTTTGTGCAGTCTATCTTCTTCCGCATCTTTCACAAGCTTGAACAACTTTTCAACCGCTTCCAGAACATCTGCTTTTATTTCGGATTTCAAGTTCCTACTATTGTTAATTTGGAGTTTAGCTTTCATAAGCCATCTCTTCGCTTCAGCTGTACGGCTGGCGCATTCCATCTCTCGCCTTGGCGATTTTTCTATAACTCCATTTATTGTCTGTGTCCTTTCCATTCTATTCTCGCCCTCCATTGCAGTTGTTTTTATCTTATTTGCGTCAGCCTGTCTTGACGGCTCAGTGCCTTTTTTTGGAGGACTCGAAAGTTTCACTACAGCTGCTCTGTCCACTACGTTCCCCTGGGGAAGAGTTATGTGCTTTCCTTCGGTAGTCCCATCAGCAACCTTCTCCGAAATCGCGCAGCAGTTATCACTCGGTGATGACCCTGAGTCGGAAGCAGACTTTCTCTCCTTGGCAGGTGTACGGTATCCAAACATTTTTCTGGGGTAATATTTGGCAAGCGCGTAAGAACAATAATTTAAATCGGTTAACAATTTTAAAGTGGTCAGTAATAGAATAAGCTAAAAAATCGGTTCAAAACGAGAAAACACAATCAATATGGTAGATTGATGTCAAAGTAGACAACTTTTTTATGAATGTAGTTTATGCTAAAAACTCTAAAAGTCAATCAAGTCCTCAAAAGAGGTGTCAGTATATATATAAAAAAAAAAAAGATAATGAAGATGCGTCAAAATATTTCTGTTAATAACTAAAGGGGTCCCGGGAGCCTCAATACAGGCTTTTGTCCTAGATATAAATATATATATCGGGTAGTCTTATTACCCCCTTTTAAATAAAAGCATAAAAAACTGATCTACAATTCCTAATATTAACTATAAGGGTGGGTGGGCGGGCGTAAAAATTTGCGAGTTTTAACGTTTTTTACTGTCGGGTGTAAAATTTCCCTATGAAGGGTTCGTTTTTTGCGGTGCACACGCACAGCGGGCACGGAGTCCTATACTATGACGGATTGGACGTCGAGAACGGGAGTTATGGCCGAAAAACTTGTGAAAAATGTGATTTTTTAGTAAATTTCGAAAATAAATTTTGAAAATGTGCCTAATTTGACTTTTCTGTTACAGGTATCCCGTAGAACGAGCGAATGCGCGTCCGTTGGCGTTTCCAGAACAGACTTAGGTCAAATAGGAAGGCTGTTATAAAAAATTTGAATTTTGAATAACTTGAAAATTGGTTTTTCCTAAGTAAATAGTTTTCTTTTGGAAAATTGTCAAAAATTTAGCGATAATCGTATAGGGCTCACTGAGCCGCGTTCAAAAATGTACGACAGTTGTATATTCGCTTGATGGAAAAGGTCTGAAATAATTAAAGTTCTCAAAAACAACGCTCTCCGGTTAGGTTAGGTTAGGTTAAGTTAGGTTAGGTTAGGTTAGGTTAGGTTAGGTTAGGTTAGGTTTTTTTTTTTTTTTTTTTTTTTATTTTTGCTTGCTGATATTGCCGATATTGAATTCGACACTTAAAAGGTTTTATTTAAATGTAATTATATACATACAATATTATATACAAAAACACTTAACTAATTAAAACTATATATATACATTAATGGCTACTCCTAACTAAAATATGGCGTCATAAAACTCCTCCGCATCGCTGTCGACTGGAAGTGAGCCCAAAAGGCTGGCAGCATTGCCACGTTGTATGGCAATGCTTAATCTCTGACCAAGGTAAAAGCCAGCCCTCGGGTCACGCGAAGTGTCAACTAAGCGTTTGGATATTTCTTTAAAAAGGGTATGAGCACTCGGACCCCACGGCCCAAGAGTTTCAACCCCAAACGGCTCAAAAATATAACTACCGACGAGGTTGTTATATTTTCGACGCTTGAGGTTCTCTGCAGCCGCAGCGGCAGCACCAGCACAGCACGATGAGCTAGGAAGATGGGATGGCGCAAAAGGTTAGTATATTACTGGTAGTTGTAACTTGGTGTTTTTTTTTTTTTTTTTTTTTTTTTGTAATTTTTTTTTTATATATATTTTTTTTTTTAATTTTTTTTTTTTTTTATTCTTTTTTTTTTTTTTTTTTAATTAGTTATTCTGCGCCGTCACCGTTGATCCATTTGCTTTTGCAGCTTTGGCTATGACGCTTTCTGCGTAAACCATAAATTGGGTCTTATGATTCGTTATTAAGTCTTCAAAATTATCCTCTTCAATTGACCTACCCAGTTTTTGTTCGCAGTTGTATCTCTCTTCGGCAAATCGAGGGCAATGTTTTAATATGTGACTCACTGTTTCTATGGTAGTACCGTCACAAACACAGGCAGGGGTCTCCATTAATTTAAATCTAAACAAATATTCACGGAATCCTCCATGTCCGGTGAATAATTGGGATCGTAGGTTATTGGGCGTACCTAATTTTAATAACAGACTGTAGGCCTTCCTCACGTCACCGAAGAAAAGTCTGATACCCCTATCTTGATGTGTTTCAGCGACATAACGAAACTGCCAGTTTTGCAGTGTGGATTCCCTGATGGAGTGCTTAGCATATGACAGCGGGAAGTAATCATAGGCTGGCGCGGCTTTCTTATGAAGAGCAGCATGTTTTGCCAGCTCGTCCGCTCTTTCATTCCCAGGTATACCAGCGTGAGCCTTAATCCAATATAAAGCGATTTCCCTGCCATGTAACTGTGCGATTGCGATAGCCTGCTGGATCTTCAGTGAAATGGGGTTCCTTGTTTTAGGGTCGGCTATGGATTCCAACGCGGATCTCGAATCCGAGATTATGTTGACAGATATGGGTGGATTTTTATTGCCAGCGTAGGTGATTGCTCGCAGGATTGCAATCAGTTCAGCCTGGAAAACTGAGCAAAAGTTCCCCAGACGAACAGTAACCTTGGCCACTTCATTTTCTCTGTTCCAACAAGATACTGCAGCGCCAACCTTTCCCTCTATTTTGCTTCCATCTGTGTAGAGGCACTGCCAGTTGTTGTGAATAAGGCTTAGATCTTCCTCAACTGCAATATGCCGGAAGTCTAACCTTTTGCGATGAGCTGGGTGTGGAAGCTCGGAGGGGTGTACGCGTCTTTCAAGGCACCTGCCGGGAAGTTCCTCCAGAGGTTTCCCTCTTTTCACCTCATAGATCCGAAGATACTCCATCGCTCGCATATCCAGGGGGATCACTCTGGAAAGAACGGCTGCAGCAGTGAGGGATGTTGTCCTGTGGGCTTTGGCAATTTTAATTGCAAACATGCTAGTGATGGAATCGAGCTTTTTCCTAGCGTACACCTTTCCAGTAACCTGGGCCCATGAGCTCGCAGCATATGTAACCACAGGCTCAACAACTTATGTAAATCATCCTGAGGATGTTGGAGTTTAGTCCCCACTGAGCTTTTGCCGCCCGCGCAACCATTCTGAAAATGTTAGCCGTCTTTTTCGTGACTTCTTCTAGGTGCGGAAGGAAAGTCAAACCCGCGTCTATCGTGAGCCCAAGGAGTTTAAGACGTCTAGTGAGAGTCAGTGGAGTACCCAAAAGAGTGAATTGTGGCTCGTCATATTTGGTCTTTTTTGTTACCAACATTGCTTGGGTTTTATGTGCAGCGAATCGCATCTTGAAGTCATTGCCCCACTTGGCAATGACTTCAAGAGCGTCATTGACTGCTTTTTCCAGTTCGACTGTTGTATCCGCCTGCGCCATTACAACTATGTCATCTGCATACGCCTGGATATGGGCAGTGAGCTTCTCTGCCTCAACCATTAATGGGTCGAGTTGCACATTCCAAAAGATGGGTCCACAGATAGAGCCCTGAATACAACCCTTGGTAGTCGGTTTTGAGACCGATTCGTACATGTACTCCAAAGTGACACTTCTACTAGACAGATAGCTGCTGAGCAGCCTCAACGTCTGCGCGTCCAACCCCTTCGCTTGCAACTGATGCAGTATGGCAGGCCACCAGGCATTATCGAACGCGCCTTCGATATCCAATGAAACCACAGCTACTAACTTTTTGGCTCGAAGACCCCGTCGGATGTAGTCTACAGTGTCATACAGCGCGTCTTCCGTTCCGCACTGAGGTCGAAAACCATACTGCCTTCTGCTCAACAAGTTTTGGTTCTCCATGACCCATGTCAGTCTGTTAGCGACCAGCTTTTCAAGGACCTTCCCCAAAAGTGGAAGGAGTCCAATCGGGCGGTAGGACTTTGCGGCCGTGTAGGATGACTTACCAGGTTTTGGAATAACTCTGATTCTAGCCTCCTTCCACGCAATGGGGAAGTAACCCAACTCAAGGCACTTGTTAAACATGGCCAGCTGGAGATTTTGGTCGGATCGGTACGATGAATAGCAGATGTCTGCTGTAATGCCATCAGCACCCGGTGCTTTCTTGGGATGGACTCCTGCGTAGACTTGCTCAATTTCAACACGAGTAAACGGCGGCGCTAGTTCAGTGAAGAAGCTCCGGTTTTGATTATTAATTATAAGCTTCACCTCCTCTCGTATTGCCCTCTGATACTCTGAGTCTGTTGCAGGATCATCTGTCGGGAAGAAAGTTTCTGCAAGCAGTTGAGCCGAGGCATTAGCTGACAACATTTTGTCGTCTTGTGGGTCCTTCAAAATGCTGGATTCGATTCTGCTAGTATTTGAACAGTGACTAATGATTCTATTAGCACAGGTCCACACATCCTCTTCCTTCTGTCTTGTACAAAAATCTTTCCAGCTAGCAGTGAGGGTCAACTCAATGTTCCTCTTGTATGCGTCCCTGGCTTTCTGGTAATTCGCGATACAAAATGGTTTCCTACGAGGGTTCGCGTAATGAATCTTTCGACGGAGTGTTTTGACCTTCCGTTTCTCCCCTTCGAGTTCTTCAGTCCACCATTGGGGCTTTACGAAAGGTTTCTGTTGACCTAATTTAGGAATAGCCTCATCGCAAGCTTTGGTGATAGCCGTGGTATAGCTACGCACCAGATCCTCCAGTCGCCCCGAACATCTGCAGTTCTCAAACTCCTCCGTGGTAAGTCCCATCAGACTCAGCTCTGACCTTAGGATTTCTGAGAATTTACTCCAATCAGCTTTTTTAACATTATAGATGCGGGTGGTAGGGTGTTTGGCACGCAGGTCTAGGTTGTCCGATGTCAATGCAAAGCTTATGGTCCTATGGTCAGTGAGCACTGCAGATTCGGTGTCAACCCTCCAATCCGATATCCTCGCCAGCAGTGAATCGCTGCAAGCCGCAACATCCACAATACTAGAATAAAGCTTACCACCTCTGTATATGTGGAATGTTGGCACTGTTCCCTGATTTAGCACACTGATGTTGTTTTGTGCAAACAGATCTGTAACGGCAGCTCCCCGCCCATCCTCAGTATCACAACCCCACCAGTGGCTCATAGCGTTGGCGTCACCGGCAATAATAATATCCTGAGTTCCGAGGCCACCAATGACTTCCTGGATTTTTCTGAGGTACGGTTCTATGTCCTTGTCCCCTTCAAGGTAGAAATTAATTATGCCTACTCTTAGGTGACCCATGTGCACAATTACGGATGTAATATTCTTACAGACTAATGTTTGGCACTGGACCACTTTCAAGTTTGGATTAATGACAACAATAGCCGATTTTACGGGTGTTTCTTTGGAGCCAGTAGTGTCCTGAATGTTGATGTGGGGTGACGAAAAAATGCCCTTAGCTCCGACGTAGGGCTCTTGAAGAAGAAGGACATCCGTGCGGGATTTTAGTGCGTCACAC
The DNA here is from genome assembly GCA_949316375.1 of Mythimna vitellina. Classification (NCBI taxonomy): domain Eukaryota; kingdom Metazoa; phylum Arthropoda; class Insecta; order Lepidoptera; family Noctuidae; genus Mythimna; species Mythimna vitellina. Next base: position 40,015,136 of record OX438684.1, read on the forward strand.
AGGGCTTCTTTGGTGGCGGCTAAGCCGCGACCGAATTGCCTGAATCTAATGCATACCAGTGAGCCCTTAGCAGTATCTGACTGCTGTTCGTGCAATTCGGTCCCATTTCAGCCACTCAGGACACTCACTAGATAGACTAATGCTGGGTGATGGAGACTATTTCCAGAGTTTCTCTTGGTGCAGTTTACGCAATGAGGATGCCTGGCGATTGGGGCACTCTCGAGTATCATGCGTTCCAGCACAATATCCACATACCAGCTGTGATTGGCAGTCTCGAGCTAAATGGCCAAAACTCAGGCAGTTGTAGCATTGGAGTATCGGAGATTGGTCCATAGCCACAACCACTTGGTATCCCAGTTTTACTCGCTGTCCGTTCAGTCGACTCCACAGGTTGAAGTCCACCTCCAGAATGACGTTAGTTGTGGCAGTTGATCTTCCTTTCGTTCTCCTAATGACCTTGACGGTCGTTTGATCCGTCGTAACGCCTTCGAAGAGATTGGCGTTTTGCTTAATTATTGCCGACTCTATGTTTTTGTCGTCAAGGTCATTTATAACCCCGACTAGCCGGATCAAACGATTTTTTGGAGGTGGAGTCAGGATCGCGAACTCCTTCCCTGCGTCCTTAATTGCCTTAGTGAGGGTAACCCTGTCGCGCTCGGAGGCACAGCCGATGGAAACCCTTTGGTCACGTAGCTTGCGCATGCTACTAACTCCCACCCCCAATTCCACAACGTTGACCTTAGATTTAATAGTTTTTATAACATCTTCACTGGTGTGGCGGGGGTCAATAGACTCCACTATCAGGTTATGGCTAGGAGTATACAAAGCCTCTGCGTACGACCTTTTCGGCAGGCTGCGCGCAACGCGCGCCGTTTGCGTGTCAGCAGTCTCTTGACATATGGGTTTCAGCGTGCCGTCTGTGCTCCCATTTTTCAATAACACCCCTTAGGTGCTCCACAGAGGTCCTAACTGGAGCCACTGCCTCTACCGTGATGTCCCGAAGCTCTTTAACGTCCCTTCTTAGCTCCTCCATTTTCGATCCCAGTACCTGTGCAGATTCACTAGATGACAGCGACCCTTGTAACATCAGCAATCCCTGCTGCACTCCAGTCACCACCTCCCGAGTGTCATTGCATGCTGCCAGTATCTGAGTGACATCTGCGGTGGCCGAAGATAAACCAGGGGTGCCGAGCACTACTTCCTGCACCGCCAACCTAAGATCGTCTGCACAAAAAGCTTCACGGTTAGCCGCCTCCGCTTGATGTCGAGTCAGCGATTCCAGGTCCCTTCTTATGTGCACCAACTCCTCCCGGATCCCGACCATGTCCACATCCTGTCGCTGCGATGACTCAACATTAGCTTGCACCACTGAAGGCTGCACATATTTGAGTGCCGCTTTAAGGGGCTCCAGTTCTGCAGATATGTCCGCAACCTTTATGAGCACTGAGCTCATCATTTGGGGGGATTCTCGGAGTGCAAGCTCCATACCGTACTTAAGAGCCTTTATAGGTTCACACGCATCAAATAACAGGATCTGGCGGAGAGCCTCAGTGTCCCTTGTCAACTTCTCAATCCGGTCCTCCAGCTTCTTGTACTCAGCCAGTGCAGCTTCCAACGCACGAGCATGCCTCTGGGCGTTTCGCTCCCTATCCTTTGCGATAACCGCTTTGACACGGTGGGCCTCCGTCATATGAAGATTTCGGGAGTCCGAGAGTTTCAAGACCATTTCGTACATCAGGTGTAAGGCCGAGACGACATTTTCCCTGATTTCCCTCTTAAGATTACCCGATTTCTCCAGCTCCAGTTTAGCGTTTTGAAGGACCGCACCAGCCTGGCGCGGCATCTCGCCTAGGACAATCCGTCTTCCATCCACAGTTCTGGTTGAGTCGCATGAAACTACTGATGCATCAGAATCACACTCGTCAACCTCTGTCCCCAGCGATTCGGTATCCGTCGGATTCAATACCTCCGCTGAGCCTGCTGCTCTTGCCTGCCTAATCTGGGCCTGTATTCGTAGCTCTGCAGGGATCAATCTCTGCCCAGAAACTGGTGGTCCACATGTTCCCTCCCTTATGGGTGTAGACGAGAGAGGAGGAGACGGAGACGGCTCCTCTATTTCCATCTCTAATAAAGTGGCAACACCTTGCTGAGATTCCGGCCTTGGAACCCCAAGTTCCTCACGCAGCGAGACATCGGGTTAGGTTAGGTTAGGTTAGGTTAGGTTTTTTTTTTTTTTTTTTTTTAAAGTGGCAGGTGTGGGAAATCCATCATGGACACCCAGAATACCCTATTACAAGGCAGTCTGGGTAGTGCCGGACTCCTACCGGCTAAAACCGCACTCCTGCCATGCGAAGGAAACCCTGCCATTCAGGTAACGCAGGGACTTTTTTCATGGACTGTAAGTTTCAGTTTTTGTTCCATTTTTATTTTTTAATATGGTAATATAAATAAGTGTTTATAAAATAAATAGGTAATAAAATTATTCGTTTAGTTTCATCATTATTCAAATGCATGCATTCATGTATTAATTCTTATAAAACTTAGTGGGTGGTTAAAATAAATAATTTTTAATAAAATAGAGGACAATAAATAATTCAGACAGCAATAATAAAATAGGATAATAATTTAGGTTCTGTGTAGAGTTCAAAGGCAGTCACGATTTATTCTTTTTGTTGACTGCCTTGACTATTTTGATAATGAACTCTAGAAAATCTTTTCTTTTCATGTTGTCTTTTAGAATAAAGCTAAGGTTTTCTTTAGAGATCCGGACTCCAATTTTTGCTTCCAGGTTGTATCTGAGGAAGGCGTATATAGGGCAATCCGTCAGGAGGTGGAGGATTGTCTCCTGCTTGTCGGGGTCACAGGCGCACGCCGGATTCTCCTTGCACTTGAAGCGAGTCAGGTACTCGGAGAACCCGCCATGTCCTGTTAGGGCTTGGGTCAGCTCATTGATCATCTCCATCCTTCGCACAGTCCCGTACGCAGCAATCGCAGAAGGGAAGACTATCTTCGTCGTGGCCGCCGTTTCTCCTGCACAATACCTCCGGTTCCACTCGTCCAGCGTTTCCATTCGGATCATGCGCTTGACGTATGAAACCGGGCATTTGTCGTAGTCGGGTTGCCGCTTCGACTTCAGGGCAGCTTCCTTCGCGAGCGAGTCGGCTCTCTCGTTACCCTCCAGCCCCGCATGAGCTTTGACCCAGAACAAGGAGACGCTCTTGTTCTGGGTACTACTGCGGCGGATGGCGTCCCTTGTTTCCACTGCGAGGGCATGAAGGGCTTCGGGGTTCACGACTGCTTGGAGAGCTGCCATGGAGTCGCTGTAAATAGCGAATGCCGTCTCGGTCCTTCGGAGGACTTCCTTCGCCGCTTTGCAAAGGGCGAGAAGCTCGGCCTGGTAGACGGTAGTGTAAGACGGCAAAGCAAGCTTGAGGGCCTTCACCTCCGCCTGGTCGGTCCACACTGACACTGCGGCTCCGACCTTGCCCTCAATTTTGCTGCCGTCTGTGAAGATACGCACCGCGAAATTGCGGTGCTCGTTGTATTGATCCTCGTCTACCAGGCGTCGCAGTGCAATGGCCCTCTGCTCAGCCGGATGTGGCATCTCTAGTGCCGAGACCACACGCTCGATCTCCCGGTCGCCCAGTGCCGGATGAGGTACCCCTCTCTTGGCCTCGTATAGGGAGGCTGCTTCTCGGATTCGTAGATCAAGAGGGAGTATCCCAGTCAGCACCAGTGCGGAGTTGAGAGAGACCGTGCGGTAGGCCCGGCACAGTTTCTGCGCGAAGCTCCTCTGGACGGCATTCAGCTTCTTCTGCACCCCGACTTTATTGGCGCAGGCGACCACGCGCTCGCCGCGTACAAGACTATGGGCTCCACTGCAGCCGTATAGATGCAGCGGATAACCTCTGGATGGAGACCCCAACTGACCCTAGCAGCCCGCGACAGCTGCTTGTAGATGCCGACGGCTCGAGAACAGACGTTTGCAACGTGGGTGTTGAAAGTCAACTTGTGGTCGATGGTGAGACCGAGCAACTTGATTTCGTCCGACATGCCAATGTGGTTAGGTTAGGTTTTTTTTTTTTTTTTTTTTTTTAATTATATTCATACTGTCCTCTGACATAATCAAAGACCTTATCTGCCTTGTTTAAGTTTATACTTTGGTATGATTTTTTTTTTTTTTTTTTTTATCTAAATACTTGAATTACAATTAAACACGTATGCTTTCTTCAGATTTTACAGGGCTCCTCAGAATCGCAACTACAAAATACATTTTCTTTTTTTTTTTTTTTTTTTTTTTTTTTTTTTTTTTTCTTTTTTCAATATTATGAGATACTTTAAATTATATTCTTATGATATAATTAAGTATCTCTATTTACTTAACCTATTTTATTTCTATTCATAACTAATAATCCTATTTTACTGCAATATGCTAATAATATATTTCTTTTCTTACTTCTAATTAAATTTGGTAAATTATCTACCACCAGCTTTTCGTCGAGAGCCTGCTCTGCCTCGTACCGCATCTTTGCGGTAATAGGGCACTCCAGCAACACGTGCAAAACGGTCTCCTCTGTTCCAGGTTCACAGGCGCACGATGCGTTCTCTTTACACTTGAAGCGTTTAAGGTATGCAGAGAACCCACCGTGCCCTGTGAGGATTTGGGTGGTAAGGCTTGTGGGCTCCATTTTTCGCACCACACTGTACGCCGCAATCGCGTCGGGGAAGAATATTTTTGTTCCGGAGGCTGTTTCCCCGGCTCCATATCTTCCGTTCCATTCGCAAAGTGACCCCATACGGATCTGTCGTTTGGCGAATGAAACGGGGCACAGATCATAGTCCGGCCTCTTCTTCGACCCCAAGGCGGCCTCCTTGGCGAGTTGGTCGGCTCGCTCGTTTCCCCCCAATCCCGCATGGGCCTTGATCCAAAATAAGGACACTCTCTTGTTCTGGAGCTTACAGCGTCGTAGAGTGTCTCTGGTTTCCACTGCCAGGGGATGGGGGGAGCTCACATTTACAACCGATTGGAGAGCCGCCATGGAGTCGCTGAAGATGCCGAAACTTTCCTCCTTGCGTTTTAGCACCTCGCCAGCCGCCCTTTGTAGGGCCAGCAGCTCAGCCTGATAGACGGTACAGTACGACGGCAAAGCAAGTTTGAGGGCCTTTACTTCAGTGGCACTATTCCACAAGGATAGTGCCGCCCCGACTTTGCCCTCAATCTTGCTGCCGTCTGTGAAAATACGCACAGCAAAGTTGCTGTGGTTTTTATATTGATCCTCGTCTACCAGGCTGTCGAAGTCCAGATCGACCTGCTCTGCAGGGTGTGGGGCTTCTAACGCTGGAGCCATCCGCTCAATCTCCCTGTCTCCCAGCACGGGCTGGGGCATCCCCTTCTTGGCCTCGTATAACGCAGCCGTTTCGCGGATGCGGATGTCGAGAGGAAGTATCCCAGCCAGTACAAGAGCCGAGTTAAGGGAGACGGTGCGGTAGGCTCGACACAACTTCTGTGCAAAACCTCTCTGGACAACGTTAAGCTGCTTTTGGACTCCTAATTTGTTGGCGGCCGGTGCCCACGCGCTTGCGGCGTACAGGAGCGTAGGCTCGACTGCTGCGGTGTAAATCGTGCGGATCACTTCTGGGTGCAGACCCCAGCTCACCCGGGCTGCCCTTGCTAGCTGTTTATAGATAGCTATCGCCTTCTTACAGGCAATAGCTATATGCTTGTTGAAGGTGAGCTTTTCATCTATCGTGAGGCCCAGTATCTTAACATCTTGGGACATACCAATATCGGTCCCTCCCATGCTCAAGCGTGGGGTGTCGTACTTTAGTTTCCGTGTTAGCACCATGGCACAAGTTTTGTGTGGTGCAAAATTCAGTTTATTTCTGACACCCCACGCTCGAACATGTTCGAGAGTGGCATTGGCCTGTCCCTCGATTTCCTGGGCTGTTTCACCGCTAAGCACCAGCACAACATCATCAGCAAAAGCCTGACAGTAGATGCTTCTTTCCTCCAGCTGTTTAAGGAGAGGATCCAGCACCACGTTCCAGAATAACGGACCACTAATGGAACCTTGGACGCACCCTTTGCTGGTGGACTTCTTAAATTCTTCTCCGGCGTATCTCACACTGACCACCCTGTCACTGAGATAGCTGTCGACTACCCGTCTCAAATTCACAGGACACCTTTCCTCAGCCAAACGTACTTTAATGGCGGGCCACCACGCATTATCGAATGCTCCCTCTATATCCAACGACACAAGTGTGACAATTTTCTTTTGTGCCAGTTTTGTGCGGATGTGCTGCACAAGAGTATAGAGGGAGTCTTCGGTGCTCTTTTGGGGCATAAAGCCGTATTGGCGAGTACTGATCCTTGGAAGTAAGTAATATTTGAGACGAGCAATCAGCATCTTCTCGTACACTTTCCCAAGGACAGGCAAGAGCCCAATCGGCCTGTAAGATTTTGGTACGGTGTACGAGTCTTTACCTGGTTTTCTGAGTACAACCACTATCGCTTCCTTCCAGATCTTCGGAAAATAGTGGTGCGCCAGGCATTGATTCAGCAGTGCCAGGAAGTAATCGGGGTCGCAGCTGACAGACCGTGAACATATGTCGGATGTGAAGCCGTCGGCTCCCGGGGCCTTTTTGGGGTTAAAAGACTTCATAGCCCTATCCAGCTCGCTTCGGGTAAACGGTGGATCATGTCGTTCATCATGTCTCCATCCGTTTACCGTGTTAGCCATATCTCTGGTTCGGCGATGGTCTACGTTGTCGTTTTCCTCTCGGTCCTCGGAATAAAACGTATCTGCCAACAGCCTCACAGAACCTTTTGCATCCAGCATGGTTCCCTCCATCTGGAGAGGTAGATCCTCTTCCCTCTTTACCACCCTTCCCATCACTCTGTATATCCCTTCCCAGACCCCTTCTTTATCTTGCTTTCCGCAAAAGTCCTTCCAACTCTCTTCTATAGCCTTCTTTACCGCTGACTCATAATTTTCTTTTTCTTTCAGGTACAGCATGACAACCATCTCTCTTCGGACCAGCGCTGCGTTTCTGACTCTGCGTTTTTTGGTAGCGACTAGCTTCTTCATCTCTGCAAGTTCCTGGGACCACCACGGCATTGTAAGTATTTCTGTATTATTTTTCATAGGAATTGTATCTCTACATGTTTCAGTTATTGCTTGTGTATATGATTTCAATGTTGTTTCTAATTGATCTTTGTTAGTTATGTTTTCCAATTCTGTTAAGTTTAATTTTCTATCCCGCATAACTTGAGCCAGTTTCTCATGAAACTTTGCCCAGTTTGCTTTCTTCGTGTTAAATATTCTTGTTGTGCGTTCTATTTTAATGCCTTTAGATTTAATAAGATTAATTTCAAATAAAATGCCGTTGTGGTCCGAACTCGTGAGACCCTCCTCAATCCGCCAACCGTCTACCAGCCCCAGCATGTCTGCCGAACATGCCGTAATGTCCACGTGACTGCTGTACCTGATTCCACCTCTAACAGTGTCAAAAGTCGGGATATCTCCCGTGTTGAGAATCTGCAATTCCAATTCAACGAGTGCCCCAAAACACTGCTCCCCTCTCGAGTCCTCGTTACTGCCGCCCCACCAAGTACTTTTCGCATTAGCGTCTCCTCCAAAAACCAATCTGCAGGAGCCTACCTCTCGCTTTACCCGTTTTAGATGTTCCAGATATGGTTCTATGGGCTTATCGGGTTCGAAGTAGAAGGACACCAGCGTGATCGTCCAGGCTCTGGTTCGGACCCTCACCACGACGATATTATTTGTGGTAAGTTGCGGGTACTGTAAAACGTCTAAATCTTTGTCAAAGACAGCTATTGCTGCCTTTACAGTCCCTTCTCCTGTCTCAGAGCTCTGGAAGACCCTTACGCCCCGGTAGCCCTTCATCCTTCTTATCCCGCCTACATACGGCTCCTGAAGCAGTGCTACGGCAAGTTTGCGGTTGTCAGCATCCAGTATTAGCTCGTTTGTAGCCAGCTTACTTCTTTGCAGATTGGCTTGGGTTATTTTGTACTGGTGAGTGGTTGCAGGGACAACCTTAGCAGTACGCTATGGAGGCCCGAGCCAACGAGTCCCATTTTCGACGTACGGGGCATTCTGTGCTAAAAGCATTGTGCTCAGTGTTTCCCATCTTAGCTCTAATGCAGTTTATGCACTTTGCTGTTTCACCAAGCTGCCTGTCCGGGCAGTCCGCCCTGAAATGTGGACCACCGCAATGGCTACATAACTCGGCTGGGTCTTTACAGAAGCGCTTGCTATGGCCATACCCCAAGCAGCGTGTGCACTGCACCAGCGGCGTCTGATCCTCGACGCGAACAATCTGGAGGTCTATCCGAATCTTGGTACGTTCGATTGCTCGTCTCCAGATTGTGGGAGACACACTGAGCACAATGTGGTTCAAGTGAGGATTTCGCGCCTTTCTTCGGAATTTTATGACAACTCTTTGATCCTCGCCCTCAAGGCCCTGAAAGAGTTCCCGATTCTGATTCTTTAGGGCCTTGAGGATTTCCTCGTCACTGTGAATCAGCAACACGTTTCGCAGAATCAGAAACGGGTCCCGATTTTTCACCTCCTCGACGATGAGTCCCTCTCCAACAGCTTCCAGTCTCTGTTTGACCTTGCTTCTCTCCTCTTCTGAACAACATCCCATTATCACCTTTCTGTCTTTCGCTTTTCTCACTCTCTCCACTTGCACCCAACCTTCCTTCGCATCCACTGCCCTTCTAACCTTCTCTAAAATCTCGTCGCCCGTTTCTGATTCTTTTGCCGAGGAGACTACTACGGAGTGTAGCGTCGCTCGCCCCAGGATTTGACCACTAGTTTGGCTATTATTAGCGGCGGTCACAGACGCATAAGTCTTCCCCTCTGCACTTTCCATTGTCGCCAAGGCATTACCCAGTCCTTCCATTTTTGCGATATTTTCCTTTAAAAGGGCACTGTTCGTTTCAATAAGTCTGGATAATGCCTCGTGATTATCTTGGCTTGCAATTGCGGAGGTCGGGTAAGTTGGGTCGATACTTGACGGGCTGTATATTGTCGCCGAGAGTTTTGTTCTCTCCGACTCCTTAACGATCTCGTACAACCGGTTTATAGCCCCCATAACCTCCGTTTTTATTTCAGTTTTCAGATTGCGAGAGTTGCCCAGGTGAAGTTTCGCCTTATTTAGGCAAGCTCTCGCTTCTGCCGTGAGGCTGGGGTACTTTGATTCGGGTTTTTTAACGGGACTCACAGTGTCTGCAGAGGCGCGGCGCGTCACCGAGGCGATAGAGAGCTTTTGCGTAGCTGGTGGTGTGCCATCAGGTTTCGGGTTAGTCGATGATTTAGACTTTAGCTCCGCTCTACCGGCCTCCCATTCGCCGATACTTTTCCTCACGTTCAAAAGCGAAGCCCCAGTTTTCTCCGCAGAGCACGGCGAGTCCCCGGAACCCCGAGAGACCGTGTCCTTCTTTGCCGGTGTGCGAAACATTATGGAGAGAAGCAAACCCAATCCACGTTGTCAGAGGACAATATAAATGATAGTTGAGCTGAATCCCTGTAAAGGTGAGATCAGCAAACAGTTATCAAGTAGAGTCAATATTTAAAATAACTATGTATATAGTTCAGTCAACGAAAAGTAAAAGGTCAAATACGCAAAAAGAAACGTTCTGATAACAAGGAAGCCTCAATAAAGGCTGCAAGTAGGGTCGTAAGTATACATAACGGGTGGTCTCGTTACCCCCCGTTATATAAACGTGAAAAAGAAAATTCCCCAATACCTCTTATTTTCGATAAGGGCGGGAGGGCGGGTGTAAAAATTTGCAAATTTTTACGTTTCTTGCTGTCGGGTGTAAAATTTTCCTATGAAGGGTTCGTTTTTTGCGGTGCACACGCACAGCGGGCACGGAGTCCTATACTATGACGTGTACCCGGTCCGGATCGGACGTCGGGAACGGAAGTTATGGCCGAAAAATAGATGAAAAAGGTGATTTTTTATGTAAATTTGGAAAACAAATTTTGAAAATGTACCTAATTTGACTTTTCTGTTACAGGTATCCCGTAGAACGAGCGAATGCGCGTCCGTTGGCGTTTCTAGAACAGAGTTAGGTCAAATAGGAAGACTGTTATAAAATTTTTAAGTTTTAAATAAATTGAAAATTGGTTTTTCCTAAGTAAAAAGTTTTCTTTTGGAAAATTGTCAAATATTTTGCGATAGTCGTATAGGGCTCACTGAGCCGCGTTCAAAAATGTATGACAGTTGTATGTTTGCTGTATATAAAAGGTCCGAAATAATTAAAGTTCTCAAAAACAACGCTCTGGTAAGTAGATTTTTGGTTATATCTATATAGATCTATAGGACTATGAACTTAACGTTTTCGAACTTCCCCGCGGAACCCTGCGAGACTCGCTGCTGGTTTTCTACTGGGAGATAAACCTAAGCGTCCCGTACAGGAGATGATAAAAATTTTCGGGAATATTAGGGATAGCTCGTTAATATAGGGGTTGTTCTAAAGAGAATGTATGAAAATTTGCAAGTTTTTACGTTTCTTGCTGTCGGGTGTAAAATTTTCCTATGAAGGGTTCGTTTTTTGCGGTGCACACGCACAGCGGGCACGGAGTCCTATACTATGACGTGAACCCGGTCCGGATCGGACGTCGGGAACGGAAGTTATGGCCGAAAAATAGATGAAAAAGGTGATTTTTTATGTAAATTTGGAAAACAAATTTTGAAAATGTACCTAATTTGACTTTTCTGTTACAGGTATCCCGTAGAACGAGCGAATGCGCGTCCGTTGGCGTTTCTAGAACAGAGTTAGGTCAAATAGGAAGACTGTTATAAAATTTTTAAGTTTTAAATAAATTGAAAATTGGTTTTTCCTAAGTAAAAAGTTTTCTTTTGGAAAATTGTCAAATATTTTGCGATAGTCGTATAGGGCTCACTGAGCCGCGTTCAAAAATGTATGACAGTTGTATGTTTGCTGTATATAAAAGGTCCGAAATAATTAAAGTTCTCAAAAACAACGCTCTGGTAAGTAGATTTTTGGTTATATCTATATAGATCTATAGGACTATGAACTTAACGTTTTCGAACTTCCCCGCGGAACCCTGCGAGACTCGCTGCTGGTTTTCTACTGGGAGATAAACCTAAGCGTCCCGTACAGGAGATGATAAAAATTTTCGGGAATATTAGGGATAGCTCGTTAATATAGGGGTTGTTCTAAAGAGAATGTATGAAAATTTGCAAGTTTTTACGTTTCTTGCTGTCGGGTGTAAAATTTTCCTATGAAGGGTTCGTTTTTTGCGGTGCACACGCACAGCGGGCACGGAGTCCTATACTATGACGTGTACCCGGTCCGGATCGGACGTCGGGAACGGAAGTTATGGCCGAAAAATAGATGAAAAAGGTGATTTTTTATGTAAATTTGGAAAACAAATTTTGAAAATGTACCTAATTTGACTTTTCTGTTACAGGTATCCCGTAGAACGAGCGAATGCGCGTCCGTTGGCGTTTCTAGAACAGAGTTAGGTCAAATAGGAAGACTGTTATAAAATTTTTAAGTTTTAAATAAATTGAAAATTGGTTTTTCCTAAGTAAAAAGTTTTCTTTTGGAAAATTGTCAAATATTTTGCGATAGTCGTATAGGGCTCACTGAGCCGCGTTCAAAAATGTATGACAGTTGTATGTTTGCTGTATATAAAAGGTCCGAAATAATTAAAGTTCTCAAAAACAACGCTCTGGTAAGTAGATTTTTGGTTATATCTATATAGATCTATAGGACTATGAACTTAACGTTTTCGAACTTCCCCGCGGAACCCTGCGAGACTCGCTGCTGGTTTTCTACTGGGAGATAAACCTAAGCGTCCCGTACAGGAGATGATAAAAATTTTCGGGAATATTAGGGATAGCTCGTTAATATAGGGGTTGTTCTAAAGAGAATGTATGAAAATTTGCAAGTTTTTACGTTTCTTGCTGTCGGGTGTAAAATTTTCCTATGAAGGGTTCGTTTTTTGCGGTGCACACGCACAGCGGGCACGGAGTCCTATACTATGACGTGAACCCGGTCCGGATCGGACGTCGGGAACGGAAGTTATGGCCGAAAAATAGATGAAAAAGGTGATTTTTTATGTAAATTTGGAAAACAAATTTTGAAAATGTACCTAATTTGACTTTTCTGTTACAGGTATCCCGTAGAACGAGCGAATGCACGTCCGTTGGCGTTTCTAGAACAGAGTTAGGTCAAATAGGAAGACTGTTATAAAATTTTTAAGTTTTAAATAAATTGAAAATTGGTTTTTCCTAAGTAAAAAGTTTTCTTTTGGAAAATTGTCAAATATTTTGCGATAGTCGTATAGGGCTCACTGAGCCGCGTTCAAAAATGTATGACAGTTGTATGTTTGCTGTATATAAAAGGTCCGAAATAATTGGTTAGGTTAGGTTAGGTTTTTTTTTTTTTTTTTTTTATGAGAGTGGCAGGAGTGGGAAATCCATCATGGACGACCAGACTGCTCCTCAATGAAAAAAAAACAATCTAGGCAGTGCCGGACTCCTACCGGCTAAAACCACACTCCTGCCATGCGAAAGGCCCCTGCCATTCTGGTTTCGCAGGGATTTTATATGGGCTGTAGATTTATTTTCTTTGATTGTATTTTTATAGAATTATTGATTTGATGAAATAATAAATACTGGCGTTGTTCGTTTCACAAAATGTCGATTAAAAGTCATGATTCAGGTTTGTTTGCCAAAATGAATAATATATAAATAATAAAATGTTCATACAAATCGTAGTTCGGATTTAGTCGTTAAAATTTTCAATCAATAATTTAGTTACAATTTTAATTAAAATAATATTCGGTAATAAATAGATTAAAATATAGTTAATTTCACTATAAATTGGGAGATAAAATTAAAGTTTTGGGTTTGTTTCGGGAATAATGGTCAAGTTTTGTTTCTCTTATTTGCTGACACCACGATTTTAGTAACAAACTCTATAAATGGCTTCCTATAATTTTGGTTTGATAAAAATGCGCTGAGGTTTTCTCTTTTTACCTTATCTCCAAACTTTGCTTCAATTTCAAATCTTTGGGGGCCATATACCGGACAATCCGCCAGGAGGTGGAGGACTGTCTCCTGCGTGTCGGGGTCACAGACGCACGCCGGGTTCTCCTTGCACTTGAAGCGAGTCAGGTATTCGGAGAACCCGCCGTGTCCTGTTAGGGCTTGGGTCAGTTCTTTGGTCATCTCCATCCTTCGCACCGTCCTGTACGCAGCGACAGCAGAGGGAAAGAACATCTTCGTTGTGGCCGCCGTTTCTCCATTACAATATCTCCGGTTCCATTCGTCCAGCGTTTCCATACGGATCATACGCTTGACGAATGAAACCGGGCATTTGTCGTAGTCGGGTTGCCGCTTAGACTTCAGGGCAGCCCCCTTCGCGAGTGAGTCGGCTCTCTCGTTACCCTCCAGCCCCGCATGGGCTTTAACCCAGAACAATGAGACGCTCTTGTTCTGGGTACTGCTGCAGCGGATGGCGGCCCTTGCTTCCACAGCGAGGGCGTGAAGGGCTCCAGGGTTTACGACTGCTTGGAGAGCTGCCATGGAGTCGCTGTAAATAGCGAACGCCGTCTCGGTCCTTTGGAGGACTTCCTTCGCCGCTTTGCAAAGGGCGAGAAGCTCGGCCTGGTAGACGGTACAATAAGACGGCAAAGCAAGCTTGAGAGCCTTTACCTCTGCCTGGTCGGTCCACACTGACACTGCGGCTCCGACCTTGCCCTCAATTTTGCTGCCGTCTGTGAAAATACGCACCGCAAAATTGCGGTGCTCGTTGTATTGATCCTCGTCTACCAGGCGTCGCAGTGCAATGGCCCTCTGCTCAGCCGGATGTGGCATTTCTAGTGCCGAGACCACACGCTCGATCTCCCGGTCACCTAGAGCCGGATGTGGTACCCCCCTCTTGGCCTCGTAGAGCGAGGCCGCTTCCTGAATACGAAGATCAAGAGGGAGTATCCCAGCCAGCACCAGTGCTGAGTTTAGAGAGACCGTGCGGTAGGCCCGGCACAGTTTCTGCGCGAAGCTCCTCTGGACGGCGTTCAACTTCTTTTGCACCCCGACTTTCTTAGCGGCCGGCGACCACGCGCTCGCTGCGTACATGACGATGGGCTCCACTGCAGCCGTATAGATGCAGCGGATAACCTCTGGATGGAGACCCCAACTGACCCTAGCAGCCCGCGACAGCTGCTTGTAGATGCCGACGGCTCGAGAACAGACGTTTGCGACGTGGGTGTTGAAAGTCAGCTTGTGGTCGATGGTGAGACCAAGCAACTTGATTTGGTCCGACATGCCAATGTCCACCCCGCCCATCTTGAGACGTGGGGTGTCATGCTTCAGTTTGCGCGTAACCAGCATTGCTTTTGTCTTATGTGGCGCAAACCGAAGCTTATTTGTGACACCCCACGCTCGCACGTACTCTAGGGCGACATTGGCATCCCTCTGGACTTCAAGTGCTGTCTTCCCATCGAACACAAGGACAATATCGTCAGCAAACGCCTGGCAATAGAACCCCATTGCCTCTAGAGCTTTTATAAGAGGATCTAGCACAAGGTTCCAAAAAATGGGACCACCGATAGACCCCTGGACGCATCCCTTCTCGGTCCTGGATTCGTACTCCACTCCCGCGTACCTGACCTTCACCACCCTCTCGGACAAGTAGCTGTCTATGACCCGTCTCAAGTTTATAGGACACTTTTCCTCAGCCAGACGGACTCGTATAGCCGGCCACCATGCGCTATCGAAGGCCCCCTCTATATCCAGGGACACGATCGTGACAAGCCTCTTTGCGTTGAGTCTGCCACGAACGTGCCCCATTAGCGTATAGAGAGAGTCCTCGGTGCTTCGCTGGGGCATGAAGCCGTACTGGCGAGTACTCATCCTTGGCAACAGATAAAACTTGAGTCGGGCTACGATCAACTTTTCATATACCTTGCCGAGGACAGGCAAAAGCCCAATCGGCCTGTATGATTTTGGGGTGGTGTAGTCGTCTTTAGCGGGCTTGCGGAGCACGATGACGGTTGCCTTTTTCCAGGATCGCGGAAAGTATCCATGCGCCAGGCACTTGTTTACCAAGCGCAGAACTAGGTCTGGGTCTTGACGGATCGTATGGCCCCATATGTCCGCCGTCAGACCGTCGGAACCGGGGGCTTTTTTGGGATTAAACGAGGAGACTGCTCGCTCCAGCTCGTCGAGTGTGAAGGGAGGGTCCAAAGGTTCAACTTCGTTCCCCCCGTTCACCTCTTCCGCTCGTTTCCGCATCCTTTTGTGCTCCTCGTTATCCTCCTCCGAACGGTCCTCCGGGTAGAATGTCTGTGCCAGATACCTCGCCGAGGCCTCTGGGTCTAGGGTTCTGCCATCCTTTACCATCGGCAAATCTTCCCCCCTCTTCTCCGTCCTACGGATTACCCGGTATATGCCCTCCCACAGGCCTTCCCTATCTTGTTTCTCGCAGAACCCCTTCCAGCTCTTGACCTTTGCTTGGACCACTGCACGCTCGTACTCTTCTTTCTGTTTCAGGTACTCCTCAACAACCCTTGGTCTTCGGACTGGCGCTGCACAGCGAATCCTCCGCTTCTTGGTGACCACTTGCCTCTTCAGGCTGGCAAGTTCATCAGACCACCACGGCACGGTTAATCTCTCTTCACTCTTCTTCTTAGGTATCACGGATGTACAAGCCTCTTGCACTGCTGTCGTAAGTCCCTCGACTACCAGGTCTATTTTGTCCCTGCTGTCGATTTCATCGAACAGGCTTACGGTGTTTTTTGCTTGCATAATTTGGCGCAGTTTCTTACGAAACTGCGCCCAATTTGCTTTTTTGGTATGGTAGATCCTGGTAGTCCGGTTAACCGTGATACCCACAGACCTTGCGAGATGAACGCTGAACTCAATGCCGTTGTGGTCTGACCCCGTCAGGTCATCGACGACCCGCCAGCCGTCGGTCACCGTCAGCATGTCCGCCGTGCAGGTTGTGACGTCGACGCAGCTCGTGTAACGCCTGTTACCACGAACTACGTCGAAGGTTGGAGTTTCCCCTCTGTTTAATATCTGTAATCCAAGCTGGTCGATAGCCCCCAGCATCTCGTCGCCTCTGCTATTGGTCTCGCTGCTGCCCCACCAGACACTCCAGGCATTGGCGTCTCCTCCTATGATTAACCTATGCGGGCCGGTCTCGCTTTCCACCTTTCTGAGGCTGTCCAGGTATGGCCCTAAGGGCTGATCTGGTTCGAAATAGAACGAGACCAGAGTTAGTCTCCAGGCACCGGTTAGGATCCCCACCACGACAATGTTGTTCGTGGTGAGTTCTGGGTACTGTCTCACGGTTAGCTTTGGATCAAAGACGGCTATAGCCGCTTTGACAGTCCCTTCTCCTTGACCGGTACTCTGGAAAATTCGGACTCCCCTGGTCACGCTCATCCTCTTCGCGCTGCCCACGTAGGGCTCCTGGATCAGCGCTGCGGTGGCTTTGCGCTGTTCGGCCTCAAGCATAAGCTCTTCGGTTGCCAATTTCTTCCTTTGGAGATTCGCCTGGAGTATCTTGTGTGGCATTGCGTTCACTGGGACCACCTTAGCAGTAGGCAACGGATGCGCGTGCCAATCGGTCCCACCTGGCCCGAACAGGACACTCAGGGTCAAACGCGTTGTGATCAGTTCTCCCCATCTTCGTCTTTACACAGTTTGGGCACTTTGGTGTTTCCGCCTTTAGCCACTGGTCACATTCCGGTCGAAGGTGTGGGCCCCCACAATGACTGCATAAGTCGGCAGGTTCTTTACAGAGCCGCCGGCTATGCCCGTAACCCAAACACCTGGTGCACTGAACCAGTGGCGACTGGTCATCGACGAAGACGGTCTGGAGATCTATACGCGCTTTTCCCTTCTCGAGCATCCTGTTCCAAATAATAGGGGACGTGCTGACAATTACATTATTTGTTTGGGGGTTCCGCGCATTTCTCTTAAATTTTATTGCCATTCGATCCTCCCCGCTGTCGAGGCCGCGAAAAACATCCCGGTTCTGATTCCGCAACGCTTCCAAAAGCTCCTCGTCAGAGTGAATGCGGAGAACGCCACGGAATACCAACAGTGGGTCTTTGTTCTTTACATCCTCGACAACGAGGTGGTCGCCTGAGTTCTTTATTCTTTCTTTTACTCTATTTCTATCTTCCGCTGACCTACAGCCCATGATAATTTTCCGGTCTTTAGCCATTCTTACTCTCTCTATATCTACTCCTCCTTCTCTGGCTTTAACTGCCTGTCTTATCATCTTAATGACATCCTCCCCTGAGTCCCCCTCATCTTTGGACGTCACCACTATGGAGTGCAGCGCGGTCCTTCCTGGGGTCTGCCTTTTCGGTGGACCCGCTGCTACACTCGCATAGGTGGCCGTCTTCTCTAGTTGGTCCCTCTGCCTATCCATCGCCTCCTGAAGCCTCTCCATCTTTTCGTTGCTCTCCTTCACCAGCGCGCTATGCTCCGCTAGTGAAGTGAGCAACGAATTGACCTGCGGAAGGGGTGCTTCTGGCGGAGTTATTGCTAACACCTCAGCCCCCTTCGCTTTTATTGCAGCTGCTGCTTCTTCTTTAACCAGCTGGTACAACCGTTCCACCGATTGGGTGATCCCGGCTCTCAGATCTGCCCTCAAATTGCGTGAGTCGCCAAGGTGCGACTTCGCGCGCAGAAGGCAGTTGCGAGCCTCGGTCACCCGATCAGTGGGTTTGCTCGGCTGCAGCTGGCTCGTACCCGGTGACGCACCCAGCGTCTCAGTGGAAGTTCGGCGCGCTACTACCTTGCTGTCCGGCTGAGACGTGGCACGCTTTGTGGACTTTTGGGCGGCCGTCACGGGTGGGGCTGTCTTCTTGGGTGAGTGCGTGGCGGCTGATGGAAGGGGCTGAGATTCCGCCATCTTTGCATTTTCCCACTCACCAATACTTCGCCTCACACTAGAGGCTTGAGTTGAAGCACTGGGAGGGGAGATTTCCCTCTCGAAGGTTATGGAGAGAGCCGAACTCGATGGAGAGACATGGGGACCAACGGAGGCTTTCTTGGCTGGGGTCCTAGAGAGTAACATGGTAGAGGAGTAGAAATTAAAATAAATAAATAATTTAAGTACCTATAACAACTATCAATCAGAAAAATATGTACTGATCCCTGTAAAGGGGGGATCAGTAAGTCCTTAACGTAATTTGATAAAATAGGACCTCAAAAGAGGTGTCAATATGGTCCTCAAAAGAGGTGTCAATATATATAAAAATAAATATATATAGGTGTCAAAAGAGAATAAAAAATAAAGATAAGTATCAATTAAATTATGTAATATACGAGAGGCAACCTCAATGGAGGCGATTGTTATTGATTCAAATATATATATTGGGTGGTCTCGTTACACTCCGTCAAATGAAAGAATAAAAAATGATTGATAGATTCCTCCTATTTTCAATAAAGGGTGGGTGGGCGGGCGTAAAAATTTGCAAGTTTGAGCGTTTTTTACTGTCGGGTGTAAAATTTCCCTATGAAGGGTTCGTTTTTAGCGGTGCACACGCACAGCGGGCACGGAGTCCTATACTATGACGTAAACCCGGTCCGGATCGGACGTCGGGAACGGGAGTTATGGTCGAAAAATGGATGAAAAATGTGATTTTTTATGAAAATTTCGAAAACAAATTTTGAAAATGGACCTAATTTGACTTTTCTGTTACAGGTATCCCGCAGAACGAGCGAATGCGCGTCCGTTGGCGTTTCCAGAACAGAGTTAGGTCAAATAGGAAGACTGTTATAAATTTTTTAAGTTTTGAATAAATTGAAAATTGGTTTTTCCTAAGTAAAAAGTTTTCTTTTGGAAAATTGTCAAATATTTTGTGATAGTCGTATAGGGCTCACTGAGCCGCGTTCAAAAATGTACGACAGTTGTATGTTTGCTGTATGTAAAAGGTCTGAAATAATTAAAGTTCTCAAAAACAACGCTCTGGTTAGGTTAGGTTAGGTTAGGTTAGGTTAGGTTAGGTTAGGTTAGGTTAGGTTAGGTTTTTTTTTTTTTTTTTTTTTTTTTTTTTTTTTAATTGCGAAAGGACCCCTGCCATACATGTGTCGCAGGGTCATTTTTAGGAGGTAGGTTTTAAAATTCAGACTGTATTTTTTTTAATCGATTGTAAAATATATATATATTTTTACAGATTATTAATAAATGTAATTGTTAAATTATTTAATCGTCATGCTAATCCTAATTATTTTAAATTTTTCTTATTTAGTTAATATTAATTTATTGTTTACTTATTTCTTTTATTTACGGATTGCACTATTTTAATTATAAATTCTATGAATTTTGTTCGTAGTTTTCGGTCTGCTATCAATGTACTGAGATTTCCTTCTTTTACTTCCATATCAACCTTCGTCTCAAAGTCGTGCCTGTGGGAGGAATATACAGGGCACTGCGTCAGGAGATGGAGGACTGTCTCCTGTTTGTCGGGGTCGCAGACGCACGCCGGGTTCTCCTTGCACTTGAAACGAGTCAGGTATTCGGAAAACCCGCCGTGCCCCGTTAGGGCCTGGGTCAGCTCCTGGGTCATCTCTACTTTCCGCACCGTCCTGTACGCAGCGATCGCGCACGGGAAGAATACCTTCGTCGTGGCCGCCGTTTCCCCAGTACAATACCTCCGGTTCCATTCGTTCAGCGTATCCATACGGATCATACGCTTAACAAATGAAACCGGGCATTTATCGTAGTGGGGTTGCCGCTTACACCTTAAGGCAGCCTCCTTTGCGAGCGAGTCGGCTCTCTCGTTACCCTCCAGCCCCGCATGAGCTTTGATCCAGAACAAGGAGACGCTCTTGTTCTGGATACTGCTGCGGCGGATGGCGTCTCTCGCTTCCACTGCGAGGGCGTGGAGGGCTTCGGGGTTCACGACGGTTTGGAGAGCTGCCATTGAGTCACTGTAGATAGCGAACGCCGTCTCGGTTCTTCGGAGGACTTCCTTCGCCGCTTCGCAGAGGGCAAGAAGCTCAGCCTGGTAGACGGTACTATAAGACGGTAGCGCAAGCTTGAGGGACTTTACTTCGGCCTGGTCGGTCCACACGGACAGTGCCGCCCCGACCTTGCCCTCAATTTTGCTGCCGTCTGTGAAGATTCTCACCGCGTAGTTGCAGTGGTCATTATATTGCTCCTCGTCCACCAGGCGTCGCAGTTCAATGGACCTCTGCGCTGCTGGATGTGGCATCTCTAGTGCCGATGCCACCCGCTCGATCTCCCTGTCTCCCAGCGCTGGATGGGGTAACCCCCTCTTTGCCTCATAGAGTGAGGCAGCCTCTCGGATTCGAAGGTCGAGAGGGAGTATCCCAGCCAGCACCAGTGCCGAGTGTAAGGAGACCGTGCGATAGGCTCTGCACAGCTTCTGTGCGAAGCTCCTCTGGACGGCGTTCAGCTTCTTCTGGACTCCAATTTTGGTTGCGGCCGGCGACCATGCACTCGCCGCGTACAGGATGATGGGTTCGACTGCAGCTGTATAAATACAGCGGATGACCTCAGGATGTAGACCCCAGCTGGCCCTTGCGGCCCTCGATAACTGCTTATAAATACCGATGGCTCGGGAACAAACGTTTGCGACGTGGGTGTTAAAAGTCAACTTGTGGTCGATGGTGAGTCCTAGCAGTTTTATTTCCTCAGACATGCCAACGTCCACCCCGCCCATTCTGAGGCATGGGGTATCATGCTTAAGTTTGCGCGTTATCAGCATAGCTTTGGTTTTGTGCGGGGCAAACTTAAGCTTGTTTGCGACACCCCATGCGCGCACGTACTCAAGGGCGACATTGGCATCCCTTTGGACCTCAAGCGCCATCTCCCCATCGAACACAAGGACGACATCGTCTGCAAACGCCTGACAGTAGACCCCCATACTCTCTAGCTCCTTAATCAGCGGGTCCAGCACCACGTTCCATAATATGGGACCACTGATGGACCCCTGGACGCATCCCTTCTCGGTCCTGGATTTATGCTCCGCTCCCGCGTACCTGACTTTCACCACTCTCTCGGACAAGTAACTGTCAAAGACCCTTCTCAAGTTCACAGGACACTTTTCCTCAGCCAGTCGCACTCGTATGGTCGGCCACCAAGCGCTGTCGAAGGCTCCCTCTATGTCCAAGGACACAATCGTGACAAGTCTCTTTGCTTTGAGTCTGCCACGAATGTGCCCCATGAGTGTATAGAGGGAGTCCTCAGTGCTTTTTTGGGGCATGAAGCCGTACTGGCGAGTACTCATCCTGGGCAGCAAATGGAACTTGAGTCGGGCCACGAGCATCTTCTCGTATATCTTGCCGAGTACAGGCAAAAGACCAATCGGCCTGTATGATTTCGGAGTGGTGTAGTCTTCTTTCGCGGGTTTGCGGAGCACGACGACTGTTGCCTCTTTCCAGGACCGTGGAAAGTATCCATGCGCCAGGCACTTGTTCATCAAGCGCAGAACTAGGTCTGGGTCTGAATGGATCGCGTGGCCCCATATGTCCGCCGTCAGACCGTCGGAACCGGGGGCTTTTTTGGGGTTGAACGAGGAGACTGCTCGCCTTAGCTCGTCGAGAGTGAACGGTGGATCCCAGGGTTCAACTTGGTTCCCCCCGTTCACCTCTTCCGCTCTTTGCCGCACCTTTTTATGCTCCTCGTTATCCCCCTCTGGACGGTCTTTCGGGTAAAACGCTTGTGCTAGGTACCTCGCTGACTCTTCGGGGTCTAAAGTCTTTGCATCCCTCACCATCGGTACGTCCTCCTCTCTCTTTTCTGTCCTCCTGATCACCCTGTATATTCCTTCCCACAGGCCTTCTCGGTCTTGTTTCTCACAGAAACCCTTCCAACTCTCGACCTGCGCCTTGACTACTGCTTTTTCATACTCTTCCTTCTGTTTCAGGTACTCCTCAACAACCTTTGGTCTACGAACCGGCGCTGCACATCGGATCCTCCGCTTCTTAGTAACAACCTGCTTCTTCAGGCTGGCGAGTTCGTCGGACCACCACGGCACGGTTAACTTCTCTACTGTCTTCTTTTTGGGCATCACTTTGGTACAGGCGTTTCGTACCGCCGTTGTCAGTTCCTCGACTACCAGGTCTAGTTTGTGCACGCTGTCGATCTGATCGAGCAGGCTTACAGTCAAATTGTTGTTTTGCATAATTAGGACCAGTTTCTTACGAAACTGGTCCCAATTAGCCTTCTTTGTATTATAGATCCTGGTAGTCCGTTGCACCGTGATGCCCACAGACTTTTCGAGGTTTATTTTGAACTCTATGCCGTTGTGGTCCGACCCCGTCAGGTCATCGACGACACGCCAGCCGTCGGTCACCGACAGCATATCCGCTGTGCAGGCTGTGACGTCGACGCAGCTCGTGTAACGCCTGTTACCACGAACTACGTCGAAGGTTGGAGTTTCCCCTCTGTTGAGTATTTGCAGTCCAAGCTGGTCGAGAGCTCCCAGCATCTCGTCGCCTCTGCTATTGGTCTCACTACTGCCCCACCAAACACTCCAGGCGTTGGCGTCTCCTCCCACAATGAGCTTATGCGGGCCGACCTCGCGCTCCACCTTCCTAAGGGTGTCCAGGTATGGCCCCAAGGGCTGGTCTGGCTCGAAGTAGAACGAGACCAGAGTTAGTTTCCAGGCACCGGTTCGGATCCCCACCACGACGATATTGTCCGTGGTGAGTTCTGGGTACTGTCTAACGGTGATTTTTGGGTCAAAGACAGCTATGGCCGCTTTGACAGTCCCTTCTCCTTGCCTGGTGCTCTGGAAGATCCGGACGCCTCTGGTCCCGCTCATCCTTTTAGCGTTGCCCACATAGGGCTCCTGGATCAGCGCTGCGGTGGCTTTGCGCTGTTCGGCCTCGATCATAAGCTCATGGGTCGCCAGTCTCTTCCTTTGAAGATTAACCTGGAGTATTTTGTGCGGCAGTGTATCCACTGGGACCACCTTAGCAGTAAGCGACGGACGCACGTGCTAGCCTGTCCCACCTGACTCGAACAGGACACTCGGGGTTGAACGCGTTGTGGTCCGTCTTCTCCATCCTCGCCTTGACGCAGTTGTGGCATTTTGGGTTAGGTTAGGTTAGGTTAGGTTAGGTTAGGTTAGGTTAGGTTAGGTTAGGTTAGGTTAGGTTAGGTTAGGTTAGGTTAGGTTAGGTTAGGTTAGGTTAGGTTAGGTTAGGTTAGGTTAGGTTAGGTTAGGTTAGGTTAGGTTAGGTTAGGTTAGGTTAGGTTAGGTTAGGTTAGGTTAGGTTTTTTTTTTTTTTTTTTTTTTTTTTTTTTTTTTTTTTTTTTTTTTTGTGGCAGGAGTGGGAAATCCATCATGGACGCCCAGACTGTTCCTCAATGTGAACAGTCTGGGCAGTGCCGGACTCCTACCGACTAAAACCACACACCTGCCATGCGAAAGGCCCCTGCCATTCTGGTTTCGCAGGGATTTTATACGGGCTGTAGTTCATTTTTGTTTACCAAAATGAATAATATATAAATACTTTTGTAATAAATAAATAATGTAAAAATGTTCGATAATGTGTAAATTTTAATTGACTATATTTTATTTCGTTTGTTTACCGACTTTACGATTTTGGTAACAAACTCTACAAATTTAACTCTATATTTAGTTTTTGCAATAAACACGCTAAGATTACATACAGTCACCTTTTCGCCAATCTCAGTTTCGAGGTTATATCTTGGGGAGGCATATATAGGGCAATCCGCAAGGAGATGGAGGATTGTCTCTTGCTTGTCGGGGTCACAGGCGCACGCCGGGCTCTCCTTGCACTTGAAGCGAGTTAGGTACTCGGAGAACCCGCCGTGTCCTGTTAGGGCTTGGGTCAGTTCTTTGGTCATCTCCATCCTTCGCACTGTTCTGTACGCAGCGACAGCAGAAGGAAAGAACATCTTCGTTGTGGCCGCCGTTTCTCCATTACAATATCTCCGGTTCCACTCGTCCAGCGTTTCCATGCGGATCATACGCTTGACGAATGAAACCGGGCATTTGTCGTAGTCGGGTTGCCGCTTCGACCTCAAGGCAGCTTCCTTCGCGAGCGAGTCGGCTTTCTCATTACCCTCCAGCCCCGCATGAGCTTTAACCCAGAACAAGGAGACGCTCTTGTTCTGGGTACTGCTGCGGCGGATGGCGGCCCTTGCTTCTACTGCGAGGGCGTGGAGGGCTCCGGGGTTCACGACTGCTTGGAGAGCCGCCATGGAGTCGCTGTAAATAGCGAACGCCGTCTCGGTCCTTCGGAGGACCTCCTTTGTGGCTTCGCAGAGGGCAAGGAGCTCAGCCTGGTAGACGGTGCTATAAGACGGCAAAGCAAGCTTAAGGGCCTTGACTTCGGCCTGATCGGTCCACACGGACAGTGCGGCTCCGACCTTGCCCTCAATTTTGCTGCCGTCTGTGAAGATTCTCACCGCATAGTCGCGGTGGTTATTATATTGTTCCTCGTCTACCAAGCATCGCAGTGCAATGGCCCTCTGTTCAGCCGGATGTGGCATCTCTAGTGCCGAGACCACACGCTCGATCTCCCGGTCACCTAGAGCTGGATGTGGTACCCCCCTCTTGGCCTCGTAGAGCGAAGCTGCTTCCTGAATTCGAAGATCAAGAGGGAGTATCCCAGCCAGCACCAGTGCCGAGTTGAGAGAGACCGTGCGGTAGGCCCGGCACAGTTTCTGCGCGAAGCTCCTCTGGACGGCGTTCAGCTTCTTTTGCACCCCGACTTTTTTAGTGGCCGGCGACCACGCGCTCGCTGCGTACATGACGATGGGCTCCACTGCAGCCGTATAGATGCAGCGGATAACCTCTGGATGAAGACCCCAACTGACCCTAGCAGCCCGCGACAGCTGCTTGTAAATGCCGACGGCTCGGGAACAGACGTTTGCGACGTGGGTGTTAAATGTCAACTTGTGGTCGATGGTGAGACCGAGCAGCTTGACTTCGTCCGACATGGCAATGTCTACCCCACCCATTCTGAGACGTGGGGTGTCATGCTTCAGTTTACGCGTGACCAGCATTGCCTTCGTCTTATGTGGTGCAAACCGAAGCTTATTCGTGACACCCCACGCTCGCACATACTCTAGAGCGACATTGGCATCTCTCTGGACTTCAAGTGCTGTCTCCCCATCGAACACAAGGACAATATCGTCAGCAAACGCCTGGCAATACACTTCCATTGACTCCAGTTCCCTCAGAAGAGGATCCAGCAGAACGTTCCAAACTATGGGACCACCGATCGACCCCTGGACGCATCCTTTCTCGGTCCTGGATTCGCACTCCACTCCCGCATACCTGACTTTCACCACCCTCTCGGACAAGTAGCTGTCCATGACCCGTCTCAAGTTTACAGGACACTTTTCCTCAGCCAGACGGACACGTATGGCCGGCCACCACGCGCTGTCGAAAGCTCCCTCAATGTCCAGGGACACAACCGTGACAAGCCTTTTTGCATTAAGTTTGCCGCGAATGTGTCCCATCAGCGTGTAGAGGGAGTCTTCGGTGCTTCGCTGGGGCATGAAGCCGTACTGGCGAGTACTCATCCTGGGGAGTAAATGAAACTTGAGTCGGGCCACGACCATCTTTTCAAAAATCTTGCCGAGGACAGGCAATAGCCCAATCGGCCTGTACGATTTCGGGGTGGTGTAGTCGTCTTTAGCGGGCTTGCGGAGTACGACGACGGTTGCCTCTTTCCAGGACCGTGGAAAGTATCCATGCGCCAGGCACTTGTTCACCAAGCGCAGAACTAAATCCGGGTCGTGACGGATCGCGTGGCCCCATATGTCCGCCGTCAGACCGTCGGAACCGGGGGCTTTTTTGGGGTTGAACGAGGAGACTGCTCGCTCCAGCTCATCGAGTGTGAAGGGAGGGTCCCAGGGCTCAACTTGATTCCCCCCGTTCACCTCCTCAGCTAGTTGCCGCACCTTTCTGTGCTCCTCGTTATCCCCCTCCGAACGGTCTTCTGGGTAAAAAGTCTCCGCCAGATACCTCGCCGAGGCCTCTGGGTCTAGAGTCCTGCCATCCCTCACCATCGGCAAATCCTCCTCTCTTTTCTCCGTCCTGCGGACTACCCTATATATGCCTTCCCACAGGCCTTCTCTATCCTGTTTCTCGCAGAACCCCTTCCAGCTCTCGATTTTTGCTTGGACTACTGCACGCTCGTACTCTTCTTTCTGTTTCAGGTACTCCTCAACAACCTTTGGTCTACGGACTGGCGCTGCACAACGAATCCTCCGCTTTTTGGTGACCACTTGCCTCTTTAGACTGGCGAGTTCTTCAGACCACCACGGCACGGTCAACTTTTCTACGTTCTTCTTCTTGGGTATCACGGATGTACAGGCGTCTCGCACTGCCGTTGTAAGTCCCTCGACTACCAGGTCTATTTTGTCCCTGCTGTCGATGGCATCGAACAGGCTTACGGTATTATTAGCTTGCATAATTTGGCGCAGTTTCTTATGAAACTGCGCCCAATTTGCTTTTTTAGTGTTGTAGATCCTGGTAGTCCGGTTAACCGTGACACCCACAGGCCTAGCGAGATGAACGCTGAACTCAATGCCGTTGTGGTCCGATCCTGTCAGGTCATCGACGACTCGCCAGCCGTCGGTCACCGTCAGCATGTCTGCTGTGCAGGCTGTGACGTCGACGCAGCTCGTGTAACGCCTGTTGCCACGAACTACGTCGAAGGTTGGAGTTTCCCCTCTGTTTAGTACCTGTAATCCTAGCTGGTCGAGAGCTCCCAGCATCTCGTCGCCTCTGCTATTCGTCTCACTACTGCCCCACCAGATACTCCAGGCATTGGCGTCTCCACCCATGATGAGCCTATGCGGGCCGGTCTCGCTTTCCACCTTTCTGAGGCTGTCCAGGTATGGCCCTAAAGGCTGGTCTGGCTCGAAGTAGAACGAGACCAGAGTTAGTCTCCAGGCACCGGTTTGGATCCCCACCACGACGATGTTATTCGTGGTGAGTTCTGGGTACTGTCTCACGGTTAGCTTTGGGTCAAAGACGGCTATAGCGGCCTTGACAGTCCCTTCTCCTTGACCGGTACTCTGGAAGATTCGGACTCCCCTGGTCACGCTCATCCTCTTCGCGCTGCCCACGTAAGGCTCCTGGATCAGCGCTACAGTGACTTTGCGCTGCTCGGCCTCAAGCATAAGCTCATGGGTAGCCAGCTTCTTCCTCTGAAGGTTCACCTGGAGTATTTTGTGCAGCATTGTGTTGGCTGGGACCACTTTAGCAGTAGGCGACGGATGCACGTGCCAGCCTGTCCCACCTGACTCGAACAGGACACTCGGGGTTAAATGCATTATGATCGATCTTCCCCATCTTCGCCAAGACACAATTATGGCACTTCGGTGTTTCCGCCTTTAGCCACTGGTCACATTGTGCTCGGAGATGTGGGCCCCCACAGTGGCTGCATAAGTCGGCGGCTTCTTTACAGAGCCGCCGACTATGCCCGTATCCCAAGCACCTTGTGCACTGAACCAGTGGCGACTGGTCATCAACGAAGACGGTCTGGAGATCGATGCGCGCTCTTCCCTTTTCGAGCATCCTGTTCCAGATAGCAGGGGACGTGCTGACAACGACATTGCTGGTTTGGGGGTTCCGCGCGCTCCTCTTAAATTTTATGGTCATTCGATCCTCCTCATTGTCGAGGCCGCGAAAGACATCCCGGTTTTGGTTCCGCAGCGCCTCCAGCAATTCCTCGTCGGAGTGTATGCGGAGAACGCCACGGAATATCAACAATGGGTCCTTGTTTTTCACGTCCTCGACAACCAGGTGGTCTCCTGACATCCGGATCCTCTCCTTCACTTTATTTCGGTCCTCTACCGACCTACAGCCCATGACAATTTTGCTATCCTTCGCCTTTCGTATCGTCTCTACTTCTACTCCTCCATCTTTGGCCTTCACTGCCTCTCTAATTTTCTGCAAAACCTCCTCTCCAGTAACCCCTCCGTCTGTAGACGTCACCACTACGGAATGAAGCGCGGTCCTTCCTGGGGTCTGCCTTTTCGGTGGACCCGCCGCTACACTCGCGTAAGTGGCCGTCTTTTCTAATAATTCCCCTTTCCTCTCCATCGCCCGTTGTAACCTATCCATCTTCTCGCTGCTCTCCTTCACCAACGCGCTATGCTCCGCTAGTGAAGCGAGCAGCGAGTTTACCTCCGGCAGGCTCTTTGGTGCTTCTGGCGGGGGTGATGCCTTAAAGGCCTCCTCCCTCGATAGCTCAGCCCCCTTCACTTTTAAAGCAGCCGCCGCTTCCTCCTTCACCAGCTGGTACAGCCGTTCCACCGATTGAGTGATCCCGGCTTTGAGGTCTGCCCTCAAATTGCGCGAGTCTCCAAGGTGCGACTTCGCGCGCAGAAGGCAGTTCCGAGCCTCGGTCACTCGATCGGAGGGTTTGTTTGGCTGCAGCTGGCTTGTCCCTGGTGATGCTCCCAGTGTCTCAGTAGAAGTTTGACGCGCCACAGCCTTGCTGTCCGCCTGAGACGTGGCGCGCTTTGTGGACTTCTGGGAGGCCGTCACGGTCGGGGCTGCCTTCTTGGGTGAGAGCGAAGCGGCTGAAGAAAGGGGCTGAGATTCCGCCATCTTCCCATTTTCCCACTCACCAATGCTTCGCCTCACACTTGAGGCCTGAGTTGAAGCACTGGGAGGGGAGAATTCCCTCTCGAAGGTGACGGATAGTGCTTGGTTTGATGGAGAGACTTGGGGACCCACGGCTGTCTTTTTTGCAGGGGTCCTGGAGAGGAACATGGTAGGTTAGGTTTTTTTTTTTTTTTTTTTTTTTTTTTTTAGTTTGTAGCAGGGTGGAAAATCCTCATGGACGCCGCGACTGTCCCACGAATAGGACAGTCGCGGCAGTGCCGGACTCTTACCGGCTAAAAACCACTCCTGCTCACAACTCACCTTGTTCCCTGGATATTCGTCCAGGATTACACTACGGGAGGGGGATTATTGGTATCCATTTATTACATTATTTTATACTAATGGCAAAATGCCGGTTTCCCTTATTGTTTTACTTATTTACTACAGTTTTTTCTTACTACTAATTACTTACTTATGTTATTTATGGTTTCTTTTTTTTTTTTTTTTTTATTTTTTTTTTTTTTTTTTTTTTTTTTTTTTTTTTTTTTTTAATGTTTTACAATACTCGACAAAACAACAAATGTGGAAACTTCTTTATATCTCTGTATCTCTTTTGTTTTACCTTATTTTTTACATATCATCTTTTTTTTTTTTTATTTTTTTTTTTTTTTTTACTATGTTTACTGCACTAATTTTCTATTCTTATCAATAATCTAAAATTTACATTTTGCCAAGGTTTATATATACTTAAATATATAATTTAGCAAACTTATTTATCTAATTCTTATTTCTATTATTTACTACAGTACATATTTCTGTGCAGTAATTTATAAATCTTGTTGAGCTTCTTGAACCGGTGAGTAATTCACAGAAGTTTTGCCTGTTTAGTCTCAGTCCCAGTTTTATCTCCACATTATACCTCTGTACTGCATGAACTGGGCAGTCTACCAGTATATGCAAGACGTCCTCTATAGCGTCTGGCTCACAAATGCATGATGGACTCTCCTTTAACTTGAACCGGTTCAAGTACTGGGAGAATCCACCATGCCCTGTCAGCATCTGAGTGAGCTTTCCCTCGGGCTTAGCCTTGCGAACAAAGCGGTAAGCCAATCTGGCGTCGGGAAGGAACATCTTAGTGACCGATGCAGTGTCTCCGGCTATATATCGACTATTCCATATATCTAACGAAGACTGACGCATAAGCCGCTTTACATATGAAATGGGACACTGGTCATAGTCAGGTTTCCTTTTCGACGCCAGAGCCGCTTGTTTGGCCAAATCGTCGGCGCGCTCGTTTCCGGGCAGTCCTGCATGAGCCTTGACCCAGAACAAAGATACAACTTTGCCCTGGGCCCCAGCCTTCCGCAGGTTTTCCCTCGTCTCCACGGCTAGTGGGTGGAGGGACCAATGGTTAACGACCGTCTCCAAAGCGGCTCTCGAGTCGCTGTACAGACCATAGGTTACCTCCTTACCCTTGAGTATGACGCTCGTGGCTTTACATATGGCTAGGAGCTCCGCCTGGTAGACTGTGCAGTACGCGGACAGACTAAGCTTGAGATTCCGAATTTCGGCCTCGCCATTCCACAGGGATAGCGCGGCTCCGACCTTTCCCTCAATCTTACTGCCGTCGGTGAAGATTCGCACCTGCTGCACGTTGTACCTGTCCACAAGGCTTTGGTCTACCAGTTGGATAATTTCTAAAGCCATATGTTCAGCCGGGTGAGGAGTTTCTGCAAACCTAACCGGACGCTCTGTTTCTCTATCTCCTAGCTCTAGCGGAGGCGACCCTCTCTTTGCCTCGTACAATGCGGCTGCTTCTTGTACCCTGAGGTCGAGAGGTAGTATCCCCGCCAAAACCAGAGCCGAGTGTAGGGAAACTGTTCGGTAAGATTTGCAGAGCTTCTGAGCGAAACCTCTTTGAACCGTGTCGAGCATCTTACGCACCCCGATCTTCCTGGCTGCGGGCGCCCACACAGCAGACGCATACAATATTATGGGCTCTATTGTAGCCGTATAAATGATTCGGATGACGTCAGTGTGCAGTCCCCAGTCTACCTTGGCAGCCTTGGACAGCTGTTTATAGATATCCAAGGCTTTCCGGCACTGTAACGCTACGTGCGTGTTGAAGGTCAGTCGGTCGTCGATAGTCAGTCCTAAAATCTTGACCTCCCGCGACATGCCAACACTGACCCCCCCCATGCTCAGCTGCGGGGTGTCATACTTGAGTTTTTTAGTTAAAACCATTGCGCAAGTTTTATGCGGCGCAAACTTCAACTTATTTCTGACACCCCACTGCTGAACATAGGCAAGCGCTGCGTTCGCACGCCTCGAGACGTCAAGACCAGTGTCTCCGTCGAAAACCATGACGACGTCATCCGCGAAGGCCTGCACATACACTCCCATCTTCTCCAAATCTTGCAACAGAGGATCCAGAAGAAGGTCCCATAGGATGGGACCACCGATTGACCCCTGCACGCAACCTTTGTTGGTGCTCCTCGTACATTCTTCCCCAGCGTATCTTACACTGACTTTTCTGCAGTCGAGATAGCTGTCCAGTAGCCTCCTGATGTTAACCGGACACTTTTCCTCAGCCAGACGGTTTCGGATAGTCGGCCACCAGGCGCTATCGAAGGCCCCCTCTATATCCAATGACACTAGGGTAACCAGCTTTTTCTGCTTAATCAGACCCTCGATTCGGTGTATTAGAGTATAGAGGGCGTCCTCGGTGCTCTTCTGGGGCATGAAACCAAACTGACGAGTACTTATCTTCGGTACGATATGCCATTTAATCCTTGCTACTGTCATCTTCTCCAGGACCTTCCCCAAAACCGGCAACAGACCAATAGGCCTGTAAGCTTTGGGGTTCGTGTAATCGTCCTTGCCCGGTTTTCTCAGGACTACCACGGTTGCCTGCTTCCAGATGTCCGGAAAGTGCCCTATCTCTAGGCACTTGTTGAATAGGGCAAGGGATGCGTCCAGGTCCTGGTAGAGAGCTCGACTGCAGATATCTGCTGTGAAGCCATCCGCTCCCGGGGCTTTCTTGGGATTGAAACTGCCCGCCGCGGTCTTCAGCTCTAGCAGTGTAAACGGTGGATCATGAATTTCATCATGTTGCCACTCGTTTACCCGCTTTGCCGCTTCTCTAGCGCGGCGATGGTCTTCATTGTCAGTTTCCTCCAGGTCTTGTGGGTAGAACGTCTCCGCAAGTAAGATCGCCGACTCTCTTGGGTTCAGAAATGCACCGTCTTTGGTTAGGGTCAAGTCTTCCTGTCTCCTGGTGGTCCTACGTATGACTCGGTATATACCGTCCCATACACCCTCCTTGTCCTGTCTTCTACAGAACTCCTTCCAACTTTCTATTTGGGCTTTCTTGGCTTGGCACTCGTATTCTTCTTTCTTTTCCAGGTACTCAGTTACCACTATTTCTTTGCGGTATGGTGCCGCGTTCTTAATCTTACGCCTGAAGGTAGTGGCAACTTTCTTTAGCCTTGCGAGCTCATCATTCCACCATGGGACCTCGAGTACTTCTGTACTCTTCTTGATAGGCATGCTGGCTTTGCATGCTTCGGTAATGGATTCGGTAAATTTTGCAAGGGTATCTTCTAATTCCGATTTTGTATGTATATTTACTATTGACTCTACGTTAAAATTGTTAATCAAGTTTTGTTCTGAGAGTGTGCGAATAAAGAGGTCCCATTTTGCCTTCTTAGTATTAAAAAGCCTTGTTGTTCTCTGAACCTTTAGGCCTCTACTCTTGCGGAGTTTAATATCGAGTAGGATGGTGTTGTGGTCCGAGCTCGTCATCTCCTGGTCTACCCTCCAGTTGTCTACCAATTCCAGTAGATCTTCTGAACAGGCTGTGATGTCTACGAAACTGGTGTACGCCCTATTACCTCTCACGGTGTCGAAAGTTGGCGTATCACCTCTATTGAGTACCTGTAGACCAGACTCTTCCAGGGTACCGGACATCTCAACTCCCCTGTGGTCTTCTATGGTGCTTCCCCACCAGCTACTTTTGGCGTTGCTATCGCCTCCAATGAGCAGTCCTCTTGTGCCCAGCTCCTCTCTGATGTTTCTGATCTGATCCAGGTATGGCCCTATGGGTTGGTCTGGTTCGAAGTAGAAGGACACCGCCACGATTTCCCAAGCGGAGGTTCGGATCCTCACTACAACGATATTGTTGGTCGTGAGTTTCGGGCACTGGACGACGTCAAGACTGTCATCGAAGACGACAATTGCCGCCTTCACAGTCCCATCTCCTACTGCTGCACACTGGAAGACTCTCGCGCCTCGGTAATCCTTCATTCTCCTCACCCCCCCCACATATGGCTCCTGGATCAGAGCGAATGCGAGTTTTCGCTTACTGGCCTCTATGACGAGTTCCGTGGTCGCCAGCTCTTTCCTCTGGAGGTTCGCCTGGGCTACTGCGTATTTACTGGTGGGGCTGCCTGCCCCGGAGCGACTTGTGACCACCTTAGCAGTACGCAACTTTTGCTCTGGCTAAGGCTTCCCACCTCTTACGTACCGGGCATTCAGAGCTAAAAGCATTATGCTGTGCGTTTTCCATTTTGGCGGCCATACAGTTGCAGCAAGATGGCAGAGCTGCTGCTAGGTAATCTGCACACTGCGCTCTCATGTGCGGACCACCGCAGTGGCTACACTTTGGTAAGGCGTCCTTGCAGAACCGCCTGCCGTGTCCATACGCTAAACACATGGAACACTGTACAAGTGGGGACTGGTCTGCAACCTGAATTCTCTGCATATCTATATGCACAAACTCCCTATCCAATATGCGATTATAGATATGTGGGGACACCCTCAGCGCAATGTGGTTCGTGAGTGGGTTCCTAGCACGTTTTCTAAACTTGACTTCGACTCGGTCGTCCTTCTTGTCGAGGCCACGGAACACCTCCGCATTCTGGTTCTTCAAGGCTACGAGTACATCTTCGTTAGTGTTAAATGATAACACGTCCCTGAGAACCAGCATGGGGTCCTGGTTCTTCATGTCCTCAACAATAAGTCCACCGTCTGCAGTTTCAAGTCGCTCCTTTACTTTCCTCTTTTCTTCCTCTGTTCTGCATCCTATTAAGACCTTCCTATCCTTAATCTTTCTCACCCTCTCCACTGTCACCCAGCCGTCTTTGGCGTTCACCGCTTTTCTCACCTCACTCATCACCTGGTCACTAGTGTGGCTGTCGTCTTTGGACGTTATCACGACTGAGTGTAAAGAGCTCTTATCGGACACGTGCTTTCTGAACGGAGCCGCTGCCACACTCGCGTAAGTGACGGCTTGTGAAGTTGCGTGCGACGCGACGGTTTCCTTTAACTTTTTCAATTCATCTGTTGTTTTATCAATCTTATCACTTTGTTCCCTTATAATTTTCATTAATTCCTCCCCCTCCTTTCCTGATAGTAACCCCTTCACCCCCGTATCCCCCAGTTGTGTACTATTATCCCCTTTATTTTGTAGGCTACTGGCTGGCATTTTGTTTACAGCCTCTGCTGTGCTATCTTTTACGAGCTGGTAGAGTTGCTCCACTGCCAGAGTGATGCCCGCCTTTAAATCCGACTTTAAGTTACGCGATTCACTCAGATGAGTCTTCGCCCTCTGCAGCCAGATTCGGGCCTCTTTCACTCTCTCATTAGACACTCCGGAACCCAGCTTAGGTGAACCACTCGTGGCCTCCACGGGTCCTCCACGCTTTGCTATCTTGTCGAAGGACAAGGTGGCTTTATGTGCTGGATTGGTCATCGGTGCCTGTGCCAGCTTCTTCGGTGAGACTGTTAAAGTGGCAGAGGTTGAGGGAGCTATCTTTCCGTCGATTTTGCTGCTCTCCCACTCGCCAATGCTCTTGCGAACGTTTTGAGCTTGCGTCAGATGTTTAGGAGAAGGTCCTGCCTTCTCAGTATCAATCGGGGAATTGGACTTTGAGTCTCCAGCAGACATCTTACGGGGTGTATGTGTGATCGGCATATCGATGTGCTTGTCGGTAGGTAAGTCAGTCGATAAAATAGTGGTTCTACTAGCCCTGTAAAGGGGAATTAGTCAGTAAAAGTCTGTATTAATTCAGCTATCCCTGTAAAAAGGGGGTAGCGTCTTTAGTCACAAATGCGGAAATGCACACAAACGTATAAAATATATAACGTATATATATATAAATTTCGGAGTCAATAAACCCCAAGTCCTAAGTAATATTGTATAAGTTGTATATATGTAAATATTTGTCACTAATCTAGTTTTCCTTTCAGGTCCAGGAGTCAGCGAATATATAACGCCGTTAGCGGTCAACTGTGATCTAGGTAAGTTGTTTCACTTATTTTACTTTGCTCTATGTAGAGCTAGGCTGTCTTAAATCGATTTAGTGGTGACAGAAAGCTTCACTGTGTCCAAAATAGTCAAGAATTACTTTTCCAACTCTGCTCTATGTAGAGTCACTGTCTCCTGTACACTCTACACTGACAGCTCCTTACCAGCTGATGACTTCAGCCAAAACCCCGTCCCGTCAAGACAAGTAGAAGCGA
Source organism: Mythimna vitellina (assembly GCA_949316375.1). NCBI lineage: Eukaryota > Metazoa > Arthropoda > Insecta > Lepidoptera > Noctuidae > Mythimna > Mythimna vitellina. The sequence goes on from OX438684.1 coordinate 40,050,262, forward strand.
AGATATAACGGTTTATAACTTTTCAAGATGGCGACCAATATGGCCGACCAAAACTTTGAAAATTCCCAGCTCCGCTATCCGTTAGTCCACAGAGACGCGGTTTGGGCTAAAGTAATGTTCGCTATCAGATCTGTCAATATATCTGGGTGACTCTATAAAAAGAGAGTCACTCTCTAATCTCAAAGATTACTACTCTATCAGATAGAGCCGGTTCGTCCGAAGCTAATAACGGTAACGCGGTCTTTCTACGACAGATCTATCAGGAGATACGGAAGTTTTACTAAAAACAAGATGGCGAACCAAAATGGCGGCCGTAATTTAAATCCTTTATATCTCCCGACTTACCAGTCGCAGAAGAGAGTGCGAGGACTCGCTGCACTCGGTTTGCCGAGTTCTTCAATATCGTGCCTTCAGGTATTTTATGTAGAGTTTAAAATTTAATTTTGGAACTCTACCCAAATTAAGTCCTTCTCAAAGAACCCGAGTGCAGCTGTGCAACTTACCGACGCCCTCCCCTCCGTCAGTTTCTCACCCCAGAACTCTATCTTTCTCTCTGCTCTATGTAGAGAAGAGAGATGTAAGCAAAAAATATAGAGCTCGGTACTCTACAGTATTTGGAAAAAACCCCGAAAAAATTGGCCTAATGGTTACCGAGATAATGAATTTTGAATTTTTTTTCTGAATTTGAGTTTACGTAATTTGAAACCGAAAATGACCCCCCCGAATTTTGAAGCTAGATTTTTTAATTTCAAAACTTTGACTGATTTTGTCTAAAAAATGGTCGCTGCGGTGAGAAGATTCGCACAGCACCCTTATTTCCTAAGAAACTACCCCTTGAATTTTAGCAATTTCGGGTTTCCCTCTGTCTCAAAATAACTAGATAGGTCCATATATACAAAACATAAAAATCTAAAAATAGTTGTACAAAATTCTTCACTAAATTTCCTATCTCCTAGCTTTTTTTATTTTTAAGAAATATTAATATTTAAACATATAAATTGAATTTCGAATAAATTTTGTGAAATTTTACAAGTTCTTTATGAATTTTCCTTATTTATAAACTTTTTCAAAATTAAATTTCTGTATCATATGGAATCTACCGCTGCTGATATAACTGCAATTATTCCAGAAACCAGACGGTTTTTATTCAATGTCAAAAAAGCAATTAACTCTTGGGGTAGTTTTTACCTATTTTCGCGGGAATTTAAATAACTTACGTCCTACAAGAGTCGCAAGGTTCTGATTTTTTGTAAACGATAAAAGAATAAATAGTCTACCTCACACAATTAATAATTTCATCGCGACGACATCGATACAAAAAATAGGGCTGTCACAAAACATAAAATTGACTTTTCAAGCCAAAAAACACCCTTTAAAAATCGGATTTTATAAAATAAAACATATAAAAAATTTAGTTATACTTAAAATTATATTTTTAACCACACCAAATTTTTTCAGATTTTTCGGGAGTGTTTTTCACGGTTTTCAGATTTTACTCAAAATTTTACAGTGCTATATCACGGAAAATACTTAACCGAAAAATCTGAAATTTTCTGGGAATGTTAAGCTAACATAGAATTTTACTTAAAAATAATAAAAAATGTAGGTCGTCGCGATGATAACGGATCTAGGGCTGTCACAAATTTTGAGTATTTTTGAAAGTCAAAAACTCGAGTCGAACTTAACTTTCAGAAGTCCTGAAAATGCCACCCGGCCGCATCCGATGTTCTCCTGGCTGCTACAAATACAGCAACTCGAAAAAGTCAGCTGTTCTGGTACCATGTGGCCATGTGGTTTTCGGAAAAACTACCGTATTTTCGGCGTTTCCTTTCGGAAAATTTGGAAAGTGCTGTCAATCGATGCGGACCAACAAGACGCGTACACTCACAGTCGAAAAAGTATATGGTCTCGCGACAAAACCGAAGTTATCTTCGAAAAACCATCGAAAACATGCACTTTTTGAGGTTAAAATTGGGTCACTTTCTCCAAACTTTCACGAATGTTTCTGAAAACACTGTTCCTTAGAGTGCGCGTTGAGAAAAGCACAATAAAACTTTTTCCGACTTTCTAGCTTGATTTTTGCCAAAATTACGATTTTTTGAGCGCGGAGCAAGCAAAAACGGATCTATTCGCGGCGGAGAGCACCGTGCGACTTGGTAGGTTAGGTTAGGTTAGGTTAGGTTAGGTTAGGTTAGGTTAGGTTAGGTTAGGTTAGGTTAGGTTAGGTTAGGTTAGGTTAGGTTAGGTTAGGTTAGGTTAGGTTAGGTTTTTTTTTTTTTTTTTTTTTTAAATTATTTCAGACACGCCACTCCCTGCCCTGAGCAGGATCGTTAATTTATCATGTTTAAAAATAAGTCTTTATAATATTTCGTTTTTCATTTGTTTATTTATATGTTTTTTGTCATCTTTAATGTTTATTGTTACTTCTTATCCATTTGATTTATGACTATCCTATTTTTGAATTACTTTCCTTTCATTATATTTTTATAAAGTAGCTTTTTGTGTTTTTATTATATTAATATAATATCATTCTAAATACTTTCCTTCATTCCTCAAGGGTCGCACAAACACTTGGCATTTAGCCAATACTTTGTACTTTCTTGAGGCCTTTCTTCCGTTATTATCTTTCCTCTTTTCATGTTATTATGATATATAATTATGTTTAATATGTTTATAATATACTGTATATAAACTTTAAATAAATTAAAATTGTTTGTGTGTCCTCTATTGTATATTTATAAAATGGTATTCTGTATATATATGTTTCATTTGTTCCTGTTAATTACAATTTGTGCTACTTTTTTCGCGTATTCTAAAAATATTTTTCTTTTCTTGTTTTCGGCCATTATATCTTTTACCGTAGTTTTGCTTATTGCTTGTCCTAGCTCCTGCTCGCTGTCGTATCTCGCTCGACTAAAGACTGGGCAGTCGAACAAAATATGAAGGGCGGACTCTTCGACCCCAGACGTGCAGGTGCACGATGGGTCCCCCTTACATTTAAACCTGGCTAGATATTCGGAGAACCCACCGTGCCCCGTCAATATCTGCGTTTGGATACTATCCATCGTCATCTTTATGACGGTTTTGTACCCCTCTGTGGCATCCGGAAAAAAGACCTTTGTGGTCCCGGCAGTTTCCCCTGACCGATACCTCCGGTTCCATTCGCCAAGGGACTCCCGTCTGATTAGCCCCCTGACGAACGAGACCGGGCACTTATCATAGTCAGGGGCGCGTTTCAAGGTGAGGGCGGCCATCTTTGCCAGACAGTCGGCGCGTTCATTGCCCGCAAGTCCCGCGTGGGCCTTCAGCCAGAACAAGCACACAGTTTTGCTTTGGCCGAAGGCTGTTCGGAGATTCTTGCGGGCCTCGACCGCCAGGGGATGCGGGGAGCCGTTGTTAACAATTGTCTCCAGCGCAGATCTGGAGTCGCTATATATTGCGAAGCTCTGCTGAGCACCCCGAATAATATCACTCGTGGCTCTGCATATGGCCAGGAGTTCCGCCTGATAGACGGTGCCGTAAGATGGCAGTTTGAGTTTGACGGCTTTGGTTTCTGCCGCGCCCTCCCAGTAAGATACTGCGGCTCCAACTTTGCCGTCAATCTTACTGCCATCTGTGAATATTTTGACGGCAAAGTCGCTATTTGCATTTAATTCACCTTCGTCTATCAGGCTCTTGAACTCCAGGTGCATATGCGTCGCCGGGTGTCCATTTTCGGTGTGCCCCGCTCTCCGCTCGACCTCCCTGCCCGCCAGATCTGGCCGGGGTAATCCCCTCTTTGCCTCATACAGGGCGGCTGCCTCCTGTATACGGATATCGAGTGGGAGTATCCCAGCAAGAAGTAACGCCGCGTTCAGGGAGACCGTGCGGTAGGCTTTGCAGAGCTTCTGTGCGAACCCACGCTGGATGGCATTTAATTGTTTTTTAGCTCCCAGCTTCCCCACTGCCGGTGCCCAGGCGCTCGCCGCGTACATAACCACTGGTTCTATGACTGCATTGTAGATTATTCTTATGACATCTGCGTGGAGGCCCCAACTGATCTTGGCCGCCCTCGACAGCTGCCCATATATATTAACAACCTTTTTACATATATTGTTAATATGTTTGTTAAATGTCAGGCAGCTGTCGATGGTTAGGCCAAGGATTTTGATTTCCTTTGACAAGCCAATACTGACTCCGCCCATGGTCAGGAGCGGTTCGTCATACTTAAGTTTTCGGGTGATCACCATCGCCTGGGTTTTATGGGGTGCAAACTTTAACTTGTTTCTGACTCCCCACTCCCCAACATAGGCGAGGGCAGCATTGGCCTGTCTTTGGACCTCCAACGCAGTGTCTCCGTCAATGACCAGGACTATGTCATCGGCGAACGCCTGGCAATAGAAGCCCCTGGCAGCCAGCTCCTTCAGGAGTGGATCGAGGACGAGGTTCCACAGGATTGGACCTCCTATGGAGCCTTGGACACACCCCTTGCTCGTACTTACGGAGTGTGTCTCCCCGCCATATCTCACCTCGACCCTTCTATCCTGAAGGTAGCTGCTGATTATCCCTCGGATGTTGCCGGGGCACCCTTCCTCCCTTAGCCTCACTTTTATGGCTGGCCACCATGCACTATCAAAGGCTCCCTCTATGTCCAATGAGATCATGGTTATCAGCTTTTTCTGTTTTAGCTTACCTCTTATACGTCCCATTAGGTCATAGAGGGAGTCTTCGGTGCTCTTCTGAGGCACAAAACCGTACTGGCGGGCGCTCATGTTGGGGAGAAGGTGCCACTTTAATCTCCCCACGATCATCTTCTCGAGTACCTTGCCTAGGACGGGAAGCAGGCCTATTGGCCTGTAAGACTTTGGCTGGAAGTAGTCGTCTTTGGCGGGTTTCCGCAGGACGACGACGGCCGCTTCTTTCCAGGGCTTCGGGAAGTGGCCTAGCTGCAAGCACTTATTTGCAATGGCCAGGAAAATCCCTGGGTCTTGCGAGACCACTCGCGCGCAGATGTCTGCCGTGAAACCATCGGCACCCGGGGCCTTCTTTGGATTAAAGCTTTCCACGGCCACTCTCAGCTCCTGTTCCGTGAACGGGGGGTCATGGTTGTCATCATGTTCCTCGCTCACGGACCCGGCTTGCCGACGAGTGGCCTGGTGGTCAGCGTTGTCCTCACTTTTACGGTCCTCCGGGTAGAAAGTTTCAGCGAGCAGTCTCGTCGACTCCTTCATGCTCAGGAACTTTCCATTGCATTTCAAGGGGACATCTTCCAACCTTTTGGACGTGCGACCGATCACCCTATAAATGCCTTCCCAAAGCCCTTCCCTGTCCTGTTTCCCGCAAAACTCCTTCCAGCTTTTAGTCTGGGCCTCCCTGGTCCTGGCAAAGTACTCGGTTTTCTTTTGCAGGTACTCGTCAATCACCCCGGCCCTACGGGAGGGGGCCGCGCAGCGTATACGCCTCTTCCTGGTGGCAACTTCCCTTTTCAGGGTGGCTAACTCTTCTGACCACCACGGCAAGGTGAGTTTTGTGTGTGTTCTTATGCGTGGAATGTGTTCAGTGCATGCTTTGTGTATATTGTTTGTGAATGTGTTTATTGTGTGTTCGAGTTGTAGAGTATTACTGACTACTAAAACTTCCGACGGGCTGATCTTATGTTCTGCGTTTAACTGAGCCAGTTTCTCACGAAACTGACTCCAGTTTGCCTTTTTTGTATTATACAGCCTCGTCGTCCGCTGTATGTGTGTGGTCTCACCTCTCTTCAATCTAACGTTGAAGGTAATGCCGTTATGGTCCGAGTTCGTTAGGCTCTGGTCCACCTTCCAGTCACTCACCAGGTCGAGTATGTCCGTCGTGCACGCGGTAATATCGACGTGACTAGTATACGTCCTCCCCCCCCGCACGGTCTCGAAGGTCGGAGTGTCACCGACATTGAGTACCTGCATACCGATTTGTTCAAGAGCGCCCACCAGGCTGTCTCCCCTGGAGTCTGTTCCGCCACTGCCCCACCAAACGCTCTTTGCGTTCGAGTCCCCCCCGATGAGAAGCCTCGCTGGGCTTACCGCTGCAATTCTTCTGAACTGCTCCAGGTATGGCTCTATGGGCGTGTCTGGCTCAAAGTAGAAGGAGGCCAATGTTATTTCCCAGGCAGCCGTGCGGATTCTCACGACCACGATGTTGTCGGTAGTGAAATCTGGGCACTGTATAACTTCAATGTCTTTATTGAAGACGGCAATTGCCGCCTTTACAGTGCCCCCCGGACGGCCGCCATTCTGGAAGATTCTGGCCCCCCTGTACGGCTTTAGAGTTCCAATTCCGCCCACATACGGCTCCTGGAGCAGTGCAACAGCAACTTTGCGATTGGCGGCCTCCAGCATGAGCTCGTCCGTGGCCAATCGCATTCTTTGCAGGTTGGCCTGGACGAACTCATGTCTCTTAATCTCTCCATGGGGGAGTACTCCTGCCGTATGAATCGCTGTGGCGCCCTTAGCAATACGCGACGGTGGATCGCGCTATTGCGTCCCATCGCCTGCGTAAAGGGCAGTCCGAGCTAAAACCATTGTGGCTTAGGTTGTCGTGGCCCGCTTTCTTACAGTTACAGCATTTGGGGGGCTCCCCGGCCAGACGCGATGGGCAATCCGCTCTCAGGTGAGCGTCGCCGCAGTGCGAGCAAAGGTCCTCCTTCCCTGTACATTGTTTTCGGCCGTGGCCAAAACCAAGGCATTTCGTGCACTGCACAAGGGGAGTCTGGTCAAACACCCTCACCCTTTGCAGGTCGATATGTGCAAGGCCTGCCCTGGTCAGGACCTGCCACACCGGGGGGGAGACCTGTACCACCACGTGACTTTCATGTGGGTTCCGTGCTCGCCTGCGGTATTTTACGGCAACCCTCACCTCATCTTTCTTAAGCTCGCCCAGGAGGTGCTGGTTCTGTTTGAGGATCGCTCTGGTGATGTCGTCATCTGTGTTATAGGATAAAACATCCGTCAACATCACCAGAGGATCTCTATTAACTGCCTCCTCAATTTTTAGTCCGGTCGCGGGGCCCCCCAATCTGTTCCTTACCAAATCCAATTCTTGGCGAGTTTGGCACCCTATGACCACTTTTTGGTCTCTCGCCTTGCGGACCTTGTCAACTCGGATGCCCGTTTCCCTTGCATCCACAGCGATTCTAATTTTTTCGACGACCGCGGCACTAGTGTCATTCGTATTGTCCGAACTAACAATGAGCGAGTGCAGCGGCCGCGGCGGCGCGAATTTCTTAATCGCCGCAACACTTGCGTAACTCTGGCTTCGGGGGGAAAAGGGAGGAGCAGAAGGTATCCCACTTGGTTTCTTATCTATTTTTTCGCAGAGTGTTCGTGTAAAGAGCGAACACTCTGCTATTTGTTTTTGGTTTTCCCTCACCTCCTCCAATACGTCTACCATGGTTGGCTCCCCCTGCCTCTCCATCACCCGCCGCAGCTTTTCCATCTTCTCGCTGCTCTCCCTCACCAGCGCGCTATGTTCCGCTAGTGAAGCCAGCAGCGAGTTAACCTCCGGAAGGCTCTTGGGTGCTTCTGACGGGGGTGTTGCCTTAATGGCCTCCTCCCCCATCAGCTCAGCCCCTTTCACCTGTAAAGCAGCCGCCGCCTCTTCTTTCACCAGCTGGTACAGCCGTTCCACCGACTGGGTGATCCCGGCTTTCAGGTCTGCCCTCAAATTGCGCGAATCGCTAAGGTGCGACTTCGCGCGCAGCAGGCAGTTGCGAGCCTCGGTCACCCGATCGGCGGGTTTGTTCGGCTGCAGCTGGCTTGTCCCCGGTGACACTCCCAGCGTCTCAGTCGAAGTTCGGCGCGTCACAGCCTTGCTGTCCGGCTGTGACGTGGCGCGCTTTGTGGACTTCTGGGAGGCCGTTATGGTCAAGGCTGCCTTCTTGGGTGAGTGCGCTGCGATTGATGGAAGGGGCTGAGATTCTGCCATTTTTACATTTTCCCACTCACCAATGCTTCGCCTCAAACTAGAGGCCTGAGTCGAAGCGTTGGGAGGGGAGACCTCTCTCTCGAAGGTGATGGATAGTGCTGCGTTCGATGGAGAGACTTGGGGACCAGTAGCGGTCTTTTTTGCCGGTGTCCTGGAGAGAAACATGGTGTAGGGTAAAACCAAAATATATAAAAAATTTAAAAACGATAAAACAATAGTTGCACAAAATTTAACTTAAACTAATTTACTGATCCCTGTAAAGGGGGGATCAGCAAGTTCTTAATAGCAGTTGTCAAAATAATTCCTCAAATGAGGTGTCAATAACTTAAAACTAGGCGTCAATAAAAATTGTCAAAACAAGCCTCAATAAAGGCTGCTGTCATGGACTTATGTATATATAACGGGTAGTCTCGTTACCCCCCGTTATATAAGCGTATAAAATTTTTTTTCCCAATTTCTTCTAACTTTCAATAAGGGCGGGTGGGCGGGCGTAAAAATTTGTGAGTTTTACAGTTTTTAACTGTCGGGTGTAAAATTTCCCTATGAAGGGTTCGTTTTTTGCGGTGCACACGCACAGCGGGCACGGAGTCCTATACTATGACGTAAACCCGGTCCGGATCGGACGTCGGGAACGGGAGTTATGGCCGAAAAATGGATGAAAAATTGATTTTTTATGAAAATTCCGAAAACAAATTTTGAAAATGGACCTAATTTGACTTTTCTGTTACAGGTATCCCGTAGAACGAGCGAATGCGCGTCCGTTGGCGTTTCCAGAACAGAGTTAGGTCAAATAGGAAGACTGTTATAAATTTTTTAAGTTTTGAATAAATTGAAAATTGGTTTTTCCTAAGTAAAAAGTTTTCTTTTGGAAAATTGTCAAATATTTTATGGTAATCGTATAGGGCTCACTGAGCCGCGTTCAAAAATGTACGACAGTTGTATGTTTGCTGTATGTAAAAGGTCTGAAATAATTAAAGTTCTCAAAAACAACGCTCTGGTAAGTAGATTTTTGGTTATACCTATATAGATCTATAGAACTATGAATTTAACGTTTTCGAGCTTCCCTGCGGAACCCTGCGAGACTCGCTGCTGGTTTTCTACTGAGAGACAAACCTAAGCGTCCCGTACAGGAGATGATAAAAATTTTCGGGAATATTAGGGATAGCTCGTTAATATAGGGGTTGTTCTAAAGAGAATGTATGAAAAATTGCAAGTTTTAACGTTTTAAACCGTCGGGTGTAAAATTTCCCTATGAAGGGTTCGTTTTTTGCGGTGCACACGCACAGCGGGCACGGAGTCCTATACTATGACGTAAACCCGGTCCGGATCGGACGTCGGGAACGGGAGTTATGGCCGAAAAATGGATGAAAAATTGATTTTTTATGAAAATTCCGAAAACAAATTTTGAAAATGGACCTAATTTGACTTTTCTGTTACAGGTATCCCGTAGAACGAGCGAATGCGCGTCCGTTGGCGTTTCCAGAACAGAGTTAGGTCAAATAGGAAGACTGTTATAAATTTTTTAAGTTTTGAATAAATTGAAAATTGGTTTTTCCTAAGTAAAAAGTTTTCTTTTGGAAAATTGTCAAATATTTTATGGTAATCGTATAGGGCTCACTGAGCCGCGTTCAAAAATGTACGACAGTTGTATGTTTGCTGTATGTAAAAGGTCTGAAATAATTGGGTTAGGTTAGGTTAGGTTAGGTTAGGTTAGGTTAGGTTTTTTTTTTTTTTTTTTTTTTTTTTGGCACTCCTGCCATGCGAAGGAAACCCTGCCATTCAGGTAACGCAGGGACGTTTTTTATGGACTGTAAGTTTTATGTTTTGTTTCATTTTTATTATTTTTTAATTTTAATGTGGTAATATAAATATGTGTTTATATGATAAATAGGTTATAAAATTATCCGATAACTTTTGTCATTATTCGAATGCTTGCATGGTTAAATTAAATAATGTTTAATAAAATAGAGGACAATAAATAATTCAGACAATAATAATAATAATATAGGGTAAAAATTTTTGGTTCTGTGTAGAGTTCAAAGGCAGTCACGATTTATTCTTTTTGTTGACTGCCTTGACTATTTTGATAATGAACTCTAGGAAGTCTTTTCTTTGCCTGTTGTCTCTTAGAATTACACTAAGGTTTTCTTTTGAGATCTGGACCCCAATTTTTGCTTCTAGGTTGTATCTGAGGAAGGCGTATATAGGGCATTCCGTCAGGAGGTGGAGGATTGTCTCCTGCTTGTCGGGGTCACAGGCGCACGCCGGATTCTCCTTGCACTTGAAGCGAGTCAGGTACTCGGAGAACCCGCCATGTCCCGTTAGGGCTTGGGTCAGCTCGTTGATCATCTCCATCCTTCGCACAGTCCCGTACGCAGCAATCGCAGAAGGAAAGAATATCTTCGTCGTGGCCGCCGTTTCTCCTGCACAATACCTCCGGTTCCACTCGTCCAGCGTTTCCATTCGGATCATGCGCCTGACGTATGAAACCGGGCATTTGTTGTAGTCGGGTTGCCGCTTCGACTTCAGGGCAGCTTCTTTCGCGAGCGAGTCGGCTCTCTCGTTACCCTCCAGCCCCGCATGAGCTTTAACCCAGAACAAGGAGACGCTCTTGTTCTGGGTACTACTGCGGCGGATGGCGTCCCTTGTTTCCACTGCGAGGGCGTGAAGGGCTTCGGGGTTCACGACTGCTTGGAGAGCCGCCATGGAGTCGCTGTAAATAGCGAATGCCGTCTCGGTCCTTCGGAGGACTTCCTTCGCCGCTTTGCAGAGGGCGAGAAGCTCGGCCTGGTAGACGGTACTGTAAGACGGCAAAGCAAGCTTGAGGGCCTTCACCTCCGCCTGGTCGGTCCACACTGACACTGCGGCTCCGACCTTGCCCTCAATTTTGCTGCCGTCTGTGTAGATACGCACCGCGAAATTATGGTGCTCGTTGTATTGATCCTCGTCTACCAGGCGTCGCAGTGCAATGGCCCTCTGCTCAGCCGGATGTGGCATCTCTAGGGCCGAGACCACACGCTCGATCTCCCGGTCGCCCAGAGCCGGATGAGGTACCCCTCTCTTGGCCTCGTATAGGGAGGCTGCTTCTCGGATTCGTAGATCAAGAGGGAGTATCCCAGCCAGCACCAGTGCTGAGTTTAGAGAGACCGTGCGGTAGGCCCGGCACAGTTTCTGCGCGAAGCTCCTCTGGACGGCATTCAGCTTCTTCTGCACCCCGACTTTATTGGCAGCAGGCGACCACGCGCTCGCCGCGTACAAGACTATGGGCTCCACTGCAGCCGTATAGATGCAGCGGATAACCTCTGGATGGAGACCCCAACCGACCCTAGCAGCCCGCGACAGTTGCTTGTAGATGCCGACGGCTCGAGAACAGACGTTTGCGACGTGGGTGTTGAAAGTCAACTTGTGGTCGATGGTGAGACCGAGCAACTTGATTTCGTCCGACATGCCAATGTCCACCCCGCCCATCTTGAGATGTGGGGTGTCATGCTTCAGTTTGCGCGTAACCAGCATTGCTTTTGTCTTATGTGGCGCAAACCGAAGCTTATTTGTGACACCCCACGCTCGCACGAACTCGAGGGCGGGATTTGCATTCCTCTGGACTTCAAGTGCTGTCTCCCCATCGAACACAAGGACAATATCGTCAGCAAACGCCTGGCAATAGACCCCCATTGCCTCTAGGGCCTTTATAAGAGGATCCAGCACCAGGTTCCAAAAAATGGGACCACCGATCGACCCCTGGACGCATCCTTTCTCGGTCCTGGATTCGTACTCCGCTCCCGCGTACCTGACCTTCACCACCCTCTCGGACAAGTAGCTGTCTATGACCCGCCTCAAGTTTACAGGACACTTTTCCTCAGCCAGACGGACTCGTATGGACGGCCACCATGCGCTATCGAAGGCCCCCTCAATATCCAAGGACACAATCGTGACAAGCCTCTTTGTGTTGAGTCTGCCACGAATGTGCCCCATTAGCGTATAGAGGGAGTCCTCGGTGCTTCGCTGGGGCATGAAACCGTACTGGCGAGTACTCATCCTGGGTAGCAAATAAAACTTGAGTCGGGCCACGAGCATCTTCTCGAAGACTTTGCCGAGAACAGGCAAAAGCCCAATTGGCCTGTATGATTTTGGGGTGGTGTAGTCGACTTTAGCGGGTTTGCGGAGCACGACGACAGTTGCCTCTTTCCAGGACCGTGGAAAGTATCCATGCGCCAGGCACTTGTTTACCAAGCGCAGAACTAAGTCTGGGTCTTGACGGATCGTGTGGCCCCATATGTCCGCCGTCAGACCGTCGGAACCGGGGGCTTTCTTGGGGTTGAACGAGAAGACTGCTCGCTCCAGCTCATCGAGTGTGAAGGGAGGGTCCAAAGGTTCAACTTGGGTCCCCCCGTTCACCTCTTCCGCTCGTTGCCGCGCCTTTTTGTGCTCCTCGTTATCCCCCTCCGAACGGTCCTCCGGGTAGAAAGTCTGTGCCAGATACCTCGCCGAGGCCTCTGGGTCAAGGGTCCTGCCGTCTCTAACCATCGGCAGATCCTCCTCCCTCTTTTCAGTTCTACGGATCACCCGGTATACGCCCTCCCACAGGCCTTCCCTATCTTGCTTTTCGCAGAACCCCTTCCAGCTCTCAACTTGTGCTTGGACTACTGCACGCTCGTACTCTTCTTTCTGTTTCAGGTACTCCTCAACAACCTTTTGTCTCCGGACTGGTGCTGCACAGCGAATCCTCCGCTTCTTGGTGACCACTTGCCTCTTCAGACTGGCGAGTTCATTAGACCACCACGGCACGGTTAAACTCTCTACACTCTTCTTTTTGGGTATCACGCATGTACAGGCATCTTGTACTGCCGTTGTAAGTCCCTCGACTACCAGGTCTATTTTGTCCCTGCTGTCGATTTGATCGAACAGACTTACGGTGATGTCGTTCACTTGCATAATTTGACGCAGTTTCTTACGAAACTGCGCCCAATTTGCTTTTTTGGTATTGTAGATCCTGGTAGTCCGGTTGACCGTGATACCCAAAGATTTCTCGAGGTGTATGCTAAACTCAATGCCGTTGTGGTCCGACCCTGTCAGGTCATCGACGACTCGCCAGCCGTCGGTCACCGTCAGCATATCTGCCGTGCAGGCTGTGACATCAACGCAGCTCGTGTAACGTCTGTCACCACGAACTACGTCGAAGGTTGGAGTTTCCCCTCTGTTAAGTACCTGCAGTCCAAGCTGGTCGAGAGCTCCCAGCACCTCGTCGCCTCTGCTGTTTGTCTCACTGCTACCCCACCAGATACTCCAGGCATTGGCGTCTCCTCCCATAATGAGCCTATGCGGGCCGGTCTCGCTTTCCACTTTTCTAAGGCTGTCCAGGTATGGCCCTAAAGGCTGGTCTGGCTCGAAGTAGAACGAGACCAGAGTTAGTCTCCAGGCACCGGTTTGGATCCCCACCACGACGATGTTATTCGTGGTGAGTTCTGGGTACTGTCTCACGGTTAGCTTTGGGTCAAAGACGGCTATTGCCGCTTTGACAGTCCCTTCTCCTTGACCGGTGTTTTGAAAAATTCGGACACCTCTGGTCCCGCTCATCCTCTTTGCGCTGCCCACGTAGGGCTCCTGGATCAGCGCTGCGGTGGCTTTGCGCTGCTCGGCCTCAAGCATAAGCTCATGAGTCGCCAATTTCTTCCTTTGGAGATTTGCCTGGAGTATCTTGTGCGGCATTGTGTTCACTGGGACAATCTTAGCAATAGGCGACGGATAATCGTGCCAGCCGATCCCACCTGACTCGAACAGGACACTCGGGGTTGAATGCATTATGATCGATCTTCCCCATCTTCGCCAAGACACAATTATGGCACTTCGGTGTTTCAGCCTTTAGCCACTGGTCACATTGTGCTCGGAGGTGTGGGCCCCCACAGTGACTGCATAAGTCGGCGGGTTCTTTACAGAGCCGCCGACTATGCCCATATCCCAAGCACCTTGTGCACTGAACCAGTGGCGATTGGTCATCAACGAAGACGGTCTGGAGATCGATGCGCGCTCTTCCCTTTTCGAGCATCCTGCTCCAGATAACAGGGGACGTGCTGACAACGACATTGCTGGTTTGGGGGTTCCGCGCGCTCCTCTTAAATTTTATGCTCATTCGATCCTCCTCATTGTCGAGGCCGCGAAAGACATCCCGGTTTTGATTCCGCAGCGCCTCCAGCAATTCCTCGTCGGAGTGTATGCGGAGAACGCCACGGAATATCAACAATGGGTCCTTGTTTTTCACGTCCTCGACAACCAGGTGGTCTCCTGACATCCGGATCCTCTCCTTCACTTTGTTTCGGTCCTCTACCGACCTACAGCCCATAACAACTTTGCGATCCTTCGCCTTTCGCACTGTCTCTACTTCTACTCCTCCATTTGTGGCCTTCACTGCCTCTCTAATTTTCTGTAACACCTCCTCTCCAGTAACCCCTCCGTCTGTAGACGTCACCACTACGGAATGAAGCGCGGTCCTTCCTGGGGTCTGCCTTTTCGGTGGACCCGCCGCCACACTCGCATAAGTGGCCGTCTTTTCTAATAATAATTCCCCTTGCCTCTCCATCACCTGCTGTAACCTATCCATCTTCTCGCTGCTCTCCTTCACCAACGCGCTATGCTCCGCTAGTGAAGCGAGCAACGAGTCAACCTCCGGGAAGCCCCTGGGCATTTCTGGCGGAGTTATTTCCATTAAGGGCTCCTTCTCTATGGTCTCAGCTCCCCTCGCATGTACGGCAGCCGCCGCCTCTTCCTTGACCAGCTGATACAGCCGTTCCACCGACAGGGTAATCCCGGCTTTTAAGTCTGCCCTCAAATTGCGTGAGTCACCAAGGTGCGACTTCGCGCGCAGAAGGCAGTTTCGAGCCTCGGTCACCCGATCGGTGGTTCTACTCGTTTGCAGCCGGCTCGTCCCCGGTGACGCTCCCAGAGTCTCGGTGGTAGTTCGGTGATCCACAGCCTTACCGTGCGGCTGAGACGTGGCACGCTTTGTGGACTTCTGGGAGGCCGTCACAGTCAGAGCACCTCTCTTAGGTGAGTGCGCGGTCGTAGTAGCCGATGGAAGAGGCTGAGACTTTGCCATTATCCCATCCTCCCACTCACCAATGCTTCGCCTCACACTAGAGGCCTGAGTTGAAGCACTGGGAGGGGAGACATCCCTCTCGAAGGTGACAGAGAGCGCCGCATTCGATGGAGAGACATGGGGACCTGCAGAGACTTTCTTTGCTGGGGTCCTGGAGAGAAACATGATGGAGGAGTAGAAGAGGAACTCTTAAAATCAAAATAATTAATTAATTAAATAAAAAACTAATTATATTTGTAAGTTTGTAACTGGTCCTTGTAAAAGGGGGCCAGTAAGTCAAGACTAGATAGGAGTAATACGGATAAAAATAAAGTACTGGTCCCTGTAAAGGGGGGGCCAGTAAGTCAAGAAAGTAAATAAAAGTCCTATTAAAAATATTCTTAAAACTAAATTACTGGTCCCTGTAGAAGGGAGACCAGTATGTCAAAATAATAAAATGTCGAATGTATGAATTATTCTTCAAAAGAGGTGTTGAACCTTTATTCCCAATACAGTTGTCAGTAAAATATAAAATATTGGATAGATGCGCCAAAATAAATGTTATTAAAGCGTGTGAAACCTCGATAAAGGCCACTGTCAATGACGCAACTATATCAAATGAGTGGTCTTTTGACCCACTGTCACGTTAGGGAATAAAGGGCAACTTATAAATTCCTCTTATTTTTCATAAGGGTGGGTGGGCGGGCGTAAAAATTTGCAATTTTTAACGTTTTTAACTGTCGGGTGTAAAATTTCCCTATGAAGGGTTCGTTTTTTACGGTGCACACGCACAGCGGGCACGGAGTCCTATACTATGACGTAAACCCGGTCCGGATCGGACGTCGGGAACGGGAGTTATGGCCGAAAAATGGATGAAAAATTGATTTTTTATGAAAATTTCGAAAACAAATTTTGAAAATGTGCCTAATTTGACTTTTCTGTTGCAGGTATCCCGTAGAACGAGCGAATGCGCGTCCGTTGGCGTTTCCAGAACAGACTTAGGTCAATTAGGATGACTGTTATAAAATTTTTGAGTTTTGAATAAATTGAAAATTGGTTTTTCCTAAGTAAATAGTTTTCTTTTGGAAAATTGTCAAATATTTTGCGATAATCGTATAGGGCTCACTGAGCCGCGTTCAAAAATGTATGACAGTTGTATGTTTGCTGTATATAAAAGGTCTGAATTAATTGGTTAGGTTAGGTTAGGTTAGGTTAGGTTAGGTTAGGTTAGGTTAGGTTAGGTTAGGTTAGGTTAGGTTAGGTTAGGTTAGGTTAGGTTAGGTTAGGTTAGGTTAGGTTAGGTTAGGTTAGGTTAGGTTAGGTTAGGTTAGGTTAGGTTAGGTTAGGTTAGGTTAGGTTAGGTTAGGTTAGGTTAGGTTAGGTTAGGTTAGGTTAGGTTAGGTTAGGTTAGGTTAGGTTAGGTTAGGTTAGGTTAGGTTAGGTTAGGTTAGGTTAGGTTAGGTTAGGTTAGGTTAGGTTAGGTTAGGTTAGGTTAGGTTAGGTTAGGTTTTTATTTTTTTTTTTTTTTATTTTTGTTTGTGGCAGGAGTGGGAAATCCATCATGGACGCCCACACTGCTCCTCAATGAGAACAGTCTGGGCAGTGCCGGACTCCTACCGGCTAAAACCACACTCCTGCCATGCGAAAAGCCCCTGCTGCACAAGTTTTGCAGGGTTGTTATTAAGGACTGTAGGTTTTCGATTTCTGTTATTGTTATTTAAAATTGTACGTTGTAAAATATGGATAAAAATAATTCTTCAAAAAATAGTTCTTAAAATTTCATTTATAATATTAAATCATTATTTAATTGTTGTCATAATTTCTTATAAAATAAATAAATACTAGTAATATACAATAATAAAATTTTCTTATAATTATGTCAGATATAAGTTATTTGTTCCGTCTATTTGCAGATTGAACTATTTTTATAATATATTCCGTAAAGAATTTTCTCGTCTTTCGGTCGCTTAATAAGAGGCAAAGATTATTTTTATTTACTGGCAAATCGACTCTCATTTCTAAATCGTGCCTGTGGGAGGAATACACAGGACACTCCGTTAGGAGATGGAGGACTGTCTCCTGTTTGTCGGGGTCGCAGGTGCACGCTGGATTCTCCTTGCACCTGAAACGAGTCAGGTATTCGGCAAACCCACCGTGCCCCGTTAGGGCCTGGGTCAGCTCCTGGGTCATCCCTATCTTCCGCACCGTCCCGTACGCATCGATCGCGCATGGGAAGAATAACTTCGTCGTGGCCGCCGTTTCCCCAGTACGATACCTCCGGTTCCATTCGCCCAGCGTATCCATACGGATCATTCGCTTAACGAATGAAACCGGGCATTTGTCGTAGTGGGGTTGCCGCTTAGACTTCAGGGCAGCCTCCTTTGCGAGCGAGTCGGCTCTCTCGTTACCCTCCAGCCCCGCATGAGCTTTGATCCAGAACAAGGAGACGCTCTTGTTCTGGATACTGCTGCGGCGGATGGCGTCCCTTGTTTCCACTGCGAGGGCGTGGAGGGCTTCGGGGTTCACGACGGTTTGGAGAGCTGCCATTGAGTCACTGTAGATAGCGAACGCCGTCTCGGTTCTTCGGAGGACTTCCTTCGCCGCTTCGCAGAGGGCAAGAAGCTCAGCCTGGTAGACGGTACTATAAGACGGCAGCGCAAGCTTGAGGGACTTTACTTCGGCCTGGTCGGTCCACACGGACAGTGCCGCCCCGACCTTGCCCTCAATTTTGCTGCCGTCTGTGAAGATTCTCACCGCGTAGTTGCAGTGGTCATTATATTGCTCCTCGTCCACCAGGCGTCGCAGTTCAATGGACCTCTGCGCCGCTGGATGTGGCATCTCTAGTGCCGATGCCACCCGCTCGATCTCCCTGTCCCCCAGCGCTGGATGGGGTAACCCCCTCTTTGCCTCATAGAGTGAGGCAGCCTCTCGGATTCGGAGGTCGAGGGGGAGTATCCCAGCAAGTACCAGTGCCGAGTGCAAGGAGACCGTGCGATAGGCTCTGCACAGCTTCTGTGCGAAGCTCCTCTGGACGGCGTTCAGCTTCTTCTGGACTCCAATTTTGGTTGCGGCCGGCGACCATGCACTTGCCGCGTACAGGATGATGGGTTCGACTGCAGCTGTATAAATACAGCGGATGACCTCAGGATGTAGACCCCAGCTGGCCCTTGCGGCCCTCGATAACTGCTTATAAATACCGACGGCTCGGGAACAAACGTTTGCGACGTGGGTGTTAAAAGTCAACTTGTGGTCGATGGTGAGTCCTAGCAGTTTTATTTCCTCAGACATGCCAATGTCCACCCCGCCCATTCTGAGGCATGGGGTATCATGCTTAAGTTTGCGCGTTATCAGCATAGCTTTGGTTTTGTGCGGGGCAAACTTAAGCTTGTTTGCGACACCCCATGCGCGCACGTACTCAAGGGCGACATTGGCATCCCTTTGGACCTCAAGCGCCGTCTCCCCATCGAACACAAGGACGACATCGTCTGCAAACGCCTGACAGTAGACCCCCATACTCTCTAGCTCCTTAATCAGCGGGTCCAGCACCACGTTCCATAATATGGGACCACTGATGGACCCCTGGACGCATCCCTTCTCGGTCCTGGATTTATGCTCCGCTCCCGCGTACCTGACTTTCACCACTCTCTCGGACAAGTAACTATCGAAGACCCTTCTCAAGTTCACAGGACACTTTTCCTCAGCCAGACGCACTCGTATAATCGGCCACCAAGCGCTGTCGAAGGCTCCCTCTATGTCCAAGGACACAATCGTGACAAGCCTCTTTGCTTTGAGTCTGCCACGAATGTGCCCGATGAGTGTGTAGAGAGAGTCCTCAGTGCTTTTTTGGGGCATGAAGCCGTACTGGCGAGTACTCATCCTGGGTAACAAATGGAACTTGAGTCGGGCCACGAGCATCTTCTCGTATATCTTGCCGAGTACAGGCAAAAGACCAATCGGCCTGTATGATTTCGGAGTGGTGTAGTCTTCTTTCGCGGGTTTGCGGAGCACAACGACTGTTGCCTCTTTCCAGGACCGTGGAAAGTATCCATGCGCCAGGCACTTGTTCATCAAGCGCAGAACTAGGTCTGGGTCTGAATGGATCGCGTGGCCCCATATGTCCGCCGTCAGACCGTCGGAACCGGGGGCTTTTTTGGGGTTGAACGAGGAGACTGCTCGCCTTAGCTCGTCGAGAGTGAACGGTGGATCCCAGGGTTCAACTTGGTTCCCCCCGTTCACCTCTTCCGCTCTTTGCCGCACCTTTTTGTGCTCCTCGTTATCCCCCTCTGGACGGTCTTTCGGGTAAAACGTTTGTGCTAGGTACCTCGCTGACTCTTCGGGGTCTAAAGTCTTTGCATCCCTCACCATCGGTATGTCCTCCTCTCTCTTTTCTGTCCTCCGGATCACCCTGTATATTCCTTCCCACAGGCCTTCTCGGTCTTGTTTCTCACAGAAACCCTTCCAGCTCTCGACCTGCGCCTTGACTACTGCTTTTTCATACTCTTCTTTCTGTTTCAGGTACTCCTCAACAACCTTTGGTCTACGAACCGGCGCTGCACAACGGATCCTCCGCTTTTTGGTGACCACCTGCCTTTTCAGGCTGGCGAGCTCATCAGACCACCACGGCACGGTTAACTTCTCTACAGTCTTCTTCTTGGGTATCACTTTGGTACAGGCGTCTTGTACCGCCGTCGTGAGTTCCTCGACTACCAGGTCTAACTTATGCACACTGTCGATCTGATCGGACAGGTCTGCAGTTATTTTGCTGTTTAGCATAATCTGGGCCAGTTTCTTACGAAACTGGCCCCAATTAGCTTTCTTGGTGTTGTAGAGCCTGGTAGTCCGGTGCACCGTGATACCCACAGACTTTTCGAGGTTTATAAAGAACTCTATGCCGTTGTGGTCCGACCCCGTCAGGTCATCGACGACACGCCAGCCGTCGGTCACCGACAGCATATCCGCTGTGCAGGCTGTGACGTCGACGCAGCTCGTGTAACGCCTGTTACCACGAACTACGTCGAAGGTTGGAGTTTCCCCTTTGTTGAGTATTTGCAGTCCAAGCTGGTCGAGAGCTCCCAGCATCTCGTCGCCTCTGCTATTGGTCTCACTACTGCCCCACCAAACACTCCAGGCGTTGGCATCTCCTCCCACAATGAGCTTATGCGGGCCGACTTCGCGCTCCACCTTCCTAAGGGTGTCCAGGTATGGCCCCAAGGGCTGGTCTGGCTCGAAGTAGAACGAGACCAGAGTTAGTTTCCAGGCACCGGTTTGGATCCCCACCACGACGATATTGTCCGTGGTGAGTTCTGGGTACTGTCTAACGGTGATTTTTGGGTCAAAGACAGCTATGGCCGCTTTGACAGTCCCTTCTCCTTGCCTGGTGCTCTGGAAGATCCGGACGCCTCTGGTCCCGCTCATCCTTTTAGCGTTGCCCACATAGGGCTCCTGGATCAGCGCTGCGGTGACTTTGCGCTGTTCGGCCTCGATCATAAGCTCATGGGTCGCCAGTCTCTTCCTTTGAAGATTAACCTGGAGTATTTTGTGCGGCAGTGTGTCCACTGGGACCACCTTAGCAGTAAGCGACGGACGCACGTGCCAGCCTGTCCCACCTGACTCGAACAGGACACTCGGGGTTGAACGCGTTGTGGTCCGTCTTCTCCATCCTCGCCTTGACGCAGTTGTGGCATTTTGGGCAATCCGCCTTTAGCCACTGGGCACACTCTGCACGCAGGTGTGGGCCTCCGCAATGGCTGCATAAGTCGGCCGGTTCTTTACAGAGTCGCCGACTATGCCCGTACCCTAAACACCTCGTGCACTGCACCAGTGGCGACTGGTCGTCAACGAAGACGGTCTGAAGATCTATACGCGCTCTTCCCTTATCGAGCATCCTGTTATAGATAGTCGGGGACGTGCTGACTATCACGTTCTGGGTCTGGGGGTTCCTGGAGTTCTTTTTATACTTTATCAAGAGTCGGTCCTCCCCGTTGTCGAGGCCGCGAAAGACATCCCGGTTTTGATTGCGTAGCGCCCCCAGCATTTCCTCATCAGAGTAGATGCGGAGGACGCCACGGAAAACCAGCAGTGGGTCTTTGTTTTTCACCTCCTCGACAACGAGGTGATCTCCTGCCTTCTCTAGTCTTTCTCTAACTTTATCCCTTTCCTCGACCGACCTACATCCCATTATAATTTTCCTTTCTTTGGCCTTTCGCACACTTTCCACTTCCACTCCTCCATCCTTGGCCTTAACTGCCTCTCTGATTTTTCTAATTACTTCCTCTCCTGTGTCCCCCTCTTCCTTGGACGTCACCACTATCGAGTGCAGCGCGGTCCTTCCTGGGGTCTGCCTTTTCGGTGGACCCGCCGCTACACTCGCGTAGGTGGCCGTCTTTTCCAACAGTTCCCCCTGTCTCTCCATCGCTTGCCGCAGCTTCTCCATCTTCTCGCTGCTCTCCTTCACCAGCGCGCTATGCTCCGCTAGTGAAGCGAGCAGCGAGTTTACCTCCGGCAGGCTCTTTGGTGCTTCTGGCGGGGGTGATGCCTTAAAGGCCTCCTCCCTCGACAGCTCAGCCCCCTTCACTTTTACAGCAGCCGCCGCTTCCTCCTTCACCAGCTGGTACAGCCGTTCCACTGATTGAGTGATCCCGGCTTTTAGGTCTGCCCGCAAATTGCGCGAATCGCCAAGGTGCGACTTCGCGCGCAGAAGGCAGTTCCGAGCCTCGGTCACTCGATCGGAGGGTTTGTTTGGCTGCAGCTGGCTTGTCCCTGGTGATGCTCCCAGCGTCTCAGTAGAAGTTCGACGCGCCACAGCCTTGCTGTCCGCCTGAGACGTGGCGCGCTTTGTGGACTTCTGGGAGGCCGTCACGGTCGGGGCCGCCTTCTTGGGTGAGTGCGAAGCGGCTGAAGAAAGGGGCTGGGATTCCGCCATCTTTCCATTTTCCCACTCACCAATGCTTCGCCTCACACTTGAGGCCTGAGTTGAAGCACTGGGAGGGGAGTATTCCCTTTCGAAGGTGATGGATAGTGCCGGGTTTGATGGAGAGACTTGGGGACCCGCGGTGGTCTTTTTTGCAGGGGTCCTGGAGAGGAACATAGTGGAGGAGTAAATACAAATAAATAATAAAAAAAGAAAAGATAAAATAATAATTACTGTAATTATAATTAAAATGTTTTCAGCTTAACCTAATGTACTGATCCCTGTAAAGGGGGGATCAGTAAGTCCTTAATATTAAAAAGTCAAATATAATTCCTCAAAAGAGGTGTCAATATTTAAAAAAATAAAAAAAAAAAAAAAAAAAAAAAAAAAAAAAAACTAAACTAAAATTAAAACAAGGTCCTCAATAGAGGCTTCCGTCAAGGGTCAAAGTATATATAACGGAAGGTCTCGCTATCCCCCGTTATATAAACGTGTAAAAGAAAATTCCCCAATTCCTCTTACTTTCAATAGGGTGGGTGGGCGGGCGTAAAAATATGTAAGTTTTACAGTTTTTTACTGTCGGGTGTAAAATTTCCCTATGAAGGGTTCGTTTTTTGCGGTGCACACGCACAGCGGGCACGGAGTCCTATACTATGACGTAAACCCGGTCCGGATCGGACGTCGGGAACGGGAGTTATAGCCGAAAAATGGATGAAAAATTGATTTTTTATGAAAATTCCGAAAACAAATTTTGAAAATGGACCTAATTTGACTTTTCTGTTACAGGTATCCCGTAGAACGAGCGAATGCGCGTCCGTTGGCGTTTCCAGAACAGAGTTAGGTCAAATAGGAAGACTGTTATAAAATTTTTAAGTTTTGAATAAATTGAAAATTGGTTTTTCCTAAGTAAAAAGTTTTCTTTTGGAAAATTGTCAAATATTTTGTGGTAATCGTATAGGGCTCACTGAGCCGCGTTCAAAAATGTACGACAGTTGTATGTTTGCTGTATGTAAAAGGTCTGAAATAATTGGGTTAGGTTAGGTTAGGTTAGGTTAGGTTAGGTTAGGTTAGGTTAGGTTAGGTTAGGTTAGGTTAGGTTAGGTTAGGTTAGGTTAGGTTAGGTTAGGTTAGGTTAGGTTAGGTTAGGTTAGGTTAGGTTAGGTTAGGTTAGGTTAGGTTAGGTTAGGTTAGGTTAGGTTAGGTTAGGTTAGGTTAGGTTAGGTTAGGTTAGGTTAGGTTAGGTTAGGTTAGGTTAGGTTAGGTTAGGTTAGGTTAGGTTAGGTTAGGTTAGGTTAGGTTAGGTTAGGTTAGGTTAGGTTAGGTTAGGTTAGGTTAGGTTAGGTTAGGTTAGGTTAGGTTAGGTTAGGTTAGGTTAGGTTAGGTTAGGTTAGGTTAGGTTAGGTTAGGTTAGGTTAGGTTAGGTTAGGTTAGGTTAGGTTAGGTTAGGTTAGGTTAGGTTAGGTTAGGTTAGGTTAGGTTAGGTTAGGTTAGGTTAGGTTAGGTTAGGTTAGGTTAGGTTAGGTTAGGTTAGGTTAGGTTAGGTTAGGTTAGGTTAGGTTAGGTTAGGTTAGGTTAGGTTAGGTTAGGTTAGGTTAGGTTAGGTTAGGTTAGGTTAGGTTAGGTTAGGTTAGGTTAGGTTAGGTTAGGTTAGGTTAGGTTAGGTTAGGTTAGGTTAGGTTAGGTTAGGTTAGGTTAGGTTAGGTTAGGTTAGGTTAGGTTAGGTTAGGTTAGGTTAGGTTAGGTTAGGTTAGGTTAGGTTAGGTTAGGTTAGGTTAGGTTAGGTTAGGTTAGGTTAGGTTAGGTTAGGTTAGGTTAGGTTAGGTTAGGTTAGGTTAGGTTAGGTTAGGTTAGGTTAGGTTAGGTTAGGTTAGGTTAGGTTAGGTTAGGTTAGGTTAGGTTAGGTTAGGTTAGGTTAGGTTAGGTTAGGTTAGGTTAGGTTAGGTTAGGTTAGGTTAGGTTAGGTTAGGTTAGGTTAGGTTAGGTTAGGTTAGGTTAGGTTAGGTTAGGTTAGGTTAGGTTAGGTTAGGTTAGGTTAGGTTAGGTTAGGTTAGGTTAGGTTAGGTTAGGTTAGGTTAGGTTAGGTTAGGTTAGGTTAGGTTAGGTTAGGTTAGGTTAGGTTAGGTTAGGTTAGGTTAGGTTAGGTTAGGTTAGGTTAGGTTAGGTTAGGTTAGGTTAGGTTAGGTTAGGTTAGGTTAGGTTAGGTTAGGTTAGGTTAGGTTAGGTTAGGTTAGGTTAGGTTAGGTTAGGTTAGGTTAGGTTAGGTTAGGTTAGGTTAGGTTAGGTTAGGTTAGGTTAGGTTAGGTTAGGTTAGGTTAGGTTAGGTTAGGTTAGGTTAGGTTAGGTTAGGTTAGGTTAGGTTAGGTTAGGTTAGGTTAGGTTAGGTTAGGTTAGGTTAGGTTAGGTTAGGTTAGGTTAGGTTAGGTTAGGTTAGGTTAGGTTAGGTTAGGTTAGGTTAGGTTAGGTTAGGTTAGGTTAGGTTAGGTTAGGTTAGGTTAGGTTAGGTTAGGTTAGGTTAGGTTAGGTTAGGTTAGGTTAGGTTAGGTTAGGTTAGGTTAGGTTAGGTTAGGTTAGGTTAGGTTAGGTTAGGTTAGGTTAGGTTAGGTTAGGTTAGGTTAGGTTAGGTTAGGTTAGGTTAGGTTAGGTTAGGTTAGGTTAGGTTAGGTTAGGTTAGGTTAGGTTAGGTTAGGTTAGGTTAGGTTAGGTTAGGTTAGGTTAGGTTAGGTTAGGTTAGGTTAGGTTAGGTTAGGTTAGGTTAGGTTAGGTTAGGTTAGGTTAGGTTAGGTTAGGTTAGGTTAGGTTAGGTTAGGTTAGGTTAGGTTAGGTTAGGTTAGGTTAGGTTAGGTTAGGTTAGGTTAGGTTAGGTTAGGTTAGGTTAGGTTAGGTTAGGTTAGGTTAGGTTAGGTTAGGTTAGGTTAGGTTAGGTTAGGTTAGGTTAGGTTAGGTTAGGTTAGGTTAGGTTAGGTTAGGTTAGGTTAGGTTAGGTTAGGTTAGGTTAGGTTAGGTTAGGTTAGGTTAGGTTAGGTTAGGTTAGGTTAGGTTAGGTTAGGTTAGGTTAGGTTAGGTTAGGTTAGGTTAGGTTAGGTTAGGTTAGGTTAGGTTAGGTTAGGTTAGGTTAGGTTAGGTTAGGTTAGGTTAGGTTAGGTTAGGTTAGGTTAGGTTAGGTTAGGTTAGGTTAGGTTAGGTTAGGTTAGGTTAGGTTAGGTTAGGTTAGGTTAGGTTAGGTTAGGTTAGGTTAGGTTAGGTTAGGTTAGGTTAGGTTAGGTTAGGTTAGGTTAGGTTAGGTTAGGTTAGGTTAGGTTAGGTTAGGTTAGGTTAGGTTAGGTTAGGTTAGGTTAGGTTAGGTTAGGTTAGGTTAGGTTAGGTTAGGTTAGGTTAGGTTAGGTTAGGTTAGGTTAGGTTAGGTTAGGTTAGGTTAGGTTAGGTTAGGTTAGGTTAGGTTAGGTTAGGTTAGGTTAGGTTAGGTTAGGTTAGGTTAGGTTAGGTTAGGTTAGGTTAGGTTAGGTTAGGTTAGGTTAGGTTAGGTTAGGTTAGGTTAGGTTAGGTTAGGTTAGGTTAGGTTAGGTTAGGTTAGGTTAGGTTAGGTTAGGTTAGGTTAGGTTAGGTTAGGTTAGGTTAGGTTAGGTTAGGTTAGGTTAGGTTAGGTTAGGTTAGGTTAGGTTAGGTTAGGTTAGGTTAGGTTAGGTTAGGTTAGGTTAGGTTAGGTTAGGTTAGGTTAGGTTAGGTTAGGTTAGGTTAGGTTAGGTTAGGTTAGGTTAGGTTAGGTTAGGTTAGGTTAGGTTAGGTTAGGTTAGGTTAGGTTAGGTTAGGTTAGGTTAGGTTAGGTTAGGTTAGGTTAGGTTAGGTTAGGTTAGGTTAGGTTAGGTTAGGTTAGGTTAGGTTAGGTTAGGTTAGGTTAGGTTAGGTTAGGTTAGGTTAGGTTAGGTTAGGTTAGGTTAGGTTAGGTTAGGTTAGGTTAGGTTAGGTTAGGTTAGGTTAGGTTAGGTTAGGTTAGGTTAGGTTAGGTTAGGTTAGGTTAGGTTAGGTTAGGTTAGGTTAGGTTAGGTTAGGTTAGGTTAGGTTAGGTTAGGTTAGGTTAGGTTAGGTTAGGTTAGGTTAGGTTAGGTTAGGTTAGGTTAGGTTAGGTTAGGTTAGGTTAGGTTAGGTTAGGTTAGGTTAGGTTAGGTTAGGTTAGGTTAGGTTAGGTTAGGTTAGGTTAGGTTAGGTTAGGTTAGGTTAGGTTAGGTTAGGTTAGGTTAGGTTAGGTTAGGTTAGGTTAGGTTAGGTTAGGTTAGGTTAGGTTAGGTTAGGTTAGGTTAGGTTAGGTTAGGTTAGGTTAGGTTAGGTTAGGTTAGGTTAGGTTAGGTTAGGTTAGGTTAGGTTAGGTTAGGTTAGGTTAGGTTAGGTTAGGTTAGGTTAGGTTAGGTTAGGTTAGGTTAGGTTAGGTTAGGTTAGGTTAGGTTAGGTTAGGTTAGGTTAGGTTAGGTTAGGTTAGGTTAGGTTAGGTTAGGTTAGGTTAGGTTAGGTTAGGTTAGGTTAGGTTAGGTTAGGTTAGGTTAGGTTAGGTTAGGTTAGGTTAGGTTAGGTTAGGTTAGGTTAGGTTAGGTTAGGTTAGGTTAGGTTAGGTTAGGTTAGGTTAGGTTAGGTTAGGTTAGGTTAGGTTAGGTTAGGTTAGGTTAGGTTAGGTTAGGTTAGGTTAGGTTAGGTTAGGTTAGGTTAGGTTAGGTTAGGTTAGGTTAGGTTAGGTTAGGTTAGGTTAGGTTAGGTTAGGTTAGGTTAGGTTAGGTTAGGTTAGGTTAGGTTAGGTTAGGTTAGGTTAGGTTAGGTTAGGTTAGGTTAGGTTAGGTTAGGTTAGGTTAGGTTAGGTTAGGTTAGGTTAGGTTAGGTTAGGTTAGGTTAGGTTAGGTTAGGTTAGGTTAGGTTAGGTTAGGTTAGGTTAGGTTAGGTTAGGTTAGGTTAGGTTAGGTTAGGTTAGGTTAGGTTAGGTTAGGTTAGGTTAGGTTAGGTTAGGTTAGGTTAGGTTAGGTTAGGTTAGGTTAGGTTAGGTTAGGTTAGGTTAGGTTAGGTTAGGTTATAGGTTAGGTTAGGTTAGGTTAGGTTAGGTTAGGTTAGGTTAGGTTAGGTTAGGTTAGGTTAGGTTAGGTTAGGTTAGGTTAGGTTAGGTTAGGTTAGGTTAGGTTAGGTTAGGTTAGGTTAGGTTAGGTTAGGTTAGGTTAGGTTAGGTTAGGTTAGGTTAGGTTAGGTTAGGTTAGGTTAGG